>JADMNL010000025.1:345275946-345900946 GCA_016271365.2 Neoceratodus forsteri | reverse complement strand
GAGCTCATTAGCCAATGTGTGGAGCAGTGGGTGCATTAGCATGTCATTACTGTTGCGCCAACCTCATTTGCATGTGTTGCGCCTTATAAGCACCACAGAACAGCACAGGCCATGGACTGGTATTGCAGCCCTGATAGGTAAGTTGTGCATGCCGCTGTAGCCCACTGGGAGCAGACAGCACTGCAGGGTGGGATGGGCCAGGAAGATGTCCATGTCCACAGGCAGCAACATGTCGGCACATGAGGAGGGCAAGGAGCGGGGACCTGCACGGAAGAGCAGGCTCAACTTCACAAAGGCAAAGAGTGATGCCCTGTTTGAGGCCTTCTTGGACAGGGAGCCCCTGTTGAGTGGTGCCATGGGCATACCACAGGCCAGGGCTGGTGCATGGGAGGAGGTGGCAACCTATGTGAACCAGCACATCAGCCACCGGCGGTCGGCCCTGCTGAAAGAAAGTGGGAACAGACAAGGGGAGGATCAAGGAGAAGGTGGCAGCCATCCGGGTGTCCTGTACTGCCACCGGAGGAGGGCCTGCAGATGCACCCACAGTAACACTGCAGGAGGAGTTGGTGGCAGCCACCATGCACCGCACCATGGTGGAGGGTGTGCCTGGAGCAGAATTCCAGATGGGTGGCAGACCATCACTGCATGGTATGTATGTCAGACATGCACAGCTAGTGGAACAGAGGGTGCGTACATGGGCATGCTGGCGTGCATGCAGCCGGCATACATGTGTGCACACCCATGCGCATGCCATGCTGCAGGACACATGCAGTTGTAGTGTACGGGGGGGCACATGTGGCCATTGCATCACTGACATGACATTTGTCTCTTGCAGCACCAGCACACCTCCGTGCAGAAGATGGGGTGCCGGCAGTGGCCCCAGAGGACCAGCCATCCACATCCACCAGCATCCGGTGGCTCAACAGGCTGTAGCTCAGCACCACAGTGCAGGTGGATGTCCTGAACCTGGGGTTGGACGAGTCCCTGGATGTGATGCTGCAGGATGCCAGCCTTGGTGTCCTTTGTGTGGAGACATAGGTCCAACTCCAATGAGGACTACTCTCAGCTCCTGGACAGCATGGGTAACATTGTGGGTGTGTCACCCCTGCTGGCATCTGACACAGGTACCACGCCCAGTGCCCTGCCAGCAGTGGAACAGCTGCCTGCCACCACTGTGGGTGCAACAGTGTGTGCTGCCACAGTTGTGCCCTGCGGTGGTTGTGGTGCAGCTGAGCAGGCGCAGGGCAGCATGCAGCAGCTGGCTGGGTGATGGCAGCAGGCTGTGGGTGCCACTGGGCAGCTGGACACAGGATCCGCTGCCAGTGCGCTTGCTGTGCCCATTCCCCCTGCAGATCCCACTGTGCAGTGTCCACTGGAGAGGGGAGCTGTGCAGCATGGCCGGTCACGACAAGAGGATCAGCGTCCCACCCGGGAGCCCCAGAATGTTGACCATCTGGCTGAGCACACCCAGCTGCTGCAGGCATCCATGCAGCAACAAGTGCTGCTTGCTGCTGGGGGGCGTGCATTGCATGCGGAGGTGTGCCAGTTGGCTGAAAAGCAGGAAAGGGCCACTGCGCAGATCCTGGCAGGGATGCAATGCATGCAGGAGGCCACGACTGCATTCTTGGATCACATTGCCAGTGCAATCACAGATGGCTTTGCATTGCTGGCTGCCACAGGGCATGGCCATGCACAGGTGACCCCCCCACAGTGTGCTGTCCACCCCAACACAGTCGATGCTGGGCTCTGATGTCATCATCCCAAGCATGCCTGGGGCTCGCCTGTTTGGGTGCCTGCACACCCCCAGGAGGACACGGTCAAAGTTCCACCCCTAGGGGGTGCTGTTGGAACCCCCCTGGCTGATGTGCAGCCTGTGACTGCTGATTGACCCCAGTGCGGCTGCCCCCGTGGCAGTGGTGGCCATGGTACCATGAAGCAGCGCTGATCTGTGGGCCACCCAGATCGCAGTCTGCAGCCACTGCCCTGTGCACACATGGGTGGTGTGTGTGTGCCCACCACTGGTGTCACACCACATGCTGCCTGTGTGTGTGGTTGCCTGGCCACTGGACCATGTGGTGTGGGCGTGATGAGGGCAGTCTGGCTCTGGTAGCACCTGTGCACTAGTGCACTGCGTCTGATCCATGCCACATACCAATGCCTGGGTGGGTGGGTGCATGTGTGTGTGTGTGTGTTGCTGTGTGTGGTTGTGTGCCACTGACTCCCCTACCCCTGCAGCACACCTCTGTGTGTGCATGCCCATTGCCATGCCCACCCCTGTATGTGTGCTGTACCTGGTTGTGTGGCCCATGCTTGTGTATCGCACCACCTACCTGTGTGCACCATAGTGCTTCTGTGCAATGGTGTCCCAGTGATTTCACGCTTGCTGGAGCAGCCGGGGGTCCCTCCACCCAGGGGGTGGCTGTCCACCACCCTCTGGCCCATTGCCTCCGTCGTCCCCACTACTGTCACCCTCATCAGCTTTGACAGCTATCTCACAGTCAATGGCCATATTATGCAGTATGCAGCAGGCCAGGAATAGGCCACAGGCTTTTGAGAAACTGTACTGTAGGGCACCACCTGACCTGTCTAGGCAATGGAACCATGCCTTCAGCATGCCAAAGACATGCTCGATGATGTTGCATGTGCTAGTATGTTCCTCATTGTACCGTTCCTCTGCTGGGGATGACGGGCACCGGTAGGGGGTGAGCATCCAGGGACTCAGCAGGTATGCGCTGTCACCTGTGTGGAGATTGACATGGTTAGCCCTCTGCTAGTCTGTGCTGTGCCCCTTGCCTGCCTCTGGTGCCCACGCCACCATGCGCACCTTACCCAACCCCATCCCTGGGTCTGCCCTGCCCATCGCCCCCAGCCCATGCCATACTCACCCACTAGGTGGCCCGTGGGGATGACCCCATGTTCAAACCTGTGGCACAGTGCAGAGCCATGCCAGATGAATGCATCTTGTGCACTCACAGGGTGTGTGGCGCAGACATTGGTGATGCGTCCCGAGGCATCGCACACCACCTGGCAGTTGACACTCAGGCTCCCCTTCCTGTTGATGTATGCAACCCCCTCGGGGCCAGGTGGCACACGGATGCCCACGTGGGTGCAGTCAATGTCCCCAATCACACCAGGCATGCGTGCCACCCTGTGGATGCCCTGCATGGTTGCTGTACGCTCTGCCTGTGTGCTGGGGAAATGGATATTTTCCAAAGCACGTGGCAGCAGTGCATTGAGGAACTGTGTGAGGATGCTGGACGTGGCCAACTGGGTTATACCTGTGGTGCCCCCCGTTGGCCTTTGGAAGGTGCCTGTGGTGAGCAAGCTCATAACAGTGGTCACCTTTGTCTCCATGGACATGGCATGGCTCTGTCTGGTGGGTGCCTACATCTTCTCACTGCACAGCTCACAGAGCTGCCTCAGAATGCCCCTTTTCAAGTGGTACTGGCCCACAATCTCTGTGTCGCTGTAGTTCTCAAATGTGATGTGGGCATGGTACCACCTGTGTCAGGCATACCACTGATGGGCCCTTCCTTGGCCACGTCACTGTTCCTCCTGCACCCTCACACCCCTCATTACAGCCTCCATCATGAAGGGTGCACTGTCCATGGCCCTTGCTGTTCACTGTCCTCCTGGGCAGTTGGCTGCTGGCTGTGTGGCACCCTGGAACAAGGTATATGTGTGTGTGTGTGTCTCTCTCTCTCTGCCCCTCTCTCCCTCTCTCAGGCCACCTCTCTGTCCCTCTGTGTGTGACCTTTGTCTGTCTGTGCGTCTGTCTGTCTGTCTCTCTCTGTCTCTCCAACTCCCTCTCCCTCTCACCCCTGGCGCAAGTGCTGTCTCTGTGTTTGCGCCCTGTATTTATAGGAACAAGTCTGCTCAGAGCAACTTCAATTTGCTCCACACTTGCACCATGTTTTCACGGTTGAATATGCCACTGTGCTGGATATTCATGGGAGCGCCCCCTGCACTTGCGCCTGCATTCATTATAGTTGCGCATTGGCGCAATGGATTTTGCGTTGCACACTGGCTCCCACTGAATATGGCTCCTTGGCGTAATACTGCACTTGTGCTGGTGCAACTCAGTTGCACCATGCGCAACTGCTCTAAGTATTTGGGCCTGGGAGAATGGAATGGTTTTAACCAAATTAGGATCTTGATAGCTGGAAGCGTGTAAAATAGTTTTTCTGTCTCTTGATTTTCTGAACAAGTCTGCGGTCAACTTCCCATTGTTGAGTCGAATCAATAGATCTAAATATGACACTTCTTTTTGGCTATACTCCCATGTAAATTTTAAATTAGGATTTCTTGAATTAATATACAGTAATCATAAAATGCTCTCAAACCATTTTCAGATCCTATCCAAATAAAAAACAAATCATCCATGTACCAATACCATATCATGATACACTGATGGTATGCATTTACATCCTGATTCAGGAGGATTTAGGTGATAATCTCAAATGCAAAAACATCATGGCACACAATGCCACAAACAAAATGTCGAAAACAAAATAAATGGCCAGTGAAAACACCGACTAGCACAAATGCCAACACAACACAAAAAGTGATAAAAACACATCAGGACTTTTTTCTTTTGTGGGGGGCTCTGCCACTCCCCAAAATTAATATAATCAACTCCAAGGGGGTGTAGGCCATGGGGACAGGGAGAAACTCGGGGGGAAGGGGATTTGTTTATGAAGAAATAAAAAGTCCAATACTGGGAGACGGGGAACCAAACCCTGGTCCCCAGGTCTCCTCCACTCCAGGTGCTAGTGCCTTAGCCACTCCACCATGGGAGCAGCTCAACCAGGCACCACACCCACGACTGCTTCATACCTTCCCAATCTCTACATACAGCCACAGGGGTAGCGGTAATTCCGTAATGTTATTCTATTCTTGTCACTGTAAATCCTTTTGACCTAATTGCTGCAATATTATTGCGATGATATTCTTCTGGTGATATCTTAAGGGGATATGATTCAGGATATGCTGCTGTTGAAAATCATAAGTCTATAAATTGGCATAGGCAGGTGCCATGGTACTACCCATGGCAGTGCCTCTTGCCTGTTCATAGAAGACACAATCAAACTCAAAATAATTCTTAGAAAGAATAAATTTAGCCAATTCCTGCAGCACACATGTCTTAGGTTTCGATCCCTCAGGCCTAGTATTGTGCATTTTACCCATATTCTCAACTCCCTCACTATAGGGAATGGCTATATATACAAGTTCCTTATATCACATGTAATCAAAAAGCTACCTTCTTGTACACCTATTTGTGGCAACAATTCCAATTTTTTGATCATATCCTGTGAATCTTTCACATAAGTACTCATACCTTCCACCAAAGGTTGTAAATAAAAATGTAAATAGGAGGATATATGTTCGAAAATAGATTCATTGCCAGACACTATGGGCCTCCTTGGCAGCTCCAGTGGATTTTTATGTACCTTAGGTAAGCAGTAGAAAGTGAGCAATCTGTAAAATTTATTAAACAGATTTTCCACTTCCCACTCTCTGAGCCAACTCATATCAGCACATTATTCCTGTTTTTCTTTTAACAAACACTGAATCTCTGAAGTTGGATCTCTATCTATAACCCTGTAATTCATCATATCCTCTAACAATTTCAGACAAATCTTCTTGTATTGATCCCTGTCCTTCATAACAGTTCCACCTCCCTTATTTGCAGGTTTAATAATAATGGTTCTATCATCATCTAATTTCTTAAGAGCCTCTATTTCTGCTCTAGAGAGATTACTGTGTTCAGGAAAAATATTCTGCTTATTTTTAAATAACCCCATAACATTCTCTTCTCTTCTATTATTTTTACACATGTTACTATATGCGGGCTGTTACCCTGAGGAGGACTGAAAGTAGATTTAACATTTGATGTTTTCCTTAATGAAGAGTCAATACTTGTCAATTTTGTCACAGAACATAATTTGTAATCTCAAAGTTCTAAAAAAAAGCATTGCAGATCAGCCTCCAAATCAAAAAAGTCTGCTGCCTGTGTAAGGGCAGAGGAGAGTCCCTTACTAAGCACTTGTACTTCACTATCTGTAAGTAGACATTGACTTATATTGAAAATAAATAATCTATGTGATTTTTATTGTTTATTGTTCCTGCCCCCTATAGTTTGTTGTCTGGGACCTTTTGGGCCTGGACCTCCTAATCCCCCTGTTGTGCTTCCTTCCACGTGGCCTGTTCCTGTCTCGTTCCTGCCCAGAAGATTGAGCATGACTCTTTAGGTAGTGTCTAGGTTCCAATTCCCCTGATACCACCTGTTCTGATTGTGTCACCTGTTGCCAATTTTAAAAAGGCTCCCTATGTTTAGATGATACTCTCTGAGCACCCCTAGTATAGTTTGAATCACTCACTGTCCCACTATTGGTAGCCATTTGGTTTCTTTTATATGCAAAAAATATTTGTAGGTATAGACCTTATTATATTATTAATCTACTGTAGCTCTAGTAAATTTTCTAATTTTAAACTGTTTAATCCTTTCTTCATATTCAAGTACTTTTTTATGTGTGGCCTCTAAGTTTACTTTAAATTCTACCTCCTCTAGTCTTAATTTTAAGGCTTATTTCTCAAGTTTTATCACCCCCTTTAATTTCTGGCATTATTCCATTGTAACTTCTATCAAAGCTGTCATAAAATCATAGCTGGCCCTGTTGGTATTCTGTCTCATCTAGTATAGGCCCATGTTAGGTTCAGTGTTGAGTTCAGTGATGATGCTAAGCCCATGGGGTATCCTCTCATGTGTCAGTGACTCAGCAGGTTGCACACTCGACTGAGGCCAGAAGATCAGAAGGCTGTGGGTTCTATCCCCACACCAGACACTTGGGTTAAATCCCAATACTGACACTGTAGTGCAGTATGAGGTGGGTGCTGCACTCCCGAGGTGCTGTCTTTCAGATGAAATGTTAAACTGAGGTCCCATGTGTCTGTTCTGGTGGTAGTTCAGGTGGATGTTAAAGATCCCATGGCACTTCTCGAAAAGAGTAGGGGAATTTCCCCGTGTCCTGGCCAAATTTCCCCCATTCACTAAAAATACCACCAACAGCTTAATCTGGTTCAATGTCAGTTGGCATCCATCTGTATCCCCCTTCCCTGGGACAAGGCTGAAAATATGCAGAATTGTCTAGTCTTCCTTTCCTGGTAAATAAAAAATAAATACTTGATTAAGGTTAAACCATGCCACTCAAGCCTACAATCTTTGAAATGTGAATTTTCTATTTTATGCGCCTTACTTTTGGTAAATGCCCCATCTGGACACTCGGGTCCCTATCCCTATTCATGTGTTTGATTATATTCGGTCTCTCTTCATCAGTAAATTAAGAGAAATATAACTTGTTGGACACACTGTCATCTATGTCTGCAAATGCAAACATATCATGTTCAGTCATGTCAATATAAATGAGCACAATATTAGGACACAAGAAATTATGCACTCTATTTTTCTGCAGAAATTACAGTCCTTTACACTTTTTAAATATGAATCGTAATACAGCCAACGTCCTACTAATTGACCTTCCAACCGTCACTGGAAAAGCCCATTAAAGAGTCCATCAGTGAGCAAACCGGGAAATGGCCAGTCTTCCTAAATTTGTATATGGGGGCATCCTGCTGAAAGTGCTTTCAAATTGCAATGTGTCAATGTGCGGGTCCCAGAGTCTTTGTAAAGAGCCACAGCAAACAGTATCTTCAAGACTTCTGAATGTTTATTTTTAAAATTCCCAATGTTTTGTCTAAGGCTTTTTCCAGGGGATTTGTATCTCAAAATAAACATACATAAAATATACAGTTATTTTTCTTTCTTAATACTTGTAAAATATACCGTTATATAAATTCATGTTGCATAATAAATTGTAACTACCATTTGTACTCAGCAATGCTTTACAGCACAAATAGCCTGTAGGTGCTCCCATACTTCTGATATTGCTGAAAGGAAGCAAAATATGTCTTAATACTATCTCATAGTAATTATTTAAAAAACTGATAACCACTGAATTAGTCCAAGTGCCCATTGTATTGATCACAAAAAGTGCTTCAAACCCCATCACGGCATAATACTCTGCGCTATAAAGTTTTCAAAATATCTCTCTCAGTCATAAGACCATGGCTCTTAGCAATCTTCCTTGCAATACGTTTCCGTAACGTTTGCTATAGAAATAGAGAACTCCTGTAACCCATTTCACTCATTTGCTCAAAAAATAGCTTGTTTCATTCATAAAATAAGTGATATTTATGGAGGTTTGCTTGTACCTTAAAAAAAATCAAACATTCTCTGTGAGAGGGCGTTTTGGCATATTTCTGGTTCTGGGAGCATAGTAGAGCCTGCAGGAAAGCTCCCGTTGTTCTTCCACTTTTGGGAAGCAATGTGTTTTCAGTTGCTTAGCAACTGAGCATGGACATCATCATGCACATTGTTTTGATGTTAGGAGCTCCTGCAGGCTCAAGAGGAAGGCATTCTCTTTGGCATTCTCTCACAGTCAGATGCCATTACATAGAACGCCTAAGGGTAAGAGAAACACTTTTTTCACACAAATACTATCTGATTTTTAAAGTTTATGGATAAAACATGCTATTTCATCTTTTTCATGTTCTTCCTCTGCACAGTTCCCTCTTGGTCTCCAAATCCACCCCTTTCCTTCCTCTTTTCTCTCACGTACCTGAAGAAGGTACTATCCCCATTCTTGACTTCCTGGGTGAGCCTCTCCTCAGTTTGAGCCTTTGCTGTCACTACCCTCTTTCCTGCCTCCCTTTTTTTTTCTAGATATACCTCCCTCTCCTCATCCGTTTGGGTCTTCTTGTACTTCCTGAAAGCTTTTTTTTACTCTCTTACTGCATTGACCACCTCCTCTAAGAACCACAGTGGCCTCTTTCTCCTCTTACCCTAGCTTAGTATCTTTAAACAGCATGCTGTTACCTTAGTTATTCCCTCCTTTGTTCCTTTCCATTGCCCCTCTACTCCTCGTGGCTATCTCCCCATTTCTTTAAAATCTGCTGTCCTGAAGTCCAGGACCCTTGTCTTAGTTTGTCTTTTTTCCTGTTCAATCCATACGCCAAACCACACTGTGCAATGATGGCTTGTACCTAGGGGGCGACCCACTGTGACCTCTGCTATGCTTTCTCTGTTCATAAGTACCAGATCCTGCAATGCCCTGACTCTAGTGGGATCTGTAACCAGCTGCCTGAGAAATGCTGCTTGCAGGGAGTCTAGGAGGACCCTGCTCCTAGTTGTAGCTCTGGCCAGGATGTTCCAGTCTACATCTGACAGGCTGAAGTCCCCCATAATTACTATTTCCTCTTTGCTTGCCATTTTGCCTATGGCCTCACTCAAAACCCTGCCAGATTCCTCCCTGTGTTGGTGGCCTGTACACCATCCTGACTTGTATAAAGGCCCCACACCCTGACTATAAGCCAACCCAAAGAACCTCCAGCTCCTCTTTTTTTCCCTGCTGTGTCTCTGTATTTCTGTGGCCTTTATACATTCCCTTACATATAAAACAACCCCTCCTTCCTCCCTGCCCTATCCTTTTGAAAGATGCTGTAAGCCGATATGGCCATCTCCCATCTATGGTTGTCGGTGCACTAAGATTCTGTTATGGATACCAGATCCAGGTCTGCCTCCGCAATGGCAGCCTCAAGGTCAGAAATTTTGCTTCCTAGGCTCCTTGCATTGCGTACGTGGCTCACCACTCCTTTTGTCCCCCCTGCCCCTACTTTGCCCTCCCTTCTTGAGTCCCTCCCTCACTCATCCTTCTCTTTTCTCCGCTATTGTCCTTTCCCTTTCTATCCTCCCTCTGCCCACTCTCTCTAGTATTTTTCTCAGCCTTAGATCCACCACTTGACCATCATGTTCCTTCTCCCTGCACTTACTCCCCATTATCCCTGGGTAATTAATTTCCCCTGAGCTTATCTTCACTGCTGCTCCTTTTCTGGGGGGGTCACTTCCTCCCTTGTTTCTTCTGTCTCCCCACTTGGCTAGTTTAAATGCCCATTGAGGTAGCATTTAAACCTTCCACCCAGGACTACCGTTCCCCTCCTAGATGGATGGAGGCCATCCCATTTGTACAGGTCTTTATCCTTCCAGGTACTGTAGGTCCCCAGTCCCCAATGTAGCCAAACCCCTCCTCCCTGCACCATGCCTTCAACCAGTTACTGAAGACCATGGTGTGGTGTTCTCTTTCCTCCCCATGGATGTGCACAGTAGCACCTCAGTGTTCCCTCTCCTACCCCCAGATGTGCACAGGTTGCACTTCAGTGAAGGCCATTGTACATGCTACCTGCTTCAGGCCCCTCCCCGGCTCCCTAAACCTATCCTGCACCACCCCTGCTGCATCCTCTGTTGGGTCATTTGTCCCCAGATGGACAATGACATCCAGCTGTCCCTCTTGCCTCACTGCCCTAATGATTCTAAGGATCTGCTCCCAATCCCTCTGTGTCGAGGTGCCAGGTAGGCACCTCATCTCCCTCCTTCCCTCCCGTGGTGTTCGCAAAACTACCCCCCCAATAATTAAGAAGTTGCTTCCTCTTTCACTGGGGTTCTCTGCTTCACACCTTTGGGCCTCCACTCTGAAGAATCCCCACATCCTCCCTTGCCAATACCACGAGAGCCTTATCCTAACAGTCCCATCCTCCCAGTGTGGCAAAAGAGTTGTGTAGCAGCACCAGCTGAGGAATATGTTCTCTTCCCCCCACCCCACCATCCCCAAGTTCACCAAAGTCCAGCTGGCCCTCCTTCTTGGCACCCTGTGAGGCAATGGTGATGGAGTTGGTGGCCTCTGGGAGGGGGAAGAGGTCCACTGAATCCTAGCCAACTCAGTCTGGAATCTAGAGACCGCCTCCCTCAGCCTAGATAGGTGCACACAGATGGGGCAGCACCTTAACCTTCAGTGTTACTGTGCATTCCAGAGTAATACACGTCATTTCCCGAGTCAGCGGTAACAGACAGCATGTGCTGAAATAACTCACAGTGCTGCTTTGAAAACTCAATGCGTAGAATGCGATCAGCCAGACAAACTGATTAATTGACTTCCTGCAACTATTTTACATGCTAAAAAAACAAACCCTGGATACAATTAGGGTACATAACATTGTCCTTTATTAGCAGATTCATTTCCTATCTCCTTTAAGTGAACTGCAAGCTGCATCAAAAATCAAAGTTAGCCCTCCAGGGCATAAAAGGACCTCCCAGCTGTGGCAAACAAATTGCCGGTAGTGTTTAGAATAATTTGTTTCCAGTTACCTGCTTCTCACCCCCAATTCCTGGTCATCACTATTATGTCACGTAGGGTTTGACCAACTCTTTTAAGTGCAAACTGAAAATTCTTTTGGTCACAGCACTTTATGTATGAAAAAAAATTATTGGCTTATGCTCCAGAAATCAGAAAGCTTGCTAAGCTGGGCTTCAAGATTTTTGGGGTGCCCAGACAATGTCTGTTGGGCATTTAAAAAAACATCACCACCAGGATCTAGTTAAAAGGGTCATGTTTACCTAGGTTCAGGAGTTCGTTTTTTTGAAAACTCATCCTTTTCACGTATATTTCAACTTTTTTTCCAAAACAAGATGGCAGCCATCACAACCTACATTTTTTTTTCTCATGACCAAAAGACACAATTATACATGACCTAAAAACAGCCTGGGAAAGAAGAATGTTTGGGTCATATCAGAGGGTTATCCTGAAAACCCTACTGAGCATGCTCAGAAGCCAAATTTCTTTATAACTCTAGAAACAATTAATATTTTCACAAAACTTTCAAAAAGCACACCCTTGGCACCGGCCCCTTCTACCCTGAAAGATGCAGAACAGAATTCCAAATAATTTTTGCTGGAGGTGAGTGCAAAATAAAAAAGGCCAAAAAGTGGCATTTTTGCAGTTATTTGACATTTTGCATCTCAGAATTCGGAAGAGCGTCCATCACAAAATTTCCCACATCTTGAGAACATGCCACCTAAATTATGCATGCCAAATTTTGTGCAATTCCGTTGAATAGCTCCAAAGTTATTAAGATGCAAACATTTGTGATTAACATTAAGCACCCTGTTCAATCCTACCTATACTTGTGCTACCGTGCAACTCCTGATGTTATTGAGGCACGGTTGCACCCATATAGGTAGGGTTGCACCAGCAGTTCAATGTTAAACACCAATTTTTGCACTTTAATAACTTGGAAACCATTCATCAGATTTGCATGAAATTTTACATGCATGGTCTCACATGGTAGATCTCTGGATGTATCATTTTGTTCCAGAGAGATGTGCAAATTCCAACTTCTGAATAGTGCAAAACGTGAATTTTTTGGGATTTTTTCCCCATTGTTGTTTCTGGGTTTTCTGTCAACTTGGCTACTGCCCACAAGGTTTGGAATTTTGGTCTGAAATGTCCTGGGTAGAAAGAGGCTGGCCCACAGATGTGCCTTTTGCTTGTTTGGTGAAAAAATATTGATCCATTCCAAAGTAATTTAATTTTGACATTTTGAATAACTGGTTCTGAGAATGCTCAGTAAGCACTTAAAAATAGCTGTATGAAATGAAAAAATAATTCTTTTTTCATATTTAGGTCATCCTTTTTCGTGAGGGGAAAATCCTTTTTTTGTTTGCCGCCATCTTGTTTCCCCTTTTTCCATTAAAAAAATTAAAATTTAAAACTCTACAAAAATGACATTCTGGAGAGCTACAGTTGCATGTGGGCTGGCAGTATAGTCTACAGGATAGAATAATGAGCTGTGAATGAGTTTGGTACATCCAGCAGACTGGGGTTTGATTCCCACAACAACCACTTGCACACTGTGTGACTCTGAGCACGTCACTTAACTACCCCAGTGCTCCTGGGTCACCCTTGAAAACAAGCACTTGTGCCTAGTGGGCCTTACCCAGTTACCAAAATAATAATAAATAAAACACAGCTTGCTTATGGTGACCCCCTTAGCTGGATTCTGCACTTAACTGTTTAAGAAATGCCCTTAAAATCTGTTTTTTTTTTACATTATAAATCTTTTTTTGTATTGCGGGATATGAAAAAAGATTGTTTTTTCATATCACGAGTGACAAAAAAGATCCTTTTCTGTGAGGGAAAAATTCCTTTTTTATTTGGCAACATCTTTTCCCTGGTGTCTAATGGCACTCTACCCTCCGATCACTGTTCCTGTAATAGCATTATTTTCCCTGGTGTCTAATGGCACTCTACCCTCCGATCACTGTTCCTGTAATAGCACTATTTTCCCTGGTGTCTAATGGCACTCTACCCTCCGATCACTGTTCCTGTAATAGCACTATTTTCCCTGGTGTCTAATGGCATTCTACCCTCCGATCACTGTTCCTGTAATAGCACTATTTTCCCTGGTGTCTAGTGGCACTCTACCCTCCGATCACTGTTCCTGTAATAGCACTATTTTCCCTGGTGTCTAGTGGCACTCTACCCTCCGATCACTGTTCCTGTAATAGCACTATTTTCCCTGGTGTCTAATGGCACTCTACCCTCCGATCACTGTTCCTGTAATAGCACTATTTCCTGGTGTCTAGTGGCACTCTACCTCCGATCACTGTTCCTGTAATAGCACTATTTTCCCTGGTGTCTAGTGGCACTCTACCTCCGATCACTGTTCCTGTAATAGCACTATTTTCCCTGTTGTCTCAGTGGCACTCTACCCTCCGATCACTGTTCCTGTAATAGCACTATTTTCCCTGTTGTCTAGTGGCACTCTACCCTCCGATCACTGTTCCTGTAATAGCACTATTTTCCCTGTTGTCTAGTGGCACTCTACCCTCCGATCACTGTTCCTGTAATAGCACTATTTTCCCTGTTGTCTAGTGGCACTCTACCCTCCGATCACTGTTCCTGTAATAGCACTATTTTCCCTGGTGTCTAGTGGCACTCTACCCTCCGATCACTGTTCCTGTAATAGCACTATTTTCCCTGGTGTCTAGTGGCACTCTACCCTCCGATCACTGTTCCTGTAATAGCACTATTTTCCCTGGTGTCTAGTGGCACTCTACCCTCCGATCACTGTTCCTGTAATAGCACTATTTTCCCTGGTGTCTAATGGCACTCTACCCTCCGATCACTGTTCCTGTAATAGCACTATTTTCCCTGGTGTCTAATGGCACTCTACCTCCGATCACTGTTCCTGTAATAGCACTATTTTCCCTGGTGTCTAATGGCACTCTACCCTCCGATCACTGTTCCTGTAATAGCACTATTTTCCTGGTGTCTAATGGCACCTCACCTCCGATCACTGTTCCTGTAATAGCACTATTTTCCCTGGTGTCTAATGGCACTCTACCCTCCGATCACTGTTCCTGTAATAGCACTATTTTCCTGGTGTCTAATGGCACTCTACCCTCCGATCACTGTTCCTGTAATAGCACTATTTTCCCTGGTGTCTAATGGCACTCTACCTCCGATCACTGTTCCTGTAATAGCACTATTTTCCCTGGTGTCTAATGGCACTCTACCCTCCGATCACTGTTCCTGTAATAGCACTATTTTCCCTGGTGTCTAATGGCACTCTACCTCCGATCACTGTTCCTGTAATAGCACTATTTTCCCTGGTGTCTAATGGCACTCTACCCTCCGATCACTGTTCCTGTAATAGCACTATTTTCCCTGGTGTCTAATGGCACTCTACCCTCCGATCACTGTTCCTGTAATAGCACTATTTTCCCTGGTGTCTAATGGCACTCTACCCTCCGATCACTGTTCCTGTAATAGCACTATTTTCCCTGGTGTCTAATGGCACTCTACCCTCCGATCACTGTTCCTGTAATAGCACTATTTTCCCTGGTGTCTAGTGGCACTCTACCCTCCGATCACTGTTCCTGTAATAGCACTATTTTCCCTGGTGTCTAGGTGGCACTCTACCCTCCAATCACTGTTCCTGTAATAGCACTATTTTCCCTGTTGTCTAGTGGCACTCTACCCTCCGATCACTGTTCCTGTAATAGCACTATTTTCCCTGTTGTCTAGTGGCACTCTACCCTCCGATCACTGTTCCTGTAAAAGCACTATTTTCCCTGGTGTCTAATGGCACTCTACCCTCTGATCACTGTTCCTGTAATAGCACTATTTTCCCTGGTGTCTAGTGGCACTCTACCCTCCGATCACTGTTCCTGTAATAGCACTATTTTCCCTGGTGTCTAGTGGCACTCTACCCTCCGATCACTGTTCCTGTAATAGCACTATTTTCCCTGTTGTCTAATGGCACTCTACCCTCCGATCACTGTTCCTGTAATAGCACTATTTTCCCTGTTGTCTAGTGGCACTCTACCCTACGATCACTGTTCCTGTAATAGCACTATTTTCCCTGTTGTCTAGTGGCACTCTACCCTACGATCACTGTTCCTGTAATAGCACTATTTTCCCTGGTGTCTAATGGCACTCTACCCTCCGATCACTGTTCCTGTAATAGCACTATTTTCCCTGGTGTCTAGTGGCACCCCCAGCCTTCGATCCCCATCACCCTAATTTTAATAATATTTTTCCCTGGTGTCTAGTGGCATGCCCCCACCCTCTGATTGCCATCCCTCTATATTTTTTAATCTTTTATATTTCTTATTTTTTTCTGGTGTCTAGTGGTGTCCCCCCAACCTCTCATGGCCACCCCCCTAATTATGTATTACTTCCCTGGTGTCTAGTGGTGTCCCCCCACCCTCTCATGGCCACCCCCCTAATTATGTATTACTTCCTGGTGTCTAGTGGTGTCCCCCACCCTCTCATGGCCACCCCTAATTATGTATTACTTCCTGGTGTCTAGTGGTGTCCCCCACCCTCTCATGGCCACCCCCTAATTATGTATTACTTCCCTGGTGTTTAGTGGTGTCCCCCACCCTCTCATGGCCACCCCCTAATTATGTATTACTTCCCTGGTGTCTAGTGGTGTCCCCCTCCTCATGGCCACCCCCCTAATTATGTATTACTTCCCTGGTGTCTAGTGGCTCTCCCCACCCTCCGATCACTACCCCCATAATTATTTGTCATTTCTCTGGTGTCTAGTGGTGCCATCCCATCCTTCCAACACTGTCACCATAATATTCTTATTTTCCCTGATGCCTAGAGGTACCCCCTACCCTTCGATCACCATCCCCATCTACATTTATGGCTTTCCTGGTGTCTAGTGACACCCCTCCACCCTACGATACTAAATGCCTGCAACATGATTTCAGGCTGGTGGAAAAATGGTTTGGCTCCCACAAACTTGTCTTGAATTATAGCAACACAAAAGTCATGACTTTCTGCAATGCTCGTAGTATGTATAAACCTCTACCCCTTACCATCAATAATCAAGGGGGGACCACACTTGAACAGGTTCATGAGTTCAAATACCTCGGCATCACCCTAGACAGCTCTCTCTCCTACCATCAGCATATTGGGATTGTTGCTAAGTCTGCTAACATACGTCTTGGCCTGCTCCACAAGTATAAACACTGTATGACCTCTGAAGCCCTAAGACTGGCCATCCACAGCTCTGTTACCTCCATTGTCGACTATGGGCTAGTCATCTATGGATAGGCCTCCCCCACTGCACTTAGGAGGATATCAGTGACACTTAACAAGGCCTATAGACTTCTCATGGGGGCTGACTGCCTAATGCACTCCTGTGACCTTTACGCCAAGACTGGTTGGCTACCTCTCATTAGCAGAATACAATACCAGACCTGTCTGATAGCCAAAAAAGCTCTTCTTTGACTCATTCCAACAGGTGTTGCAAGTCTCCTTACTACCAACAGCAGCACCTAGTCAACTTGCAGTTCTCAATACCAGAGTTTCCATGTCCTCAGGTGCCAGACCTCGTTGGGCCAGAGATCCTTCATGCACAGGGCTCCACAGTGGTTCAACATCCTTAACAAAGAGACTCTTGTTGCTGCAACGCTAAGCCACTTTTAAAGGAATCTGCGGCTATTTCTCCCCTCTACCTCAACTTGTGACTGCCTCCCCTAAGAAATGGTCACCACCTTCTAATTGTGGCTGCCACCCCTAAGAAATGGTCTCCGCCCTCTACCCTAGCTGTAGCTATAACCGGACACGCAAGCCTCACTTTCTTGGCACCAGCCTTATCCCTCACGCCCTTTCACCCCCTCTCACCCTCCCGTCCCCTTTTCTCAGACTCACTCACTCACTGGTATGGCCACTGGCCCCTGTCCCTCTCGCTCTTTTCATCCTTGTCTGACAACGGCACCTATCGGCTGGCTTCCTGCTGACTTTTCCTACCAAGTATACTGTTTTCATCACGAATCCTGTTAGAAACTAGCTTGTGGTTGTTCTTCTGCAACAGATTGAACTATTTTATGTACTTGTTATTCTGTATGTTATGACTGTTACCATGTTTACCCATTGTTGTATGTTACCCCCATCCTCTGATGTGGAACCTTTGTAAACGAGCAGTTTCTGCTCAAAGGTAATTGTAATCCTAGAGTTTAATAAATAAATAAAATAAAAATAAAGGAAACAATCCCATGATGTCTTTTTTTCTTTAACCTGTAAATAAGAAAAGTGTACCTTACCCATCCGACCCCCACACCCCAACCTCCAACTGAGCACCCATCACCCCGCACCTCCCACACATCCTCATACACCCTCACTCACCATAACAGGTTACAGGATGAATATCCACTCTCCAGCTGAAGACACGTCTTGCTGCTAGAACCACCGACTGCAATATGAGAAACTAAGGTAAAGACAGTTCAATGTATTTCAATGGAGTTTTCTACTTTGTGTCATAGCTTTGCCAGTTTTGCATATTTTTAGCTCAAATTTTCAACATGGCCTTTTTGGGACCGCACCTCATGAACAATGTTGGTGGAATTATGAAAATCTGGCCAGAAAGCTGATTTTGTGGTCACTTGGTGAAATCAGCTGTTAGGTGGGATTTGAAAATTTCCACCACCCTTGTTCATCAGGTGGGGCCATAAGAAGGCTATATTGAAATTTGTGGGTCAAAATATGTAAAAATGTCAAAGTTATATGAATATGTTGAAATATTGCTATACTCTCTCATAACTTTAGCAATTTTAACTATTTTGACTCGAAAATTTCAACATAACCATCTTTTTATACAACCTCATGAATGTGACAGCTGTCATTTTTCAAACCCTGGTGAAACTGTGTTTTCACACCTGTGGTGTGTAATGGCATTGCAGTGGCATGGAATCACATTTTGGTGGGGATTTCAACATTTTTATTACTGGCTTCATGAGGAGGGGGTAATAAGAAGGCTATGTTGACAATTTAGTTCCTGTTTTAATACAAATGCAAGTGCAGGGCCCTCTGGGCCCTGCGTTTCTACAACATATATGTACGCATCTAAGGAGGGATGGGAGCTCAGGCAACAACAGGTGTGGGGTTTGCCTTGGGGTTGTTAACCCTAATGCTCACCCTATTATCATACACTGTACCCATCTTGGCTTATTTACTCATGGAATGAGGTGACGGTTAGGGCTGACAAACCCAAGGCACATCCCACACCTGTTGCTGCCTGCAGGGTGGGGGTGGGGTGTTAGGGTTGGCAACCCTAATGCCACATATCCTTACTTTTGTCACTTCATCCCTTACTAGTGCATTAATGAAGTTTTTGTAAATATACACACACACATATATATATATATATATATAAATAACTGGTGTGGTAGTGCCAGTATAGTTAAGGTTGAGCAACAGGTTCTATGTTAAATCTCTAACTTTACACCTTAATAGCTTTGGCAACATTTGATGAAATTAGTTGAAATTGTTCAGCATTCTCTCATAGGCAAGGTCTAAGCATGTGGAAAGTTTCATGATGGCAGCTAGTGTGGTTTCTGAGATCCACATATGTCATTTTCTTGTAGATGTCTAATTTATTTCCTTTACTTAACATGGGATTTTGGTTTTGCTCTCACGTACAGCCTAAACAGAATGGAATCCCCCCCCCCAAAACTTTCAGGTTAGTAGTGTGCTGTGCCATGGTAGTGCCTTTGGAAGGTTTCATGAAAAAATATTAAAGGGTTCTGGAGTTATAAGAATTTTAAGTTTTGTTTTATTTTGCTGTTCTGAACATACTCAGAACAGGGTTTTTTTGATACTGTTCTGATACGGCACAGAAAACTCAATATTGCAGACCATTTATGTTTTCTCAACACTTGCTTCTCATGGCAGAAAAAAAACATTTTCATGTTGTGATGGCTGCCCTCTTGTCCCCCGAAGTAAAAAACATGGAAAATATATAAAATTCTGTAATAAAAAAAGAAAAAAAAACACTTGAACCTAGTTAAACTGAACCAGTTTAGCCAGATTCTGGTGGGTTTTTAAAACAATGGGCAGAAATACCTTTTCTGGGCACCCCAAAATCCAGGGTGCCCAGCTTAGTGAGAAGGGCCCTTGACCCACGTTCTCAGTATGAGAACAGTGGGACTTTCTTGAATGCTGAAGCCACAGCTGGACTCGTGCTGCCAGCTTCAGCTGAAGCAAGCAGCTGGCGATTCCCTGTTCTCTCTATCTCTGTCTGTCTGCCTATCTATCTAGTTAACATTTTTATTAAGTGGACCAAGGTGCCTACCCCCAGTACTTCTCCCCCCCGGTTG
This sequence comes from Neoceratodus forsteri, assembly GCA_016271365.2. Classification (NCBI taxonomy): domain Eukaryota; kingdom Metazoa; phylum Chordata; order Ceratodontiformes; family Ceratodontidae; genus Neoceratodus; species Neoceratodus forsteri. The sequence continues at coordinate 345,881,382 of JADMNL010000025.1, read as the reverse complement.
GTCGCCCTCTTCCCAGAGTTAATGTTAGCAGATTGGTATTCCCACTCTCAGTACCACTTCTGTTGAGCCCCCTCCCCTCCAGGTTGCCTGCTTCCCATTGCCAATATGTACATGGCAGCACCGGGGTGACCACTGCTGGTGAAGCTGAACAGTAGCCTGACACTGGGGTACCCAGTCCCCAGTGTCGGAATATGATTGTCCCTGGCCCCTGAAATAAAGAAAACCATCCCTCGATTATTTTATTTTAACCCAGTAAAAAAGAAAACAGTTCCTCGCTCATCTGACCCCTCACACACACACTCCACACACCCCACCCTGACCTCCCACTCAGTACCCACCACCCCACAGCCCACCCTCTCACTTACCTGGACATACCCCACAATGTATATCTGCTCTCGGATTGAAGACGCATTTTGCTGCTAGAACCTACTGTGATATGAGAAGATCAGATATGTGCAGTTTAATGTATTGCAATGTGTTTTGAACTTTTATTCATAAGTTTGCCATTTTTACATATTTTGACCCCAAATTTTCAACATGACCTTTTTGAGACCCCCAACTCATAACCAATGTGATGGACTTATGCAAATCGGGTCCAAAAAGCAATTTCACGGTTGCTTTGCTAAATCACCTTTTGGGCAGGATTTAAACATTTTCACAGCCCTCGTTCATGAGGTGGAGTCATGAGGGAACGGGAACATTGTTTAACCAGGAGTAGCACACTAAGCTGAAGCGTGTTTCCAGATGCAACCTGGGAGCACAAGAAAGTTAAGTGACTTGCTCAGGATCACATAGTATGCACCTAGGTGGCTGTGGGATTCAAATGCAGTTCTCCAGATCTGCAGCTCAGAGGCTTAACCCACTGCGCTATATACTGCCTCCTTAAGAAGGCTATGCTGAAAATTTTGGGTCAGTATATGTAAAAATGATAAAGATATGAATGTACATTGATATTTTTCTATATGTGCTCATAACTGTGGTAATGTTAAATATTTTGACACCAAATTTTCAATGTAGCCATTTTTCCACACCACCTCATGAATGTGACAGCAGTCATTTTTCAAATCCTGGCCAAAAATGTGTTTTTGCACCTGTGGTGCAGAATGACATTTCAGTGGGGATTTGAAAATCTTTACCTATTGGGTTCATGAGGTGGGGTTGATAAGAAGACTATGCTGAAAATTTGGTGAGAAAATATGTTCAAATGACCAGGTTATGAGTGAACGCTGCAATATTTCAATGTAACTTTGCTACTTTTCAATATTTTAACTCCTACCTTTCAACATAGACATTTTTCCACATCACCTCATAAACGTGACAGGTGTATTTTTTTAAATTCTGGATGAGATGTGTTTTCACACTTCTGGTGTGCAATGACATTTTGGCCAATATAATATAAATGCTACATGCCATGTTTATAAGGGAAGTTGTAAAACAACTATCTTGAAAATTCTGGGTAAAAATTAAAATAAAAAATACATAATTGTAAGGAATTTTTGTGTGTAGTGCCTGTCTTGCCTCGAGTGAGTATGCTTTGTGATCCCACGCCGGTGAGCAGAATTTGGAGATGAGCTCAGTGACCTTGCTGGATGGGGTGGGGGGGTGGTGCTGTTATGCAACACTCCCCAGCCAGAGAATGAAAGCTGCAGGATTTTCCACACGGGTCCAGGTACCATATAATGAAGACAGCTGCCCTCCTGTTATAGGGCCCTGCACCTCTGCATCTTTGGGTGGCAGAGGGCCCTGTGCATTGGCTGACAGATGGATTCTTTGCCCTGTGCATCTAAGACACCAGGAGAAAGGACTGCTGTGTGACTGGACTTCTCTGTTGGGACTAAAGTAGAAGAACTTTTGTACTTGGACCTTTAATTTAGGGTAAAAAAAAAACTAACATACAAAACAAAAAAACGTGTGTGTTTGTCTGGGTTAACTGAACTGAATGGGTATCTGAACAGTTATCTAGGTGTAAATCTCAGGTGATTGAAAGGACTTAACTGCTGTGAGGTTTAAATTACTTGTAGAAAGATCTAGTAAGTAGGGGGAGTGGCTTAGCTAGAAGGAAGCTACATTTAAAGATTGCCATAGAAAGATTCTGCTAATAGCTTGGCAGAAGACACCAGGAGAAAGGACTGCTGTGTGACTGAACTTCTCTACTGGGACTATATTGCTGTCCTTCCCTTCCCTCCACCCCCCCACCCAAAGCTAGTTCTATTTTTATAGGCACAGGATTTGACTGACAACAGGAACTTCCTGTTTGGGAGCAGGAAGTGAGTGATCACAGAACCACCAAAGACCCACCATCCTAGAAGGGCAAGAGTAGCTCTCCAGCCCCCTCTAGCTGCTGGAGGTCTGCCTCTGAGCAAGTAAGTGGTCTACTGAGAAATATAGGATATTCTTGTCTCAGAACAGGACAATCAAGAGCTTAAAGGGCACACAGGCAGAAAGTAAGGAGGGAGAGAGAGAGAGAGAGAGAGAGAAATAAAAAACAGAGGAAAGAGTAAGGATTGCAAACAGTTAAGGGGCCAGAAATAAGACATGATTGGAGTGGTGCAGTGCAGTGGCTGTGGAGCAGCAGTCTTCCGGGAGATGTTCTGGAGGATGCGGTGTTGTCCCATCTGCAGGCACCTCTCTGGGCTGAGGGAGGAGGTTGCTCATCTCCAGGCTAAGTTGGCCAGGATTTGTGGGACCTCCTCTTCCATCCAGGGACTACTAGTGCCACTGCCGTTGCCTCAGAGGTTGCCAAGAAAGAGGAGCGGTTGGACCACAGTGGGCTCAGGGAGGGTGAGGGTGGTGGAACAGAGGCGCATCCCTCCAGTTGTACCTCTCCACAATTCCTATGCCATTCTGGCAAAGTGTGGTTCCTCTATAGAGGCACCCGCAGTGGAGACCAAGAAGGATGATGGGAACCTCCACAAAGGAGACCCACAGGAGGGTGGCAGGGGACCCTGCAGGGGAAGGAAACAACTCCTGGTGGGGGACTCCATTGTTAGGAAGTTAGAACTGGGGGAGGAAGGGGAGAGGGAGGTAAGGTGCCTGCCTGGTGCCATGGCTTGGAGGGACAGGGAGCGAATCCTCAGGATTGCCAGAACAGCTGCACAGAGGAGGGAGCTGGATGTCATTGTCCACCTAGGGACAAATGACCTGGCTAAGAAAGGGATTAGAGAAGTGCAGGAAGAGTTTGTGGAATTGGGGAGGGCCTTAGTCAAGTAAATGCATATGACGGAACCTTCTCAGAGGTGCTGCCCATCTATGGCATAGGAGAGGTTAGGTGTTCCACACCATGGGATTCAATCAGTGGTTGAAAAACTGTTGTGGAGCTCTAGAATTTGGCTTCATTGGGGACTGGGGTTCACCTGGAGTGATGCAAGCCTATACTGGCATGATGGGCTGCATCTGTCCGGGAGGGAACCAGGATCCTAGGTGATAGGTTTAAATGCTTCATTGGCAAGCTTTTAAACTAGCCATGGGGGGAGGCACTGAAAAGGAGCAGGGAAATCCTACCCCCAAAATAATCACGGTAGTAAGTGTGGCAAACACCAACACAGAGGTGTCGATAGGGAGAAGGGCAGGGGTAAATGAAGAAAGTGACAAAGGCAAGAAGGACAGGGATGGGGCAAAAGGGAGTAAGGCCATCAGGAAATGGAGGGTAATGAGTACCAATGCCCATAGTCTGGGCAACAAGCTCCCTGAGCTGGTGGCCTTGATGGAAGAGGGATGCCTGGATATCGTAGCAGTCACAGAAACATGGTACACAGAGAACCATGACTGGGATGTTAACATACCAGGGTACATAACCTACAGGAGAGACAGGCAGGGGAGGAGAGGGGGAGGAGTAGCTCTCTATGTAAAGGAAGGGATAAAAGCAACTGAACAAAAGAGTAAACAGGGAGGAGAGGAGGCACTGTGGGTCACCTTGGAGACTGGAAAAGGCACCACAATCCGCACAGGGGTTGTGTACAGACCCCCATGTCAGGGGGAGGGAATGGACAAGGATATGATAGAAGGCATTCTTAGAATGGCAGAGAAAGGGGAGATACTGTTGATGGGAGACCTGAATATGCCAGATGTTAACTGGAGCACATTTGCTGCAGCCACATCCAAGAGCAGGGCCATTCTTGATGCCCTACAGGTGGCAGGCATTAGACAGCTAGTTTTGGAACCCACTTGTGAGGGAGCAATCTTAGACCTCGTACTTCAAATGGAGGCAGTAGAGGATCTCAGATCTAGAAGTAGGTTGCCATCTGGGGACAAGTGACCATCAAACAGTGTGGTTCACATTAAACTCAGCTACAGAGTCAAGCATACAAAAGTGAGGGTACTGGACTTTAGGAGGGCTGACTCTTGGCAAGAAGGGAGAGTGCTCCAGAAAAGCACTAGCAAACAGGCTAGAAGGAGTGTGGAGCAACAATGGGGAATCATCAAAACTGCCATCACAGAGGCAACAAGCCTTTGTGTGAAGCAAATAAACAAATCAAAATGAAAGAAAAAGCCACTATGGTTCTCAAAAGAGGTGGCTGTGAAAGTCAGGAAGAAAAAGATAGCATTCTGGAAGTATAAGGAAACACAGAAGGAGCAGGACAGAAAGCTGTACCAGTTAAGGCAGAAGGAAGCAGGGAGGGAAGTCAGAATAGCAAAGGCCCAAACAGAGGAAAAGATAGCCAACTCAGTTAAGAAGGGGGATAAAACCTTTTATAGGTACATCAGTGAGCGTAGAAAGACAAAGGGAGGGATAGTGAGGCTGAATAGAATGAACGGTGGGTGGGCAGAGGGGGACAGTGAAAAAGCAGGGATACTGAATGAATATTTCTGCTCAGTATTCACAAAAGAGGAGGGGGAAGTGCCTAATCCAATTAACAGAAGCACTCTTAATAGAGGGGTCGATCCCAGTCCTTTCACAGAAGAAAGGGTTCTGAAGAACTCCTAAAACTGAAGGTGGACAAAGCAATGGGTCCTGATGGAATTCACCCCAGAATTCTAAAAGAATTAAGGGAGGAACTAGTGAAACCACTGGCTACTCTTTTTAATAAATCATGGGAGGATGGTGTGGTACCCGAGGACTGGAAGAAGGCGGATGTGATTCCCCTTCTTAAAAGTGGGACCAAGACAAAAGCAGAAAACTACAGACCTGTCAGTCTGACCTCTGTGGTAGGGATGATGGAGTCACTTCTGAAGGAAAGAATAGTTGAGTACCTAGAGGCCAGTGGAGCACAGGACCCAAGGCAGCATGGGTTCACAGCAGGAAGGTCATGTCAGACGAATCTAATAGATTTCTTTGACTGGGTGACCAAAGTAGTAGACCAGGGAGGGGCTGTGGACACGGCCTACCTAGACTTTAGCAAGGCATTTGACACAGTCCCACACAAAAGATTAATAGTCAAATTAACCAGCCTGGGAGTGGGTCCTAGGGTGGTAGCCTGTGTAAAACATTGGCTGCACAACCGGATACAGAAGGTAATTGTAAATGGAGTCCACTCTGAAGAAAGAGGGGTTACTAGTGGGGTACTGCAGGGTTCAGTATTGGGTCCAGTCCTTTTTAATGTCTTCATCAGTGACATTGCAGAGGGACTGGAAGGAAAAGTATGCCTTTTGCAGATGACACAAAGATCTGCAACAGGGTTGATACACAAGGAGGCGTGGAAAGGATGAGAAGGGACTTGGCAAGGTTGGAGGAATGGTCAGAAGTATGGCAGCTAGGATTCAATGCAAAGAAGTGCAAAATAATGCACCTGGGAAACAAGAACCCAGGGGAAGAATACACAATGGGTGGGGAGGTAGTAACAACAACAAAAAAGGAAAGGGACCTGGGGGTAATCATATCAGATGACCTTAAGGTTAACAAGCAATGTGAGAAGGCAGTAGGGAGGGCTGGGGGTATACTGGGATGTATAGGGAAAGGCATCAGCAGCAGAAAACAGGAAGTTGTTTTCCTCTGTACAGACAGTTGGTGAGACCCCATCTGGAGTACTGTGTCCAGTTCTGGAGACCCCATCTCTGCAAGGACATAGACAGGATACAGGTAGTCCAGAGGAGGGCAACTAAAATGGTGCAGAGTCTGCAAGAGAAGCCGTACGAGGAGAGACTAAAGGAGCTTAATATGTATACCCTTGAGGAAAGAAGGGAGAGGGGGGACATGATAGAAACTTTAAGTACCTCAGTGGAATCAACAAAGTCCAAGAGGGTAGCATCTTTCAGAAAAGAGACTTGCAAGAACAAGGGGACACAATTTAAAGATAGAAGGAGGGCAGTTCAGGGGCAATGTGAGGAAGTATTATTTCACAGAGAGGGTAGTGGATGCATGGAACAGCCTTCCTGAGGAGGTTGTGGGTCTAAAACTGTGGGAGAATTCAAGAATGCATGGGACAGACATAAGGCAATTCTTGTGGGGGGTAGGAAGAAATAGGCTGTTGGTTAACTAGGATCTGCGGCCTATCCTGTAGGTAGGGAAATGGGCAGACTGGGTGGGCCAAGCGGTCCTTATCTGCCATCAAAGTCTATGTTTCTATGTTTCTATGTATCTGTGACCATGTGGAAGCACAAGGACTAGAGACCTTGGTGCTTCCACAGCCCAACAGACAGCCCCATGAATTCTTGACATCCGTCACTGAACAGAAGTGCAGGGCCTACAAGGGCCCTGTAGTTCTGTAGGTGGACAGACTCTTCCCTTGGTGCAAGGCCCAAAAGGCACTGTACATCTACATCAGTTCATGCAGCTCTCAAAGGGTTCTGCATGAAAGAGGATATGATTATATTATCTCAAAAAGAAAAGAAATTATTTTTAAAAAACTTCATTAGTGCACTAGTTAGGGTTCAGCTTACTGCCACAAAAATAGAGAAATGTGATGTTAGGGTTTCCAACCCTAACTTCCCACCCCCACCCCAAACAGCAAAAAGAAAAAATGGTTTGGGGTCTCTGGAGTCTTGGTGAATCAGTGGTAAGGTCTTCCTTGAGGTTGTCGACCCTAATGCCCACCACATTCCCAGAGCAAACATCAGATATGATCTCCTTTCTTCACACAAGGCCCACATGGCACTGCATGAAGAAAGCTACAACAGACTGTGTTGGCAACATGTGGCAAGATATAGTGCTCTCCCTTTGAAGAGTGTATCATCATAAGGCACTGGCTTGCAGCTGTACTTTATGCTTCAGATAGGAGGCTAAATGCTGGGGAGAGGGGCGAGCATTGAGGTTGACAACTGCAAGGAAGACCCCACCACCGATTTACCAAGACTCCGGAGACACAAAACCATAAAATATTTTCCTTGTGCTGCTACGGGGGTGGGGGTGGAAGTGGGGAGTTAGGGATTCAACCCTAATGCCACATTTCCCTACTTTTGTGGCATTAAGTTGAACCCTAACTGGTGTGTTAATGAAGTTTTTTTTGCAAATTATATATATCTATATAGACATTCTTTGCAAAACACTATGTCAATGCTTCAATCAGGGTTAAAGTGACAAAAGTAGGGGAAATGTGGCGTTAAGTTTTCCAACCTAACACCCCACCCCCACCTTTCAGGCAGCAACAGGTGTGGGGTGTGCCTTGGGGTTGTCAGCTCTAACACTCACCCCATTTCATGAGTAAACAAGCTGAGATGGGTGCAGTACATGAGAACTGGGTGAGCGTTAGGGTTGACAACCTCAAGACACACCCCACACCTGTTGCTGCCTGCAGGGTAGGAGTGGGTTGTTAGGGTTGAAAACCCTAACACCACAAGATTTCCCTACCTTTGTCACTTTAACCCTATTTGATGCATTAACAGATTTTTTGCAAAGAGTTTCCTTACTTTTGAGACAGTATAATTGTATCATCATTTGGCTGTGGGAGTGCAGTGCCCTCTGAGCCCTGCACTCCCATCCCTCCATGGATGCATACATGTATGTTGCCATGGAAGCATTTCAGCCAAAACAGCAACCAAATTGTCAGCATAGCCTTGTTATCACCCCACCTCATGAATGCTGGGCTGAGAATTTTCAAATCTCTGCCAAAACATCATTCCATACCACATCACAGCAATATCATTCCACACCACAGGTGAGAAAACACAATTTGGCCAGGATTTGAAAAATGACAGCTGTCAGGTTCATGAGGTTATGTAAAAAATGGCTGCTAAAATTTGGGGTGGAGGGGGCGCTAATGAGCACTTGAAGAGTACAGACGTGTCTAAACCTCGCTCCACCTCGACGAGATAAAAACTGTTATAAAAAACTTTGAAAGTGCCTGTAACGACAGTTTATTTTGCAACAAGACCATTTGAGGAGCTGGTATGGAGGAATTTCTGACGTCGGGAATGGGTAAACATCAGAGGGCAGTTAGTAAATCCACAAAGAAGAATGCGGCCTGCTCTCAAGTTGAAAGCCATCAAGTAGTTTCCCTATCTGCCACGGAAGTGAGCGCATTGGGCCGGGAGCTGACGGGCCAGGTTTTAACAGCTCTGGAGCCCCGACTTTGTAAGCTTGAGACTCGAATTGATGATCGGCTGCAGGAGGTGTTGACTCAGCAGGCGGCACAGGGATCTAGAATAACAGAGGCGGAGGACCGAATTTCTCGGCTGTAGGATGAGTTGCAGGGGGTGTCAGTGCAGGTTTTAGCTCTGCAGCGAGAACTTGAGGACATGAAAGAAGTGGCTGATTACCAAGAGAATTACCACAGAAGACTAAATCTTCATTTACGAGGCTTGCCAGAAGGGATGGGGGGGTGATGTCCTGAGTTTTTGTTCGGAGACCCTGCCTAAGCTACTGGGCCTAACGCCTAAGAAAGGGAAGATGAAGCTAGAGTGAGCGCACCGGGCGGTTATGCCCAGACCCCCTGCGGGACAATCACCCCGCCAAATCATTATGAGATTCCATCACTACCAGGATCGGGAAACGGTGCTATGAGCCTATAGAGAGAAAGGGCAGCTTTTATTGGAAGATCGTTGCTTGTATTTGTCTCAGGATTATTCAGCACGGCTTTTGAACCGACGTAAGAAATTTAATGAATCCATGGCTATTCTGCATTCACTTAAAATAGAAAACTTCTTAATATATGCAGCCATACTTAAAGTGTAACACGAGGGCACCACACACTCATTTTTGGATGCTGAGAAAGCAATGAAGTTTGTGGAGGATTTGCGCAAACAGGCAAGGTGAAGTGTGAGATTTGACTCCTCGGAGGATGGGACTGATATTGGATCGGACACTCGATATGGAGGACACTTTTGGAAATAGTTATGTGAGCATCTCAGCACGCTGATGTTCGTGCTTGATTTCTTTTTGGTGCTGGGACTTGATGGACTCTCCCGCCTCTGGTGTAAGGAGGTGCAGGGCGCATGTGGTTTGGACTGCTAGAAAATATCGACAAGCCACATAAGGACACCTCTGAAAAGCAGTTGTCTTAATTTTTGCCTCCCTGCTGGAGATGCCTGTCTGATGTATAATAAATATGAAGGGATAAATGAGGTAAGCTCTGGTAGAGAGGGGGGTTGTTGTATCAGAGGGGGGAGGGATGGTAATTGGGGGAAAGGGAGAGGAAGGAGGGGACATGGCGGATCATACGGGAATCCGTCATCTCTCCCTATTATCTTGTCTCAGGATGGATCAGGGGAGATTATATTGGCAGGAGAGTGTAATGTTCTCGTAGGGCTGAACCAGTAACATATGGGGGAATTCTCTCTGCGCACTTAAGATAAAATGTCAAGTGAGTGGGGCATGGCTAGAAGGTGCGAACATGCCTGGGAGGCGAATTACTCTATATTGGGCGAATGGTGGGTCTGGATTGGAGGTTGTTGGCACTAAGGTACATATCTCAGTGGGGGGATGGGGGACTGGGCACAGCTGCATAGAGGGAGGGTATTGACACTTATGCAGAGTCGGCAGCTAGTGTCAGCGATAGTGTCATGGGGAATGTCCTTTGACTCGGGGAAATGGAAGCGAAGGAGACAAATTATTTATAGAGGAAACAAGTGGGAAGGGGATTTGGATATTTTGTTTATGATTAAGGTTTGGGAGGGCATGTTCACCTATATGGTTAGTAGTTGAACTTTTCTTATAGTCCAGTTAGTTTTGTTGTTTCAATATTGTTGCACACAAAGTTATAGATGCTGTACTGGGGTGCTTCAGTCATTTCTGAGGGACATTATCTGTTATCCGCTAGGCTGGACTCTAAGGTCTTCATAGGGAAAGTGGTGCGGGATACTAGACAAGGACTGCCAGACCTGACTATCAAAACTCGGAGACTCTGGGAAGGGGATCTAAATGTGCAGATAGGGGATCGGAACTGGATCCAACTACTGTCTATGCATAGGGGCCTCCTAATTTGTAATAGATTCCAGGAAGCATTCTTCAAAATTTTTACATAGAATATACAGACCTCCAGCTGTGGTACATAAATTTCACCAGACTATCTCACCTTGTTGTGGGAGGTGTGGGAGGGAGATTGGCACCTACTTGCAATGTTTTTGGGCATGTAATATATTACAGCTATTTTGGAAATCAGTAGTGCTGGAAATAGGCAGGATGTGGGGTAGGACAGTCACACTCACACATGTGGTATGTTTGTTTGGGGTGGAAATAGATGAAGAGGGAGACTGGCACCCTCTCCCAAGATGGGTCAGAGTGTTATTGATTCTAGCCAGGTACTGTATACAGAATACCTAGGTATCTTGTGTGGCCCCCACAGTAAGAGGATGGCGAATGCTTGCACTGTACATGCTGGGGTTGGAGCGGCTCTCCCTTCTGGTGAAAGACAGGCTGGACCTGTTTCTTAGGAAATGGGCCCCTTTCCTGGTGGATCTGTCCCAACAAGAGAATAAGGCCCTGTGGGGTGGTATAGATATTTAGGTATATAAAATGTGTGGGAATGATTTGAAGGACCTCGGAGTAAGCACCTCATTCTTATTAGATAAGGGATTGATTTAAGAGGTTTTAGATCTGTTTGATATACAGTATGGGGGTACATGTTCCTATGTATGTGGGTACGGATATAAAACTCAAGATTGTAATTTGTTTTGTGAAGAATTGTGGGAATGTGGTTGCTGTACCTGATCACAAATGAACCTCTGTATGGAATTGACTATGTGTGCACAAAAAGTAGAATAAAATTCTTTTTTATGCAAAAAAAAAAAGATTGGGGTGAATATATTTAAAATGACCGAAGTTACAAGCTAGCATAGTTAAATTTAAGCACATGTACATAACTTTGCCATTTGTGCATATTTTGACCCAAAATTTTCAACAAAGCCTTCTTATGACCCCCCCCCCTCATGAACAAAGGCAGTGAAAATCGTCAAATCATGCCCAAAAGGTGATTTTTGCTAAGTGACCGTGAAATTGCCTTTCAGGGTGGATTTTTGAAATTCCGCTGACATTGTCAATGAAGCAGGGTCCCGAAAAGGCCATGTTGAAAATATGGGGCCAAAATATGCAAAAATGGCCAAGGTATGCATCAAAGTTGAAAACCCCACTGAAATACACTGAACCGCATTTACCTTAGTTTCTCAGACTGCAGTTGCTGGTTCCAGCAGCAAGACGTGTTTTCGATTGGAGAGTGGATCTTCACCCTGTCACCTGTTCAGGTAAGTGAGAGTGTGTGGGGGTGTACTGGGGTGTGGAGTGGTGGGTGCTGAGTGGGAGGTGGGGTTGGGGTCAGATTGGCAAGGAACCATTTTCTTTTTTCTAGAAAAAAACATCGAGGACCCTTTTAGTTTTTGCAGGCACGGGTAGCAACTGATGGATGGGTGGGTGGGTGCCACTAGACACCAGGGAAGCAGGAAAATAAAACAGAGACAGCAATCAGAGGGTGGGGGTGTCACTAGGCACCAAGGGAATGGGAAAACAACTTTGACAGCAATCAGAGGGTAGGGGTGCAACTAGACACCAGAGAATGGGGAAAAAAATGGGGAGAGCAATTGAAGGGTAAGGGTGCCACTAGACACCAGGGAACCATTTATAAATATGGGGATGGTGACTGTGAGAGAATTAGGAACCCCCCCACCTCTGGATGCTTCCTTCTTTGTTTACCCTATGTCTGTTTAATCTACTGCAGTAGTACCTTTACCTTTGGTCTCTTTTTTTTTTTTCATCTTTATCCTCCTCCTTCCTACCTCCGGTGCCCCCTCCTTCCGTCCGCTCATGTCCCCCAGTACCTACTTTAGGGATCTGCCCCTAGAGTGCCCATCCTCCTCTCCTCGCACAGTGGGGTCTGTCCTGTAGGTGGTCCGGGTGGACTTAGGACGGCCTTCATCTAGGGCTGCTGGAGGGATTTTTCCGGTTTTCTCCCCCTTACGTCCCCACTCCCCCTAGGACGCCTTGCGCTTGGGATGTATGTCCCGAGTGGTAGCGTGCTTGCGCACGCAGACCCTCATGTGCCGCGACGTCCCCCCTCCCCGGCTCCGACTAGCGAAGCCGCCTCCATCCCTTCCCTTCTGCCGGTGCTTCCACCAGCTACGGAAGGAATGCAGAGCGCAATGCGCCTTGGTAACCACCCTGAGGGAGGAGAGCATCCGCTGGGACGCCGATCCTCCCTCTCCCCACGACCCCTGCCACCCAAGTCCGCCCTCGAACCGGTCGCCGCGCAGCGCGAGGTGTGGCGTCCAGCGCTTCAACCCTCAGCGCCACCGGGCCGGCACCTTTGGTCTCTCTTGACCATATTTCACTTTTCTACCATGACAGGGTGGCCTCCTATCGTGGCATCTTCTGCTATACTACCCCGCTAATTTTCTTTTCAGTCCATTAGGTGTAGGTATTTAAAGAAAGAAGCTGCAGAGTTGAGCATTATTTTGTTGCCAACTTATAGTGAATAATAAAGAATAATGTCTTGTGGTCTTTACTTAAGCAACTTTCTGTCTGGAGGAATGAGGCTTAAACTGAAGACAGACATGCTGTTCTGCTGTGGAAGAGAAGCGATGTAAATGCACTTATTCCCCCCCTTCCCCATATTCAGTGCGCACAAACATTCCCATTCTTAACATACAAAAACCCTTCCTCTGTTTATTTAAATGCTGGGCAAAATGCTCTGTGCCTATTGAGGGTATCATTTGTTAAGCTGACCCTCTGTAAAGAAAAGGAAAGATTCCCGATGTGTTCTGGTGGGAACAGAGTGTTTCTTTAGGGCAGTAGCTTCAATCGCACATCACAAATGCTTTCTGCACTTTGCGATATGCGTTCCTGTAGGTCTATGTATTCTGCGGTTAGAGCAGGAGCAGATGCAGGACGCAATTGTGATTTAGCCAATTATGAAGCCAGCAGTAGAGACAAATGCATCTAGCAATTGCGTTTAATGCCTAGCGCTTAAACAAAATGAGAAAAGGGACCAAGATGTAACCCTATTTTTGGCACAGAACGTCTGTTTGGAAATGAATACGGGCATTGTCTGGAGACTTTTGGGCATCCCATAATATGACAAAATAGCCCATAATTTCCTAATGCCTGGATGCACAGTGAGTCACCTTAGAGTTTATTTTATTTCATACTTTGCCTATTTTTTTTGGTATAAATGAAGGTAGTTCTTGTTCAAAAAGGTATTGCTAGGTTTGTGGTAAACCTTTCTTTTAAAATAAGAGCCAAATTACCTATTTTGCCCTGTTTATCTTGCAGCAGTGCAGTGTTCTGTCACTCCTTTAGGGCCAGCAGCCCCCTTCTGGGCTAGCTTTATAGTGCACTGCTGATGTGAGATCACTTTCAATAGGAGGGGTTAGTGGCATAAGTGACCATTAAGTATGCATGTAGAAATGTCTATATTTTCAGAGATGTTTTGTCTTGAATAAATAAAACAACTGTTAAAAGGTGTAATATTACAAACAGTGGTCCCTGGGTATGCCCCATCTTTTGTATTAGAATAGTTTATTCTATGTATTAGAAATAGGGGGCAGATCAGGTGATCTATGATGTCATCATATCAGCTCTATATAAATGCTGTCTAACCTGAATGATGCAGATAGGTTTTGTGCACAGGGGATAGTGGTCCTGTTGCTGTGAGGGTGCCACTCTATGGCAGTGCTCCTGTGTAGAGTACTGAGGTTCGAATTGAGAACTGATTTTGTTTTATTTTGTTTTGTTTATTGAAAGTATTTGATAGGTTTGCTGGCCAAGGCACCTAGCTTCACCTGAGCTCTTTCCTTCTAGCTTGCTTGAAAGGACAGAACAAAGAACCTTACCAGAGTAAGGGAAAGGATTAAGACTTCTTTTGGCTAGGCAGATTTACTGTGTGTTGTTGTTTTTATTTTGTTCTCACAGGGATTGTTACAGTTTGTTGCTAACATTTTATTGCTTTATTTTTCTCTGATTCAAATTGCTGTTGCTGGGTGTACCTTCTGCAGCATTATTACAAGGTGTGCCTACAGTTGTGTGCTAACAGATTACTGCTGTAATCTTTTGATTCAAATTGTCTTTTGCAAGGTATATCTTCTGTTACTGCTTTATTTTTCTCTGTAGCAAAGTGTTTCTTACAGGGTATATCTTCTGTGAAATTATTACAGGTAGTATTGATTTTGTTTTTTGGGGTGGACTTTTCTTAGTTTTAACTTTAATTTGCCAGGGAGGAACTGTAGCTGGGAGATATTCACAGTCAGTTGTGACTAGACCTGTCACTTAGCCTTTGTGAAATAGGTGTCTGAAAGGAAGGACGGCACTCCCAGGGTGGAGGGTAAGAGTTGTAGGTGATTGTTTCTGAAAGGCATAGGTTTGCTCCCGACCAACCCTTGCCCTCACCCACCCACCCCAAGCGCATAACTTTCTTTATAGCAGGGGCTCTGACATCACTTCCTCAAAACTGCTAACAACATACACCTGTTCATATCCTTAAAGGCACAGCACACTGAATAGGGGGTAGAGACACTCACAAGCTTGCACACACTGAAACAAGAACAAAAAACAAAAAAGCATCTGTAACTGGAAGGGACACAGACATGGAGGGAGTGGTGCAATGCACTGGCTGCGGAGCAACAGACTTCCGGGAGACATTCTGGAGACTGCACTGCTGCCCTATTTGCAGGCACCTCTCTGGTCTGAGGGAGGAGGTTGTTCGTTTCCATGCTGACCTGGCAAAGATTCAGGAAACCTGCTCCCCCACCCAGTGACCACCGAGGCCACCGCCACTACCTCAGAGGTTGGCAAGAAAGAGGAGTGGTTGGACCATGGTGGGCTCAGAGAGGGTGAGGGTGGTGGAACAGAGACACATCCCTCCTGTTGTGCCTTTCCACAATTCATTCACCACTCTGGCAAAGCATAGTTCCTCTATGGAGGCACCTGCAGTGGAGACCAAGGAGGATGCTGGGAACCTCCACAATGGAGACCCACAGGAGGGTTGACCAGGACCCCACAGGGGAAGGAAACAACTCCTGGTGGGGGACTCAGTTGTTAGGGGGGTAGAACTGGGGGGGAGGGGAAGGGAGGTAAGGTGCCTGCCTGGCGCCAAGGCTTGGAGGGACAGGAAATTAATCCTCAGGATTGTGGGAGCAGTGGCAAGGGGGAGGGAACGGGATGTCATTATCCACCTAGGGACAAATGACCTGGCTGAGAATGGGATCAGAGCAGTGCAACAGGAGTTTGTGGAGTTGAGGAGGGGCCTTAGACAAGTAGCACACATGGTAACTTTCTTGGAAGTGCTACCTGTCTATGGCATGGATGAGGCTAGGGCACTCTGCTCCATGGGTTTAAATGACTGGTTGAAAAGTTGGTGTAGAGCTCAGGGATTTGGCTTCACTGGGGACTGGGGCTCCACCTGGAGGGATGCAGGCCTATACAGGCACGATGGTCTACATCTATCCTGGAGGGGAACCAGGATCCTAGGTGACAGGTTTAAATGCTTCAGTGGCAAGCATTTAAACTAGCCAAGGGAGGGAGGCACTGAAGAGGAGAAGGGAAATCCTAGCTCCCCACAAAAATCAGGGTAATTAGTGAGGTAAACACCAAAATAGAGCAGTCAATAGGGAGAAGGGAAGGGGTAAATGGAGAAAAAGACAACAGCAGTAGGGACAGGGATGGGGCCAAAAGAAATAAAGCCATAAAAAATGGAGAGTAATGAGTACCAATGCCCGTAGTCTAGGTAAAAAGCTCCCAGAAATGGTGGCCTTGATGGAAGAGGGATGTCTGGCTATTGTGGCAGTCACAGAAACATGGTACACAGAGAACCATGACTGGGATGTCAACATACCAGGGTACACAATCTGCAGGAGGGACAGGGAGGGAAGAAGAGGAGGAGTAGCTCTCTATGTAAGGGAAGGGATCAAAGCAACAGAACTAAAGGGTAAACAGGGAGGAGAGACGGCATTATGGGTCACCCTGGAGACTGAAAATGGCTCCACAATCCGCACAGGGGTTGTATACAGACCACCATCTCAGAAGGAGGAAATGGACAAGGAAATGATAGAAGGCATCCTTGGGATGGCAGAGAAAGGGGAGATATTGCTGATGGGGGACCTGAATATGCCAGATGTTGACTGGAGCACCTTTGCTGCAGCCACATCCAAGAGCAGGGCTATTCTCGATGCCCTACAGGGGGCATGACTCAGACAGCTAGTTTTAGAACCCACTTGGGAGAATCTTAGACCTGGTATTCTCAAATGGGGATGGAGAAAGGATCTCTGATCTTGAAGTGGGTAGCCATCTAGGAACAAGCGACCACCAAACAGTGTGGTTCACGATAAACTTAGCTGTAGAGTCAAGCCACACAATAGTGAAGGTACTGGACTTCAGGAGGGCTGATTTTGTCAAAATAGGAGAGTGCCTCAGAAAAGCACTAGCAAACGGGCAAGAAGGTGGGGTGGAGCAACAATGGGGCAACATCAAAACCACCATCACAGAGGCAACAAGCCTTTGTGTGAAGCAAATAAACAAATCAAAACGAAAGAAAAAAGCACTATGGTTCTCAAAAGAAGTGGCGGGGAAGGTGAGGGAGAAAAATATGGCATTCAGGAAGTATAAGGAAACACAGAAGGAGCAGGACAGAGAACTGTACCAGTTAAAGCAGAAGGAAGCGGGTAAGGCAGTCAGAATAGCAAAGGCCCAAACCAAGGAAAAGATAGCCAACTCAGTTAAGAAGGTGGATAAAACCTTTTATAGGTACATTAGGGAGCAAAGAAAGACTAAGGCAGGGATACTGAGACTGAACAAAGAGGAAGGTTATTGGGCAGAGAGCGACAGTGAAAAAGCTGGGATACTGAATGAATACTTCTGCTCTGTATTCACAATGGAAAAGCAGGGGGAAATACCTAATCCGGACAATAGAAGCACTCTGGATGGGGGGGGGGTGATATTAGTCCTTTCACAGAAGAAAGGGTTCTGAAAGAACTCTTAAAACTGAAGGTGGATAAAGCAATGGGGCCAGATGGGATTCACCCCAGAATTCTAGAAGAACTAAGGGAAGAACTAGTAACACCACTGACTACCCTTTTTAATAGATCATGGGAGGATGGTGTGGTACCTGAGGACTGGAGGAGGGCGGATGTGATTCCCCTTCACAAAAGTGGGAGCAAGACAGAGGTGGCAAACTGTAGACCTGTCAGTTTGGCCTCAGTGGTAGGGAAAATGATGGCATCACTTGTGAAGGAAAGAATTGTTGAGTACCTAGAGGCCAGTGGGGCACAGAACCCAAGGCAGCATAGATTCACAGCGGAAAGGTCATGTCAGACAAATCTAATTGATTTCTTTGACTGGGTGACCAAAGCAGTAGACCAGGGAGGGGCTCTGGACATGGCCTACCGAGACTTTAGCAAGGCATTTGACACAGTCCCGCACAAAAGATTAATAAACAAATTAGCCAGCCTGGGAGTGGGTCCCAGGGTGGTAGCCTGGGTAAAACACTGGTTGGACAACAGGGCACAGCGGGTAATAGTAAATGGAGTCCACAGTGAAGAAAGGAGGGTTACTAGTGGGGTACCACAGGGTTTAGTACTAGGGCCAGTCCTTTTTACTGTCTTTATAAGTGACATTGCAGAGGGACTGGAAGGGAAAGTATGTCTCTTTGCAGATGACACAAAGATCTGCAACAGGGTTGATACACAAGGTGGGGTGGAAAGGACAAAAAGGGACTTGGCAAGGTTGGAGGAATGGTCAAATGTATGGCAGCTTAGATTCAATGCAAAGAAGTGCAAAGTAATGCACCTGGGAAACAAAGGCCCAGGGGAAGAGTACACAATGAGGGGTGAGATACTGACAACAACAAAAATGGAAAGGGACCTGGGGGTAGTCATATCAGATGACCTAAAGGTGGGCCAGCAATGTGAGAAGGCGGTAAGGAGGGCTGGGGGATACTGGGATGCATAGGGAGAGGCATCATCATTAGAAAACATGAAGTTGTTGGCCCTCTGTACAGACAGTTGGTAAGACCACATCTGGAGTACTTTGTACAGTTCTGGAGACCCCATCTCCACAAAGACATAGACAGGGTGGAGGCTGTCCAGAGGAGGGCAACCAAAATGATGCAGGGTCTACATCAGAAGACATATGAAGAAAGACTAAAGGAATTAAAGATGTATAGCCTCGAGGAAAGGAGGGAGAGGGGGGACATGATAGAAACTTTCAAATACCTCAAGGGAATCAACAAAGTCCAAGAGGGTAGCATCTTTCAGAAAAAGAGATGTGCAAAAACAAGGGGGCACAATTTGAAGCTGCAGAGACAGCTCAGAGGTAATGTGAGGAAGTATTTCTTCACAGAGAGGGTTGTGGATACATGGAACAGCCTTCCTGAGGAGATCGTAGAGTCAAAAACAGTGGGGGAATTCAAGTATGCATGGGACAGACATAAGGTAATTCTAGTGGGGGGTAGGAGGAAGTAGGCTGTTGGTTAACTAGGATCTGCAGCTTATCCGTTAGGTAGGGAAATGGACAGACTAGGTGGGCCAAGCAGTCCTTATCTGCCATCAAATTCTATGTGTCTATGTTTCTAACTCATTTGGAAAACCTACAGGTAGTGGTTAAGTCTATCCAACAAGCTAGAATGACTATAAACCCCAGAAAATGTACACTGGCTATGCAGGAAACCCGATATCTTGGTTTCCTGTTAGGTAATGGTCTACTTAAGCCTGAGGTCAGTAAGGTTGAGACAGTTGCTAGTTGTCCAGTACCCACTACCAAGAAACAAGTACATTCTTTCTTGGGTTTAGCAGGATATTACCAAAGGTTTATTCCTAATTTCACTACGATAGCTACTCCCCTTACTGATCTCACAAAAAGAAATGTGGCAATCAAGTAAAGTGGACAACTGAATGTGAAAAAGCTTTTATTCAGATCAAGGTGGCGCTATGCTCTGCCCCTGTATTACGTAGTCCCAACTTTCAATATCCTTTTGAGGTGTACTCTGATGCATCTGGCACTGGTATTGGGGCAGTATTGAGTCAGACTGTTGATGGGGAAGAACATCCGGTGGTATATATTTCAAGGAAACTACATGATAGAGAACAAAGATACTCCACGATAGAACAAGAATGTCTTGCCGCTAAGTGGGCAATAGAATTACTCAGATTTTATTTGTGGGGAGCACCTTTTAGTCTTATCACAGACTACAATCCCCTATGCTTTCTTTCACAGATGAAAGATAAAAATAACCAGGTGATGCGGTGGTATCTCACCCTGCAACCTTATAAGTTTGAGGCAAAACATAGGGCAGGAAAGAAACATGTGAATGCAGACTTCCTTTCCAGACATGGAACAGATAAGTTAGTATAAGCTAGATACATAGGAAGTTCTGTTTTTAATTAGACGCCCCAGGGCAATTTGTAATAATGAGATAAATAGTATGGGTCTATCCATCTCATACAGTTGAATACGTTGATTATATGGGTGCCCTGGGGTGGAGCTTCCTAGCGAGGGTGGGCGGAAGCTCCATCCTACCCTTAGTATTAAGGTAGGTTGTCTTGAATACCAGCTTAGCACCTCAAAAGAGTTCAGCTAGGTTTTTGCTTAACCTTGGGGGTATGTGAGATAATTAGGACCCTCCCCCACCTCTGGATGCTTCCTTCTTTGTTTACCCTATGTCTGTTAAATCTACTGCAGTAGTACCTTTACCTTTGGTCTCTCTTGACCATATTTCACTTTTCTACCATGATAGGGTGGTCTTCTATCGTGGTATCTTCTGCTATACTACCCCGCTAATTTTCTTTTCAGTCCATGAGGTGAAGGTACTTAAAGAAAGAAGCTGCAGAGTTGAGTATTATTTTGTTGCCAACTTATAGTGAATAATAAAGAATAATGTCTTGTGGTCTTTACTTAAGCAGCTTTCTGTCTGGAGGAATGAGGCTTAAACTGAAGACAGACATGCTGTTCTGCTGTGGAAGAGAAGTGATGTACATGCACTTATTCCCCCCCCGTATTCAGTGCGCACAAACATTCCCATTCTTAACATACAAAAACCATTCCTCTGTTTATTTAAATGCTGGACAAAATGCTCTGTGCCTATTGAGGGTATCATTTGTTAAGCTGACCCTCTGTAAAGAAAAGGAAAGATTCCCGATGTGTTCTGGTGGGAACAGAGTGATTCTTTAGGGCAGCAGCTTCAATCGCACATCGCAAATGCTTTTTGCACTTTGCGATATGCATTCCTGTAGGTCTATGTGTTCTGCAGCTAGGGCAGAAGCAGATGCAGGACACAATTGCGATTTAGCTGATTATGAAGACAGCAGTAGAGAAAAACACAGCTAGCAATTGCGTTTAGCGCCTAGCACTTAACTTCAGCGAAATGAGGAAAGGGACCAAGATGTAACCCTGTTTTTGGCACAGAATGTCTGTTTGGAAATGAATACAGGCGTTGTCTGGAGACTTTTGGGCATCCCATAATATGACAAATAGCCCATAATTTCCTAACGCCCGGATGCACAGCGAGTCACCTTAGAGTTTATTTTGTTTCATGCTGTGCCTAGTTCTTTGGTATAAATGAAGGCAGTTCCTGTTCAAAAAGGTATTGCTAGGTTTGTGGTAAACATTTCTTTTAAAATAAGAGCCTAATTACCTGTTTTGCCCTGTTTATATTGCAGCAGTGCAGTGTTCTGTCGCTCCTTTAGGGCCACTGGACCCCTTCTAGCCTAGCTTTATAGTGCACTGCTGATGTGAGGTCACTTTCAATAGGAAGGGCTAGTGGCATAAGTGACCATTAAGTATGCATATAGAAATTTCTATATTTTTAGAGATGTTTTGTCTTGAATAAATAAAACAACTGTTAAAAGGTGTAATATTACAAACAGTGGTCCCTGGTCATGCCCCATCTTTTGTATTAGAATAGTTTATTCTATTGTAACCCCCAGACCCCTGCCTTTTTGCAAATGACAGGTGGCATGCTGTTGAAGCTGACAGCAGTACCTGGTGGGGACTGGGTTCGGGGAGGACTAGGTTACTCGGCACAGGGGGCCTAGGTTTGGCTACTCTGAACAGGGGCACCCAAGTAAATCCGAACACAGAAAGCAATAACTGTAATGTCCAAAACCAGGAATGGGATTCTACAGTGTGGCTTCTTTTCACATCCAAACTGAACAAACAAAGCATAGACGGACCCCCACAGGGCTACATTTCTGGTAATGCAGATTAGAGACTACAGAACACTTCTTCACATTTCCAGCCCTCAGGCTCTAAACCCACCAGGCACACAGCCCGGACTTGCACGCAGCTTTGGGTACACAGCCCGACTTGTACACTACTTGGGTTTTCCCCACTGGCCTGGCTCCCCCACCGGCCACTTGATCCGTGGTCCATTTTGGGAAATGAACCAGTTTTCCAATTGGTGGCTCCCCAAACCACCTTAGAGCCTTTGACTCCTAGAGGGAATTTTCCTTTCAATCCTACATCTGGGTACTTCCCTCATCACTGGCCAAGTGCATGAGGCAAAGTAGAAATCCACAGAGCAAATCCGTAGAGGTGGATCTGATCACTAAAGATGGGGGTCTCCCACCTCCAGCTCCCACAATCCATACCCGGCCATTTCTCTGGATACTAAACAACTTTTTTCTGAAAGCTTGGCAATGTAGATTACTGGGTAGACATATGTCACATCTCCTCTACATGTCTTGACTTCCCTTATGTGCTGGACTTGAACATACTTCTACTTTTGGCTAAGCCTGTTACTCTAGGCCTCCCACTACTTCAGTAGTCCAATCCCTACTATCACACAAGTCCCAGGGTGAAAACATGGGCCCTTTAGAAAGAGCAGAAACTCACCCTCCGGTTGCAGGTGCCCCACAGACGAATCACGAAATCTTCTTGTTTCCCAAAACTCTTGGACCAAATAAGGCAGCTTCTCCACTAGCAGTAACCAGGGGGTTGCCCCTGGAATATGCAGGCTAAACATTCCTGTCCCACCCCCTGAGGGATGGGGCACTGAGACCCGAATCAGCGGTCTCCACCACTTTAAAATTAGCTTATGTGTCTCTCTTTAGGTGGAAACACACATCTTTTTCCTAAATGTAGCCCTATGTCAGGGCTGAGGCTCCAAAAGCCTAACACAGAGCTGCTGTGCTCCTTTCACAGCAAGCTCCACACTCCAACTGACCTACAGACTACTGTTCAAACCTCCCAACATTCTACTCCAACTCCCTGCTGCAGATTCCATTGTGGCTCATGCAGCTGCGATAGTTCTATGGTGATGTCTGAGACTGAGAACAGAGTGAGACAGTGTGAAATCCATTTAACTGGAGTTTCACAAGCTACCTTCCCTGCCTACCACTAGGTCTTATTGGGATTCTAGTAACCCCAGGTAACAAGGGGGTTACACTATGTATTAGAAATAGGAAGTGGATCAGGTGATCTATGAGGTCATCATCTCAGCTCTGTATAAATGCTGTCTAACCTGAATGATGCAGATAGGTTTTGTGCACAGAGGATAGTGGTCCTGTTGCTGTGAAGGTACCACTCTGTGGCAGTGCTCCTGTGTAGCGTACTGAGGTTCAAATTGAGAACTGATTTATTTTCTTTTGTTTATTGAAAGTATTTGATTTAATTTTGATTTATTTTATTTATTTTTGGATAAATAAATCCTTTAGCCACACGGAGTTTGTGTGAGCGAACGTTACATTGGAGTCTTGTATTGTCACTACCCACTCACACTATCACAGTGATCAGAGCATGGGGGTGCGACTAGACACCAGAGAAATGTATTAAATTAACAGAAATGATGATTGGAGGCTGGGGGTGCCACTAGACACCAGGGAAAGGAAAAAAATAACAGTGAGGGAGATTGGAGGGTGGGGGGTACCACTAGACACCAGAGAAATATAATTAATGGGCAAGATGATCAGAGAGTGGGGGGTGCCACTAGACACCAGAGAATATGATGTGGCAAAGAGAGAAGGATTTTCCCTTCATGAAAAAGGATCTTTTTTGTGACTCGTGAAACAAAAAAAAGATTCTTTTTCACATCACGCAGTCACGAAAAAAGGGTGTGAAATGTAACAAAAAACACATTTGGGGATCATTTTTTCAACATTTAAGTGCAGCATCCACCTAACAGGGTCCTGATGAACCAGATAGATGTGTTGGGCTCTCTCCAGGATGTCATTTTTGTGGCTTTTGAAATTCACTAACTGAAAAACAAAATGGCAGCAGCATGAGAAAAAAGATTTCCCATTTGCAACACAGGATGACTGGTTTGCAAAAAAGGATTACCCATTTGTGAAAAAGGATCCTTTTTCGAGCAGGACATTTAACTGAGACTGAAATTTCCATAGTGTGGGATATTCAAAGCAGTTGCGCATTGTGCAACTGGGTTGCATATCTTGTAACTAATGTGTCATGAGGCGATATTCAGCGGCAGCAACTGCGCAGCACAAGTAGCAGTGCACCAATGCACAATGGCAATGTATGCATGTGCAAGGTCAGGGGGCGTACCCATGAATATGCGGCACAGTGCGATATTCAGCCTCTGACCAATGACACAAGTGAGGAGCAAACGGTAGTTGCACGGAGCAGACTTGAGCCTATAAAAACAGGGAGCAAGTAAGAGGAGGGCACTTGCACCAGAGGGGAGCAGGACAGAGGGAGACAGATAGGCTGGCAGCCCACGAAGAAGGGGACAGTGAGAGAGAAAGAGACAGAGACCAGGACAGAGAGGGAGAGACAGTATGAGAGAGAGTGTGTGTGTGTGAGAGTGTGACAGACAGAGAGACGACGGCAGGTGCGAGAGAGTGTGGGCATGACACAGTGCCACCAGGCCCACGTGGTATGACACAGGCACCCACAGGGGTGGCAGACAGAGGCCACAGGCAACAGCCAGCCAGCTGGGGCAGGGTACACAGGTGTGGGCCCTGCAGAGCAGCACGCACAGCCACACACAGCTGGGTGGGCCAGTGTAGCTGGATACCCAGGGGGACAGGACAACAGGGGCCATGGCCAGTATGATACTCCAGATGGAGGCAGTAATGAGGGGTGTGGGGAGGCAGGACACAGTGCACCGCGGCCATGGAAGGGCCCATCAGTAGTATGCCCAGAACAGGCGGTACCAACCCCGCATCAGCTGTGAGACCTACACTGACACTGAGATCGTGGGCCGGTACCAACTGAACCGAGCAATTCTGAGGTAGCTCTGTGAGCTGTGTAGTGAGGAGATGCAGGCACTCACTAGACAGAGCCATGTCCTGACAGTGGAGACAAAGGTAACAGCTGTCATGTGCCTGCTCGCCACGGGCACCCTCCAGAGACCAACAGAGGATACCACAGGCATAACCCAGTCGGCCGCGTCATGGCTCCTCACACAATTCCTCAACGCCCTGCTGCCACATGCTGCGGAATACATCCACTTCCCCAGCACATAGGCAGAGCATACATCACACATGCAGGGGTTCCACAGGCTAGCACATATGCCTGGCATGCCAGGGGCCATAAACTGCACCCATGTGGGCATCCACATCTCACCTGGCCTGGAGGGGGTAGCTTACATCAACAGAAAGGGCTACTGTAGTATCAACTGCCAGGTGGTGTGCAATGCCAGGGAGTGCATAACCAATGACCATATCTCCATGCACACAGGTGACAGTGGTTACCCACTCTGGCCCTGGCTGCTCACCCCCTACTGGCACCCGTCATCCCCTGTGGAGGAGTGGTACAATGAGGCACGCACCAGCACGTGGAACATCATTGAGCATGTCTTTGGTCTGCTGAAGGCATGTTTCCATTGCCTGCACAGGTCTGGTGGTGCCCTACAGTACAGTCCCTTGAAGGCCTGCGGCCTATTCCTAGCCTGCTGCATGCTGCACAACATGGCCACTGACCGTGGGATAGCTGTCGAGGTCGAAGAAGGGAACAGCAGTGGGGACAATGCAGCTGATGGTCTGTGCAGTGGTGGGCAGCCCCCCTGGGTGGAGGGATCCCTGGCTGACAAGGATAGCATGCCAGCATCGAGACACGATAGCAGAGGAGCACTACGGCACACGCAGGTAGGTGGACAAACACCCATGCATGGGATGGCCACAGTGGCACAGCACACAGGCATGTGTGGGCATGCCCTGTGGCATGCATAGACGACGGGGGGCGGGTGGGCATGGGGTGCGCCATGTACGGCCACGCAAAAACACGCAGCACAGCACACCACACACACACACACACACTCTGGCACCCGTAGGCACATGCCCGGGCTCTGACACCTGCCATGGATCAGATGCAGGGCACCAGTGCACAAGTGCATGTGCCATGTGCCAGGGTGTGGCTGGCTGTGAACTGGGTGGATTGGGGCATGCCATCCAGTGGGGGTGACTGGTGGTGGGCCACCCTTGGCCATTGGTGCTACCTTTCATACGTCCACCATTCTGGTGCTCGTGGATGGGGCTGGCTATGTGCCCATGCTCCTTGGGCGATGTTCCATTGTGGGCTGGCTGTGCCTCTCAGCCTGGCTCCACCACCTCCACAGCAGTCACCCCCCCTTCCCTGGAGCATTGTTCCCTGCTGTGCCTGTGGCGGGTCCATTTGTGAGTTTGCACATCTTCCTCAGCCCCTTGCACATCCATGGTTGTGCTATTACACATGTTGGGTTGCTCCCTGGTGCACCTCTGACTGCGCTCTGGTGTATCCAAGCGATATTCAGTCGTGTTGTGCTGGTGCATGTTGCCACGTGCAACCTTTGAATATCGCGCTCATTGCATCCTGGTGCATTGGATTTGTGCTGCGCCAGCCTTGCACTGGTGTCTGGCGCAGTTCTGAATATCCCACCCCCAGAAAATAATGGGAAGTTTAAAACTTAATAACAGATTAATATTTTTTCACCAAACCAACAAAAGACACATCTGTGAGGCAAGCCCTTTCTACCCTGAACATTTCAGACCAAGATTCCAAACCATTTCTGTGCTGAGGAACGACAAAGAAACTGCCAAAACACAGTAAATTACACACTTTTTTACACTCTGTGTCTCTGCACTCATGCATTCAACCAGAACGACACTTGCTACATCAAGAGAACTTGGGTCCCTGATGGCACATGCACAATTTCATGTGAATTGGTTAAATGGTTGCGAAGTTATTAAAGTACAACCTTTCAAGGTTAACATAGACGTGCCAGTCAAACCCTAACTTTAGGGCCATGACCACAGCCATATATATATATATATATATATATATATATATATATATATATATATATATATATATATATATATATATATATATATATATATATGTATATATATATGTATATGTATATGTATATGTATATGTATATGTATATGTATATGTATATGTATATATATATATATACACATGTATATATATATATATATATATATATATATATATATTCTTTGCAAAAAACTTTGTTAATGCATCAATTAAGGTTGTTAGTAAAACAACAAAAGTAGGAAATATATGGCATTAGGGTTTCCAACCCTAACACCCACCCCACTCTGCAGACACCGACAGGCATCAGGTGCCTTGGGGTTGTCAGGCCTAACACTCACCCCATTCACCTATACTGTACCCATCTCAGCTTATTTACTTATGGAATGGGGTGAGCTTTAGGGCTGACAACCCCAAGGCACACCCCCGATGCCTGTCGGTGTCTGCAGGGTGGGGGTTGGGTGTTAGGGTTAGAAATGCTAATGGCATATTTCTCTAATTTTGTTGCTTTACCAACAACCCTGATGCATTAATGAAGTCTTTTGCAATGAATTTCCTTATTTTTTCAGATACTTTACTTGTATCCTTATTTGCCCTACCATCCATAATTGCCCTTATGTTACAGTGGAAGCCCATGCTCCATGATTTTCCTTGTTTTACTGTGGGAGTGCAGGGTCCTTTGGACCCTGCATACCTATCCCTCCAAAGATGTGTGATGAAATTATCAGCATAGCCATCCTATTACACCAACATATGTAGCCGTTAGAGAACATTTTCAAATCCCCACCAAAACATAATTCTGCACAACTGCAGCACCATTCTACGTCACAGAGGTCAAAAGACATTTTGGACAGGATTTGAAAAATAACAGCTGTGACATACATAAGGAGGGGTAGTAGGAAGTCTATGTTGAAATTTTGGGGTCCAAGTCTTTAATATTTCTAAAGTTACAAGCGTGCATAGTGAAATTGCAACACATGGTCATAACTTTGCCATTGTTATATATTTGGACCCAAAATTTCAACTTAGGCTTTTGGGGAACTACTTTATGAACAATATGACTGTCATTATGCAAATCCTGGCCAAAAGGTGAATTTGTCAACCGACTGCAAAATCCCCTTTCGAACAGGAGTTGTATAATGACAGTCATATTGTTCATGAGGTGGGGTCCTCAAAAGGCTATGTTGAAAACTTGGTGTCAAAATATGCAAAAATGGCAAAGTTATGCACCAAAGCTGAAAATCCCATTGAAGACACACAAAAGTATATCGGTACCATGCACTGCGTGTCACTGTGCAGTAGCAGTGTAAGTGTTATTCAATGGTACTGCATTTACACAATGCTCGTTGTACCATGCAACCAGTAAACTTTTGCATGATTACCTGTACATTGATTTCCCATACGAAACAAGCTCTTTTTTCATGAGTCATCATACTAATCAAGATCTTACTTCGTATGACGTCGATACGAACAAAGAATTTAAATGTTAACTAAAACACATAATTTTAAGGGCATTTTTGAGCAGTAAAGTGCAAAATGCACCTAAGGGATCCCAGTGAGCAAGCTTCATGTGTTGGTTCCTCCCCAGAATGTGATTTTGGGAGGTTTCCAAATTTGAATATTTCAGGCAAACTGAAAACAAGATGTCGGCCATACAAAAGAGGAATTTTCTCATACAAAGCAGGATTCCTCTTTCGTTTCATGCAGCTATATTTTAGTGCTTACTGAGCATGCTTAGAAATGATTTTTTTCAAATGTTTTAATTGCAATAACTTAAAAACTGCTTATTATTTGTTCACCAGACTAGCAAAAAGCACTTCTGTGGGGTAGTCCCTTTCTGCCCTGAAATTCCAAACCAAAAAACACAAACCATCTGGGCTGCAGGCAAGTTCAAAGAAAAATCCCAGCAAAGTCAATGAGCAAAAACATGTTTTTTTCACCTCTCCATAACTTGCAGACTGCACACCCAACCAGAACATAACTTGCCACATCAAGAGATCAACCCAACAGGACAGTGCATACCAAATGTTGTGCAAATCCGTTGAACAGTTGCAAAGTTATTAAAGTGCAACATTTTGAGTTTACCCTAACTGTAGGCATGCGACCGCACTCATATATATATTATTTTTTTTTTCATTGCAAAAATGTTGTTAATGCATCAGTTAGGGTTGATAGCACAGTGACAAAAGTATAGAAATGTGATGTTAGGATTAACACCCCTACCACCCTACCCCCACCCCTCCACCCTCCAGTAACCAACAGATGTTCAGGTGTGGCATGGGGTCATCAGGCCCAACTCTTACCCCATTCCATGTGTAAACAAGCTGACATGCTACAGTATAGGAGAATAGGGTGAGAGTTAGGCCTGATGACCCCATGCCACACCCTGATGTCTGCTGGTGTGTGGAGGGTGGAGGGGAGGTGGGGATGGGGTGGTGGAGTGGACTAAGCTGCAGAGAATGAAAAATCCATATCCTGAATCATTTCCGAGATACGAGCATCGAAAGTCGCCGTGGGTGCCGCAGTGTTAGCCTATGGGAAAGTTCTCAACTTTGGAGCACTGTAACTATGGGCCCGTTGAATATTTTGGGACCAGGGCTTGCCACCCTGCAAATTTCAGCCCAAAAGCCCCAACCGTTTTGATGCTGTGGGGTGGCAAAGAATTGCTATTTTTGGGTACTGTTCTTTCGCAAATTGTGACAGGCTCAAAATTTGTGACAGAACGTGCATGACACTTTCGTGATTTGTGAAAGTGTTGCATTCATTATGTTGCAATTTGCCTTACTACGGGTGGTCCAATCGCCGAAATGGCATTTCTGTTTTTTTTTCCCCAAAAAAAAGATAATGCTGTGATTATCAGGGCCTGACTAGGTAAACACAACTGTCAGTGTTTACCTAGGGAATCCCAAATTTTAAACGGCAGGCATTTTTCTCTCTCGCTAACTGAAAACAAGATGGCCACTGCATGGCAGTAAAAGGGCCATTTGCAACAGTAAAATGTAGTGGCAACAGCTTTCATGAGGCACATATATTTTTTCCCATTGACTATAATGGGAAACTTGTTTTTTGAATAACTTTTGAATGGTTTAATATTTATTCACCAAATCTTCAAAAGGCACATCAGTGACCCATACTGCTTCTTCCCTAAAGATTTCAGACCAAACGGACTAATTGTGTGGGCTGTAGCCACAACAAAAAACATGCAAAACCCCTGTTTTTGTGTATTTATTTGCGCTCTGCAGCTCCACAACCACTCATCTGACTGTAACGCAACTTGCCAGATCCAGAGATCTATGGTGCCCCACTGCGCATACAAAATTTCAGGCAAATCCATCCTATGGTGGCAAAGTTATTAAAGTACAGAATTTGGGGTTTAACATAGAAGTGGACAGGCAACCCTAACTATACTGGCACCCAGTATTATATCTATATCTATAACTATGTATCTCTCTCTCTCTCTCTCTCTCTCTCTATATATATATATATATAATACATGACAGGGACCTGTGGAATACACGATTTATTTTCACTAGCGCTGTTTGCCCTTGGGTAACCTCACAAGTGGCATAAACCATGAGTGATGTGCCCAAGGTCAAATAGCTTGAGTGAAAATAAATCATGTATCCCACAAGATCCCTGTAATGTATTACATTTATGCAATAAGGATCATTTAGGATAGCGTAGGGAGTTTTGTTTTAAATTGTTTATTACATTTTTAATGTAAACTTACATGGACTTTTTGTGGTTTTCTTAGTGTAGCTCCGCTTAGCATAGTGGTTGCTAAGAGTTGCAATGGATGCTTCAACTTTACATTACGGCCAGTACGTAATGAAAAAGTTTGATGCATAATTCTTTTGGTTTTTACTTTTCTTGGGGAAGGGGGCATTTGTTAGTCAAAAAAGTGAATACAAATTTCATTTTCTGCCATTTATTTGCTGATTTCAAAAAAATCTAAAAAGTATCTATAAATGAAACACCTCTCATTTTGTAGATATTTCTGTGCTGAAGAACGTTTGTGCTCAAAGTACCATGCTACCATTTTTGGCTTTAAAGTTATTTGCATGTGTTTGTCGAAAAAGTGCAATACAAATTTAATTTTCTGCTGTTTTTTTTGGTAATTATAAAAAATCTAAAAGATATCTATAAATGAAACACCACTCATTTTGTAGATATTTTTGTGCTGAACAATGTTTATGCTCACTGTACCATGCTTTAAAGTTATTCGCATTTGAACATGGTTAGTACTGCTACTGAGGTCGAATATTCTAAATTTGTTCCAAGTTGCTTGTGCTGAACCTATTGACATAACAACTGTGTGAATAAATCGACTGAAGACATAGCAGCTGTATATGTAAATCCTGATGATGTAGCTACTATGTACATACACAAAATGTATGTACATAGTAGCTCAAATATCAGGATTTCTGTAATGGATATTTTGCCCACACCTATTGCATAAATATGATATAGATATATATAAACTGAGACATAGAATGTGCCAGCAGAAAAGGACTGGTAGGCCCATCTAGTCTTCCCTATTTTTCTTGCCTAACACTATATCCTGAGCTTTATTTGGTCAGTGGTGTTCCTCCCCCCTCCTTACCTCTATTTATTTACTCATTTGCATATTCCATTCATGTTTGCAGCTCCTCATTGTCTTTGTCCCTACCACCTCTTCTGGAAGGTTGTTCCAGGTGTCCACCCACCTTTCTGTGAAGAAGAATTTCCTCACATCCCTTTTAAACATCTCCCCTGAAGCGTCACAGCCTGCACCATGTCCTTGTGGTCCTCTTCATATTGAAAGGGACTTCCCTCCTGCACCTTATTCACCCCTATGAGGTAGTTATAGGTCTCAATCATGTCCCTTCTTGCTCCCCTGTCCTCCAGGGAGTACATGTTGAGTTCCCACAGTCTCTTTTCATATGGTTTCTCATGCAACCCCCACACCATTTTAGTAGCTCTCCTCTGGACAACTTCCACCCTGGCGATGTCCTTGCAGAGGTGTGGCCTCCAGAACCGGACACAGTACTCCAGGTGGGGTCTCACAAGTGAGTGATACAGAGGCAACATCTTCCTCCTCCTGCTAGAGCTCCCCTTCCCTATGCCCCCTTGTATGTGGTTCACCTTGCCTACTGCCCTGTTGCACTGTCCTGCCACCTTGATATCATCAGATATCATCATCCAGACCCCATGAGTTTCTTTTCCCTATGTGCATGACTTTGTACTTTTTGGTTTAGAAACCCAGATGCCACTTTCTAGACCATTTCTCTAGTTTCCCCAGATTCCTTTGCATCCTCTTCACTCTGTCCTCGGTGTCCACCCATTTCAGATTTTTGTGTCATCTGCAAAGAGAAACACCTTCCCCTCCATTTCCTCAGCAATGTCACTTATGAAGACATCAAAGAGGACTAGGCCTAGCACCGATCCCTGTGGTACTTCACTGGTCACTCTCCTGTCCTCTGAGTGACTGCCATTTATCATGACCCTCTCTCTCCTATTTTTCAACCAGTTGGCTACCCAGATCTCCAGCCTCTCCCCCACCCTGGGCTGCTGAGTTTTTTTTTATCATCCTCCAGTGTGGTATGGTGTCAAAGGCCTTACTGAAGTCCAAGTAGGCCATATCCACTGCTCTCTATTGATCCACCTCCCTAGTTACCCAGTCAAAGAAATCTATGAGATTTGTTTGACATGACCTCCCCATAGTACAGCCATGCTGCTGGTGGTTCTGCAGCCCATACATCTCCAGGTACTCCATCAGTATCTCCCTTAGCAAGGACTCCATTAAATTCCCCACCGCTGATGTGAGACTGGCCGGTCTATAATTGCTGGCCTCCTCCTTGCTGTTGCTCTTGTACAGAGGGACCACGTTGGCCCTCTTCCAATCCTCTGGAATTACCCATATCTCCAAAGAGGCACTAAATAATGTTGCCAGAGGGGCAGCCAGCACTGTGCTCAGTTCCTTAAGTACTCTTGGATGGGTCTTGTCCATCCCCATGGCCTTGTTTTCCTTACAACTCTTAGCAGACTCTTTCTTTCATAAATGGATGTCTATCCACTCCCCATCCCCCGGTGCTTGTTAATGTACGTTGGCCCATCTTCCTCCTTCTACTGTGAAGAATGAGCAGAAGTAGTCATTTAAAATGTTTGCTTTTTCTTGGTCCTCCTCTGCACAGCTCCCTCTCCTGGTCTTCTTTATACCACCTCTTTCCTTTCTCTTTTCACTCACGTACATGAATAAAGTCTTGCTTCTCTTCTTGGCCTCCTGGGTGATCTTTTCCCCAGTTTGAGCCTTTGCTGTCTTTACCCTCCTTCCTGCCTCCCTTTGTTTCTCTAGATATACCTCCCTGTCTGCTTCCATTTGGGTCTCCTTTTACTTATTTTTTTTTTAATTATTTTTATTTTTTATCTGCATATAAAAACAACAAATTCTACTACATATAAAAATAGATATATGGTGTGATCATCTATAGGCAGTGTCAGTGGCTCAGCAGGCAGCACACTTGCCTCTGAGGCCGGGAGATGAGAAGGCTGTGGGTTCTATCCCCACACCTGGCACGTGGGTTAATATCCCAATACTGACACTGTAGTGCAACATAAGGGAGTGCTGCACTCCTGAGGTGCCATCTTTCAGATGAGACATTAAACTGAGATCCCATCTGCCTGTTCTGGTGGTAGTTCAGGTGGATGTTAAAGATCCCATGGCTCTTATCGAAAAGAGTAGGGGAATTTCCCCAGTGCCCTGGCCAAATTTCCTCCCATTCACTAAAAGTACCACCAACAGCTTAATCTGGTTCAAGGTCAGTTGGTATTCATCTGTATTCCCCTTCCCTGGGTCGTGCCTGAAAATAGGCAGAAGTTGTCTAGTGCACTTACCTGGTCAACAAAAATTAAATAAATAAACATAAATACTTACAATACTTTAGGAACCTTTCTAAAAATCCTGTACATGATTCTTTAAATATGTAGCAAAACAAATATCAAATAATTACTAGAGTTTGGTTTTAACCAGCAATCACTTATGAGACATGTAAAGGTGCATTACAGCAATTGTCATATAGTATAGTTTAGTTGGTTTCCCATACTATATGTCTACATGTAGGGGATGACTTGGATCAAACAATCCTGTTTTTAAATGTTATACATCCAACTTGCCACTTCTCCATTTTCTATCCCTTTTAAACCTTTATAATCTTCCTTCTTCAATTGCTTTTTGAACCAGGCCCCATATTTCTCAATATTTAATCATATTTTTATTAGTATAATAATAATTTTTTCCACCCTCATACTATCCAGAAATAGATTTTTTTCCCAAAGTTTAATGCTGGGAAGTGCATTCGGGTAATACAGTGTTTTGCATTCAAAAAAGCAATATGTAATTAAAATAAATGTTTGTTTTCTGGAATATGTTGAACTGAAGAAGTAGTAAGAGGCATAGCTCTGGTTCAAAACTGAATGAGGTGACAAGAATGGCATTTAACTGAATCACAATCTGGACCCAAAATATTTTTATATATGGGTACAGCACTAATACATGTGTAGAGTTAGCTCTCTCACCACATCCCTTGTTACAATAAGGTGAAAAATCTGAATTAAATTTATTAACAGGTGAGGTGAGTATTAAATTATATGCACAATATAACATTTTATTTGATTCATTCTATTATTCACCCTTTTTTCCAGGTTGTACGAATGGTCTCCCATTTTTGTTCAGTAATGGTAATTTGTAAATTCCTTTCCCATTTCTGCTTTAATGGCTGCATATCATTGTTTTTAATTATTGATAATAAGAGCATATAACTTTGATATTAATTTCTATTTGGAGTTGTATTGAGCATATCCAGGACTATATTATTAGTACTCACTTTATATTTTCCATTCAGGTCTGATATTACTGACCTGAGCTGTGAACAGCTAAAGAAAAAAATCCTTAGGTATACCACATTGATTCTGTATTTATTGAAAAGATTTAAAAGTCTAACCATCATAAAGATCTGCTATAGATAAAATATTATAGTTACTCCATCTCCTAATATGGGGAGAGCTAAACACTGGATGAAAATTATTACCAAAAATTGGAGACATCTTGGTTATTTTACTCTTACATCCCATTATGCTTTGAATTTTATGCCATATTATACTATTAATCTTAAAAAAAACATACTTCTTTGACCAATTCATTTTTTATTTATATTTTGGTACAGTAAGTGTATACTATTCATACATGAGGGTTTTCCAAATTGAAAATAAGCCCAGGGAGGTGGAGAAACATACCAAAGCTCTTTAAAGGGTTCAACTACTGCCACCCAGTGGTAATACTGTAAGTTGGGTAGTTTGAGGCCCACTTGTTCATACTTCATAAATGATTTCTGTTTTTTTTTCAGTCTGGAATGTCCATTTTTCCATACCATTTTACAAATTAATCTATGCACTTTATCAAAGGTATCTTTTGGGATTGTCATAGGCAGATCCTGAACTAAATACAAAAAATGAGGGAGAATATTCATCTTTATAACCTGAACACACCCCAATAGGGACAGGGGAAAGCCACCCCATTTTTGTAGATCCTGACCAATGGCACTAATTAGTGGGTCTAAGTTGATATTTAATAACTGATTCTTCCTATTTGTTAGATGTATTCCAAGACAAATCATGCTATCTTTTTAAGCAGGGTTGGAAAATTCTGAAGATTAATCTTACATTTGTCTGGATAATAAGAATAGGGAGAAGAATAGGGAGTGCCTCAGATTTCTCCCAGTTTACCACATATCCTGAACATTTTCCATTTTCATTAACTATCTGTAAAATGCACTTTAATTCTAATTCTGGGTTTTCCAAATATAACAAAATATCATCTGCAAATAAAGATAACTTCAGAGATTTTTGCTGCACTCATTTGAATCCAGGAATTAATACATTTTCCCTTATTGCTTTTGCCAAAGGTTCAATTATTAAAGCAAAGGGGAAAGGGGGCACCCTGGTCTTGCATCTCTACATAGGGGAAACAAAAGAGAAATAGTGTCATTAGTCAAGTCCATGGCTTTGGGTGAGTTGTATATAGCCCTGATCCAATTTAAACATTTCTGTCCCATATTTATAGATTTTAATACCTAAAATAAATGGCAATACGAGGTAAGGCAATTTTATTTATAAGGCACCCAATCCCGGAGGCTCTGGGCACTAAACATAGACAAGGACAAACATCAGTAAATAAAAGCATAATAAAATCTCATTAAAATATGACAAAATTAAAATTCAGCAATATAAAGGTTTCTAAGAGTCAATCTTCAAAGAACTGGCCAAAGCTTAAAGATGATATCAACAACCAAAAGCCAGGCTGAAGAGGTGGGCTTTTAGCCTCCCCTTAAGCACCTCTATCGGGGTGGGGGCCTCCCGGAGTTCCACAGGGTTGGCCCGGAGACACTAAAAGCACAATCTCCAGATGTCTTGAGCCAAACCCTGGGAGCATCCAGGAGGCCCCTCAAAGAGGAGTGGAGGGAGTGAGCAGAGGACATCGGTATCAGGAGCCCAGACAGGTAACCAGGACCCAGTCCATACAGGGCCTTAAAGGTGAGAAGACACACCTTGAAAAGGACCCTCCACCTGACTGGCAGCCAGTGCAGAGCACGTAAGACTGGAGTCACATGACTGGACCTTGAAAGGCCCGTCAGTAACCGGGCTGCTGCATTCTGCACTAGCTGCAGCCTGCGGAGAGTCCCTCCCGTGACCCTGAAGTACAAATAATGCCATTCTATCCTATCCAATGCTTTTTCTGTGTATTGGGACACTACTATTGCACTGGGATCCTTTACTATATACATTGGGCCTGATTTTCAAAAGATTTAGACTGATACAAGGGACTTGCATCATAACAGTTTGATGCAAGTGGTGACTTGCATCACAACTTGTGTCAAACATGATTCTGTAAAGCAGCTTGCATCAAATCTAATGCAGCTGCGCCTAAGCCCCCCTTGCACCAAGGTTGCAGCAAGCAACTAGGTGCGCCAGGTCACAAGGGGGTTTGCAACACGGCGGGGCTGCAACATCCCTTTTTTGGGATCTTGTAAGCCCCGCTGTGGATGCAGCAAGGAGCCTCACTTAGACCAGCCAGGAGGTGGTCTATGTACCCTGCGTCAGTGCGGGACCCTGCCGACAGTGGGGGGGACCTGTCTGGAGAGGGCTTGGGGCAGATAGTTTGGGGTGTAGTGCCCTAGGGGCATGAAAGAGATGATGTCAGTGCAGCTTCTGTTGCAAAAGGGACAATGTCCATGATAGCATATATTTGGATGTGGTCCCTTTGGTCACCCACTGTCTGCTATCTTATGTTCTCCTGAGCTTATCCACCTCCCCATTTTTGTCCCTTATGTTGAGTGACCTGTACATTGTGTACAATGCCTATACATGACCCACCAGCCTACAGGGTGCCCAGCCGGTGGGTCACCATCCCTCCCGCAGCTGCCGCAAGCATGTCTGTGGCTTATGGCATTCCCCTGTGGTGCGTCTTTTCTGTGGTGCTGCTGTCCACTTGTGGAAAACCCAGGGAGATTGATGCCACAACCCTGAGTTTTCTGGAATTGGGTGCAGGGTCTATGGTGCACCCAGAGTTTGCTGCAGGCCTAGATTGCTACAAATTATGGTGATCTAAGGTGTCTTTTAGAATCGGGCCCATTATGTTTAAAGCATTTCTGTTATTATTATGTCCTCTTCTTCCCTTGATAAATTCTATCTGGTCATCCCCAATCAGAGCAGGTAAGGCATTTTGTAATCTCAAAGCTATTATCTTTGTGAATATCTTATAATCTGTATTAAGCAAAGATATTGGACGGTATGAAAAAATAGAGTTGGGTCCTTGCCCTTTTGGGGATGACCAGAATAGAGGGCTTCACAAATGAAGGGGGCAGTTGGCCTTTAAATGAATTAAACAATGTTAAGGGCCTAAGTATTAATATTTTATGACATGGTTCATAAAAATCTATACCCCACCCATCCAGTTCTGGAGATTCACCAGGTTTTAACAGTTTAATTGCTCTTTCAATTTTACTGTATTTTATTTCCCTGTCTAGAGGAATTTGTTATTCGGATTCCAATTTAGGTATATTAAAGATATTTGCTATTTATAACTATTTTACCCTGAGAACCATATAGTTCCCTATAGTATTTTGCAAATTCAGTGGGGCCAATTCTAGAAGAATGGTGCAAGTCGCCGCCAAAGGTGACTTGCACCAAACTCAGTTGAGGCTAGGATCCTGCACCTGATTCTAGATGGCGCAGGGTCCCTGTGGCTACATTCTGTGACTTGTGACATCTAGCCAGGTACGCCAAACAGAGGGCATACCTGGCGAGTTTGTCAAAAGCCAAAACCACTGTCCAGTAGGACGTGAGTGCCCCCCCATGCCCCAGTCCCCCAGAAAGTGCCTACATAGCTCTGCAGGGCTGGAGGACCCCCCACTGTAAGTGCCCCAAGGATCACCCCGCCTCAAATCCCAACCCGCACCCCAAGTCAGCCGTATACTGTACAGTAGATACAGTATGCATACTGTAATTCCCTGGTAGTCTAGTGGCCCCCCACTCAACAGTGCAAGACCACCCCTCCCCTGTGACCCATACCCAGTCAGTGACTGCCAAACCCACCCGCACCACTGCAGCCAGCCGTCGACTGAGCTCCCCTAGGAGTGCGTACTGTAATAAGTACATGCTCAGAGAATGACAGTTGCTGTCATTCTCTGAGCATGTACTTATTACAGTACATGCTCCTAGGGGAGCTCAGTTGGTGGCTGGTTGTGATGGATCAGGTGGGTTTGGCAGTTGCTGACTGGGTATGGGTCACAGGGGGGAGCAGGGTGGTCTTGGACTGTTGGGTGGGGGGGATCCAATAAACTACAAGGGAATTATGGTATGCATACTGTACCTACTGTACAGTATACTGCTGACCTGGGGTGCAGGTCGGGATTCCAGGTGGTGGGATCCTCGGGGCACTTACAGTGGGTCGTCCTTTAGCCCCGTGGGGCATTTACAGTAGGTAGGGGTGTCCTCTAGCCCTGTGGAGCACCTACAGTAGGTGTTGGGGTGACCGGTAGCTCTGCAGGGCTCTTACAGTAGGTGGAGAGGGTTCCTCTAGCTCTGCGGGGCTGTCTAGTAGGGCAGAGATGAGGCTGAGGGGTGGCACATACTGGTGGATTGGGGCCATCAGCACACAACCATGGTGGATGCAAGTTACACCAGCTATTTGCTGGTGTAACTTTTCATTGATGGATGTCCACCGGGGGTCTTCTAGAATAGCAACATTGGGGACTTTGTTGCTGCCCTTCCAGAATAGGGCGCAACAGCTGCCGTAAACCCCCTAGCACCATGTCACAGGGGTTTTAGGGCGTAACTGGTGGTGTAAGTCCATTTTGGCACAAGCAGCCTGTGACATGTTGCAGGATGCTTTGCAGAATACTGAATGTCGCAACTCCTGGTAGAACTTGCTACCTGCACCATTTTTGGGTGCGCAAGTCAAGTTACTCAAGGTGTATCCCTTTGATAATTGGGCCCAGTGTTTATATCTTTTTCAGATGTCTTAAATTGAGTAGGATCACTTAATGATTTTATTTCTTCAGTGTATTTATCAACAATTTCCTTTTGTAGTAAATATGCTAAAAGTTTCCACATTTGTTGACTTGTGCATGGTTTTTTGATTGAGCAAATAGGATCATGCTTTCTATCTTCTCATTTTGGATCTGATTGCATTCATGTTTACTTTGTTCCAGTTTTTTAAAATGAATGTTTGTCTGACTGTATTTTTTGGGTGTCTGCAATTTCCTTTTCAAATTGTTTTAATTTAGCTTCTTGCTTCCTTTTTCTATTTGCTGCACTAGAAATACAAATGTCTCTCACATATGCCTTATAGGCATCCCACATTGAACTTATGGATGAATCCTTTATATTGTTATTTGAGAAACAGACTTCTGTTTCCTTTGTGAGTCTATCCAAAAATGCAGAATCTTTTAATAACAGAGGGTCTATCCTCCAAAATCCCTTCTTGGTGGTATCCCTGGATGTAAGCACCAAACTTATTGGGGCAGGATCAGATAGCACAATGGGCCTGATTCTCAAAGCCCTTAGAATGAGGCAAGGTGCCTGTGTCAAACATAAATGACACATGTGGCACCCTGTGTCAAAAAATGCGCCCCAAGTGATTCTCAAAAGCAGCCTGCATCAAACGCAGGCTGCATGCACCAAAGGGGGGAAGGGAAATTGTTTAACCAGGAGAGGCACACTAAGCTGAAGCTTGTTTCCAGGTGTGACATGGGAGCACAAGGAAGTTAAGTGACTTGCTCAGGGTCACACAGTATGCAAGTGGGGGGCTGTGAGATTCAAACCCAGGTCTCCAGGTTTGCAGCTCAGAGCCTTAAACCACTGCGCTATACTGCCTCCAAAGGGGGCTTGCGCCAGCCGTGTGCCACAAAATGGGATGTGGCATGGTGCTAGGGGCTTGCAGCAGATGCAGGCTGTCATGTCCCCTACTTTGGCATTCCAAAAACCCTCCCAGAGGGCAATGGTCTAAGTACCATTAGACCAGCCATGGGCTGATCTAACAGTGCTTAGAAATCCTCAGGGAGGGTTGTGTACCTGCACCACTGTGTGGCACACCCCCAAGCCCCAATCACCCCTGGTATGAAATAATAAACACACATTGGTGGTTTAGTGGACCCCCTCCCCGATGTCCATATGTATTTTATATGCCCCCCCAAGCCCCGATCCCCTGTTATGAATTATGAAATATTCACTGGTGGTCTAGTGGATCCCCCGAGCCCGATCTCCCATTATATAAATTTGCAATATACCTGGTGGTCTAGTGGACCCCACCCTGCAGTGCTCTACCACCCTGCTCCTCCCCCCAACCCGTAACTGAGCTAG
Source organism: Neoceratodus forsteri (assembly GCA_016271365.2). Taxonomy (NCBI): domain Eukaryota; kingdom Metazoa; phylum Chordata; order Ceratodontiformes; family Ceratodontidae; genus Neoceratodus; species Neoceratodus forsteri. The sequence goes on along the minus strand of JADMNL010000025.1, from coordinate 345,840,992 downwards.
CGACTGGCACAGCCCACCGCTCACTACCACGGCCAGCCACTGACTGAGCTCTGAATGAGTGCGGACTGTAAGTAGTACGACATTCAGTGATAGAGAGAAATTTCCCCTGGATTTTGATGTGTTGATTTTAATGCAGCTTTTCTTACACATCTTTTTGATTTATATTTACCAGGTTCAGGAGGGAGTTCAATTTCATTTTTTTGCTTTTCAGATGATGTTTTGAAAAAAATCTTTAAAGTTCTTTCGATTCTTTTCTTATTCATTTGACAAGTACTATCTTACCCCGTCTCCCCCTTGTTTTTTTCCTTATGTTTTTTGTTTTCTGTTTCTCTCCACCTTTACTCTCTTATTCTTTTTTATTAGCCTTTTCATATGGTAAAGGATTCAACTTTTCTCATCAAAAGGCCACTATGAGAGAGGCGCGTTCTTTTTTAAGAACCAATTGGTACCCTTAAATCCAAATTTTCCAGCAACTGCGACCATAAACTTAAAAACTGCAACAAACTTTAAATTGAACTAAGGCAATTGCTCATGGGGCTTCAGCTGCATTTCTGATTAGTTTCAGATACGCTGCCTTACAGAGCTGCCATGAGAGTTTAACAAGTTCATTAATCAATTCAGAATAAACCATCTTGTTAACTCCTATAGTCTGCCATCTCCTCCACCACAGACCTTGCAATTTGTGCTGGGCTTCACTTTATGAACAGTTCATAATAGTTGGCCCGCTGGTGCTGAGAGTTGAGGCACTGGACACCACACCTCATGCCACGCTGGCGACCCGGGTTCGGCAAATGGACTAGGGTTGTCGAGGGTCGGCAGGGGATTGAGCATCCAGAGGACTGCTCTTCCTCCCGGAGTGGGCTCTGGGGTAAGCCTCACTCCATAGTGGCCCCTGGTGGAGACCCAGGACCCTATCGGTAGCAAGGCTTGATGCAACGTCAGGGGTGGAGCGGCAGTGGACTTCTGCACGCTAGGTGTGCTGACATCATTGCACAGCCAAGCTCTGAGGGGAGCAACACACAAAGAAATACCCTGGTGGCCCAGTGGAGGCAAAGGGGGCCCTGGAGACCTGTCCACATCCCACTGCCGGACGTGCCTCATTGGATCTCCCAACCATTACCCTGGTCCTGTGGCTGTCCCTCTAATCACTGAAAGGCCACCAAGGGTGGGTGGGCTGTTCCCCGAGGGTGATCTGGGGGGCTGGACAAGCTGTGGGGACCAGGTGGGAGACCAGTAGCGGAGGTTTCAGGCTGGGAGTAGTGGCAGCTGTCAACTGGGTATCCTGGAGAAATGCCCTGGATCTCCAGAGAATAAAAACAGAATTCACAAAAATAAAAAAAAAAAAACAGTTTATAATACTCGACTTTAAATGCTGCCTTTTTTAAAAAAAAGATTTTCCAATCACTGCTGCCAGAGGTCTTTCAGAAATGCAACAACTACTTAAAGTTTTCAGCAATTGCTTACGCAGCTATGGACTCTTCCGAAGTTCTGCTCATGAAGAACTTATGTTGTCCTGTAGTAGCTTTTCTGCTTCCTTTTTTTTCCTTTTTTCCCCCTGACCACTGACTTACAGAGCTGCCCTGCATACAGTGTGCTGTTCATGAAGTTTCTGCTTAGCTTGACTATCACTGCTGACGAACATCTGATGTGGTATTTCTTTTAAGGTACCATTCATTTTTTTTTTTTTTAATATATATTGTCTCCCCAGGGCTCCGGTCGGCATTGACATCCCGACCAACCCCCTAGCCCTGACACCCGACATCAGGCTGTCCTCCTCATTACACCCACGGATTACCCCCTGTGGTGGGGTAGTGAGAGCTACCCAACTCAACCCACCGGAGCAGGATCCGGATGAGAAGGTGCCATTTGGGCCAAGCAGTGGGGGTCAGAAGCTCATGCGGCCCGACTGGAGCCCAATTTTCAATTTTCCTCCTTGCAGAGTGCCAGCATGCAATGACATCTAGGCATGTAGCCGACGTCTACTGTACCCCCCCTTTGCTACACCACTCTAGTAGCACCCCCGGTTGTCACCAGGGACCACTACAGAGTGATGGGACCCTGGATCCCTCACCGGGATAGGAGAGCAGTCCTCCGGATGCTCCATCCTATCCCTCCTCTGCCGACCCCTGGTGGCCCGGGCTCACATCCGAACCCGGGACGCCAGCATGGCACAAGGAGTGGCGTTCAGCGCCTCAACCCTCAGCGCCACTGGGCCAGCCTGTACCGTTCATTTTTGCAAAAAAAAGAGAAATCAAAGCAAAAAGAAAAAGGAAAACTGAATGGCATTCTTACTGAGGGAAGAGGTTGTAATGTGCTCCACGCTCCTCTCTCACACCTTATGCGCCAGTACCATCTTGCTCCAGCCCCCAGCCTCTCCTTATACTTCCTGAAGGTCTTTTTTCTCCCTTACCACCTTACTCACCTCCTTTGAGAACCACAGTGGCCCTTTTCTCTTCTTTCCCTTGCTTGTTACCTTTAAACAGCCTGCTGGCACTCTAGTTATGCCCTCCTTTATTCTATTCCATTATGTCCCCCCCCAGCTATCACCCTTCAAGTGGAAGTCTCCCATTTGTTTATAATCTGCTCTCCTGAAGTCTAGGACCCTTGTTCTACTGTGGTTTTTCTCCTACCCAATCTGTATGCCAACCCACACTGTCCTATGATCACTAGTGTCCAGGGTGACACCCATTGTGACATCTGTGATGATGTCCCTGTTTGTAAGTACCAGATCCTGCACTGCTCTGTCCCTAGTGGGATCTGTAACCAGCTGCCTAAGAAATGCCCCTTGCAGGGAGTCTAGGATGACCTGCTCCTAGTTGTAGTTGCAGCTAGGATATTTCAGTCCACATCTGACATATTAAATTCACCCAAAGTCACTACTTCTCTTTTCCTTACCATTCTGCCTATGGCATCTCCCAAAACCCTGTATGATTCCTCTCTCTCTCTGTTGGTGGCCTGTATACTACCCCCACACATATAAAGGCCCCGGATCCCATCTCTAATTTAACCCAAAGAACCTCCAGCCCTTCCTTTTCCCCACAGTTTCTTGGTATTTCCATGGCCTTTATATCTTCTCTTACATACAAAACAACCACAATGACATCCAACTCCCCTTCTACCCCACCGGCCTAAGTGATCCTAAGGATCTGCTCTCCATCCCCTCATGCTGAAGTGTGGGGTAGACATCTCACCTCCCTCCCTCCCATGATGTTCCCAACCTCCCACTTTGGGGTCTTCACTTCTGCTTTTCTTCGTGCTCTATCTTTTCAAACATGTTATAACTTGGTATTATCACTTTCTAGCTATGGTTTTTGGTGCACCTTGATGTTGTTATGGTCACCAGATCCGGATCTGCCACCACAATGGTAGCCTCAAAGTCAGGAAGTTTGTTCCATAGGCTCCTTCCATCGACGCACATGGCTCTCTACTTCTTGTGTCCCTGCCTCTACTTTGCCTTCCCCTCCTGAGTCCATCCTTCACTCTTTTTTCACTAGTGCTGTCCTTCCCTTTTTGACCCTCCCTCTGCCCACCACCTCTAGTATTTTTCAGTCTTCTTTCCACCTCTTGACTCCCCCACCCCTTACTCCTTACACCTGCTCCCCACTACCCCTGGGGAATTTAATTCCTCTGGGCTTTCCTTCACTACTCTTCCATTTTCTGGGGGGGGGGGGATTCACTGACTCCCTTTTTTTTCTGCCTCCCCCATGGCTAGTTTAAATGCCCATCAAAGTAGCATTTAAACCTTCCATCCAGGACTGACGTTCCCCTCCTAGATGGATGGAGGCCGTACCACTTGTACAGGCCTTTATCCCTCCAGGTAGGACCCCAGTCTCTGCTGTAGCCAAACCCTTCCTCCCTGCACTGTACCTTCAACAAGCTGCCAAAGTCCATGGTGAGGTGCTTCCTCTCCTCCCCCAAGCCTTGCACAGATAGCACCTCAGTGAACGGCACCATGCGTGCTACCTGCTTCATGCCCCTCCCCAGCTCCCTAAACCTATCATGCACTACTCTGGCTGTGTTCCCTGCCAGATCATTTGTCCCCAGATGGACAATGATATTCAACTCCCCTTCCGTCCCACCACCCTAAGTGATCCTAAGGATCTGCTCTCCATTCCCTCATGCTGAAGTGCGGGGTAGACACCTCACCTCCTTCCATCCCATGGAGTTCCCAATCTCCCAACTTGGGGTCTCCACTTTGAAAGACCCCCATATCCTCCCTTGCAACTACCATGGGTGCCTTGTCTTGGCAGTCCCATCCTTCCAGGGTGGTGAAAGAGTTCTGTAGTGGCAGTGGCTGAGAAGTGCATTCCCTTATCCCACTCCCCACCTTCTTGGAGCCCACCACAGTTCAGCCTGCCCTCCTCCTTCTAGGCACCCTCAGGGTTAATGGTGGAGAACCTGGTGGCCCCTTTGTGGAGAAGAGGTTCCCCTGACTCCTAGCCTGGAGTTTAGAGACCTCCCCCCCTTATCCCAGATAGCTGCATGTAGATGAGGCAGCACCTCAGGTATCCAGAAGGTCTCCCTGGAGACTGACACTCCACAGCCACTGCACTGCATTGCTCCCCACATTTCCAACTGTACTCACTTTCTATTGCAAGATAAAATATATGCCCTTACCCCAGATAGGGTTTTTCCTGATTTTCCTTTTTTGTTTAGATTACCCCATGTTACTTTACCCTAGGTAGGCTACTAATTTGCATTCCCCTTAAGCTTTTATTTAGACCTTTCTAACTTCCCCCTTGTGCCCTTACCCTAGATAGGGTGTTTTCAGTTTTCCCATATTCTCCCTTATCACTCTGTAACCCTACCCTAGATGGGATGTTGCATCTAATTCCAGTTGTGACCTACCTTTGGACCTCCACCTGTCCCTGCAGTGAATGTTGCAGCAGGAATGAATAGGTATTTTACCTTAGTCAACTATCAGAGACCCCTGCTTCCTCCTGCAGATGCCTGCCAATGCCTAAGATGTCACTCTTACACCTGTTCCACTACTGTGCTGGGACATGAACGTGTATGGAATGCATTAAGAGTGTTTGCTTTTATCCTCCCTGTGGTTCCTCCCTCCTCCAGGCAGGACTTCATTTCATTTTTAATTTTTGTACTGAAAGCTTTGTGAGCAAAACTGCCCATTTTCACAAGCATCCAGTGTCATGAAACAGAATACGGGGAGGAGTTATACAGACAAATGAGAAAACAGGCCAGGGTTTCACAGGTAGATATTCAAAGTTACAATAACATTAATAAGTGCAATAACATTTGTTAAGTGCAATCACACACACTTCTTTCCAGGAGGTATTGTTTAAGCCTGAGTTTACATAAACCAAGGGAGGGACATTGAACCAGAGAGTAGGGGAGGCTGTTGAACAGTCTTGTAGCCCTGAAGGATAGGGAGTGCTGTCCTTGAGTAGTGTGGCAGCAAGGGACTTAGAAAAATTGATTGGAAGCAAGTCTAGTGTTATGAGCATTGGATGGCCTCCTGAAGATGGAGGCAATGCTATTGGGAAAGTGGTCATGGAGGACTTTAAAGAAAAAAGTTATGGTTTTACTGTTTAGCTTGTCCTCGAATGATAGCCAATTAGCTGCCCTGTATAGGTCACCGTGATGGGTACTCCTGAGAAGGCCTGTGACAAATCTAATATTGTTATGATAGGTAGCTCTTATTCTATTGAGATTTCTTTGGGAGGTAGGAGGGGAATAAACCAAAAACCCATAATTGATTAATGGCAGTAGGAAGCTGCTTGCTACCAGTGCCCTGGTTTGGGGAATTAGGAATTGATTCACACAGAAAAGCATCCCAAGCCATTGGTGTACCTTTTTGATTAGGTGACTGATATGGTATTCATAGGACAGGTGGGGATCAGGATAAACACCAAGGTATTTAAATTCTGTGACACATTCAATAGGGTTGCCATCACTGTCTGTTAATGTGAAGTCAAAATCCATGAACTTTCTGACACCTAAGAATAATATGGACTTAGATTTTGTTGCGTTGAGGACCAGTCCATGGGAAGGGAACCTGGTGTGCAGTTTGCTGAAATCGTGTTGGTGTTTGTTTTGGAAGGCCAAGAGACTCTTGTCTCTACAGAAGAGTGCTGCTGCTATTAATTCATGTTCCTCACATAACCTCCTCTCCAGCACATTTTCCTCTTCCCTGGTGTTTTCACCTGGAACAAAGAACTCCCAGAGACTCAGCCAACACGTTAGAAAATTGCTTAAATCCTCAGTCTTTGTTCCTCACTCCCCTCTCTCTCCTACAACCTCAATATTTAATAGCTGTTCTGTTTTGGTGCAGTGATCATTTTAATGGAGTTGCTCTTTCCCCAGATTAAGACATTCAGCTTACTTCACATGTTCAGATCCATCTTTGTGGCTTTCAGAAGAGGAACTTTATGTCCATTATTTTGTTTAGGTAACTACTAATTTTAAGACCTAGATACAGTAGATAATATCCTTCTTTAAGTTGGTGTCAGTATGTGTGTGCATATTTATTTTTAGGTACTAAAGAGTCAGGGCTTGTGTTTTGTCTCAGTTAATTACAGGGATTGAGAACATCCAAATTCATTCAACAGTTTCTTTAAGATGATCATAAGCAGTGTTTCCCATTCATTATTATAGCCTGGTGGCCTTCACCCTATATTTTTTTACCACCATTTGTATTTTTCACCACTACTCTATATTTGCCTTAATTTCATTACCCTACATTTTTGGCAATTGTCCCAATTTGTTTTTTTTAATCATACAAAATTATCTTTTACAACCATTCTTTGTTGCACTACTTCCCCATTTGAGAATCAGTACTATTTGCCTTACTTAAAACCCACTATGCACATTTATAGTACAGATTGGGACCCCAAAGAATAATGTGTGCATGGCCCAATCACTACAACCACTGCCCTATATTTTCAGGCAGTGGAGAGCCCTGATAAGACTCTGTGGGTCAACTGAGATTCATCTACAAGTTGTCTGCACGTGCAAAGAATTTATAAATCAGTTTGCCTGTCTTTATGTCATGAATGGTCAGGGAAGACTTTATTACTCTGAGCAAGGGCTCTGTACATAAAATAAATAGGGGAAGAGGTGTCAACCTTGCCTAGATCCCTAGATCCCCTAAACAGACTAAAGAGAGTAGATATTCTTTCTTTTATAATGACTTCAGTTGAAGGTTGTTATATAGCAATGAAACCCAGACACAAAGCATTTTTGAAAGCCAAATTTAACTACAGTTCTATATGTGAAATTCCATTCCATGGAATTGAAAGCCTTAAACATGTCCACAGCAATGGCTGGAGTCTTGTTTTTATTAGATCCTCAAATTGTATTATGTAATCCTCTGACATTATCTGTAACTGTTCTGCCCCGAACAAAACCTACCTGCTCACCACCAATAACCTTATGTATGCTGTTTTGGATTCCATTTATTAATAATTTTATGAATATTTTATAATCTCAGTTTAATTGTGCTATTGGCCTGTAATCTGCATAGTCTAGCTGGTGTTTCCCTTTTTGGAACGAGTGCTATATAGGTTTCTTTTTTAATCTATAGGCTAGGAATTTCCCTGGTGTCTCCTGAATCCCAATAGGTTTGCCAAGTCCTAAAAAACAGAATACATTTTGTTGATCTCAAATTTTAGCAATGTTATTTTGTATAGCAAAGATATGGAGAATCTCTTATGTTGGCCTTCCAATGTTTTCAACAGCCTTTCTTTTTGGAGAGTTTTTTTTTTTAATTTCTTTATTCTTTACAGTACAGTAACTTATTATTTCTCACCTGATGTTGGCTTTAAAAGCCTCCCATAAACAGGATTGAGAAACCTCGCTGTTACCACTGAGGACAAAAAATTCAGTGATTCTTTGTTAATACACTCTGGGAAAGATTTATCCTTCAGTAAAGAAGTGCTGAATTTCCATTTAAACATGTTTGGCTGCCCCCACTCATTGACAAAGATAAACTGATAAATCCATGATTTGACAGGAAGATATTATTTATATTCACCGTGAGAATAAAGTTGTTCATTTTTTTGCTACACAAGAAGGTAATCAATCCTGCTTGTTAGGGAAAATGTGTAATCCCTCCCCTGAGTATTAACCATCCTTCAAGTTCAGTCAGGTCTACATCATCCATTTAGTTTACACATAGAGAGCCATGATCTGACAGTGATCAAGTTTGGATTAAGGCAGTTCCTCCTGAGTATGGTGTCAATGACGTCACTGAGGTCACGTCCTAGCACACTTTCTTAACTTGTAAGGTTGATCAATTTTATTGCTAGGGCACTGAAGAAAGCAGCATGTTCTTTATTCTATAGATACTGCACACAGCTACAATTTGACCATTTAATGTCCCTGCTAAGATTTTATGCCTCCCTTCAGAGTCTGAAATGTGGTTGGCTTTGACAAAATTGACCCCTTTTTGGATTCAAACTGCCTTGTCCCTTTTTGTGTTGTTATAACCCCAAAATTCCACTTGTGCCTCATAGGATTTGTACATCTTTTCTGCCTCTTGTGGGATCAGATGCTGTTCTTGGAAATATTCTTTGTCTGCCATTTTTTTTTATTGATTTTGCAAGAAAAAAACTTATAGTTGATGCACAAGAGAATGACCGTTTGGCATTTTACAAACATACACTGTCTTACAAAGGATGACAGTCTGGACAGCTCCCCACTAGATACAACACAGAGGGAGTTTCCTAATACACCATTAGCATCAATACATTTCCATTATGCACATAACAAGAGACTGTTCTAGGGGATCATGTTGAGGATATTCCCAAATTAGCTAAATTACCACTGTGACTCTATGGTCTGTAGATCCTGCTTACCGAAAAGACTTAATATTTTGTCTCTCCATATCTTCCTCAAACTCCTGAAAAGAACACCTATTACCACTCTGATAAGGCACATTATAAAAAGAAGCCCTCAACATACCACAGTGCAGTAAATTATTTGATCTTGGGAGAACACAAATTAGTGTCATTAACAAGTATTACATTCTAGGCAAGGCAAAGAAATTTCACTAATGTGGCACTCAGTCCATCTTACAGTGTACAATATAGATTTAAAACATTTCTGATAGAAACAGTATAAAAACCAAAACAAAACATTATTAAAACTACAGAAGAGGGATTACACCACAGTAACAGGCCTGAACCTCAGTGTAAACAAACAGATTTTTAGATGAGATTTAAATATAGCCAGTGAAGGAGCACCCCTCACCTCCGGGGGAAAGGTGTTCCAGAGAATCGGGCAGCCAGTCTGAATGCCCTAGCTCCTGAGGATTTTAGGAGAGATCTCAGAACAGACAAGAGATCTGGCTTCACCGATTGGAGTGAGAGACATGGAGCGTATGGTATCAGGAGATCTTTTGGGTAACCTGGACCCAAACTGTGCTGGGCCTTGCAGGTTAACAAGCACACATTGAAGTTGATGCACCATGACACTGGCAACCAATGCAGAGCATGGAGAACCAGCGTGATATGCTGCTCAAACTGGGAGGTCCCAGCAACCAGCTAGGCTGCTGCATTCTGGACTAACTGCAAGTGGCACAGCAACTTCATGGATAACCCAAGGTATAGAGCATTACAGTAATCCAGTCTTGTTGATGTAATTTAAGACATGAACTAATGTTGCTAGGTCAGTTGGTTCAAGAAAGGGCTTGATCTGGGAGATGTTTCAAAGGTGGTAGAAGCCACTGCAGACCACAGCTGACACGAAATATTCTAGTGTCATCCTGGTGTCCCCACTGACCCCCCCAGATTCCTTACCCTATCTGCAGCTCTGAGAATCATGCCATCCAAAAAAGGTATGACAGCGCTGCTACTGGTTGCTGCTGAGCTGAACTGACTCGACTCAACCAATAGCATCATCTTCATTGGGTTTAATCTAAGCCAGCTGGCTGCCATCCAGTCCTGGATTTCCCTAAGGCACCTACTCAATTCCAAAACAACCACACCATAACCCAGGGCACAAGACACATACAACTGGGTATCACTGGCACAGCAGTGAGAACCCAAGCCATAAAGCCTTATGATCCCCCCCAATGGCAACATATACATGGCGAACAACATGGCTGCTAAAACTGCCCTCCCCCAAGGCATGCCACAGCAGAGTGCAGCACTGCTTGAGATGAAAGAGCCAAGTGCTATCTGCTGCACCCTGCTGGACAAATAGGACTTGAACAGTCTAAGTAACTAACGACAAGAAAACTTGTGGAGAAAGGCTATAACAGTAAATGGTAAATCAGTACAACAGTTACTAGCACCAGTTACTGCAATGGTGATATAGTTCACTGTACAGTGACTCAAGCAGGTGGATGATAAGAAAAGATTGTTCATTCAGTACAATGCCACATGGCAGTGATGACTGGGCAGCACAAGTGAGACATAGTAAGCCCGTGTGGAGAAATACCCCATTTACAAACAGCAAACATTAAACTTCTGCCCTTCACAAATATATCTTCCCCTCCGCTGCCTCAGCCCCCCCCCCGATTAAAATTCTGCAAGGTTCAAAGCACAAAGTTCAGTATTATAGTAACATTTCCATGTAAATATCAAGCCTGCCAAGCACATATTCACAGTTCTTGTTATTTATCACTGGATGAGTTGTTGGTGCTGTCTGTGGCTGCCATCTCCACTTCTATTTATGTAGTGAACTTTTCAGCTTCTTTGGGCTCAGAAAAGATGTACTGATGTCCTTTCCACTTAAGGTGAAGTTTGGCAGGCAGAAGCAATTGGTGCTGTGTTTTAAGTTGATGGAGACAGCCCCAAATGCCATCAAATGCTTTGTGCCACTGTCTGATGCTATAGGATAAATCCAGGAACAGCATGATATGGTCATCACCAAATTTCAGATCTCTCTTCCTCCGAGCCATGGCAAGGATTTTGTCTTTATCTCTTACACCTGTACAGACTACCATGAAAGTGTGTGGTGTGGCAGTGGCTGCTGACTGCATTGGGGTTATCTGAAAAGCCTTTTCAATGGTGAGTGGAGGGTCACTCTCTGCTGGTCCAAAAAGTGTAGAGAAAAATAATTTTTTTAAAGACAACACTGTCCTCCCCCATTGCTTATTCAGCAGGACTCACCACTCTAATATTTCATTCCTGCATCTGGCAAAGCAGGGTTTTTTCCTTGATGAGGTGTGTGCTCATGGTGACTGACTTCCAAATTGAAGCCTCCGATCTATGTACTATGTGGTCCAGAGAGTCCATACGAGTTTGCAGTGAGGCTACCATGGGGTGCAGAGCATTGACTTTTTTGTCCAGATCCTCCACCATTTTGACAAGCTGGCCCACAGTAGCATTGATGGTGAGTAATGTAACCTCTCTGGCTGGAGCTTCAATCAGGTCCCCAGTTTTGCCATGCTCTGCAGGCTGCTTATCTTTCTTCCCTTAGGCTTAAAGAAGTCCTCTGGTACAGTAGCCATGACTTTTGGCTTTCCCATTCTGCAGCAAGCGTGTGCCTCCATCCATAACAAGTTAGTAAGGCCAGACTTTCTTGTTCAAAGTCCAAAGTTCAATGCAGTTTTTAACTAAAATGAAGTGTTCTTCAGGAGCTCACATAAAGAGCTGCTTCTCCGTCGGCTGCTCAGCAGTGCCCTATCTGCCATCTGTTTTGTAAAGAACTAAGGATCTTTTTCCTCTCAATCAGTAACCTCAGTCCCTTAATATTTCACAAAATTACATTACACATATTCATTATAAAGTATTTAGCTACACATCTACATGTGAACTATAAAACCCCAGAGGCTTACTTGGAAGAAAAATGCAAGGATGAAAGAAATTAATTTATTCTATAAAGCACAGTTATTAGCAATGAATAAATAGGAACGGTGCTAAACTCTTACATTTAGTGCCATCTTCCTCTAATTTAAATGCAATCTGTGACTGTTACATAAAAATATACCTTAAATATCAGGAATTATCAGGCAAGACACAATAAAAGATAAAACCCCTACAGGGTTGAGGTGCTCTGTATCAGCAGAATTATTGTTCTAATGCACCAGCTAGATGACACTGGTTTGCCAGTAGGTGATTTGTTGACTTGGTGACCTTTATAGCTCATACCCAATTACATACAGTGCATAATTTGACCCTGAGCCACCTTTTAATTTACTGCCCTAAATCCCCCCAACACCCACCTATTCCTTGTATACCCACAGCATCTCATCCCTTTGCTTCTAGTATTATCCCAGTACCAGACCCCACCACACTGTCTGCCCACTTCTCGTGACACATGTCCCCTCCTTTATATGTCTGGGTCTTATTAAACTGACTATGTATTTCTCCTCACTTGTAGCATCCATTACAACTACTCTCTCCGCTGGACTATATAACCTTACAGGAATACTAAACCATGTATGTTTGTTGAATCTAGTACCAAATGTTTGCTGACTTGCTACCCTATTGTTATATCTCCATGTGTACCTACACTGACTGTCTTCTACCTGAACCTAAATGTATTTTTACTTACCCTGTCTGTTGCAGGCCTACCTGCACTGTTGTACACTTGCACTTCCTGTCTATTTGCCTGTATATAAATGCATTGCTACTTGACCTTGTGTGATGCAGGTCCACCTTGTAAATGAGCTTGCTCAATGGTGTTCGCCTGAATAAATAAAGAATTTGCTTGATTGATACCCATATTTCTATCCCCAGGATTCAGGAGCTGAGCCAAGCAACTTAGAGATGTTCTCACAGTAGGGTGGGTTGTAACAGGTTACAGCCAGCAGTGGTTAGAGGTACCTCTTCCCCCTCGTCCTCATAAGTGACTGCAGGCTGATGGACCCAAATTAATTATCTAAGGCTACAACTATGAAAGGAAATTCAAACATCTGTTATATGAGAGCAGGTTCAGTGTTCAGCTGAGTAAATTAAGGTGGGTGACCAGAGAAATCTAACTTTATGATTAATTAGCAATAACATAGATTGTCTGCATCATGGGACACCTTACTGTGCTAAGGACTGTGCCTGATATTCTGAAACTACTGGAACAGCCAAAAGAAGATAATCCCATAGGGCCACCCCAGTTACTGTACATGAGACTCCAATGTGCAACACCATATCCAGAGACTCCATTTAATGTTCTCTTTCTCTTATCAAGATATAAGTTTTGCTATAAAGTGCTTTATATATATATGACACTTCTCTTATTGTGCCATGTTTAAATCCTTTTATAGGATAATGTTAAGGTTCGAGCACTGACACCTAATGGCAATGATAAATAGTGCACTAAAAATAATTTTTGTATGATGTCATAATAGAGAAAACTTAGGATTGGTCCATTTAAATAAATCATGTGATTTTTCTTGTATATATTTTTTTTCAATTGTTTAACCCGGAGTGGCACACTAAGTTTGAAGCTTGCTTACAGGTGCGACCTGGGAGCACAGGGAAGTTAAGTGACTTGCTCAGGGTCACACAGTATGCAAGTGGGGGCTGTGGGATTCAAACTCAGATCTCCAGATCTTCAGCTCAGAGCCTTAAATCACTGCGCTCTACTGCCTCATATATATATATATAAGCTTTGGTGTTAGAACCCTATACCACACCTTGATAAAGCGTTGGCATAACATGAAACATTGGTGATTTTTGCACACATTGGTGATCTAGATGCTATTATTTAAAAATATTTTTTATAGTAAATGAATGACCTGCACTTAATTTAGAAGTGAGCATGGTCCTTTCTGAGCTGCTGGACTTCACTACTTTTCAATGATATTTTTAAGTCTGGGCACCAGTAATTTTAGTAGCCACCTGTTTCTCTCTCATTAGAAGTGTTGTGTAGAAATTAGGAGACAGCGGCCTAAGAAAGAGTGTAATTATGCTGGATCTGGGGGATCCAGACAGGGTAAAAACTGTGAGCATCTAAACTAACTGTTGCACAAAGCCACTTGTAACTGACCCAGTTGCATACCTCTCAACTGTACCACATTATGAGGAACGTTCCTCATTTTACTTCAAAAAAGCTCCCTGTTCCGCATTGTGAGGACTTGTTCCACATTCAAAGTCAACATTTTTAAGCAAAAATCCATAGTAAATGATGGAAAAAATAAATTATTCAATTAATAACAGAAATTCTGAACGTAAGTGTAACATTTTAACAGTGCTTTGAGCTTCTTAGGTAAAGATTTGATTAAGTGTTCCACATTTTGCCCATTTGTTCCACATTTTGACAGGCAGTGTTCCACATTTGGGGGTCAAAAGGTTGAGAGGTATGCCCAGTTGCCTTGTAGGACTTGATAGCCCAAAAACCGTACAGTATACCAGTGTGCAACCGCTAATTATTAAGCAAGATATTGCACCATTTTGTGTCAATAAAAGCTTGCCTTATTGCTGATTTGCAGCACATCCAGGAGGGAAGGTGCAGCTGTCAGAGATGGGCTTTTCATGGCAGTCTCTTCATGTATTCAGCAACCATCAGCAACACAGACATGGCACAGTGCAGAGAGTCTGACCAACCAGCAGAGCAGGCAGCATGCACCGGGAAAATCAGAGCAAAACAAAACAAGCAAGGAGTGGCATAAAGTCCACATAGCAGTCCGTGAATCATCTGCATTTTGCAGCACCATGTGATAAAAGGCACTGCTGCTCACACCAGAATCTGCCTTTAAATGTTTGCAGACGTGTTGATACCAAAAGTGTGCTGAGTTATTGTAGCGGAGACAAGAAACACAAATTAGTCTGGTTAAGAATGCAGTCTACTGGTAAAGTTACGGTAATCCAGAGTTAAATACAGTAATGCTCTTTCCCTGTAGTTCAGAAAGTGATTGGCAAAATACAAGTCCTGTGGCGGCCTCTGCTGGACAAGTCCCCAAACTACAGTATCTTTCTTTAAATGCAAAGCCACGAAGGAACAAGCAAAGGCGAAGTAAGTTCAAAAGATGAGCAAAATTAAAGTCAGAGTAACTATGCTTAGGGTTTTCAGGCAGTACTGTGGGTATCATGTAATTTCTTCTGTGCAGTCTTGGTCTACGGGACCATGTTTGGGAGATGAGCTATTTGTGTCTGAGCATG
Organism: Neoceratodus forsteri; assembly: GCA_016271365.2. Lineage (NCBI taxonomy): Eukaryota > Metazoa > Chordata > Ceratodontiformes > Ceratodontidae > Neoceratodus > Neoceratodus forsteri. The sequence goes on along the minus strand of JADMNL010000025.1, from coordinate 345,825,987 downwards.
ACAAGCTGCCCCTGCTTCTACCTCTGCTCTGCTTCCTATAATTATGTCTGTATGAACAAGCATTTGTATGTGCTGAATGTTTGCTTTCATGCTGTTGTTGTAACAAAATGTTTCTTGCTTACATGCAAGCACACATATAAACAACTGGGCAGTCAGTTTAACAATATTAAATGATTGCAAGGTCAGTGGTTGGGGGGCTTACAACTAAGAGACTTAGAAAAAATATATTGGCAAAGTATCAAAAAAACACCCATGCAGATATCATGAAAATAAAAAGTGCACTCTGGAGATATTTGCCTAAAAACAAGGTGCTGTAGTGCAAAAAGTATGCTGTTGATTTACGTAGCAAACTATCCTAATGTAGGACATACAGATGCAGTAACTGTAAGCTGAACCCAAAGTTGTCTTAGTGAGGTAACAAATGCAAGCTAACTGTGCTGTAGAAAGCTAACTTTAAAAGTAGATAAAGGTACTCTTGAAATCTCACAGCTTGAATGAATACAGTTTGTAGCATGAGGTTAAACAGCTTAAAGGACCAGATACCGCAAGAGTCACATGAAACACAGTGGCTTTAGATAGACTTAAATAGAATGGCATCTCAGAAGATGTGCAATCTTTCCAGGATAAATCTGACTGCTGCTTGCAGACAGGGGGAACTGCTTGCCCTTCAACTGCCCATGCAGGTGTTATACAGAGAGATGGAGAAGAAAAACACATATTACTCAGCTACAGTGCAAATCAGGATTAGACTTGAATGCACACGTGTATCTCAAATGTAGCAATGTCCACTACTAGCCACCCAGTGCAAACCGGGATGATGCACTGCATTAAATGTCAGCTGCAAAAAATCGGTGGCTCTTTGGTACTCAACAAATGCATATAGGGTAGTGTTAAGCTTCAAGTTTCAAAAGGCGAATATATGAGAAGCAATTATTTAAGACAAAGAAGCTCCTCGCATGCTGCCCAGTGCAAAAACAAGAATGGAACGCAGTTCTAGTTGGCAGCTGCAAAGTCACTGGCTCTGGGGTACTTCAAACAAGATTTAAGTGTCTGGTCCTTTAAGCTGTTTAACCTCATACTTGAGCAGAGTTTGCTGTCAGAGTGAAGTGAAAGCACATAGGTTTACCTTAAAGGTATATTTATTTATACTTCTCTTCCTTTTTGAAAGTAGCAGGATAAGTGGGGAGAAAAGATCTGTAAGCTGGTTGGAGCACTTTAAAACTTGGTAGGCAGTGACTGGGGTACCTTGAAACTTGAGTTTTAAATTGTAACAGTTGTTGTGGGGGGAAACTAGTTTAGGAACTTAATCTTGGGGTGAGTAGATTCAGGAATGTGAATCAGGTGTGTAACTGGGGGGTGGAGCTGACAGAGGCTTAGTGCCTTCTAACAAAAGGAAGATTTAAAATGTCAGGTTAGTTGGTGCCCTGAGGTGGACGACCAGAGTTTGCTGACAGAGTGGAGTGAAAAGCACCTAGCTTTACCTGAGCTTTTTGTCTTCCAGGTTTGCTTGTTTTTTCCTTTGGGGATGCTGAGCTTGGAGTTGCAGTAGCCAAACAGCAAAGCAGCAAGCGGGGAACAAACAGCAAGAACAAAGCAAAGGGCAGGGCACAGCTTGTTTTTTGGCCCTCTCTCCCAGCTCCCAGCTGCCCAATAATTATATAGGCTACAAATCCACCAGCTGACTGACATCGCAGGAGGTGGGTAAGAGGTAGCTCTAAGGATATGCATGTATATAGTGCACCTGGGAATTGTTAGCCGGTGGTTCGGGGATTCAAACGTTGCATCAGGGGTTTGATAACTGAGTTGAGAGGTAAAGCTTGAAAGTATCCTCAGGTAGTGAGGGAGAGGAGGAGAGGGGGGAAAAGGTAGGTAGCTCTTAAGGGAGCGTGGGCAAATAGTGCTTCTGGGGGTTGTTAGCCTGTAGGTGGGGGTTTAATTATTGTATCAGAGGATTCATAACTGGTTAGAAATGTAAATGTTGCATCTGGGTAATATCCTCAGATAGTGAGAAAGGAGGGAGAGAGAGAGAGAGCAAAAAAGGGTCTAGTAATAGGGAGTAGCTATGATGGGAGTGGCACAGTACAGCAGCTGTGGGGCAGCAGTGTTCAGAGAGACCTTCTGGAGGCTGTGGTGCTGCCCCATCTTCAGGCACCTCTCTGGGCTGAGGGAGGAGGTTGCCAGACTCAAGGCCGAGATGGCTTGGGTTAAGAGGACATATTCCCTCACTCAGGGACAACCAAGTCCACCTCCACTGCCTCAAAGAGTGCCAGGTAGGAGGAGTGACTTAACAATGGTGGGCTCGGGGAGGGTTAGGGTGGCGAAGCACAGGCACATCGCAAATCCCATACCACTACGGAATGCCTATGCTGCACTGGCAGGGCAGAACTGTCCCACAGAGGCACCTGAAGTAGTGGCTGGGACAGATTTGGAGGTCTTCCATGGTGGAGACTCCAAAGGGGGGGTAGCAGAGGACCCCAGAGGATGAGGAAGCGAATCCTGGTAGGGGACTGGATAGTAAGGGGGATACAGCTGGGGACAGGTAGGGATGAAGAGAGGGTGGTAAGGTGCTTTCCTGGTGCCATGGCTCATAGGGGTGGAAGGAGGATCCTAAGGATTGCTGGGAAGGCAGGGCTAGAGGGAGAGCTGGATGTCATTATCCACTTGGGGACAAGTGACCTGACTCGGGAGAGGCCAGAAACAGTTCAGGAAACTGGGGAAGGGCCTTAGGCAAGTGGTACAATCTGTTACTTTGTCAGAGGTGCTACCTGTCCATGACAAGGGGATGACAAGGCTCTGCACCACGGACTTCAACTTATGGTTGAGGAAATGGTGGGAAGAAGAGGGATTTGGATTCATTAGGGACTGAGACTCCACCTGGAGGGACAGAGGTCTGTACAGGGGTGATGGCCTGCATCCCTCCAGGAGTGGAAGTGAGATTTTCAGTGAACAGTTTAAATGTTACATTAGTAAGCATTTAAACTAGCTGGGGAGGGGGTTGAATAAAGCAGGAAGACACAGTCTATCCCCCCCACACGCTTACAGGGTCAGCAGTGGGAATCCCAAGGGTGAGGAGTCCCAAAAGGAACAGACAGAAATAGGTAACCAAGAGGAAGAGGGATGGGGCAAGAGGGAAGATAATAGTGGAGGAAACTGAAGAGGGCAAAAGGGCAAGATGAGGGGAGGTGACAGTTCAAAATGGAGAGCCATGTGTGCAAATGCTCAAAGTCTGGGCAACAAGATGGCAGACCTACAGGCCACAATGGCAGCAGGAGACCTCGACATAGTAGCAATTACAGAAACCTGGTACAATAAAAACCAGGACTGGGATGTAGCCATACCAGGGTATGCTCTATTTAGGAGGGACAGGGTAGGAAAAAGGAGTAGGGGTGGCTTTTTATGTGAGGGAGGATATAAAGGCCACAGAAGCACAGGAGGGACAGGGAGAAGCAGAGGTACTGTGGGTCACCCTGGAGACGGGGGCTATTCGAACAGGGGTGATCTACAGACCTCTAGCTCAGGGGGAGGAGGGAGATAAGGATAGGATAGAAGAAATCCCGGGGATGGCTAACAAGGGTGAGGTATTGCTGATGGGGGTCCTCAATCTACCAGATGTGGACAGTAGCCTCCCTCCTGCAGCAACAGTTAGAAGCAGGGAAATCCTAGACTCCCTGCAGGGAGTGTTCCTCAGGCAACTAGTTAAAGAACCCACTCAGGAGGGGGTGATACTGGACCTGGTACTGTCAAACAGGGACAGTGTCGCTGACATCACAGTGGGAAGCCACCTGGGGACCAATGATCATCGTGTGGTGTGGTTCCACATAAGGACTGGGCCAGAGTCTAACCACACTAAAAGGAGGGTCCTGGACTTCAGGAGGGCTGATTTCAAGAAAATGGGAGAGTGCCTCAAGAAAGCCCTAGCAAGAATAGGGAAAATGGGTGGGGTAGAGAAAAAATGGGCAAAAATAAGGAAGGCCATTGAGAGGCAACTGACCTCTTTGTCAGCAAGGTCCAACATGGTAGCACTCCAAAGGAAAATGCAAAGCTGTTGATTACGATTTCAATATCTTTATTTGGCTAATACATACATCTGCTAACCAGTCACCTCAGTGATGGTGGTTGTTGTCCACCCCAGCACTTTGCCTGTTAATGAGGCTTCATCAGGGGGACCTCTGCGTCAGGCAAGTTAAAAAGAGCAAGAGAGAAAAAAGAAAGTAGCAGAGATAGTAAAGGAAAAGAAGCAGGCATTCCAAAGGTACAAGTCTACACGGAAGGGAGAGTTATCAGGAAAAACAAAGGGAAGCAGGGAAGGCAGTTAGGAGAGCAAAAACATGAACAGAGGAAAGCATTGCTAAGTCAGTTAAAATGGGGGATAAAACATTCTTTAGGTACATAAGTGAAAAGAAGAAAAGCAAGACAGGGCTAGTAAGTCTAAAAGTGGAAGGGGGGAGTGTGGAAGAGGACCAGAAGAAAGCAGACATATTAAACAAGTACTTTTGGTCAGTATTCACAAAAGAAGGGGTAGGTGACAGAGCACAGATAGGAGAAAAGGAGGTGGACACTAGCCCTTTTACGGAGGAGAGAGTCCTCAGGGAACTGGCATAAACTAAGAGTAGACAAGGCTATGGGGCCGGATGGGGTTCACCCCAGGATACTAAAGGAGGAACTGTCTGCACCTCTGACGGCCCTGTTCAATCTATCGCTGGATATGGGGGAAATTCTGGGGGACTGGAGGAGAGCAGATGTGGTTCCACTACACAAAAGTTGGAATAGGGAGGAGGCAGGAAACTACAGGCCTGTAAGCCTGACTTCAGTGGTGGTCAAGGTTATGGAAACACTACTTAAAGAAAGGACTGGGGAATACCTTAAAACCAGTGAATTGCAGGACCCATGGCAGCATGGGTTCACAAGGGGGAGATCTTGCCAAACAAACCAGGGAGGTATATCAGGGAGGAGCGGTGGATGTGGCCTACCTGGATTTCAGTAAGGCCTTTGACACTGTTCCACACAGAAGACTGGTAAACAAGCTGGGCAGCCTGGGAGTGGGTCCAAAGACAGTAAAATGGGTACTCAGTTGGTTAAGTAACAGAACTCAAAGGGTGATGGTGAACAGAGTTCCCTTAGAAGGTGGTAAGGTAATCAGTGGAGTGCCTCAGGAGTCAATACTGGGACTGGTCCTCTTCAATGTCTTTATCAGCGACATCGCAGAGGGTCTGGAAGGAAAGGTATGCCTGTTCGCGGATGACAAAAAAATCTGCAACAGAGTGGACACACCAGGAGGGTGTACAAGAGTTAATGTACTACTATGATAATGTACCCTATGATACATATTGTGGATACAGGTCTGTAACTATTGATGTATGAATTTGTGCAACACGATAATAAAGCAAGTTTTTAAAAAAAAATCATATTAATTCAAGATGTGAGATTTTACGAGTACTGTACCTTAACCTAATTTTATAGGTACCTTTACCTATTTTTTGAGGAACTGAGGAAATAAGGAGGTTTTATCTCAGTGCCCACCCCCCCAAGAACAATGAATGTCTATGAGAATTTAACAAACCAACTCATGCAGAGGACAAATAATGAATGTAATCTTGGGGCTGGAAGGAAAACTAGAAACACAACTACAGCCACAACTACAGGACAAGCAGAGAGGAGGAGGTTAAGTAAAATCTTAAGAACGTCAGAAAAAGCAGACTTACAAAAAAGGTCTCAGCACCATTATAAAGAGCCCCAAAAAACTGGGTAGCCAGAAAAATCAAATCAAAAGCGATTGGTCCTTTTGTACAAACACGATTACATTCTGTGATACAAGACCCCTCCCTAAGAGCAGTCCAGAATGGTGACCAGAAGTATGCCCAACCTCGAACTTACAGCAGATGAAGAAATGGGAGCATGTGACGGCAGCACAGGCTCTGATTAAATGGGTTATGAAAAAGAACAAAGAGGCACTAAAAATAGAAACATAGAAGAACAGTTAGAGCATCAAACAGAAAATGAAAATATAAGCGTACAAGAAGACATGGGATGGGGACAATCCAAATTAAAATGAAAAAATATATATATATGGCTGCAATTAGTTTAACTACAAATCTACAACATAAAGAAAAGCTAAACAGTGATGCAGGGAAATGTGGCAGTAAATAATGAAGATAATCCACCTCAGTGGGCTAATACACAAACAAAAACTAATAAACAGTATTAACAGTATACAAGAAAGTATCAGTCAGCAGAAATCTGTACCAGAAAGCATTCAAGAGCTCAAAATAGATACACTGGAAAAGCTGTTAAACAATCAGCAAAACTAAGTGAACTAGAAACCAGACAATCCAATCTGGAGGACAGTTTGAATGAAATGGCCCCATTAGTAAAGGAGGCCAGTACATAAGAAAACAACAAGATGAAATCAAGATGAGACAAGATGATCAGGAAAACAGAACAAGAAGCAAAAACATGAGGGTGCTCAGAATGCTGCAGAGTTGGGAGAAAAATGCAGTGTCAATGCAAATAGCTAATGAGATGTTCCAACACCTATTAGACAACGCGGATAATCTTCCAGTTATAACATATCGAATACATTGGGCTGGGAAGGTCACAGAAGATGGTGGCCCTTTACCACTCATGATAAAGTTTTTTTTTAAATCAGAGGACACATTCAGGATGATAAATGCAGTGATTCAGAAAAAAAGGCTTCAAATGTAAAGTCCAGAACATATCAATCAAGCAAGACCTTACTTATGAGTTCCTTCAGAAGAGGAAGAAGTATGCCCCAAGTCAGCAGGTACTGTGGAAAGAGAGAATAAGTGCTAATCTGATCTATCCAGCCAAACTGTACATCTTCTTGAATGACCAAGTATTACTATACGAAACCAGTGAAGAGTCAGAGGAAGACCTAAAGTTAAGACTGCCATTTTCTAGATGGAAGAAGAATACTGTAATAAATTATGAACAGAACACTTCATCCTACAACAAGCATTCTGGAAATGAAGTCTGATGTGAGGTAGGAAGCGTAGGGGGGGGGGAGCAGACATGAACTGAACAGTTGATATAGATATATTATAGAAAGTAATACTTTTCAGAGATATAAAATTGAACTAGATAAATTCTTCTTGGGGACAGATATTTAATGCACCCCACAAGTGTGGAGAGGGTGGTCTTGATGGGCCTAGGCCTACTTCCACTCTTGCAAGACCAAGTAATACTGAGTAGTATGAAAAGAAGCTATTTCAGTAACAGGAATAAGTTAAGTGAAAAGATAGAGCTCCCTGATAATTTATAATTTGTAGATTATGTAACATCACCTGCTTGGTAATAATAATTTGTTTACCTAAACTTTTGTCTCTTTTTTCTACATATATCGAACAGAATGTGCAGGGTGAACAGCTTCCGTAAATGCAGTGTGTGCTAAGTATTGTAGGGATAGCATACTGGATGGAGTCAAAAGTACGCAACTGGTGGGGAGGGGTATACATGGTGTTAGGAGGGGGTAAAGAGGGATTACTGGAGTAAAAACAAAATAAAAGGAGTATATAACACAGGGTTGAAGATAACTCATGTAAAATGTTTATGTTAATGTTGGTGTTGAATAGGATTGTTGTGTTATTCATTATGGTTTAAAATGGGCATCTGGATCAGGGGGCTAACACTAAATATCAACAGAATCTCCTCTCCACAAGGAACCACGGCATTCAAATAACTTGTCTTCAAGAAACTTATTTAGATACCAAGGAGGCTCAAAAGTACAAAAAAAAAAAAAAAAAACCTGGATAAAACAAAGTTTTAAGTGCACCTACACATAAAAAATAGTAAAGTGGTTATTATTTTAATTCATAAAATCTTGGGATAAAAATGGATACAGAAGGCAGAATTTTATTGCTAAAACTGATTTGATATTAGGTTTGTTATATGCTCCTTTCAAGAATTTTTCTAAGTTTTTTGCAAAAGTGAATAAATTGATGTTAGGCTGGGACACAGAAAATATATTAATAGGTGGTGATATGAATCGTTTACAAAGGAATAAGAAAGACAAATCCACAAAACTAATGGAATGGGACAGATGTATAAATACATGATCTTTAATAACTTTTTGAAATCTAATTTATTAATACACTTATGGAGAATACAGCACAGAGACACCACACAGTATATCCACCAGTCTAAAAAGACGTAAAAGTCTTCATCTCGATCAGATTACATTTTAGCTTCAAAACCTCTCCTAGTGATTAGTTCATGTGTATCTACTTCAGTCGAGCCAGGATTATTTATTGGATCATAATCCAGTCCACTTTCAAATGCTAACAGAGACATTAAAACCAACAATTAATTGTTGGAGGTTTTACACTGATTTGTCTGAGGTGCTGGATGCCACACCTTGCGCCGCGCTGGCAACCTGCGTTCGGCTCGCCAGGTGTTGGCAGGGGAGGGATAGGATGGAGCATCCGGAGGGATCCAGGGACCTACCGCTCTGTAGCGGCCCCTGGTGATGACCGGGGGGCACTACTAGAGCAGTGCAGCAAGGGGGTGGAGTGCGGCAGACGTCAGCATGCAGTGCCTAGACATCATTGCATGCCCACACTCCGCAGGGGAGAAAAACTGTCCAAAAACTCCTTGGCATGTAGAATGAGGGCTGGTTCGGTAGTGCTGCTCCACTCTTATTCTGGAGGCTCCTCCTGTACCTGACCCCCCCCCAGCTCACCATGGCCAGTGTGCAGGATCAGTGGAGGGGAGTGGATGAAGGACTTGGAGCAACGCAGTAGCTGGGAGACCAACCCGACGGGAGGGGAACCATAGGTAACACACCCCCCCAGCCATAGAGGACAGTAAAAATATGTACCAAAAAAAAAAAATAATGATTTGTCGAATAAGAAAAGTATAGAATCAATTATAAATAACAAAACAATAGAATTTTGGGGAAAAAAATGACCATGGAATAGTGAATACTATACAAAACTGAGATACCTTCAAGCCTACACTAAGAGGTCAGATAACTAATGTGACAGCAGGCAGGAACAAGGTACAAAAAAAGAAAGCCACGGTGAGGGGTCTGTACTTGTCCTATGGAATGGTTGAAAATGGTATTTTCTAAATACATTTGATGTTGTTACTTGACTCGTGATTACTGACTCTTTCATTCGTGGTAGTGACAGTGCTCTGACTGCTTTATTTGGCTGTCTAATTTTTGTCAGCAGCACACCTTTTCTGCTTTGGGGCAGCTTTTTTCTTTCTCACACCTTACATACTGTATGCTGGTAGCTGAGGTTGGTGATACTCAAAGTAAACTAGTTTTAAATGTGTTGGAACAACCTGTAAGTGATGGGAAGGGATAATATTTTGGCTCCGATAAGGTAGCCAGCTGATCCCTTCCACTTCCCTATAGTTCTGATCTGCCCCCGAGCTGGGCACATTATGAAGTGTTCTCAGGAACAGTGTGGGAGCATGTGTCATAGAAGTCAATGGGGCTAATATTTAATTTCTTTCAAATGCACATTAATGGCTACAGTGACTTTCATCAAGGCCACCACTCCACTAATATGGGCCGTCTTAGTGAAGCAGTGGCCTTGTTTAAAGTTCTGTGGCCATTAATGTGCATTTAAAAGCACTCATAAGGGGATTTGGTACAAGAGATCAAAGAGAAAGAGGACCATGTAGTGGTGACCCCTATGAAGCATGGAGGCTCCTCATTGCCAGCGCCTCGTAGGAGAAGAAATCCAGAGCATCTAGAGATATGCACAGAAACTAAATAGGTGGCAGCTATGGAAGCTGATTAGAAATGAAACCAGTGCCATTTCTTTTCATACCGAAGTTGAAGCTAGAACGATGAATGCACCAGTGCTGCACCGCAAACCAGCAGAGTGACACCAGCAAATAGGGAAAAAGCATGTTCTGCTACCACTGCGGCAAGGATGGACACATTAAGAGAGAGAGAGAGAGAGAGAGAGAGTGTGCAAACAAGCAAAACATTCTCAGATTGTGGTAAGGAAGCTTCTAAGGGAGAGGCATCACCAGGAAAATGTCAGTCGGGCCCAGTGAAGGAATAAACTGGGGCCCCAAAACAAAACTGCTCAATGAAACAAACAAACCTGTGACCAGAACTGACAAAGGCATCCACAAGGGACTGATTGGATTGTCTGCCAAGGTTCTACAAAAATGAACAGACTGCGCTGATTTGTTGGACTGTTGGGCCCTAGTGACAGCAGTGTGTAATGATTGATGCCAGCAACATATGCAGCATGTACCCTTGTAACCACTGGAAGGACTTGTAGTTTGTGGAGTGATCAGCCTTACCCATACCATCATACCTCTCAACCTCTTATTTCATAAATCAGGGACAAGGCTTAAAAAAATCAGGGACAAAGACCCCAAATGAGGGACACATCTTAAAAATTGGTAATAGTCACCCAGAATGTTGACAGAATAAGGGGATTAGTGCAAGAAACATTTTTGGTAGAAGAACAAGTCTGTAACTTTAATGTTTAACATTATTTTGTGCTTACAATTCCCACTGTTCAGTCACAAAAACAGAAATCTTATGAGGGACGGAGGAAAATGTTGAGGCAAAATCAGGGACGTCCCTGAAAATCAGGGACAGTTGAGAGGTATGCATACCATGGATATACCATGATCCATATTAAGTTCCCGAAAAGTGTGGCTGGGCTCCAGACCCCTAATGAAACACTTGCCCCGATGTGCCTGAACACTGGTATGAAAGGTGAAACACCCATTATGATCGAGACCAATGCCATCATGTTCCAAAGACTTGGGAGGCAGTATAGCGCAGTGGTCTAAGGCTCTGAGCTGCAAATCTGGTGACATCCAGCAGACCAGACCTGGGTTTGAATCCCACAGCTTCCACTTGCATACTGTGTGACCCTGAGCAAGTCACTTAACCTCCTTGTGCTCCCAGGTCGCTCCTGTAAAAAAGCTGTCAGCTTAGTGTGCTATACCTGGTTAAACAACTAAAAAAAAAAAAAGACTGGCCCAGTTATGCCAGGAGATGTAGAGTCAACAGTACAGATCCACACCTTGGTCCAGAACATCTACCTAAAGAAACCCAATCCCAGTATGCCTGTAACCAAAGAGGAACTGGTAGGAGTGATCTGCAGAGTAGATTAAAGGAAACTGGTTTACCACCTGGTACCAAGTGTACTGTGACTGGGAAGATGGAACGTGAGTCACCTGAAACCTAGATGCTGATAACAGAAAGAGACCGATGGCCCATCAAGTCAGCTCATAGTTGATACTACCTTATCCCCCCAGCCCAGTCCTGCAATGAAGGGAGTCCTTTATTTGTTACTGACACACCTATGGATGGAAAGCACCTGCTAGTCCAGGCAGGAGTTCTGCCAGCTCCAACAATAGCTAGAGTTCGGAGGACTGCTGTACTGGTATAGAATGAGACAGAATAGAATAGAATGTTTATTTTTTCTTATGTTATACACTCCACCCTCTCCCCCAGGATGCACCGGGAGATGAACAATTTATTGTTCAGTGTGCCTTTCCTGGTGAAAGATTTCAATAAAATAAAATAAGATAAGGAAGTGGTCATGACAAAAGAAAAACCTTAGCACATGTATACTGAGTGAAAATGGTCTGGAATATGATTTCCCAATACTGGCACCAATTTGAAACTTGACCCCAGCTTGTTCAATTTAAAAGATTCTCCAATACCAGAACAGTGTAAGCGGTGACTGCAGCAGAAGCTGGCCAAAAGAACAAATGTCTTCTCCACCAGTGAGCTTGATGTCAGATATGTTGGAGGAGAAGACCATCATATACAGTATGCCTGAATGATAACAGACCATTCCAAGATGTGGAAGATGTAAGGAAACACCTGTAAGAACTGTTGACTGCTGGTATCATCACTAAGTGGAGAAGCCCTTATTCATCACCCATTATGGTAGCCATGAGAAGACTGGAGTAATATGTCTGCAAATCAATTATCAGACATTATAACATGGGCATCTATATATTAGGAGAATGATTGGTCAATAATAATCAGGTGACCATTCATTAATTCCTAAGATACGAACAGTTGGTGCAAGTGGTAAAAAGGCACCCAAGAAAAAAAGGGAGTCGGAAAGCCGAATTAATTTCAATCTGTCTGAAACAATTTGCGCAGTAGCCATACTGAAATGTAGGTTAGTGAGTCTTCCCACCCACCCACCTGGAGGACAGTAACAGTTGCATGATACAGAGCTTAGAAGCAAAAACAGAATAATATATAGCGAAAACCACACAGAAGTATGAAAGTGTGGAAATAAATACATAGAGAAGCGTACTTTTCATACCAAGTCACTATTTTGTAATTATGTGTCACCTATTTCAGACATTTGTCCCTGTTTTGTACGACTTGCCCCATATTTGCGAGTGAGGATTTTATGAGGTATAGCTGCCATAGTTTACTGTGCATGATTTGCCCCCGGATGAGTACGGGCCCTCCGTAGCTGAAGTTATCTCTAATGGGTTTGAACTGGTGATTCTCCTTGGTTCCCAATCTGGTGCAGTTACCTGTAGCCCACACTGCATCTCTCATTAACAGTTTCCTGGAAAATATAGTAGGAAGCTTCTGCCCTGACCGCCCAGTGACTGAGTCCCTAAACAGCTAACGATCAGGCTAATTTAGGGACATGGATATGCGCCTAATGTTTTGTTGTGCAGCCATTATCTAGCCTCTCTCAAGGCCCCAGTACCGCCCTAACGCTACCCCCACTACCTGCCTACTTAACTCTCTTCTCTCCCTCCCACAGATCATTCCTCCCGCCGAGGAGCCGGAGGTCGCGAGGGCTGCATCTGGAGTGCCCTTCCTGCTGCCGTGATCACCGCTGCTGGACGCCGGGACACCCCCGCCCCCCGAGGAGCCGACGGTCGTGAGAGCCGCCCGAGATCACCCTCCCAGCCTCCCCACAGTGCACAGGTAATTTTTAGGCCTGAATCTACCGCCATGGATCGTGAATAGTCGGGAGCCAGCATACCTGGGGACGCTGAGCTGATCGCTGCTATTTTGGCGCCTTTCTTCAGACTGGCGCACCCGCACCACCGTGACTTTGTTCTCTCTCTTCAGCCGGTGTTCGAGTAGCTCTCACCAACGCTGTAGCGCTCAGCTCCCCACCGCCCCACCACACTACCCTTGGTCGGCTGTCGCATATTGAGTTTTTCTGTCACATGACGCGCGCCAGAACCAATCAGCCTACTTTCCCATCTGCCGTTTATATCTTTCCAGCACTAGAGGGAGTTCTGCCCTCACTTTCTGCTTCTCTTTGGGAAATGTCTCTCCTTAGCTTAAACCTTGCTACGCTGGCTCTCCTCTTATCCCCGCCGTTACTTGCTCCCCACCCCCTACATCCCCCCTCTACCTGCCATCGACTAAAACACCCTCCCTCCACTCTCAGTACTCTGCTCTCCCATCAGACTGCCCAACAACTATCTCCCAGGCTATCCCCCCATATCCCTCCTGCACTCTGGATCACCACACTACCCCACCCACCCACCACCTAAGTGCTACTCTCAGTATTGCGATTTCTACCACAAGAGGTCCCTCTCTCGCTAGCGCCCACGGTTCTATTCTCCTTCCCATCCCTTGCACCTCCCTGTACGATCTCCGATCACATAGGCACTCAACCCCAGCAACCAACGCCATGCAGGCGCCTAATTGTTCTGCTGTTTCTGCTCTCCGCAATGTGCACCCAACCCGGGCCCGCCGCCTCTGCCATGCTCAGCCTACCGGAGGCAAAGGCCTCATACGCCTTTATCAATATATGCAGTCTCCTAAGAAAACTGCTGCCCTCCAGTGCTGGGTCTCCCAACACTCCCCTGACATTCTCATGCTTGCAGAAACCTGGCTCTCCTCCCTCACGCCCGACTCTGCCATCTCTCTTCCAGGTTTTTCCCTGTTTAGGGCCGATAGGATGGGCAAGTGTGGAGGGGGGTGTGCTATCTACCTGTACGACTTGCTCCTTGGTCATGCCCTCTCCAACCCCGAGCTTAGCTACGGGGCGCAAGCCATTACGTTAAAAATCTCCCCCCACCCAGGTCGTGGCGCCCTTTATCTAACCGTGGCTTACCTACCCCCGGGGCCTAAAAAAGATCTTGTGGTCGCCTCCCTTCTTGACTACCTATCCACCCTACCCCGAAGGCCGAACAACTAATCTTGGGCGACTTAAACACCAATTGGCTCAGCCCATCTTCTGACAATATTAAGAATGAGCTTGCAGCCCTCGACCTGTCCCAAATGGTCACCCAGCCCACTAGGATTAACAAAGTAACAGGAACTAGTTCCTCTGGGTGTAGTCCCTCCAACTGGCCATAAAATAGGTCCTGTGCAAGTCCTTGCGGACTCACTCAGTGACCACTCCCTCATCATCTGCTCATGGTCATCCCCACTCTCAGCCGGTGTACTGCAGGACCCCACGACGCCTGCTTTCTCCCAGAGGTCTTGTCAACCTCAAACGTCACCTGGCCCAAATCAACTGGACCCCAGTGGCTCTCGCACCTGACATCAACTCTGCCCTAACACCTCACCACAGTTTTCAACCATGCCTGTGATCGGGTTTGCCCCTTCTGCACTCCCAAGTTAAAAAACGGACTGCTGGATAACCCTGCACTGATCCAACAACTAAAAAAAAGGGATGACCTCTGGCACATAGCTAATGACTCCGGTAGATTGGCCGATAGGCAAGCCTACAGGGCAGCCCGCAACCAATGTACCTGGACCATCAGGCAGGCAAAAGCTAAATACTATCAGGCTGCCTTGACATCCTCCTGGGGCTCGTCCAGAGCTTTCTGGGACAACATAAAAGAACTGAATGGGAAAGTCCGCTCCTCCCCCATCCCAGATTGTCATAAATGGGGCTGTCTCAACTGACCTAACGTGTATGCTGACTGTCTTAATAAGACTTTCACAGATTTAAGTGCTGTCCTTCCTGCCCACTTTTTGACCCGGTTGCACACCCACTCATACTCCCACTCCCAGGCCACAATTCCACTTCCAAATGATCTCACCACACGATGCCAAATCTTTCCTATTAAGGTCCCTTGCCTCTCAGAACCCAAGTAGTGACCCTCTTAACTCCAAAATACTTCGCCTCACGCTAGATGTCATGCTTATCCCCCTCACGCTTATCATAAATAAATCCTTATGCCTAGGCCAATTCCCGGAGGCCTGGAAGCATGCTGAAATAACCCCATCCACAAGTTGGGGACCGTGACTTGCCTAACAACTACAGGCCCATCTCCATCCTCCCCTTATCCAAAGCTTTAGAAAAATCGAAATACACAGCTCACGGAATACCTTTCTAAATACAACTTCTATGTCCGGAGCAACATGGGTTTCGTCCTGGCCATAGCACATCCACTGCCCTCCTGGAATTCCCTCCCACCACACACTGCGACTTGACAATGGCCTGCTTGGGTGGTTTTCATAGACCTTTCCAAGGCCTTTGACACGGTGTGTCACCCCTGCTATTACACTCCCTGAGCAAACTGGGCTCTCTCCCAACCCCTTAAGTGGTTCAGCTACCTTCACAACAGGACCCAAAGAGTCAAGCTAAATGGAACCCTCTCCTCCAACCTACCCGTACTCTCTGGGGTCCCTCAAGGCTCCATCCTTGACCAATCCTTTTCAGCCTATTCCTGAACACCTCCCTAGTTCCTGTTCCAGCAAATACTACTCTATGCAGACGATGCTGTAGTCCTAGCCACTCACTCGGATCCTCTCTCTCCAAGGCATATTACAAAACGCCTTCCTTCAAACCAAAATGGTTCAATAACCATCGCCTTGTCCTTAATCTAAAGAAAACAAAGTCCATGCTATTCACACATAGGCAAAACAGCCAAGGACTTTCCCATCCACATCACCACCAGCATGCTCCTCCCAATTGAACAAGTATCTTCCTATAAGTACCTGGGCATCACCTTGACTCCGGCCTTACTTTCCATGCCCACCTCAAAGCCTTGTCATCTGCCATGAACTCCAGGATCGGGCTTCTCTACCGCCACAAAGACTGCCTCCTGAACCTGCCTAAACTAGCCATCACCTCATCGGTGTTATCACTGGCTGACTACGGGCTCCCAATCTACGCAGCTGCTGACACCACTGCCCTATCTAAGGTCCAGACCACTATTAACAAAGCCTGTAGGCTCCTTATCGGTGCCCACAGCAGAACCCACACCTGTCTGCTATACTCCACCACAAATATACTCACTCTTGAGGAAAGACTGAAATATCAAACCTGCCTGCTGGCCAAAAAGTCTATGTCAGGCCTTTGCCCTCCTGGGGTCTCTGGACCCTTGCAGCTGGCTACCAGGTCCCTGCCCACCCGCAAGTCCTCCACTGCCACCTTCATTATTCCCAGGGCCAGGACCTCTCGCTGCCAAAGGTCCTTCCATCACTTGGCCCCGCGTTGGTTCAACTCCCTTCCTGAATCTATCTCCAAGATCCCAGGGATTGGCCGTTTCAAAACCACCCTCCGTAAGCATATTATTGACAGCCGATGCTGTAGATGCCTGTAGCTAAACCGGTCCCGCTCTACCCCTCCCAGCGCCCTGGCACCATTTTCTAAGACTGTTAGTTGTGTGATGTATCTATTGCTTTGTTACAATGCGTGTAACTCTACACATGTTTGTACCAGTATAGCTGCTGCCTGTAATTTTCAAGTGTGTTTATGTATTTTTTCACCCGTGTGTTCATCCCTGTCTCAATTCACTTAATTGTTGTCTCTCCCCCCCCCCTTACAACGAGGTACCTTTGTAAACGAGTCCATGACTCAAAGGTTGTAATACTGATTTCTCCAATAAATAAATAAATAAATAAATATATAGACCACAGCAGTGGCATCACTCGCATAATGTGAACTGCAGACATCCGCCCCATCGGAACGGTGTGGGACTCATATGATTCAGTATATCTTCCCAGAAATGTAGCAGACCATCAGGAAAAAGTGTGTAACAGTATAAAACGCAGAAATAAAAGAACCAGAATAGTAAACATATACCTGCCTTCTGCTCTGTTTTGGCCCGAGCATAGTAAGCAGTGAAACAGGATGTCCGCCTAGTATGCTGTCACTGTACCATAGAACAGAATAGTAAGAAACAGGACCACATTCTAGAAGCATGTGACGGCAGTAGAGAGTGTAGTAAGTATTATCCAGAACTAGGAGGCAAGTGAAATAGCATATAGAGTGTCGGCGCAGTTCTGTAGCACACTTCCGTCATGCTGTGCCAGTGAAACAGGTTCTCTGAGACTGTGGTGCTGCTAGTACTACACCCACACACAGTGTAACATCATAATAGCATGACCAACTCGGGACATTGATAAGTAGTGGAACACTGATCCCACTCCTGGATGTTCGTGATGCAAGTAGAGAAATGTACCCGTGCACCATAACCTGTAAAGAAGCCTTCTAATGCACAGCTGACTGTAATCGTGGAGGAGACGCGCTTCTCCCATGTGCTGCCTATAAGTGGCGAACGGTCATCTTGCAGCATAATTCCTGAAGTGCCATTGTAAAATGCGAAGGAATCATTCATGCGAATGGTAATTATGTGTTAATTTCGCCGCTCTGGGCACTGTCAAACCCCAGAATCGTCATTGTTGGGGGTGGTGGTGGTGGGGGGGGGGTTGTGCTTGTGTGAAATTGCACAGCAGAGTGTAAGACAACAACAATATAGGCACTGTTACCAGATAGTAGCAATGTAGAAAAGAATAGAAAACACTGCAGCTGCATACCTTTGACAGCACAATAACAACTTCCAGGTGGTCCTTGATGTGTGCCCTGTTCAACACAAGCTCTCAAGTATGTTTACTGCTGCAGAAGGCAGAAAAGTGTGGTTCCACGGCCAAAAGCAGTGGAAGAACACAAAGTTGTTCCCACAATTTTTCTTTCTTATTAAAAAAGTTTCTGTCTAAATCTCTCCAAATTTGGCCCATGTTATAAGTGCAATAACCCACTCCAGAGTGTGCATTTATTGGGAATTAATCAACACCCCGGGTGCTGTGAGGACACTCGGCCTGCGGCCTCGTGCCTCACGACGCACCCTGGGTGTTGATTAATCCCCAATAAACGCACACCTTGTCGTGGGTTATTGCTTACTTAAACAAGTGTAAAAACAGAATTCATTGACAGAAAAGGACCATTTGGCTCACCCTGTCTGCCCAGATGTTCCCTGCCTAGTTTATCTCTACAGACCCTAACTGGTCTCTGGTGACCCTCCCTCCTCACTGCCTATTTATAATACAGTATTTCTCTATGTCTATCCTATGCATGCTTGAAGCCCCCCACTATTTTCACCTTCCCTCTTCCTACTGGCAGTCTGTTCCTGGCATCTAACACCCTTTCAGTAAAGTAGTATACTGTATTGCATTGTAATTCCACTTTAACCCCTCCCCCGGGTCACACCTGGAAATGAGCCTTGGCTCAGTTTGCCTTTTCCAGTTATCAAATTTTAAATAAACAATAATTATACAATGGCAAAGAAAAATCCCGGGCTCCGATTGGTCACTCTGGGACTGGACCCGTGATGTCATCTCAGTAAAACATCACGGCTCTAGTCCCAGCACACACACGACCACATCAACCAGCATAAAAATGACTCCACGCAGCCTGCAAAAGTGATCCCCACTCACCCGCTCGCAAGCTGCATTACCAACTCCCAAGTCCAGACTCTTTCAATAGTCAAAGTAAGATACCCCCTCTTAACACTCCCCTAACACTGACCATTCCCCAAAGAAAACCTCACCTTCTTTTTTTTTTTATTTCTCACACACACTGCTGTAGCACCTGCTTCACTTTTGGTTGCACAGGCACAGTGTCACAACAGAGCACGAGGTCAGCCGGTCTCTCACAAAGCAGCAGACAGTGGCTGGCACGGAAAGCGGCAAACTTTACTTAATTTGCCCATGTTCCTCATAGCACCCTCTCCCAACACCTGATCCAGACCCCAAAATCTCACCCATCCCAACAGCTGCTCCACGAGTCAAGATGACTTACCATTCACAGAAATGGGAAAGTCTCCACAACTCGCGCTTCCTTTACATCACGGTTTCTTACGAGAAAAAAAAAAGATGAACTTAATCACATCAGAGGAGCAGTAGTGCTGGGGGGGGGGGCAGACTACAACACAAAAGAAAACGTTTTTCTCTACAAAGAATGGGCAGGGAGAGCAAACCCACAATAGCAAACAAGTAGCTAACTAGCAGTAGCACCACCTGCTGCACATAATAGAAACTGGACTTTTTTGTTACAAAGTATACCTCCACATACAAAAAATCAATTAAAAACTTAAAGATATTTTTTACATTTTTTTTTACATTTTCACAAACGAGCCATTGTATAATAGCAATAATGCATTCCAGGGTGTGTGTTGTGCTGGGATAACATCACTTCTGGGGTGACTGGACACATTCTGCCTGCGACCTCGTGCCCAATCACCCCAGGCGTGACGTTATCCCAGCACAACACACACCCTGCCGTGCATTATTGCTTAAATATAGTACTTCGTCATGTCCCTCTTAAACTCTCCCATCCAGCTTAATCACATGCCCCTTGGTCCTGGTGCTCTTACTCATTTGAAAAAGACTCCTATCCAGCATCCTGTAAACCCGTGTGATACTTTCAGGTCTCTATTGTATCCCCTCTTGCTCTACTCTCTTCTAGGGTGTACATGTTAAGATCCCTCAGTCTCTCCTCATAGGGCTTTTGGTGCAACGCCTGCACTATCTTAGTTGCCCTCCTCTGGACTGCCTCCACCCTGGTTCCATCACTTCAGTGGCAGTGTGCTCACTCATTATGGTGCCAAGTGGGAAAATCCCATCCTCTTTTTGTGCCTTTTTTGTGCCTCACACCCCCCCCCCCAAGGATACTAACTCCGGGGGGGAGGCAGACCTCGGGGAGGGGGTGGCAAATCCATCATTTGGCACCATAATGACCCGGTGCTGTAATGCTGGCACCCTAATGTCCAGAAATGCTGCACCCTATGTCCTTTCTGAGGTGTCACTGCCAGAACTGGACACAGTACTCCAGGTGGGGTCTCGCAAACGAGTGATACAGTAGTAACACCACCTCCCTCCCTCCTGCTGGAGACACCTCTTACTATGCATCCCAGCATCCTACTAGTCCTACCCAGTACTCTGTCACACTGCCCTGCCACTTTGAGGTAATCTGATATGATAACCTCAAGGCCCCTTTCCTGCCTAGTGACTGTCTGTACCTCCCTCCATCCTATACTCAGCTCCTGTGTTCCTATGCCCTAGATGCATGATTCTACACTTCCACTGAACTCCAATTGCCATATTCTTGACCACTTTTCGAGTCTCCCAGGCTCCCTGCACATTCGCTCCTCCCCCCCTTCTGAATGGCCACCCTATTGCAGATTTTGGTATCCTCTGCAAAAAGGCACACCTTACCTCCCAGTTCTTCTGTAGTGTCACTTATGAAGACACTGAAGAGGACTGGTCCCAGTACTGAGCCCTCTGGCACCCCACGGGTCACTCTCTCATCAGAGTGAGTGCTATTAACCATCACCCTTCTAACCCCCATCTGTTAACCAGTTCTTAACTCAATTCACCTCTTTGACTCTCACTCCTAGGCTGCTTATTTTATTTATCAGTCTCCAGTATGGCACAGTGTCAAAGGCCTTGCTAAAGTCCACGTAGGCCACATCCACTGCCCTCCCCTAATCTAGTTCCCTGGTCACCCAGTCGAAATCAATCAGATTCATCTGGCATAACCTTCCCCCATGCATTCATGTTGCCTGTGATCTTGCAGTCCGTTGGATTGAAGATACTCTACCAGCCTTTCCTTCAGCAGGGTGTCCATTAGTTAGGGAGGGTTAAGCTGGGGATCACTGAGGAGGAGAAGGACCTTGTGGTAATGGTAACAGGGACCATGAACAATACTGCCCAGTGCAGGACAGCGGCTGCAAAAGTGAACAAAATTCTGGGGTGCATAGCGAGGGGGGTTTCATCCAGGTGAAGAGAGGTGATCTTGCCCCTCTACAGGCTGCTGGTAAGGCCACACTTGGAGTACTGTATGCAGTTTTGGAGGCCATACCTGAAGTGTGATATCAGGCTATTGGAGGGGGTGCAGAGGAAGGCAACGAAGATATGTGGAATGGAGGGGAGAGACTATGAGAGCAGGCTGGGAGACCTGAATATGTACACCCAGGAGGATAGAAGAGACAGAGGGGACATGACAGAGACATTCAAGTATCTGAGGGGAATCAATAAAGATAGGGCAGATGGGGGTCTTTAAGCTAAGGAGGGGGAGGGACACCGGGGGCACAAGCTAAGAATAGAGGGGGGAAGATTTAGGAGGGAAATGAGGAGACACTATTTCATGGAGAGGGTGGTAGCAAAATGGAATGCACTACCAGAATGGGTGGTATCATGTAAATCTGTGAACAGTTTTAAAAGGGCATGGGACAGGGAGCAGGGGAGAGTAAGGGTGGAGGAGGAGGAAGTGGGGAGCGGCAGTGGGATAGCTGCAAACTAGGGGTGCTAGCTGCACTCTCAAGCAGACATAGCTAGACTGAGTGGTCTGTTTCTGCTGGCACATTCATATGTTCATATGTTTGTACAGTATATGCCACTTAAAGGGGACGCGCTTAAATAGGACGTTCGCTTAATTGGGACATCTCTCTGGGCACCGAATTTGCTCCTATGCTATTCAGTGGCAGTGGTGTACCTTTAATTGGGACAGACATTTTGTTTTAATGGGATGATTACTAGCCAGGTGCATGTAATTATTGTGCATTTGAAACCCTGTCAGCAGCCATTAGTGAGCAATTAGCGACTCATTAACGGCTCTCAGTTTAAATAGCAGCATGCTATTATGTTGTGTCAGGTGTTAAACCATTAATCTAGGGCTTCATGATGGCAGCTAAGCATGTAGATCTTACTTTAACAGACAAAGTTAAAGTTTCAGAGTCCCTCCAGGAACCAAACACACCCTTCGCGATCGTCGCACAGAAATTCGGCATCTCGGAGAGTCAGGCGGGTAGAATTTCCCAAAACAAAGAATTCTTATGGAGTGGAATGACAATCAGAATCCGCAGAGAAAATGCAAATGTGAAGGTAAGGACACATTAGTGGAGGATGCCCTTCACGTTTGGTTCTCTCACACACTAAGTTGTGGGGCTCGGTTATCGGGACCAGTCCTGAAAAAGAATGCAAATGAACTGGCAGGGCATATGGAGCATAATTTTGAGATTACTGATGGATGGTTGTCTCGCTGGAAAGCGAGACATAACATAGTTTTTAAGAAAGAGCACAGTGAGAAAATGGACGCTGATGCTCCTTCAGCAGCTGACTGGGTAATCAATGTTCTGCCTGGTTTGTTATCTGATTATGCCCTCTGTGACATCTGGAACGCGGATGAGGCAGGGCTATTTTACCGCGGTTACCCAGACTGGCGGCATACCCATAAAGACAATGAACTTAAAGTCAAAAGATTGTGTTTCCCTGTTGTGTTGCTGCAACTTACTGGGAACGGAAAATTGCCTTTGCTGGTCATCGGAAAGAGCCGCCTATCTAAAGATCTCAGTTCCCTCCCAATAACCTACAAAAACAGTGCTAATGCCTGGATGACAGGATCGATTTTCTCGGCATGGCTGGCAGAGTGGAACAGTAAGCTTAAGCGCTGCCACCAAAAAATCATCCTGTTCATTGACAATTGCAGTGCTCACCCGCCTGAGTTTGGGTAAATTCAGTCAAATAAATATTCTGTTCCTCCCTCCTAACACCACTAGCTTGATCCAACCACTCAACATGGGAGTGATAAAAAAACTTTAAAGGTCACTACAGGGCAATGTTTGCAACAAGAATTGTTGGGATAATCAACAGCAGTAGCTCCTCCTTAGCAAATGAGATTGCTCGCAGTCTGACACTGTATGATGCAATTCTGATGATGCATGGAGCTTGGGGTGCAGTTAAAGACTCTACAGCCGGCCCGCCGGCGCAGTGGTTAGATTTCTGCTTGTGACGCCAGTGACCTGGGTTCGGGAATGAGCTCAGGAGCTGGAGGGCTGGCCGGGGGAGAGGACTTGAGCGTCCCAGGGACTGCTCGTCCTCTCTGTGGGGAGGGGGGTGCCAGAGCCCGACTCTTGCCTGGCCCCGGGTGGAGACCTGAGGTACAGCAAGTCCGACGCTCAACAGAGGGATGACGTGCCAGATGTCGGTGCTTCAGCGCCTTGATGCCCGGGGACATGGCACTCCGGGAGACATCCGGAAAAACCGCACAGCCTCCCAGTTGACGGAGCACCTGGGCCCCGACCTTCAATGCCCCTACTGGCCCGGAGACAGCGTTCCAATGAAACGCAGATGTATTGGGGTGTAAGGCCCCACCCTGTACCCACCTGGGGGGTTAAACCACGGCTCCATGGGGAAAGGACTGCACCGGACTCCTGGTAGGTGAGCGAGGACTGAAAAGGCCATATGTGTGTCTCCCGAAGAAGGGGAAAGTTGCTTGGAGAGGGAGAGTAAAAAAAAACAAAAACAAAAAAAAAAAGACTACAATCCGCAACTGCTATTGTAAAGGTGGCTTTTTACCAGAAGACGATGTGTCTGGTGGAGCAGCTGTGGCTAACATTGCAGACACTAACATCCTTGCCGACACTGAGAGACCATATCACATGACTGCTGATGAATTCGAGAACTTTGTAGACTTAGACCATGGTGAGCTGACTGAGGAAGAGATCTCTGTGGAACAGATATGTGCCTCATTTAAACCTGAAAATGAGGAAGGAGAACAAAGCGATGAAGTGTGACCCAGACCCGCCGCTGAGATCAGTAAGCAACAAGGAAGCACTCGATTGCATTGCCACTTTGAGAGACTGGTGCACTGCGCACGATAAGGTTCTAGAGCAAGAAATGCTGTTTCACATGGAAAGCCGCTTCCTGAAAAAAATTTTGGAAGCTTCAAAACAGAGGAGAATGACTGACTTGCTATGCCCTGCAGATAAGTGAACCGCCAACTGTCTTTTTAATGATTTAATGATTGAATAAAATAAAAGCTGCATCCTGCATCGCAAAGAAGCCAATCAAGCATAAAAGAGCTGTAATCACTACAATCACTGTGTGTTATGTGTATGTTGTGTTATGTTTTGACCCTTACCACGTTGTTTTGTGCATTTTTAGCGGTTTTGTACAGTACTTATCTTTTGTTGCATTGAATCGATAGCATTTCTGTTTAAAGGGACGATCGCTTAAAGGGGACGTTTACCATGCCACGGAGCCATACTGTTTAAGCGGCTTCTACTGTATTATTTTCCCCACCACTGAAATGATACTGAAAAATAACAAAGAAGCGGAGCACTCACCAGTACTTTTAAATATATTTTTTAAGCCAGTGAAACAAAAACTCGTGCAGGCATGACCTTATGTAGTGCCCTACATACGGGACTTTTCAGGGGGAGCGTTCTAAGTCACAGTGTAGTGTTTAAATCATGATATTTATGAATATTCATCATGCAATTAAAACCATCGTATGACTTTAACATGATGAGTATGTCAGTGTTTGAGGTTTTGTGCAAAGATTTCATAAATAGCAGTGCAATATAGCAATAAGTTGTGGTTAAAAACCTATTTTTCTGAGTACAAATCCATCAAAAACATGTTGCAAAGCATTTACAGAAATATTTTTCTTCAGGACTGTCCCATATCTCTTCCTCCATCCTGTCTCTGGTTGACTACGGACTCCCCATCTACGCAGCTGCTGACCCTACTGCCCTCACTAAAATACAGACCTCCATCAACAAAGCCTGCAGGCTCCTGACCGGTGCCCCCAGCAGAACTCACACATGCCACCTCTACTCCACCTCAAACATACTCAATTTTGAAGAACGTCTGCAATACCACACCTGTATACTGGCAAAAAAGGCTCTACTTAGGTTTTGCCCCACAGGAGTCACTACACGCTCTCACAGGCCTCCCACCGGTCACCACCCGTATACCAACAAAGCCACCTTCCAGGTGCCCAGAGCCAGGACCTCACTTGCACAAAGGTCCTTCCACCACAGAGCACCATCCTGTTACAACTCCCTCCCCATGCACATCACAAACATCCCCAAAATTGGCCCCTTCAAAACCGCCCTACGCAAACACCTCACGAGTACTCAGAGCTGTAGTTGCCTGTCCTAGGGCTACCCGAGTGTGCCTTCAAATCCAACTTGTCCCTGTTTGATTTATCCTTCTCATGAGCTCTTCTGCAACTTGGCTATATTCACTTACTCTTGAAATGCCTGTTATATATATGCTATCTGTGTATCACCTGTGCTGTTCCCACTGTCTTGCTTCACAATTATGTTGTCTCCCCTCCCTTGCGACGAGGTGCCTTTGTAAATGAGTCTCTGACTCAAAGGTTTGTAAATCCGATATATGAATGAATAAATAAATAAATAAATAAAATATAGAACTAAAAATAACTTTTTCGTAAGATTAATTATTTCGGATATATTAAGATGTAGACAATAAATTGTATGTGCTCGCTGGCCCAGCGGTTGGATTTCTGCATGCGACACCGGCGATCCGGGTTCGGGAGTGGACTCGGGTCGCTGGAGGGCCGGCCGGGGGAGAAGGCTTGAGCATCCTAGGGACTGCTCGCCTTCTCCGGGGGGGTGGCAAGATCTGCAGCTTGTCTAACCCCGGGTGGAGGCCTGAGGTACAGCAAGTTGATAGGACAGACCACTGGGGAGCCGTGTGGTGAATGTCAGCGTGTAATGCCTTGATGTCAGGGCACACACCACACAGCAAGAAAGCCAGAAAAAACACCACTGGAGCACGGGTAGACGGAGCTCCAGTGCCAGCCCTAATTGTGATGGCCTGCCTGACCACCAGGGGACCCTACGAAAATCAAAGATGTCGGGGTGCTGGGCTCCAGCCTGTACCCGCCTGGGGGGGTATAGCCACAACTCCATGGGGGAACCTACGGGGATCAGGGTGGGGGAAGGAGGAGAAACAGACAGTTACAAAAATTAAAATAAAAAAATAAATTATATGTGCTCAAATTTAACTGGAACCATGACTAGAAACCAATAGGTGACTCTGAAGGGACTCAAAGCCTATAAGTGAAAAATGTTTGTTCCAGCAACAGCCTAGTGACACTTCAGGTCCTCCATGCCGCTCCAACCACAGAGACCACCTCAACAAAAGTTTACAAAAAGGGGTGTGTAAAAAAACACAAATGGAGAAATGAAAAAAGAAAGTGGAGGGGGTTGGGGAAGGAAAGAAAGAAGCTGGAAAGGGAAACATGGACAAAGGGGGATGAGACAAAGGGGCATTAAGATGCAAAGAGAACATCCAGACAAACAAGGGGAGGGAGGTTTCAATCAAATCAGTAGCCATTCATAATTTTATGGTGTGCACAGTGACACTGTTACCATATCCCAAATTCAGCAGTAAAAATCTGATCTAATACTTGCTCTCTAGGAGACCTTCTACAATAAAAGCAGCACGTCAGGCACAAAATTCAAGATATCTTATCCCGGGAATGGTTTGTAGTCAATTTCTTTGCTCAACCCTAAGGGTTGTAATGCATTTAATTGAGAGATCCAGTATGTCTCACACTGGAGGAGGAGAATATGTATCCTACCCCCTCACAAATGAAGTGAAACTGACCAACCTATATCTGGTAGCCTCCCGCCACTTTATGTACAGGGACCACCTCTTCTCTCCTGCAGTCCCATGGAATCATGTCCATTTCCAGTGAACTGTTGAATAAGGCCATCAGTGGGGCAGCTAGCACCTCCCACAGTTCTTTAGTACCATAGCCATGTCCAATTTCAGAGCTGCACATCCCTTCAGGACTCTTTCCTCTGAAAATGAACTTATGCCCACCCCCTTTTATTCCTGCTGCTACCTGGTGGTCCGTCCCCCTTCCCTCCCTTCTCTGTGAAGACTGAGAACTACCTGTTTAGGATGACAGCATTTTCCTGGTCCTTGTCTGTGCAGTCTTCACCTACCACTCTCCTTATTCTTACTATTCCTCCCTTTGTTTTTCTGTTCTGACTTATATACCTGAAGAAAATCTTATCCCTTTAGCTACTTCTTTGGCTATCCTGTCCTCTGTCTGCACCTTTGCCCCCTCACAAGCTTTTCTGCTTTCCTCTGTTTTACTTGGTACACCTCCCTGCTCTCCTCCGTTTCCTTACACCTCTTGAATGCCACATTTTTTCCTTCACCACATTGGCCACTTCCCTAAAGGACCATAATGGTCTCTTTTTCCTTCTGTTTTTGCTTACATCCTTCATGGAGAGGCTAATGACCTTAATTATGCCCTCCCTTATTTCCCCCACTGTCATTCCACCCCTCCTTTCAGGCTGCAATCCCTACTTATGAGGCAGTCTCCCAATTCTTTGAAATCTAACCACCTAAAGTCCAGGACCTCTGTATTCATGTAGTTAGCCTCTCTTCCCATCTTCATGTTAAACCCCACCGTACGGTGATCACTGGTACCGAGGGAACTGTCACTGTGATGTCTGCAATGCTGTCCCTGTTCATAAATACGAGGTCTAGCACTGCACCCCTAGTGGGTTCTTTGGCTAGCTGCCTGAGAAAAGCTTCTTGTAGGGAGTCACGGATGGCCCTGCACCTTGCCGAGGCTGCAGCTGGAAGGCTGCACTCATCCTGGAAGACTGAAGTCACCAACTAGCAGCACCTCCCCTTTACTTGCCATCTTGATGATGGCTTCCCCAACTGCCTTATCAAAATCCTCTCATGCTGGAGATCTGTATAACACACCTGTATGGGTAGCTGAAGAACCATAGCTTTCAGAGAGGTTGCATCTTCCTCCCATGAAGCCCTCCTGGTCAGGCCATCATTCCCACCTCTGTGTCATCTTTATTGGGGTTTTCTATGCCCCACCAAGATTATCCTCCTCCTTCCTGGTTGATTGCCTCTCTACTGTCACTTCTCATTCCTCCACGGGTGAACTCATCTTGCTAGGCGATTTCAATGTCAATTGGCTGTCCCCGACCTCCAGGCCAAATATCCACAAGGTTGAGTCCCTAAATCTCTCTCAGATTATCACTGAACCTACCTGGCTCAACCCCCACTCATAACCATTTCCTCCTGGACTGGGTTCTCTCCTCCCACCGCCACTGTACTGCTGCAGCAGGAACCCTGCTGGATGCATTCAATTACCACGGCATGACATTCTGTATCAGAAAGACCTAGCATCCACCCTCCTCCCCTAAATACATCTGGATCTGGTCACTCAACACTTCTGCTCTCTGAGTGATCATGCTGTTGCAGATTGGAGAGCTGTCTCCACTACTGATGTCAACATTGCTCTCTCCTTGTTTCACTCCACATTCTCCCCAGTCTAGGATAAGCATGCCCTACTCAGAAAATCCAGGGTCAGAACTCACCATCACTCCTGGATTACTCCTAAATCATTGATCAATGAACATCCTGTGATCTCACCTGGGCGAGTCTCAAATTATCTCACTCCCTTCCTGACCTCCTCTTATACAGGACTATCAGGAACTCCTGTACAAAGGTTGTCCAGGCTGCAAAATCACAGTATTTCAAGAACAACCTTAAAACCCCCTCAAAGTTCTGGAGGTAATTCACTCCCTTTTTGACACTCCCACCCAGTCCACCCCTCCTAGTAAATGGTTCACCACTGCACAACCCCTCTGCTGTTACTGCTCACTTCAATGAGTTCTTCACCTGAGCTCTCCCTTCCACTTACCCACAGCCTCCCCCATTTCTCCTCATATTCCCTCTCCTCTCATTCCCTTGGTTTCCTCTTCCCTCTGTTAGTACCCAGTAAATCTTGACTGCCCTTTACTCTCACAACCTGTGCAAATCCAGCCTTGATGGATTAGATCCTGTACTTCTCCATTTCTTCTCTCCTGCCATAGCATATCCTCTGACTCACCTACTCAACCTCTCCTCCCTTAGTGCTGTCCCTCCATCCTAGAAGTTGGTCACAGTTCTTCCACTCCACAAAGGGGGGGCCTTCCTCCCTGGGTGACTTACCACCACTCTCCCTTCTCCCTTCCTTTGCTAAGCTGCAAAAGAAGCTTGTCTACACTAGACTATCCGATTTCCTATCCTATACCAATTTCCTCTCCATTCCAGTCTGGCTTCTGGAAGCATCACTCCACCATCTCCTCCCTGCTGTAACTGATTCAATCTTCTCAGGGATGGATTGGTGTATATCACAGCTGCTATTTTCATTGATCTGGCCAAGGCCTTTGACTTGGTGTCCCACCCACTCCTCCTGGATAAGTTGAGTTCTACTGGACTCTCAGTTCCTGTCATCGACTGGTTCCATTCTTACCTCTTGGGCCATCTGTAGTTAATACAGGTTGGTATGCCCTGTCATCTTCACTTCCCATCCAAGTGGGAGTTCCACAGTGCTCCATCCTAGGGCCTCTCCTGTTCTCTCTCTTATTTAACAACCTCCCCACGGCTTGTGCCAACTCACATATCCACATGTATGCAGATGACATAGTTATCTACACATCCAGTCCCTCCATGACAGTTGCAGAAGGTCTGCTCCAGAAACAATTCTACAATGTTATGCACTAGTTCAATCAAACCAACTTCAGGACAACACAAAAAAACTGTGTCCATGACCTTTGGCACTAGACAAAATTTGGCCAGACTCCCAACCCTGCCTATCTTCTCCACCTTGGATGGCATCCCTCTAGAAGTGGTTCAGTCCTTCAAATACTTTGGTCTGTGGCTACATAGCAAACTTAACTTTTGGAGGGAACCCTGGGGAGAGCTACAGAATGGGGGAGGTGCTGACTGCACCAAAGAGGAAGGGACCTAGGGTTATCATATCTGATGACCTTAAGGTATCAAAGCAGTGTGCAAAGGCTGCAGGGAGGGTCAGTGGCATGCTGGGGTGCACAGGTTTTGTCTAAACACTCTTGGTGTGTAGGCTAAGCAATAAAAATAACAATAATAATACTGATTCTTGTGTCTCGGAGTCTGCCAAGAAACATTCATAAACAAGCAAGGAGTACTAATTAAGTTTATTATACTGCTTATGCCAAGCATGTGACAGAGAAAATCACAAGGGAGATGGGTTTCTCACAACTCCTGAAGAATGTACATAATCTCCAGAATTGTAGATCTTAGGTTCTCTAAGATCTTGTTCTGTCTCTCCCCTTGCTCCAGCTCTCTGCCCTTCTAGAGAAGCTACAGTGGGTTGTGGACAGCTAAATACTACAGATAGCAGCATAGCAACAGAGATTACAACATAGTTACAGATGTGAGAAACAATATGTATTGGTCCTAAGTCATTCTCCATTGGAGAATGACTTAGGAGACAGAATTACTAATGAGTATCATATGAGACAGAATATGCTTCCATTAGCATTATAGCTTAGACAAGAGAAATGCTGACAGTTCATACTACATGTGGCATTTCTTGCGTATATACAGTATAACATAGACATAACAAAGGCTTTCTCTCTGTGTCAGCTTGCTTAGACAAAGAGAACTAATGACAGGGCCCTTTTGCACATCGCATATCTGCCAGAGTGTAAAATACACACTACATATAACTATATAAGAATATAAGTATACAGTAATCACTGATGATCCCTCTGAGTCATTTTATCAGTGATTAGGTAGATTATATACAAAATATCTATAAAGACAAACTAATCTAGATAAATGTATTATAGTGAGGTATAATAAATCATGCATGACAATATTAGCATATCCTAGCAGCAAAGCACATTCCTAGCACTTATATCTACATATAAGTGCAAAATAGCAGTATAACAGACCAGGAATACAGTGTGAGGTGTATGTGAGGTGTATGTGGGACAATAGGGGGCATAACCCAGGCGTAACACAGGCAGAGGCATTACTAGCAGGAGATGGGAGGTGGTGATGCCATTGTATAAAACACTGGTAAGGCCTCACCTGGAGTAGTGTGTGCAGTACTGGAGACATAGACAAGGTGGAGGCTATCCAGAGAAGGGTGACAAAGATGGTGCATGGCTTGCATCACAAAACATATGAAGAGAGACTGGAGGAAAGGAGAGAAAGGGGGGACATGACATAAACTTTCAAGTACCACAAGGGCATAAAAAAGGCGCAGGTAAGGGATCTTTTTCAATGTAGAAAAGATATCAGAACAAGGCAACACTATATGAAATTGGAGGGGGGGCAGATTAAGAGGTAACGTGATGATGTTTTTCTACACAGAGAGGGTGGTGGATGCTTGGAAGAGTCTGCCATAAGAGGTGGTGGGGGCAAGCACAGTGGATGGCTTAAACATGCCTAGGACAGGCACATGGGAACATTGGGTGGGGAGGGAGTGATGAAAAGCCATTGATCACTTAGGGTCAGTGACTGCATACAAGTATAGGGCTTACGGGCAGACTAGATGGGCCTAGCGGTCCTTATCTGCTGACAATTTCTATGCATCTGTGTAACTTCTCTGCCCACGCTGACGCCATCCATGCCAAGCTGTGCCCTAAACTTGGTGCCTTGCTGTAATAAAGATTTTTTGTCTCCGGACATCCACAGAGAGCTTGTTACCAAAATGGTGCTCCCGGTCTTTGACTATGCGGATGTGATCTATGGTACTGCTCCCTCCACCACCATGGCCAGACTGCACACCCTCTGCAACTCCTTCTGTTATTTTGCTATCAACTCACCCCTCTTGTACCCACCACTGCTCACTATTACTCCTTATCCATTCTTCCTCTACCCTCATATCACCAGAACCACTGTGCCTTACTGATATCCAAATACTGGTTTGGGTGCCTTCCCTCTCTTCAGTCCTCTTCCCCATTCCCTTTGCCGCCTGCACCCTCCACTCCAGGGATCCTCTGCTGGGCAGTCAGCCTTTTCCTTTCATCTACTTTCACTCTGGAACCTACTCCCCTCCTTCCTTCACTTCACTGCCTCCTTCAGGTACCAGATGAAACTCCTTCCCTCCCTCACTCCTGTTTTCCACCTGCCTAACTTCTCTCCTTGCATTTGCCTCCTACCCCATTGTAGGTGTGACTGAAATGCCTAATTTTATTGCTTGCCCATTTTGCATTTACTCCTGTTTTAAATCGTGTCTGATTGCACTTTATTGCAGCTGTGAACTGTATCACTGCGTGTTATGCATCACTTGCTCCTTTCCCTGGGTCACACCAGGAAATGAGCCTTGGCTCAGTGTGCTTTTCCCAGTCAGCAAATTTCAATAAATAAAATAAATAATAGCGACCCTAGAGTCTGTCTCCAGAATGACCCACAACACCTCCAGCCCTTCCTTTTCCTTCAGGAACCCCTGTATCTCCATGTCCTTGATTCCCTCACTCATGTACAGTACAACCTCTCCTCCCCTCCTCCCTGCCCTGCCTCTCTGTAATAGGGAGTAGCCCTGTATGGCCATATCCCAGTCATGGCAGTCAGTGTACCATGACTCTGTATGGTCACCAAATCCAGGCTAACCTCCGCCATGATGGCTTCTAGGTCTAGAATTTTATTTCCCCACACTCCTTGCACTGATGAACATGGCTTTCCATACCTTACTCCCTCCCGGCTTCCCCCCCTTCCTATACGGTTGCCTTAAGCTCTATCTGACTCACTTTTTCCATCCGTACCTTCTCCATTCCATCTCCTTTACTCTTTATTCGTGCTTTCCTGATTTATACCCCCTTGTCCCCACTCCAGTCTTCTTGTGCCCTGACCTAGGAGAGTTTACTCCCCTTAGATACTACCTCCCTGCTGCTCCATCATCTGGGGGGGGGGGACTGTTGCTTCTTTTGGTTTTACAGCCCCTTCCCCACTAGTTTAAATGCTCATCCAAGTAGTGTTTAAACCTACCACTACAGACTGTGGTTTGCTTCCTGGAAGGACGCAGGCAAGCTCCCCTATAAAGGTCTATATTCTCCCAGGCTGGGCCCCAGTCCTCAATGTGGCTGAGGCCCTTTTTCATGCACCATGCCTCAACTAACTGCTAAAAACCCTGGTGCGGAGTGCCCTTTCCTCTACCCAGCCGTACACAGGTAATACCTCTGCAAAAGCCACTGCACATGCCACCTGCTTGAGGCCCCTCTCCAACTCCATGAAACTACCCTGTACTACCCCTACCCTGTCCCTTGCCAGGTCATTTGTCCCCAGATGGACAATGTGTAGCTCTCTCCCATTTCCTGCTGCCCTAGCAATCTTCTAGATACACTCTCCGTCCAAGTTGAAGCATCTCTTAGGTCTTCACCTCCCTCTCCTTTCCTCCCCCCCCCACTCCCAGGTCTATCCCCATAACAAAAAAGTACCCCACCAGTAGTTGCTCCTCTTGGTCTGGGGGCCTCTTCCTCCCTCCTTGTGGCCTCCCCTTCTGATGACCCCCACTTCCTCCCCTCTGACTACTACAGATGCCTCCTCTTGGCTGCTCCATCTAACCAGCACAGCAAATGAATTCTGCAGTGCTAGAGGCTGAGGAGCATCAATACACAGAGCCTTGTTTGAAGGACACCCTTGCATGCCTCACCAGCAGTAAATGGTTCTCTGCCTTTGGTCTCTGGACTGGATATTACCAAATTCTGATGGCAGAAGGGGACAAAGAGAAACAGCTTTCATTTGCCCACTCAGGTGTTATCAATTTGAATAGATGCCACAGGCCATATCAGGGGTGCCTGCAACGTTCCAGTAGCTAATAGTGAAGGTCATTGGTGACATGAACTTACTTCAGGTCATCCACTTGGACAACTTAATTGTATCTGAACACTCGAGGAGCAAGAAGAATGTCTGCTGAAAGTCCTTGACAGACTTGAAGAGTTCAGGTTTAGAGTGTCAATCGACAAATGTCAGTTCCATCAACCCTCTGTAAAATATGTTAGACACACTGTCTTGGTACAAGGAGTCCGAAATGAGCCAGTAAAGGTCAAGACTCTTGTCACATGGTCTCAGCCCCACAATCTGAAAACTCTGCAATCATTTCTAGGGTTCTGTGGCTAACAAAGAAACACAGAATTTGATGGCAGATAAGGACCGCTTGGCCCACCTAGTCTGCCCATTTCCCTACCTAATGGATAAGCTGAAGATCCTAATTAACCAACAGCCTACTTCCTCCTACCCCCCACTAGAATTGCCTTATCTCTGTTCCATGCATTCTTGAATTCCCCCACTGTTTTTGACTCTATCATCTCCTCAGGAAGGCTGTTCCATGTATCCACAACCCTCTATGTGAAGAAATACTTCCTCACATTACCTCTGAGCTGTCCCCCCTTGTTTTTGCACATCTCTCGTTCTGAAAGATGCTACCCTCTTGGACTTTGTTGATTCCTTTGAGGTATTTGAAAGTTTCTATCATGTCCCCACTCTCCCTCCTTTCCTCGAGGCTATACATCTTTACTTCCTTTAGTCTTTCCTCATATGTCTTCTGATGCAGACCCTGCATCATTTTGGTTGCCCTCCTCTGGACAGCCTCCACCCTGTCTATGTCTTTGTGGAGATACGGTCTCCAGAACTGTACACAGTACTCCAGATGTGGTCTTACCAACTGTCTGTACAGAGGGCCAACAACTTCCTGTTTTCTATTGGTGATGCCTCTCCCTATGCATCCCAGTATCCCCCCAGCCCTCCTTACTGCCTTCTCAAGTTGCTGGCCTACCTTTAGGTCATCTGATATGACTACCCCCAGGTCCCTTTCCATTTCTGCTATTGTCAGTATCTCACCCCCCATTGTGTACTCTTCACCTGGGTTTTTGTTTCCCAGGTGCATTACTTTGCACTTCTTTGCATTACATTTGCTATACATTTGACCATTCATCTAACCTTGTCAAGTCCCTATTGGATATCTGTCCAGAATTTCTCCAGGGTGGTTCAACCATGCAAGGATACCCCACCTACCAACCACAAGAAGGAGGACAAAGCAGCACCAACGAAAATATACAACAAAGTAAACCAAACTTTTGGAAATCTGAACTGTTAATATGCTTTCAAAGAAATACTCATGAGACTTAAGGAATGCCCTGTTTTTTTCCTTTGCAGACCCAACCAAGCACTGACTCCTCCACACTGACACCAGTCTGAATGGACTAGGGGCCGTGTTATACCAAGGATGCCCAGAGGGAATGAGACCAGTTGCATTTGCAAGACAGAGCCTGACAGCTGATGAAAAGAACTATCTCTTACACAAGCTGGAATTCTTGGCTTTAAAATGAGCCATTACTGATCTCCACGACTCCCTCTAAGAGGCAAGATTCATTGTGAAAACTGATAACAACCACTTACCTATATTAACACCAGTGCCAAGCTGGATGCAGCTGGACATCTCAGATTGCAGGCTCTCTCCACATATGACTACAACCTGGAATATGGTGGGGCCTAAACCACACTGATGCCAACACCTTCTCTTGTGGAACTCATCTTCCAAAAGCAAACACCTAGACCTGCATACACACTGCTACTGTGAAAGCTTTATGTGCCAAATTTGTGCCTGAGGAGTGTGTTACATCTGTCAACCACAGCAGAGCCATTGACATCATGGGAGCCTCTCCAGATACCACTGTGGTGGATACACCCCTTGTGCTGTGACCAACTGGGCTACTAGTTCTGTTATGTTCCCTCAGACCTAAAGCTTGTCTGAACTTGCAAGGAGAGGCAAGCACAACTTCAGATGCAACCAAAGATATTCATTGTAGGGAGGGGAGTGCAAGTGTCATCTCAAACAAACAAACCAAAAAAAAAGTCACTGGTAAAATGTTACCACTTTTGTTACCTGTAAAATGCTATACTCTAAACAAACATAGAAATTGTCGGCAGATAAGGACTGCTAGGCCCATCCAGTCTGCCCGTAGGCCCTCTACGTTGTATGTGGCCACTGAACCTATGTGATCAATGACTTTTCATCACTCCCTCCCCAGCTTCCCTTGTGCCTGTTCCAGGCATGCTTAAACCCCTCTACTGTGCTTGCCCCCACTAACTCCTGTGGCAGACTATTCCAAGCGTCAACTACCCTTTCTGTGTCGAAAAACCTCCTCACATTGACTCTTATTCTACCCCCTTCCAGTTTCATATTATGCCCCTTGTTCTAGTACTTTTTCTACATTGGAAAAGGTCCCCCACCTGCACCTTGTTTATGCCCTTGAGGTATTTTGAAAGTTTGAATCATGCCCCCCCACTCTCTTCTTCTCCTCCAGTGAGTACATATTGAGGTCCCTTAGTCTCTCCTCATATGTTTTGTGGTGCAAGCCTTGCACCATCTTTGTTGCCCTTCTCTGGATAGTCTCCACCTTATCTATGTCCTTGCACAGGTGTGGCCTCCAGAACTGCATGTTGTACTCCAGGTGAGGCCTTACCAATGTTTTATACAATGGCATCACCACCTCCCGCTAGTGATACCCCTGCCTGTGCACCCCAGCATGCCACTGGCCCTCCCTGCCACCTTTGTGCACTGCTTTGATCCCTTAAGATCATCAGAGATGATAACCCTTAGGTTCCTTTTCTCTTTGGTGACAGACCCCACCCCCAACCTGTAGCTCTCCACAGGGTTCCCTCTACCCAGGTGTATAATTTTGCACTTCTTTGCATTGAACCTCTGTTGCCACATCTCTGACCATCTTTCAAGCTTCTCCAGGTCCCTCTTCATTTTCTGCACCCCTTCTAGAGTATTCACCCTGTTGCAGATCATGTTGTCATCTGCAAACAGGCAGACCTTTCCTTCCAGCCCCTCTGCAATGTCACTAATGAAGACATTGAACAGGACTGGTCCCTAGTACTTATCCCTGTGGTACCCCGCTGGTTACCCCCCTCTCCTCAGATTGTACCCCATTTACCACCACCCTGTCTCCTGTCTGTTAACCAGTTCCTAGCCCAGTTCACCAGCTTGTCTCCCATGCCCACACTACCAATCGTGTTAATCAGCCTTCGATGTGAGACGGTGTCGAAGGCTTTACTGAAATCTAGGTAGGTGACGTCTAGATACAATACTAGATGTTTCAAGTTATTTCTATACTCTAAGCAGCTACAAATACTTTACATAGACTCTAATGACGCTGGCTAGGGGTAAATTGAAATGATAGCCTAATTAACCTTTGTGAAGATGAGTAGTTCAATAACCTGCAGGTTGTGAATTCACAAGACAGTGGAAGTGCAAAAAAAGGATAGTCTTTCAAGTGGGGGTAGTGTACTAGTTGGAGCTCAGGGGATGTGCCTCCAGGAGAGGCTAGAACTTTTCTATGGTAAAGTGAGGAATCACCACAGGGTACAATTCATCTCCTGGTTTGAAGAACTTGGCTGCCTGGAAAAGGTCATGTCAGACCACCAGGCCAAAGGCACTTGTAGAACTGCTCTTTCGTAAAGAGGTTGTGGCAAACCAGTGAACAAGATAGGGCAAAAACTGGCTTCTTTCATCGGACCTTCTAGGAGTCGGTGAAAAGGATGTGGCAAACTGCTGAACAGGGTCTTATTAGAAGCACAGACTTTATTCCAAGGATCTTGTAGCTTCCATTGTCCCTGGATCTGCTGCTTTCAGTGCTCCTGGGTCTGGCCATTTTTGTCGCTACTGAATTTAACCGCTTGCATCATACCTGAAAAGAAAGCCCCACCCCCACTGTATGTCAGTATCCCTAGCTAGTGAGCCAGTGCGGCTTCTAAGCTGCCTTCACTTCCTAGGGATGATGGGTTGATGCACTTAAGAGTCAGGAGGTGACCTTGCCTGACTACCACCCTGACTTCTATCTCAACGGCGAGCCCCAACTTGAGGTATGTGTGGGATGGAGGAGCAAGGTTCAATAAAGTCTCTATCAAAACAAATGTCATCCCTTTCTTGAGCAAGCAAGAATGCCTTTACGCAAGCACATGCTTTGCACTGCTGTCAGGTTAACATAGTTCATTCAAGAATGGATACCCCAATTAGCAGTTAGGTAATGGACAGATTGAGGCAGGGTAGGCTGAGAATGGTTCTCCCTGTAAGCACTGTTAATTTGACAAACTGAGCATTGAGCCAAGTTGCACAGCACACAAATGCCACCTTAGACCAACAATGCAGAGTCAGGCTCACTCACTAAGAAATGTCACTGAAATTGCAGTGTAGGGAAAGTTCATGCA
This sequence comes from Neoceratodus forsteri, assembly GCA_016271365.2. Classification (NCBI taxonomy): domain Eukaryota; kingdom Metazoa; phylum Chordata; order Ceratodontiformes; family Ceratodontidae; genus Neoceratodus; species Neoceratodus forsteri. The sequence continues at coordinate 345,787,979 of JADMNL010000025.1, read as the reverse complement.
GTAATTGAAAGTCACATACACCAGTGCAGGGCTCAGTAGATCACACAATAAAGTAAATTAATTGCAATGCAGGGCAAGGCTAGATCACACAGTTCGGACATTTTTCTCACACTTCAGATATATGGATTTCCACTCACATTTATTGCTTAGATCAGATTACTTTACTCTGATGAGTTTCATAATTTCTAATATAAATGGCTGCCTTGGTTCTAGAAGGAGGGATTAACTCATGACAGGGCATGGGTTTACTGAGCATTAATCCACGCCAGAGGGGGGTGGTGGTTGTGAGGCACGAGACCACAGACTGAGTGACTTCAACCACCCAGGTATGGATTAATGCTCAGTAAACACATGCCCTGAAGTGGGTTAATCCTCTTATAACATGGGCAACATCATGTTAGAGGTTTATCTAAAGGAATATTAAAATAAATCTCTGTGAGCATGCATTTGCAATAAAGTAGTCCTTCCGCCTAATGGTTTGTCCTTCTGAGGATGCCATAGTTGTAGTTCTCCACTAGGTGGATTTGTCCTAATGAGGATGCTGTAGTTGTAGTTTTTTTAACATGTTTCTCTGGTGGAGTGATCTGAAAAGGTCACCTTACATCACTGTCACTCAGGATTTTGTGGTCCTGCAAGGCAACTGTGGGTATACTCGGGATTAATCAATGGTCAGTTGACCTGTTTGAATGAATCAGAATACAGGATTTTTTTGTACCCATGTTATAATATCCGTTAAAAGGGGTGTCAAACAAGGCTGTCCTGTACTATGTATACTGATTTTAGATCCTCTTTTGAGAGAGACAGACACCAATATGGACATTAAGTATCTTACATACTCTGTGGAATTCAAAGTTTCAGCATCGGCATTGGATTATTTTAATAATCAGCTACTACCTATTCAGGATGCTTTGTTCCCTTTTTGTTCCTTTCGCTGTCCAGGCTCTCCCTCTGGGTGGTTTTCTCTGGTTATTAAAAATTTGATAAAAGATCGAAGCGTAGCCTGGTCTAACTTTAAAAAGCTTCCCAGTATATCTACTATGAATCATTATCGTAGACTCAGGAATTTGGTATCGCTTGAGGTGAGGAAGGCAAAAAAAGAATACTTTTGGAGATGACTCAGTTCTAATTGGGCTGATCTGAAACGTTTCTGGAATAATCTTAATTCTCTTTTGTCCCCAAAATTTAAATTAGATATTCAGAAGATAACTGTTGATAATGTTGAGATTGCTGATCTACCCGAAAGTGTTAAACAACAAATTTACTGATTTGTCTAATTATAGAAGTACCTTGCCTCAATCCAGTGTCCCTAGTTCTGAGTTATCTGATTTTTCTTTAAATCAGCCTAGGTTTATTTTTACTGAACTTGATCATGCTGAGATTCTGAAACTTTTGCAGGATGTTCCTGATAAAGCTGGTGATTGTGGAGAAGGGTTAGATAGGCGATTTTTGAAACTGTCAATTCCATTTATCATAGATCCTCTTTGTTATACACTTAAGTTATCCTTGGTTACATGTACATTTCCCGCTGAATGTAAAAAAGCTAGGGAGGTCCCATGAGGTACATTAACCTTAACAGTTATAAGTTGTATTATGACCGTCCATACTCCCTGGACTATGTTACTATCTCCCACATGTTGTCATGCTGTACTTACTCTCTACTGTAAACAATGTCTGTATCCCTATGTTGTACTCTCCTGGGTCGTTCCTGAAAATAGGCATAATACTTGTCTAGTGTACTTACCTGGTCAACAAAAGCTAAAATAAATAAAAATCTTCGTTGGATGATTTCCGTCCCATCTCGATCCCGAATCCTCTTGATAAAATTCTTGAAAAGCTAGTGGCAATGCAAATGAATGAGTACTTAGGTACTTATGAATTGATGGCTACTCAACAACATGACTCTCATAAGTACCATGGGATGGGTACTGCCTTGGTCGGGTTCACGGACACCATCCTCCATGGTTTTGAAAAAGGTTGGATGACGGGGGCGGTGTTTTTGGACCTGACCATGGCTTTTGATTTATTCAATCATGATTTAGCCTGTTTTAAACTGTTGGACATTGGGTTTTCAGAAGCAGTTGTCTCTTGGGTTTGCAATTACTTGAGAGACAGAAATCAGTATGTTTAGATTGGATCTGTTGCCTCGGATGTGTTCTCAATTCATTGTGGCATCCCACAAGGGTCCATTTTTGGCCCTCTATTATTTTCCATTTTTGTTAATTCTTTGCCCAGGGCCTGTAATCACAGCAGGACTTATTTGTATGCCGACGATTTAATTATCTTCACTCAATCCGAATCATCAAATGTTTTGAATGTTGATTTTGGGGATGTGTGTTCTTGGTTGTCTGGAAATGCTATGGTTCTAAACTCGAGAAAAACTAAGGTTATGTTGTTTGGTACGCCACTAATGCTTAAGGACTTAATTCACATATCGGGACTGTGTTGTACAGTACGGTCTGCACGCTCATTGTCCCACGCTGTGGACCAATGGGCGACAGCCGCATCTATACGCTGTCAGTCGGCAGGCGGCTGGGCTGCTTACGGGTGGATTCGCCCACTGACCGCTAGGGATACATTTAATTTAATAAAGCCCACGATCGGGCTAGTTTTGGTCCACTGGACCACCAGGGATCGGTTTTAGATACATACGCCCGCGATTGGGCAGGGGAGCAGGTCCACTGGACCACCAGGGTTAAAATTATTTTTACTACGCTCACGATCGGGCAGAGGAGCAGGTCCACTGGACCAACAGGGTTACAATTATTTTTACTACACCCACGATCGGGCAGTGGAGCAGGTCCACTGGACCACATGGGAGTTTACATTTGTACAAAGCCCACGATCGGGCATCGGGGTGTGTTGCTGCCATGGGGCAGGGGGCATCGGTCCCTGATGACTGAAGCCTGTCGCCGGGGATTGATGCACCTGCATGCAAATGGGGCCATAATGACATGCAAATGGACCCATTTGTGCCTTGCATGCATAATGGTCCCATTTTCATACCCACCGCTGAATATTGCAGTTCCTGTGCCTAGAGCAAATGCACTTGTGCTGGCGCATCCCCCTGCTCCTCACTTGCTACTTGCACTGACACAGTGCCACTGCAGCATGCACAATGCGGGCAGCCACAGTGCCATATTCAACGGTGCTGAGCCATGGCATAGCACCGTTGAATATCGCAGGGACCATGCCATGGTGCATCCCAGTTGCGCTGCACCCAGGCTTGCGCCCCTGCCTGGCGCAGTCTGAATATCCGGCCCAAAGAGTTATGTCCGGAGAATAAATTGCTAATGTTAGACGGCCCCAAATGCTGAATGTGGCATAACTGGCATGGTACGTGTCTGAGGAGAGGTCAAGAATAAACGGCTATTGCTAGACACCCCAGTGGGCCACGGACTACCTGATGGAGTACTTGTTAAGCCCAGTGTCCTTCCAGTGCGAGCACATGCCTATGGTCGAGGAGTGACTGTCCATGTGAAGAACATAACAGAGAAGTGACCATACGGCAGGCGGCGCGTACCCTATCTAGAGTGTATTGTGCTGATACCACTGTGCAACCATCAGCACCAGTCTGGGGTACCTCAGTGTAGGACTAGGGGGTCTATGTATATCTGGTTGCATATTGGTGGGAGGTTGGCCACTGTTGTTTACTGCTCACTGTTTATGGTTTATGGTCAATTGGGTATATCCCTTCATTGCATTTCTGCCAAACAACTGAATGTTTAATTCTAGGTACATCCTTGTTCCTAGTATACCCTCCCTATTCCTACCCCTACTGAAAATAAAGCCGTGTTTATTCTTTTCCCCTACAAGTGTGTCTGTGAGCATATTATTAGAGATTTCCTCTAATTACATGGTTAGTACTGACTTACAAAGTGAAATGTATTTCTGTGTGTGGGGTGTTTGGGAAGGGAGGTGGGTAGATGCAGCATCCCAGGGGGCTTTACCCAATTTACCAACTGGTCCACACACCTTACTCTGGGTGGAGGCACCACGCTTATTGTGAAATCCTTTGGAAATCAACTCCCAGACCATTCCGAACAGAGCACAGGCCCCTCAATTTTGACTGTGTACACAAAGCAGGGGTAGTAGCCCATTGGCACATGGCACCCATGATCTACAAAAAGGTGGATACCCCAGATGGGGGGGGGAGAGAATGAGGATGGACCTGGGTAGGCTTGAGAAATGGTCCGAGGTGTGGCAACTGAGGTTCAACTCAAAGAGGTGCAAAATAATATGGCCCAGGCGAGGGCAGGATTCGGGGGGGGGGGGGGTGAAATGCTGACGATCACTAAAGAAGAAAGAGATCTGGGGGTTATCATTTCAAACAATGTAAAGGTGTCAAAGCAGAGTACAAAGACTGCATGGAGGGCCGGTGGCATGCTGGGGTGCATAGGCAGAGGTAACATTAGCAGAAGGTGGGAGGTGGTGATGCCATTGTATAAAACACTAGTGAGGTCCCACCTAGAGTACTGTGTGCAATTCTGGAGGCCGCACCTTCATAAGAACATGGACAGGGTGGAGTCGGTCGGGAGAAGGGGGGACAAAAAACCGTACAGGGCTTGCACCAGAAAACATATGAGGAGAGATTACAGGACCTCAATATGTACTCACTGGGGGAGAGGAGGGATGGGGGTAACATGATAGAAACATTCAAGTACCTTAAGAGCATAAACAACAAGCGAGGGGGAGACATCTTCCAATATAGAAGGAGTACAAGAACAAGGAGGCATGAGATGAAATTGAAAGGAGGCAGGTTAAGGGGAAATGTGAGGACGTTTTTCTTCACAGAGAGGGTGGTGGACACATGGAATAGTCTGCCACATGAGGTGGTGGGAGCAAGCATGGTGGAGCGATTTAAGCATGCCTGGGACAGGCATAAGGGAACCTTGGGGGGGGAGAGTGGTGAAAAGCCATTGACCAGGTAGGGTCAGAGGCTGCAAACAAGTGTAGGGCTTATGGGCAGACTGGATGGGTCTGACAATCCTTATCTGCCGAGAATTTCTATGTTTACACAAAGATATACATAAGTTTCAAACAATATAAGTTACAATTAATGCCACAGTTGTAAAGATTACCCAGGGTAGGAATATGAAGGAGGAGAGAGTGGGGAGAAGACACCAAAGCGAGGAAAAAAAAAAGGGGGGTCAGGAGCTGAAAAAACAGCAAAGAGGAGGGGAGCAAGGCCAGCTCCAAGGAGTGGGGCATGTGGGACTAAAGCCTACTAAAAATTCTGTTTTTTTTCTTCAAGGGCTGCTGTGCTCCACTCTCCTCCGATGCATGGAACAGCCTTTCTGAGGAGGTTGTGGGGTCTAAAACTGTGGGAGAATTCAAAACTGCATGGGACAGACATAAGGCAATTTTTGTGGGGGTAGGAAGAAATAGGATGTTGGTTAAATAGGATCTGCAGCTTATCCTCTAGGTAGAGGAATGGGCAGACTAGGTGGGCCAAGCGGTCCTTATCTGCCATCAAAGTCTATGTTTCTACCCCGGTCACTCTGCCTTTTGCCCTGCACCTACGTTAGTGCAATTCTCTCTTGTCCATCCTCCTTTTTCCCTACCCCACAGCCACTGGCCCGTTCTCTAAACTACTATTTTCTACACACTGCAAATGTTGCTATCCTCCAGCACTTTGTTCTATTACGGTATTTTATTTATAATACCTACTTATGTGTTTTGACTGTATTTAATTATGTTTGTATTTATTATGGCTTAGCAAAACAAATACTGTTTGGGACAAACACTGCACTTTTTACAGTTACAAATATTACTCTTAAAGAACTGCTGATGCCTCAAAGAAACCTTTGAAAACATAATACTTGGTACTATATATATATATATATACACACATATATATAACACACACACACACACACACACACACATACACATATATAGACATACACACACACATTATATATATATACATACATACACACACACAGACACACACACACACTCTACAGATTTTTTTTATTTTTATTTTATTGAAATCTAGGATTACAAATACCTTTGAGCAGGAACTGCTCGTTCACAAAGGTTCCATGTCGAAGGAATGGGGGTATACATACATAGAAATGTTGACATAATAATACATAGTTACACAATAAAAAGCAGCAAGAGACCGAGGCTTAGGGAATTCCAGTAAATTCAAAATGTGCCAAATGTTAGGTAACCTTCTCATTATTTATTACTGAGAAGATGTACATAAATACATGATATTTATTCCTTAGAGTTAATCTGCCTCTATAAACATTCTCTATTTCAAGTTATAATCTTCTTTTGTGACATTACATGCTGTTGTCATGGAAGTAAATGTGATGTCACAAGCAGTGCATTATGACCTCAGTTAGGGAGACAGCAACAGAAATAGATGAATTCTTCAGAAGCAAAGATCATGTTTTCATGCAAATGACCTCTGTGATAATTAATGGGGAGGAGAAATACAGAACTAATGTAAAATACAAGATGAACTATGTCAAAATATTATTTAACAGCCCGCATTTTTTATACACAGATTACGGTAGTTTTAGTCCCAGTTACAACCTCACAGTTGATATTTTCAATTATAACCAGAAGGCTGTAATAGGCACCTGTCAATCTCGCGCCTGCTCACTTTAGCAGGAGCTAAACTGAATCACGAACTTAGTTTTCGTTGTTGTTGTAATAGGTGAAATTAATGTAAATCTAAAAATGCTAATATGCCTGTTATTAATGAGTTTGTAAACTCTGATGTATTGTTTTGTACTTTTCTGTAACCTGTATTGTTATAAATGTATAGTTGTAATAATTTAGCATAATGTAAACAGGTAAGCCTTGTGAACAGGTATTTTCAGAACCCTAATGGCTGTATCACTGTATAAATAACATTTTACCATACCTAAGCAACCCTCTGAACGGACTTCCTGACAGACAAAAACAGTCAGAAAATGGCACAAAGCCTCATAAATAAGAAATATGTGCATAAAAAATGCTGGCTGTTAAATAAAATAATATATGGGTGTGTGTGAACCAGAATTTTACACACACCCTCGGTGTTAGATGCCTGAATAAACCCCTTGGGCTTTGCCCTCAAGGTTTATGTAGCATCCCACACCTGTCATGTGTCTGTGTGTAAAATTCTGATTACACACACCCCCATACATTATTCTATATTTTGCTAAAGTTCTCCTGAAGGCGTCAGCTGCCCTTTAAATATTTGTATTTGTGTTAGATCACATAAAGAAGTGTTAGACCTTGGTTTAAGCTGACGTGAAACACTGGTGACTGCTACTGTTCAATACATGGATGCATATTTTCTTGATAAATCTGAAAATGTTATTGAAACCCTTGGTCTTATGGCACATTAACAACAAAAACAAATCCAAAATGTAAAATAAAATATCTTGTGAACACTGATATGCAAACAAATACAAACACCAGAGACACAAAAACAACCATCAAAAATCAGCCCCCCCTGCACAGACCTGGTATTTATTGTTCTTACTATACCTCTGTTCCTCCCTTTACCCCTCACCCAGTCACATCTAGGAAAAAGCTTTTACCAGCTTTGTATTTATTTTTCTTTCCAGGTGAAACTTTTGAACTAAACTATCATATTATAGTGTATAGTGGAATGTTGTTGTTCACTGAAATCTAGCGCTCTTAAAGTGTTGTTCTGCTGCACAAGTGACCTCCCTAGTGCAGTAGAACCAAAAAGTGACGTCCCCAAGACAGCCGAAAGACTGTTCGTTCTGCTGCAGTGCGGACGTCACACATGGTGTCCTCCAGCAGCAATCTGACAGTTAGCCTTATTTTAAAAAGAAAGAGGTAGCATTTTTTTTTTTAGGCAACCTTCCACTATACAGAGCAGTGCATGCATACCATTTAAGGACAGGGCTGTTCTTTCACCTCCTTGGTACTATGACGACTGATTACCGTCGTCATAGTACAAACTCGGCGAAAGAATAGCCCTGTTGTTAACTGGTACTCATGCACTATCCTATATACAAGTTTTGGAACAGTAATAAAACTGCTCTCCCCCGCCGCCGCCGCCGCCGCCGCCCCGAAAGTGCAATGAAAGAAGAACGGGAGTGAAAAGCTGTCCATGTACAGAAACGATTTACACGCAATTTCAATTAGTAAAACACATTGATGCAGCAAAAGTTTCAACCCAATTGAAAGCTACTTGAAAACAGAGTGAGCGCCATTCTTTGTCAAAAACTTGTAAATAGAACCGCTGCCTATGTCTTTATTACCATGACATGAACTGCTGCAGCTGCCGAGATGCAGGAGCCTAACACAATGAACCGGAGTGTTTTTTTTTCCTACTGTAGAAATGGAGGAAGTTGGGGCCGTGTGGAAAATGTAGTCTATCGGGACGTCAGCAAGTCTTGCGACACCGAATCGTACGAGAAATTCATTGAGAAAGTAGTTGTGTAAGGGGGTGTGCATGGTAGGGTTCACTTTTGTTGTAGCCGTTTTCTATCTCTTTCTTGGGGCGGGGCCCAAGCCAGTTGTTTTCTCTTCTGTGCCGGCGGGAGGCTCGGCTGTTCAGTCCATGGGGGCGTGAAGCAAAGCTCTTTCTCTCGCTACTACTCCTCTCTACCAACACACAACACTCAGCTGTGCCGCGCCTTGTCTGCCCATCGCGCGCCGGCTGTTCCCTCCGGGCGGGGGGGTGTAGAACGAGCGGCTGTTCCCTGGCGTCCCCGTCTCCCCACCAGCAAGGTTCCTCTCAGCTGTGCCGCCCCGCCCCCCTGCGGCTCCGGCTGTTGTTGCGATCGTTGCCAGCTCGTCAGCTGATGGGCCGTATCACCTGTAGTGGCGGAGTGATTCCCGGACCGCGCTCCCGGCTCACCTTCACTCATTCCCGGACCGGACCCCCATGCCCAGCGTCACCTACCTTGTCTGGGGCCGGTCGGTCCCTCCTCTCTGCCCCTGTGCCCTCCATGGAGTCACACGACCACTCAACGCAGGATCCGCGGCCAAAGCACTACGTCAAATAGTCCTTTGTTTACATGCAGTGCCTTACTCGGCGGAAGGAGGCGGTGCGTTGCAGCCCGACCAGCTGTTTCCCGCCTTGAATCGGCCGTCCGATCAGCTGCAGAGGGAGCGCGAGCCTAGAGTGTGTGTGCGAGATACAGACAGCGAGGCAGCGCGAGCCGCCCGTGTAAGACCAGGGACCCCGCACCGGTATGGAATACTTCATGGTGCCCGCGCAGAAGGTGCCTTCCCTACAGCACTTCAGAAAAACGGAGAAGGAGGTGATCGGCGGGCTCTGCAGGTGCGTGGCTCGCGCTTCCCATGCTTGTTCGGGACAGCTCGTGCGTGGTTCTACTCGGCAGCCGCCCCTCCAGTACCCCAAGCGCCCTTGTTGTGGCTCTCGGCAGCGTTCCATGCAGGGCTGAGGGACGAGCGGGCTGGCGGCTGGAGTAGCACGCGCTGCTGAGGGCCTTTTACTTTGTTCTTTTTCTCCCGGCCCGACTCGCATCTGAATTACAAACAGACCCACGTGGTCCGCAGCCCAGCCGTTTCGGTGCTTCCCTCCTCTCTCCTACCTCACGGCTGCGTGGTTCTCCTCCCTGCATCTCGGGTCGGGATCGCGGGGAAGGAAGGTCAGGCTGCTGGTACGAGGAGGGGGGCGAGGGTCGCACGCTATGCCTGGCAAGCTAGCAGTGGGGTGGGAGGTACTGCCATGCTGCCCGCAGCGGCGGCAGTGGGATGGGTTTTGTTGTGCGGTGCAGCTTGATTGGGATTCCGCCTCGGGGCGGGGTCCGGGCAGCCAGTTGGCCCGGTCTCGGGTTCGAGGACTCCCCGCCTGTCCAACTGTGCTACTTGGGGGTGTGTTTAATATCGGGCCTGGACGTGACTCTGCAGCCCTCCTCGAGTAGGAGGATCTGCGCGCATTGCCTGTTGGAAGTTGTAGTTCGTAGGGCCGGGGATGCTGGGAATTGTAGGCGGTCGAGACCACGCTGTCCCGAACACAAAGCATGGCGAATGGGGGAGGGGCAGGCAATCCAAAATCTCGGGTGACTCCGGATTTAAGGATGTCCCCATTATTAGCCTCAAACATGCCCCCAGTTCTGCATAAATTTGCCATATCTGTCGCCTAAGAGACATGATTTGAATCGTGATGGGATGTCCTATATCAGGCATTCTTCTGAAACCATTTTATTTGATCCCTTAGTCCTTGTAACAACTTCTTGGGGTTCATAGTCTCCCATTAAGAGTTATCCATGAGTGTGGTAATTTATTCTTAACGTTTTACAAGCCTTTCTGTAACAAATTATTAAAGTTAGCCGAGAAGTATGAGCTTGCAAGAGAAAGGGGAGGGGGGGTAGTACCCTGAGTAGTACATTTATACACACATTTTTATCACTTAAGCAATAAGGCAGGACAGGGTGTGTGTTATTGTGTAATAACACCACTCCTGGGGTGGGTTGAAGCACGAGGCGAAGCAGAGTGCTTCCACCACCCTAGGAGTGACATTATTACACAATAAAACACACACTGTAGTGCTTTATTGCGATTATACAATGGCTCGTTGTTATAGAAAATAAAAAAACATTTAAAAAAAAGTTTTCAATAGATTTTTAGTGTGGCAGTATATCTTTGTTTCTTTAAAAAAAAGGTCTCAAGCGTATGCTCAGCCATACAGTGGTGTTATTGTGTACTAACATCACTGTCTCAGGCATACACTGACCAGTTGGAGTCTAGGATTCTTTCTTGCCACTGTATAATAAAGTAATAACTGATTGAGAGGCAGCATGGTGTAGGTGTCATGAGTCCGGGTTTCGGATTAAGGGGGCCCAAGTTTGCATCCTCTTACCTGCATCTTGGCTTGTGCGTGCTGGGATTCTGTTTCTAGTTCTCTTGGGGGTCTGTGGGATTGCATTGGAGACAGATTACTATATGTGCAAAGGATGTGATCTCTGCCTCTGATGCATCCATTACGGTGGTGCTGGAGAAGTTACAAAATGGCTTTAATGAGCTCCAAAGTTTCTTTACATGTTCCAAATTAAAGTTAAACACAGGGAAAAATCAAACCTAGATTATGGGCTTTGCCTCCAAGTTGCAATGTTCTCCGTTCCTAATATTGAAGATTATTGTAGATGTTCAAATCCTCTTAGAGCAGGTTAGCACGAATAGGTGGGGTTTTGGTTAGAGCTTTGCAGCAGTGCTAATGTTCATGATAGAATTGATTAAAAAAAAAAAAAAAAAAAAAAAATTGTGTAGGGTTACTATACAGATATCAAAATTGTCTCGATCCTGAACTTCGTATGAAGGTCGTTATGGCACAGATTTTCCTGTTTTGATTATGAAAATATGCTGTGTTGTTCTTCTAAAGGCAGGTTGCACCATCTAGATGTTCTGTACAATTGTTTAGCCCAGTTGGTGTTAGAATTTAAAAAAAACATACATCAGTGTCAGCTTTATAAGGGATTGGGGGGATCTCTTACTTTCCAGCCAAAGAAAATTCTATAAAACAATCTGGTCTGTAAAAAGCATGTATGTCTTGGTGCCAGCCAGAGTACTTGGGATGTCTCCTTGCAAAGTGTGCTCTGAGGCCTTCTTTATGGAAAACTGCATCATTGGAGTTAGTTGTACAGAAGGAGCAGAACAAACCTTCTTATAGCCTGGGTCCCAGTCATTGTGGGGCAAATCAGTTTGTGAGCTGGTGATCAGTTTGGCCACTAACTTTCAAAAAATCTGATAGTCAAACCAATATTTGTAGTGACCATTCTTTTTAAGGGATTAAAAATTACTTTGTAGGCAATTAGCCAAGTTGGCCAATAACTTTCAAAATCTGGTAGCCAAACCAGTTTTTAAGTAGTTATTGGTCACCTGGCTACCTGATTTGTCCCACCTTGGTCTCGGTTCTCCGAGGCACCTCAGTCCCAGTTTGTGCAGTAGGACCCCCATGGATTCTGTGGCAGTATTCATTTCTGTGCTAGAATATAGACCTTCCATTGGCTGATAATGAGGGGCTGCCAGTATAGCCTAGAGGTTAAAGTAATAAGCTGTGAATTAGCGTGATACATCCATCAGACCTGCGTTTCATTCCCCGCAACCTCCAGTTGTATACTTTGTTACCCTGAGAAAGTTGCTTAACTTCCACATTGCTCATGGGTTGCCCCTGAAAATAAGCCTTGTGCCTAGTGGGCTTTACCTGGTTAAATAAAATGTGATGTAATCGATGATGTCATGCGCTGAGCATAGAGGAGGGGTTTCGGGGTAAATGAAAGGACAGGACCCAGGCACTGTGTAAAAACTGTATTTGAGTGCGGAATCTACAAAAGCGCATCATTCTGTGGCATTACACATATTCTGCAGCGTGATGAAAATTCTGTGGCTGTGGAACCACAGAATTTCAGGGTCCTTGCTTAGTCTCATGATCCCACTGTTTTGGAATCAAACTGCTACCAGAGTTGAAGGGTCATCACAAGTAAAAAATCTAAATTAAATAGGGTGATGTGATTGTTAAAGTCGATTCCAGAGTTAAATGTTTGTTATCCAGGGTGCTTGCGAGTTAAGCAATGGTAGAGTTCTGATGTGCCTTTTTCTTATGCATATTGTTCCTAATACATGTAATGTTCAATACGTGTTGCGTCATTTATTTTCTAATTGATAATGTGATCTGTTCCTGTATCTGATATGTGACTGCTGGGACGCCAGTTCAGATAGGCTGTGCTTAATGGTTTTTATCCCATAATCATAACATTGAAATTAGTAATACGATCGAAAAATCCTAACATGCCATTCACTCTGACTTTGAGCAAGTCACTCAGCCTCTCTCTGCCTTGATCTCTCCGAGCTCAGCTGTAAATGTGGGTTGAAGCAGGCCAGCCGCTGAAAATGAAATGCTGCAGTGGTGCTCCGCTGGCACAGAGCGGCACAGGTCCTGAGTACTGAGGAAAGAAATCCTGTTCATTGAATGCAACGAGGCTAGACTTGGGATTTTGTCTGACCTGAGGTGGGTGGGATGATGCCAGGCTCCGCATGATGCAGAGTGGGTGTGGTATTTACCTTCAGGAGTCAAAATTTAAGTTTTCCAGCCACTAGGGCTAGTGACTGGGAACATCGACTAACCCCACAGAATTTTATTCTGGCCCAGCTTCTGTACATATTGAGGCATTACTTTCTCTAGTAGAAGCCCAGGGCTACATTTTTACTAGCCCGCTACAAAATCTACCAGCATTTGGCTAGTGGGTTGGTGCCAGTTTCGACTCCTGACTTTATGGACCCCCCCAAAGTGTGATAAGCCTGATCACAATATTGGGGAGATGCTTTAGTATTTCGTCACCCACAGTGTCATTATCGACTCCAGACACATCATGGGGAGGTGCTGTTGTGTGGGAGGCTAGGGTGTGGTCACATACAGCAAACCTTTGTGCCGACTCCAAACCCACTATTGGAGTTGCTGCGGGGAGGGTAGCGTGTGGTTACGCATAGTGTTGGTGCCAGCTCCAAGCCCATTATTGGAACACACTGCTGGAGTTCTCTTGCGTGGCAGTGTAGTGCAGTACCAGCCAGTGCTGCCAGGCGTGGCTTCAGATTTTAATCTCAAGTCACCTAATATGAAACAAACTGATAACTGGGAAGTATGGTGTTGCCAAGTGAAGAGTGCAAGTCTGTGTGTATGGTGCAGGGTCGTTGGTCTGTCCTGGGAGTGACTAACGCCCTAAATGCAAAGTGCTACTGCTTGGAGATGGACAGACATTGGGGTGGAGTTTAGGGAGAAAAAAAATATTGTTAGTAATTTATAACTACCACTTGTGATCCTTCTAGAGTAAACTCTCCAGACACCAGCATAAATCTTGCAATAAAATAATTTGTCTTGACTTCATTTGAAAGGGAACAGTCAGCACCAAGGTCCCCACACTCTGGTATGGGGCTGGTCCCAGTGTGCATTGTGCAAAAATATTTTGGTTTATTTACTGTTTACTGGCATATAGCAGATTTATCAGACCAATTTTGCTTAGTTCTAGGCTGACATCTTCTGTTACTACAAATCCCAGAATCCCCTGCAGATGACATTAGAGCAGTAGGCAGCCATGCAGTGGGAGCTTCACTGGCCTGCAGTGCATGTGAGTTATATAAACTCTGATCTTTCTGCTGGTCCCATTGTCCTACCTGGGCTAAGTACTGTCACAGAGGACTACTGTTAGCCCCAGGAGAAACGCAGAACTGGGAAACATCTGATTGGAGATATAAAAGCTCTAACATGCACTGCAGGTTATTGAATCTTCCAGTGGTGCCTATTGGTCTGATGTCGGTCGCAGGGGGATTTTGGAATTTGTAGTAACAGATTCAGCTGTCAGCCTAGAACAAAGCAAAATTAGTCTGCTAAATCTGCTGTACACCAGTAAACGGTAAGTAAACTAAAATGTTTTTGCACACAAAGTACACCTTGGGACCAGCCGTACAATTGAGTGTGGGTGCCCTTTGTGCTGACCATTCCCTTTAAAACTGAAACGCACTAAGTGGCTTATACCACGGTACATAAAAATTGCCGTGCCACAATTCAGAGTTAAATAAACAACTGCGCTGTATTATTGAAGGCTACAGCTTCCAGCATATCAAACAATGTAAAAGCCTTGCCTGAAAGTACAGTTGCCTTCTTGCCCCAGTGTTTTTGACACCGGGGGCCTGGTTCTGGTTCTGGTTCTGGGGACATCATGGAAACACGCAAAAGGTTTGCTTACACTACCCACTGGTTTCAGTTTGCGTTGCCTGGGGTCGAAATTGGCACTGGCCCACTAGCCAAATGCTGGTAGATTTTGTATTGGGTTAGTAAGATTTTCATTTAACTAGCCATGCGGGCTTGTACTAGAAGAGGCAATACTTCAGTATGTTCACTAGCTGGGCCAGTGGAAATGGCTGTGTGGCTAATGGATTTTCCCAGTCACTAGCCCTTCTGGCTAGTGGCTGCAAAACTTAATTTCGACCCCTGCATTGTGGTGCAGGCTGAGCCATTTGAGCTGCAGCAATGCTGTCCTGTGTTTACATGCAACTCCCCCGCATCGGTGCGAGTAAATGTCTGGCCTGTTAGCAGAATTTCAGTTTGGGGCTGGCCAGCAACACTGGCAGTTAAGTACTATGATAACGCAAACTAAATCCGGTAGGTAGTGTAATCAGGCTCACCGCTACACTCCTCGGACGCTTTCTTTTTTTTTGTGCCCGGTTACATTTCAACTTCATGTTGTAGTATGTAATTTGAATGCAATGGACAGTATTGGGTAGATGCCATGTTGGCGTGGGGTATCCCAGTGCTGCACCGGTGTAGGCAGAGCAGCACGTTCACATGTTTGCAAAGCAACGCCTGCACCGGTACACGATCCCACCAAAACAGTGTGTGTGGTTTGCTGCAACAGAGTGACGTACAATGCTCCGCAAGTTGTTTTACATGACCTGATCTGTACTGGTGCAACTCATCTGCACCACTGCGAGTGGTGCAGATCAGGTTGTGCAAATGGACACAAAGCTTCTCTCCTTGTTTGGTGATGGTGTCAGACCCTTTGTGTCCTAACATCCCTGCTCACAGTTAGCAGACTTTGGTTCCCTTGAACTTCATTTTGTGGTTCCTGTCCTGATGCTGAGGGCCTTGGATATTTCAGTGCTGGATGAGTGAAATGGGAATGCACTTGGGGCCCGAGACATATACAGTCAGTGGGGTTGCAGATTTGGGGTGCACAAAGGCATCACTTTGTACGACCACTAACAGCCATGCATGGGACCTTGACTTAGTCTCCAGGGAGATGAGGCTGTGTATATGACCCTTTATATTTTTCTAGAGTAAAGTGGGAGCAGGCAGTATTGCAAGCAAAAGTGCATGCCTGCTGAATGATCAAGTACACTTATTGCATTGGGGGTGGGGGGCGTGACGTGAGCCAGGATCTGAACCCATATTTGATGGGCCATGACAAACTTGAACTGCACAGTGAGGGTCATTTTGGGAAGTGTCAGGATCTGAACACAAACTGAATAAATGGGATGGGTCAGTTTTGCACTTGTACTGCACGGTGATATTACCTGAGATCAGGCAGGAGCTGAAGGCCTATTGGATAAATCTGATAGGCTGTATTCACTTGTACTGCATGCCGAGGGTCATTCCAAGAAGGGCAGACTGTGTGTTGCACATCATGAGTCGGGGTGGCAGTCTGGCCAATAAGCTTTGATGTGTTTCTGCTTCATATAGTCCCTGCCATGTGCAGGAGTAGAGATGTTCTTTTTCTGTGAAAATGGGATTAAAAATGCTATTTTTAGACACCACTTGGTCAAGTTCTCATGTAAATAAGCCTCTTTGCACCACATTTACGGTTACTCTTGGCACCAAACTTGTGTAAACTCTCTGTTTTGTGTGACCTTTTTAGTGGAAAACATGCCAATTCACACTCAGTATTGGGGGGAAAAGTGGATTTTTAAATTTGTAAACTAGACTTACTCATTTTTGAAAATGAAAAATTGGTTGCCACACAAATGGGGCAGACAGTATAAACCCAAAGTCCCTTCTGCCACCATAATACTACATTACTGAAGAAATCTCCTAGATCATGTGTGCATACAATACACAGATGGGACCCTTTCCCCATAGGAGCCCATTATTGTGTATTTCCCTGTATACCTCATCAGTTAAACCTACATTCCAAACAATTAAAGCTCCACACCTCCCAATTAAAATGTTGTATCTCTGCACCAAAACCTGTATAACATGGAGAAAAACACCCACAGACCAACATGATGGCTACAAAAACAAACAACTTACTGACCAATTAAATCAATAAACATGTCAGCTGAACCAGTTAAGAAATATCAATGCTAATTAGCACACCTAAGAAGCCCCCTGACAAAAACATAGCCTTCAGGTACTAAAAAAGGTGCCGTCCCCATGTATTTTATAATTTACTTATTTGCTTTTGTTTACCGGGTAAGTGCACTAGACAGCGAAGTGCCTATTTTCTGGCGCGACCCAGGAGGGTTACAAAGAAACAATACATGAACATCAGGCGTACAGGTATACACAAGGTTACCATACATTAGATTCAGGCAACATGATGATAAATACGAATAGGGTACATAGATTAAAGCACTTTAGAGACATTCGATTAAGGTACAATGGCTGAGGTACAGAGATCACATTTGACCGAGCACAATGAGTGGAAATCAACTGTGGGATAGCATGGATAACTATATGAATAGGCATCAGCCGAGTCCAGGAAAAAAATAGGCGACAGTGGACTCCCAACGATCTTGAGGAATACCAAGGTACACGGCAGCAGGATAACTGCTAGGCAACTGTGGAATGCAAGGCTACATGCCTATCTCAGGGGCTAATTAGGACAATAATGCCACTTACCCTTTGGGCCGGTGGCTGATAGCCCTGGTTAGCCCACTCCGTAGGTATATATCCTTGTATACCACAGTTGCCTAGCATTTATTCTGTATGTATTGCATTGTAATATATGGATAAGACTTATAACACTGTTGGAATTTTTTGTGTTAAAAAAAAAAAAAAAAAGTCCTGTAATAGCACATTTCAAATCCCTTAATACCACACTTGGATTTTAATACTATCGTTCAGAGTTCTCAACAGTAGTATTATGAGACAGATCCATGTCCGAGCCCAGATGAAATTCTAATGCTTGGCGCGAGACAGCTTTTACTGTAAAAACTGACTCGCCGCTGACAGACATTGAAAAATGGCTCTAAGTGCTAAAACTAAAGAATGACTGCAGTTCGTTCAGTAGGTTTTTATTATTCGGCTTTAGGCCTTTACTACCATATATACTAAAAAAACTGCATGATTAAATAAAAAATTACAGATGATTCATTAAGAAGGAGAATTAAATACAGAGTTCACTTAACCATAAAGTTAGAAACAATTACAATCACAGGGTAAGGTACCCAACCTGTATTAACACGGAATAATGCACTCTTTCTTGGATTTCTTTGTCTTAAAGGAGAATTGCTCTGCACCTGAAGGTAATTTGTTTTCCAGTAGAAGCGTTTTTTTAAATTCTGTTATCTGTACTTAACTGTCAGTGGCCTTGGTGGTTGCTTCTGATTAACAATCTGGTGTTGCCATTTTAGAATTGTATGATATAGTTTACGTCTCTTTCCAACCACAGAGCTCTATAGTAGACCATGAATGCATTGTTTCAACAATGGAAGAGATTAGCAAGGGACATAAACTACATCAAACAGTTCTAAAATGACACTTACTGTGTGTACATCGGAAACACCCAATAGGATAACTAGAAAGCCTGTAGGGGTGAAACAGTAACAAAATTTAAACTAGTACTTAAAGATCAAGTTCTACAGGGAAAAGCTACTTACAGGATCAGTGCAGTTCTCCTTTAAAGGAGCAAATTCTGTCTGGTTTCATTTGTCTTTTTAAGGCGGCATAATATCAAAAGCTTTCACTGATGGCAAAGGTTGCTTTAAACCGTCCCAAAAGTTTCCCCCATTGACTTGTATGTGGCGCACCCTGTGCTCTCCCTGGGTAGACGTCGCAGACCGTCTGAGCGAGGGGCAGGGCTGACACATCGGGCAGCGGAAGGGATCGTCCGTCCAGCACAATTTTTGATCCTTTTCCACCCGTAGTGGACTTAACAAAATAAGTCTCTTTCTTGACTAAATTACCATTGTCAGCATAAGGTAAAACTCCATGAACTTTTTACACAATTTTTAAAAATCTTAGAAATTCCCTTTAACCACGGAATATTCCATAGAGATGCAGCTATTTTGAAAAAGCTCACCACACCAGGTCTCTTCCCAAACCCCATTACTGCTCTGACTGAGGATGAACCTGTGAACAGCAGTCTGTCTTCAAAGGAGACCAATGGTTAGAGCATAGGATAAAGTTGCCATAGATAATATTCTGACAAGAAGTGGGGGTGTCAGACAAAAAAAGTCTCAAAGTAACACCAGCGTGGTTGGCCATCTTAAATGAACATTGAAAGGGAACAGTCTTCATAAGTAAACAGCCCATTAGTCACCCTTACAGCAAACACTATAAACTGGCTGCATCTTGAACTCAAAGGCCCTACATACTTTACTTGCTCCTGTATGTCTGGTCATTAGTCCCGCCACCTTGCGTCGAGGCCCCTAAAAAAGGCCAAACCGCCACCTCTCATCTTTCCCACGTAACTAGGCAATAATGGTAACTTACATAGGTAAAAAGGCAAATTAACAATATTTTAGGGTTATACCCTAAGCTAAAATTTCAGTTCTTTCCAAGCCTGGTATTTGCTGAGATTTTAATGAGCTTTACCATGTACGTTCATGTTTCACGCGCCATATAAGGCAAGTTAGTGCGCAGTGTTAGTTCAGAAATATTTCTGTCTTGCCAAATGTTTATCAAAGCCATGAGAGACTATTTTTTTTTTATTTTTGTTTAGCGGTCCTGCATAAGATTTATAAATTGTAAGCAGATCTGTAAAATTATCTTAAGTGTGAAGCCCCACAGGCTGCTGTTTTATCTGTTTTAATGGTAGAAATAGAAATTTAATCTACGATTAAGGATAACCATCTGTAGTCTGACACCTTTAAAATTTTACTTTTGATGAAGAAAAGTACTTAGGGCTGCTAAGCACACGTCTCCAGTTTCGGAGTCTTATTAGGCTAGGAGACCGTGTAAATAGTGATTAATAGCAAAAGTGTGTTCTCTCTCACAAGTAGTCCATACAGCTCCGAGTTAGTACGACCAGCCACATTTCTCCTCAGGGTCCTTGGCACAGCTTTTCTCTGGAGGTTTCATCTCCCAGTCTGCCTGATTTCAGTCATCCTTAGTTCTCCGCCATCCAGAGTAAAATTGTATCTGTGTGGGGAATAAAAGGAAATGATTGCTCCACTGAGCGTAGTTTTACAACATCTAGATAAATACTGAGGCCCGCAGTCCCAGGCAACACTGGCATACCTTTAGAAATATTAAATGAGTATGTCTGCACATGAGTGCTACAGCTTTTGCCATTATCAGCTTCTTGCCAAGGTCTTCTCAGTTGCTCGTGAAAAAGAAAGAGCGCCAACAATTGGCTACCATGAAGTCCTGCTAGAGAGTGAGCTGAGTGTTAACGCCAGCACAAATGCTGTCCCAAACCGGAGACCAGGCATCAAGGCTTCGGCAGTCGAACCACAATGCTGAGAAATCGCTCCATCTGAACCACCAACTGCTCCAAAAGGTGTAGGGCTCAACAACAGATTGTCCTTCTCTACCCACATTGAGACATCATACAAAAAACCAGTGGCTAGACGTGGCTTCTATTACAGAAACAAACGCTGCCCTCCACCTGATGCCCGGAAGCTTCTGGTCCAGGTTACCTTCCTACCAATTGTGGACTGTGCATACAGGATTTACAGCTGCTGTTCTGCTACTTCTCTTTCCAGGTTAAATATGCTGCACCACAGGGCACTCTGGTTCAACACTGTATTGTATGCTACCATCGGCTGGTCTTCATTAGCCACTACAAGACTAATACATCCCTACGTATGGGAACACAAGGTGCTACTGAATGAACTTCTGTGCTACATCACCAAACTCTTACATTCTCCTGGACATCCCGAGACATGCCAAGCAGTTTGGAAAATCACCAATCAATTGTGTTATTCCCTTAGCATGGAACTTGCGGCAGACTTCTTTACAGCTTCTCACTGGTCAGTCTTGGTACCTTTATCATTGAAATATGCAATGCATATGCAGTGTCAGACAAACCTTGTGGAGTTCTATGACTGGGTGACGAGTGCCTTGGACCTGGGTAGACCAGTGGACATCCTCTTTCTAGACTTCAGCAAGGCGTTTGACTCTGCTCCTCACGAAGGCCTGTTGGATAAGCTGGGAGAAATGGGGGTGGGGAACCGGATGATCAGATGGATAGGCAATTGGCTCCGGGACCGGACCCAGAGGGTTGTAGTTGGTGGGATAGTCTCATCCCCAAGGAGGGTCATTAGTGGGGTCCCACAGGGATCAGTCCTTGGGCCCCTTCTGTTCAACGCCTACCTATCTGACATAAGGACAGGAATCAGGAGTGAGATGAGTCTCTTTGCAGATGACTCAAAACTGGGGGCGGTGGTGGATGGGGAGGAGGGGAGGGTGGCCCTACAGGGGGACCTGGAGGCTCTGGAAAGATGGTCTAGAAAGTGGAAGCTGAGGTTCAATGCAGGGAAATGCAAGGTACTGCACCTAGGGGCCAGAAACCCGGCCAGGTGTACACAGGGGGATGCTACAAGTCTAGATGGCTGAGAGGGACCTGGGGGGGTGGTGGATGTCAAGATGAACAACTCTGAGACTTGTAGGAGTACAGCAGCCAGGGCCAACAGGATGCTGGGATGCATCGCTAGGGGGATCACCTCTAGAAGGAGGGAAGTGATACTCCCTCTGTATAACTGCTTGGTGAGGCCGCACCTCGAGTACTGCGTGCAGTTTTGGAGGCCACACTTAAAGAGGGACATTAAACTCCTGGAGAGGGTCAAGAGGAGGGCAACCAAAATGATTTGGGGCTTGGGGGACAGGACCTATGAGGAGAGGCTCGAAGAGCTAAATATGTACACATTGGAAGAGAGAAGGGACCGGGGGGACATGATGGAGGTCTTTAGTTACATGAAGGGGGTAAATAGGGGAGGAGCAGTCGGGGTGCTTCAAAGGAAGGAGGAGGGGCCACTAGAGGGCATGGGTGGAAGCTTGGGGGGGAGATTCAGGGGAGAAAGGAGGAGGTGCTACTTCACTGAGAGGGTGGTGGAGCCATGGAATGCGCTGCCTAGGGGGCTGGTGGAGGCAGAGATGGTGGAAGGGTTCAAGAGGGGGTGGGACAGGTACAGGGGAAGGGTTCTGGAAGCAAAATCCAATGCAGCGAGAATATCTGGAACTGGGAAGGGAGAAGGCGAGGGGGACAGCAAGGTCAGCTCCCAGGGTGGGGGCTGACCAAACGAGCAGATGCGAAAGACCGTTAGGCCTATTCTGCTGGCATTTTAGTGTGTTAGTATGCACTGATAACCTGCTTCTGTGGATAAACCATGCTTAATTTACTCTTGTCCTTTTCAGTGTGGTTACTGTTCACGTGGCATTGCCCCCACTGAGTATAACTGGCAGTCTGAATTCTGTGAATTTACTTCTAATTTGT
Organism: Neoceratodus forsteri; assembly: GCA_016271365.2. Lineage (NCBI taxonomy): Eukaryota > Metazoa > Chordata > Ceratodontiformes > Ceratodontidae > Neoceratodus > Neoceratodus forsteri. Next base: position 345,765,882 of record JADMNL010000025.1, on the reverse strand, counting down.
TGTTTTGTCATTCCTTTACTGTATCTTTGTATGTAATTGCTGTATATTTCTAGTTGCCTTGTATCCTGTATCACTGCTTCCTGATTTGCGTATGTTGTCCTAACCAGGACCTCCTTGTAAATGAGCTTGCTCAATGGAGCCTTTTCCTAGTGAAATAAATAAATGCAAATACAAAATGTAGTCATGGATTAGGCCCTATTAATACTTCGTTATTATTAAAGTTGCTGTTGGAGGCATGGCCAGGTTCTTGTTACTTATGGTGCAGCTTATCTTCTCCCCCCCCTTTCATAAAATTGAGAGAGATTACAATTAGTTAAGCATAACATTTAGCAGTGGTTTCTTTTTTTTTTCTGTTTTGATTCTTTTCTTTTTCTCTTGCCAGCCCTGCCCCATCTACCTCCAGCGACCTCCCAGCCCAGACACTGCCTTACTGAGATATTGTCCATGGTTATTGGGCCTTTTGGAGGGGGACACCCCTCCGGAGACTGGGTCCAGCTGTCTCCAAACATCAGCATGGAGTCCAAGAGTACGGAGTGTCTCCTGTTCTGGTCCCTCAGCCTTGTAGATGTAGTGCACTAGCAAGCCCAGTCATGCACAGGTGTGCCAGCCCAGGTCAGCAGCTCCACTGTCCCACAAGGTGTACTTTGGAGTGTATTCCCATGGCCAGCAGGGGCACTGGGTGATCCTTCAGCCTTCCCCTTGAGGAATGATGTACTTCTGGGATGCTCAATCCTCCTACTCTGCAGTAGTGACCCCCTTTTTTTGTACATATTTTATCCTCTGCTTTGGGCCAGGTAGGGACCTCCCACTACCTTCTACCAAACACCGTAATCCTCCTGCTGAGATGCTGCCACCTGTCTGCTTGGGACTGCCAAACCACCCGTGACACACTACTGGTGCTGCCCCCTGGCTTACCTCTCAGGGCCAGGTATGCTTTCGGCTCCTTAAATATTTCTTCCCTGCAGACACCTGGCTACCCATGGTGGAGGTGAAGATTGCTGTCCCAGTGGAAGGTGGCTCGGACCCAGTTGCAGGTGTGGTGTGCAGCCCAAGGCTTCATCCATCCAGTCCTGCAGCTTGGTTTTCTTGTCTTCTGTCCCTCCCACCCTCTAGAAGTGCACAGTGTGATTGGCTGCAGGTAGAGCCCGACACAGCCAGCCTGTGAGCTCGGTCCAAGGGTCCCCCCTTGTGAGTCTGTCCCTGCACCCCCACCTGTGGTCACACAGGTGGCAGTAACACAGCAGGATGAGACACCTTTCCTCCTCCTTGGAGAGCATCCTATGGGATCCTCAGTCGTCCTCCCCTCGGTTGACCCTCCGATGAACCAGGCCCCCCCCCCCCCCGAGACTGGGTCTCCGGTGCTGCAGGCGGTAGCTCTACCGTTGGGCCGGCTTAGCAACCTGGTCTCTGTGTGAACTCAACTCAGTAGCATTTCAGACAGCTCATATAGTCACTGTGAGATTGGCCGAGCCCATTTGCCATCAGATTTCGTAATCATAAGAATGGGTCAAACTTGAGCCGAATGAGTTGACCCAAAGTGATAGTAATCCACAGAAAGTTGTACGCATTAATTAAATTGTCAGGCTGTGTTTTGCATGAGGAAAAATGCTTCCAAATTGAGTTTATGGCCAACACCCCCTCTCCCGCTTACAGTTTACATTCCTTCTTAAAATATTTTGTATAAAAATCCTCATTTCTCTCTTTGTGGGAATTTTTACATAACATTTGTAATCTTTCCAAACAAGCATACTCTAAAGACTGTCGCAGTGCAAGGGCATCCTCTGCACAGGCTGTATCCTGATAAATGATATGGCTATCTATGTCCGGGACAAATTCCCAGCCTCCATCATTAACTCTACTACTGTGCTCCTGGAATTTGAATGTACCATGCTAAAAGTACAGCTTTCTTCTTCAGCCCCCATTTATATACTAGTTTGTTATAGGCCTCCCTCTGCAGGGCACAAGGTGTTACAGCACCTATCCAGCATACTGTCATCCTTATCCTCTGAAGTGATTATTGCAGGACACCTTAACCTGGACTGGTTCTCGACCTCTTCACAACCCCTTGAGGAGTTATGTGACAACTTCAGGCTGTCACAGCTCATAATGGAGTCCACCCGTCCTAACAAAAACATCCTAAAAGCAGTACCTTGCTTGATATTGTTCTAGTTAACAAACCTCACCTATACTCCCACTTTTTTATATGTGTGTATATATATATTATATGTGTGTGTGTGTGTGTGTGTGTGTGTATATATATATATATACACACACACACATATATATGTGTGTGTGTGTGTGTGTGTGTATATATATATATATATGTGTGTGTGTGTGTGTGTGTGTATATATATAATTATAATATATGTGTGTGTGTGTGTGTGTGTATATAATATATATACACTACACACACTCTATATATATGTGTGTGTGTGTGTGTGTGTATATGTATATATATATATGTGTGTGTGTGTGTATATATATAATTATAATATATGTGTGTGTGTGTGTGTGTGTGTGTATATATATATATATATATATATATATATATATATATATATATATATATATATATATATATATATATATATATATATATATATATATATATATATATATATATATATATATATGTATATATATATATATATATATATATATATATGTATATATATATGTATGTGTGTGTGTGTGTGTGTGTGTGTATTTATTTATTTTTTGGGTTCCTCTGCGGCTGGGAGGGTGTTGCCTATGGTTCCCCCTCAGTCCAGCCTGACCTTGTAGCCCCTACTTTTCCCCAGACCCCAAGCTCTTTACCCCTTCCTCGAGCCTACGCAGCAATCCACGGCAGGTACGCAACCACCACCGTGGGATCGGGGGGGGGGGCTCGATCAGAGGGAGCAGCCAAGGCTGAAGCCAGGCGGTGCCATCAAGCAGCACGCCAAGGTATTTTTTTTTCCTTTTTACCCCCTACGCGCAGCCGTGCAATGACATCAACACGGAACTACCATAGATGTCAGCCACGTGCGACCCTGATGTGCTCCTAGCGTCAGTAGTACCTCTAGTCTCCACCAGAGGTCACCACTGTGCCGGGATGCCCCAGATCCCACCCCAAGGAGAGGAGAGCTGTCCTCCGGACACTCAGTTCTACTCCCTTCCGACCCCCAGCACCTGGGCTCGTTCCCGAACCTGGGTCGCTGGTGTGACGCGAGGTGTGGCGTCCAGCGCCTCAGCCCTCGGCGCAACCGGGCCAGCCTTATACTCCCACTCTTTAACAACATCCATGATCATTGTGTTATAGTCTGTGTGAGGACCAACCCTAGGTTTATTTTCTCCTCTAGCTATGCCTTTAAAGGATCAAAACAACATTTTGACCCTAAAGCCTACCTCTTTGACCTGCAATACGCATACGGGCAGGACTTTTACCTGGCCCTTTCGTCTGAAGAAGCCTTTGCAGTCTTCCAAAACATTGTTCTCAGTTCCATCAATAAATATGCACCTCTTATAAAAATCCGAACTAATAAGAAAACATGCCGTTGGTTCTCATCGAGCTTGAAAGAACTGCTCCACAGAGACTCGCTTGGGAAGAAGGCCAGGAAGACCGAACAGCCTAACGATTGATCAGCTTTCAGAGCTGTTGGAAACTGCTGCATGAGAATGGTTAGGGATGCAAAATCTAGTTACTACTGGTCCGAACTTAACTCTTCCTGTAACAGTACAACTAAATTCTGGAAAACCTTAAAGGAAATCTAAGGCCACAGTTCTGCTAGTCCATTCCCACCAAAAATCTCTTCAGGCAACTCTGTTACTGACAAACAAGAAGTCCTTGAACTCTTTTTAATAATCCTTTGCCTAGCATTTGTTGACTCCCCTGCTTCTAGCCTACGTGCACAACTATTTACTCCTAGCTCAACTTGCCCAGGCCTTGCCCCAATCTCGCCCCCTCCTCACACGACATTCTCCTTCTCCCCTGTCACAGTAAAGGAAGTTGAAGACCTTCTACTCCATCTGGATTGTAGGAAAAGTGCTGGAGCAGACCTGATAGAGCCCTTCTTCCTCAAACTTGGCTACCGCATTCTGTCGCCCACAGTCACCCATCTCTTCAACATGTCCCTTACCCAGGGTTCACTCCTGACCTTCTGGAAAACTGCCTACGTTATTCCACTGTTTTAAATCTGGCAGCACTAACGATCTTAATAACTACCGGCCATCTTCTTGCTCCCTGCCCTCTCTAAGCTTCTGGAAAAAGTGGTTAATACCCAGCTTGGACAGCACATCAACGACTTGGACCTTCTAAACCCTGCTCAGTCTGGTTTCCGACCCCACCATAGTACCACCTCAGCGTTTGCTAAGGTCACAAATGACTGGTTGAGAGCTTTGGATGCCGGAAGTTTTGTGTGCGCTCTGTTCTCTCTCCTAAGCTGGTCTCGGGGCTTCATTACGCCTGGGCTCCACCTCCTGATAACATCACTAGGCAGGACTTAACGTTGCGCAGCAGGGGGGAATAAGGAGCCCTCCACATCCGGTCGTTTTGCCAGTTTACTTCCTGCCTTCTCTGAAGCAGGCAGTGTGCAGCAGAAGCCCTGCCACTCGTGGCAGGGCTGAAGAGACTGTACGTTTTTTTTCCTCAACAATTTTTTTGGGATTGGCGATTCTGATTGTCAGTGGTGGGATCCAGTCTCGGCCTTGCAAACTGCACAGACTGGCCCCACCTCGCGGCCCTTTTTCCCACGCATCAGGCCCTGCTTTAGAGTGCTGCATTTAGCGACTGAGTTTCAGCGACCCTCACTGTCACATGCCCAGGGGTCGCCAGAGTGAATTGGAACTTGATTTCTCTGCCGACGAGTGGTCTGCGGAAAGCTTTAGACCACTCGTCGTGGCTTCCATGAACAGCGTGATTTTCAGTGTGGGAAGCCAGGTGACACCTAAGCACGCCCTGCTCCTTGCCTCATTGCATCTCGTTGGAAAGGCGAGAGGAGCCTTTACTGTACAGCGACAGCACAAGACAAGGTTCTACAAATTCCCCCCCCCCCAACGTAAGACTAGGAGGCTTAGAGCTAAAGGGCAGTTCTCTCTGCCAGGATTCTGTTGGTGGTAAGGAAGCAGTGCTTAACTAGTGCTAAGGGGTAAGCACTTTCCGACTTGGCGGGGGGTAAGCATATGGTCTACAGAAGCGAGGGGCATAAACAATGACCTCAGCAAAATCAGTAGGGGGAAAAATGTCAGCGCTGTAAGTCCCCACTCTTTAATCACTTTTGCTGGCTCTCTTTGCCTTACATGTGAAAAGGCAGTGGCCGCAACCTCTTTCTCATCACAGGCAAATACTCAAGAGAGGTCTGACTGGACGGCTGCTTCCAAGTCTGAGTGAGCACAGTCAAATTTTTCTGTGAGATCTGAATGACTGGCTGCCTCTAGGGGATTGGCAACGTCCAGAGACACCCCCACCTTAGACCCCGAACTGATAGGCTGAATAGGGCCTTTGCTATGGACTCTTCTTCCTTTGAATGGCAGCCTTCAGGATCACTGGACAGGAGACCCCACAAAAAGGCTAAAAGAAAAAGGCCCCCCTCCCCATCCTCATCTGACGAAGGGGGGCTATCCTATCATCACTTCCACAAGAAAAAGAAATCCAGAGAAGGGGGCAGATCGTCAGACAAGGACGGTCACCATTCCTCTTGCAGGAGGAAGAAAGGGTCTCATGCCCAAAGTGGAACTATGGGCATACACAAGGGCAAACGCCACAGGGGTTTTTCCTCGGAATCCTCTGTCACTAGTTCCTCCACTGAGGAGGGGGAAAAAGCGGACTCATCATCGGACTCGGATGAGTCCCCTTCCTGAAATTTTGACTTGGAGGACCTAGACTTTTTCATCAAAAAAGTCATTTCCGAGATTCACCTCGATTCAACTCAACTCTTCTCTTTTCCTCCTGTCACCTCTCAACCAAAACAGACATTTCGCTTGGCATCTGCCTCCAGACCGGCGACAGCCTTCCCTATACCTCCCGCCATTGAGGATCTGCTCAAAGAATGGCAAGGTCCAGAACGCGCTTATCCGGTTTTCCGATGAATCTCCAAACTTCTGAAGTTTGACAGGAAACAGTCCGAAAAGGGGTTAGACTGCCCCAGAATCAACCCCTTGATTTCTAACCTCACCAAGAAAACTGTCATACCAGCTGAAGGAGGGGCTCCGCTAAGTGACCCAGTAGACAGAAAGGTGGACTCCTCCCTCAGAGGAACCTTTCAAGCCTCGGCAACTTCCCTCAAGGCAGCCACAGTGAACCTTTTCTCCGCCAGAGCCGCCCTATCCTGGGCATTGGATTTAGCCTTTCAATTCGCGGAAGACCCAGAAAAGAACTCCCCCATTATCCGTCAGCTGCAATTAATGGGGTTGGCCTCGGCCTATGCAGTGGATGTTTCAGAGGAGGTGGTCAGGTGTGCTGCGCGGACCAGGTTTTATCAAACCTCGGCTCACTGCAACCTGTGGCATCGGGCATGGCAAGCAGATGCATCCTCAAGAGCCATTTGGTGAACGCACCCTACGAAGGCAACCTGCTGCTCAGATCGGCACTGAAGGAGGCGGTGAAGGAATCCGGGGAAACAGCGAAGGTGCATATGCCCCAGTCCAGGGGTCGGGCCAAAGCATGGTCTTTAGGTCCAAGGTGTAATTTTCATGACAGAGGCTACAACAAGGGGCAGAACTCCAGCTTTTCAGGGAAAAGAACATGGTTCTCCTGGAACCGGTGGAATTTCAGAGGAGGTGGTTCCAGTGGAGGTGGAGGCTCTAGACTCCAGGAATAACACCAAAAAATCACAATGAGACCATGCCTCATATGGTGCCCTCTCCTATCTCAAACAACTCTTCCAAAAGACAAGCGACATGGCAGGCTAACACAGACCTTTTGCTAGAAGGGGCTATCGAATGGATCCCCCCCGCCAAAAGAGATCAATGGGGGGGGTAGACTCCATATTTTTTCCTCGTACCCAAACGTACAGGAGGTCACAGACCTGTCTTGGACCTCAAATTCCTAAATCTTTGTGTGTGCAGCAGACCATTCAAAATAGAAGCTCTGTCATCAATTGTCAAGGAAGTGCTGCAAGGAGATTTTCTGGCATCCATCGACTTACAGGATGCCTACCTCCATATTCCTATTCACAACCTGCACAGGCAGTATCTGACATTCAAGGTAGGGAACCATCACTTCCAATTCAAAACTCTTCCTTTCAGCCTTTCATCGGCCCCAAGAACCGTCTCGAAGGTGCTAGTAGCAATGGTAGCTCACCTTCGTAACAGAGGGATCCAGCTGTTCCCTTATCTGGACGATATCCTCATCAAAGCTCTGCAGCTAAACCAAGCGGTGCAGGCAGTGACGGATGTGGTCCAGTGTCTCACAGCACACGGTTTCGTCATCGACCAGAAGAAGAGTTCCCTAATCCCGAGCCAGACCTTGAACCACTTGGGAGCAGTTTTCAGCACGCGGGACAACAAGGTGCTCCCCCCAGAGTCGAAATTCAGAGACCTGATGGAGCTCATCACAAATTCCAAAGCTCCGCTCATCTGCTGGCACAGTTCTTTATGCAGCTGATCGGGACGTTGGTGTCACTGGCAGACTCGGTCCCATGGGCTCTAGCGCACATGCATCAGTGTTCCCCATTCATTATTTTTGTGTGGTGGGCCACCACCCTATATTTTTATCCATTACTGATAGTTATAAAATTCTCCAAAATGGTCTTTTATTGTCATCCTTTATTGCACTACTTCCTCTGTTCTGATACCAGTCCACTATATTTTACTTAAAATCCACTTATGCACACGTACGGTGCATGTAGGAGGTCCAGAAAAATAATGCACCTTTTGACTCCATCATCACTGCCACCACCCTGTATTTTCAGACAGTGGGGAACCCTGTGCGTCCAATTCAAGCTCATCTGCTCAAGCTGTGGTCCGAGTCCAGGTACAGTCGGCACCAGCTCATCCCAATTCCTCAGCAGATAAAAACCTCTCTCGCATGGTGGTCTCAGAGGGAAAGTGTAATGAGGGGCCGAAAGCTAGGCCATCCGCTCCAAACAAGAATCACAACTGATGCAAGCCTTGAGGTGGGGGGCTCACCTGTACCGGATATCGGCCCAGGGCAGGTGGTCCCTGACGGAATCAAGGCACAGCATAAACATTCTAGAGATGAGGACAGTTCGGCTAGCCCTGATACACTTCTGTCAACATGTGCGCAGCCGGGATGTGTTGATTCTGACAGACAGTCGAACAGCTGTGGCCTACATCAACCATCAGGGCGGCACAAAAAGTTTAAGAATGCTTCGGGAGTCTCTTCCTCTTCCAGTGGGCAGAAAAACACCTGGCGAGTATAAGGGCTGTGTACATACCAGGAAAGGAAAATCACAGCAGACTGGTTAAGCCACCAGGACATCCTCCCGGGAGAATGGGAGCTGAAGGAGTCTGCATTCCAACTACTAAGAGAGAAGTGGGGCAAACCACAGGTAGATCTGTTTGCATGTCGACAAGACGCAGCAGTTCTGCTCCCTGGCAAGAGACAATCTAACACTAGCTCAGGACGCCTTCTCCCTAAACTGGGGTTGCCTCGGCCTCCTGTATGCTTTTCCCCCAATTCTGCTGTTATCCAGGGTCGTACACAAGGTGGCCAGGGACAGGGCAGAGATGATTCTAGTCTGCCCCAAGTGGCCTCGCCGCCCTTGGTTCCCACTAATCATTCAGCTGTCAGAGGCATCACCCTTTATTTTCCAGCTCGGCTCAGACCTCCTTCATCAGGGTCCGGTGCTGCACCACAGTCTGAGTAATCTGTCCCTCTCAGCTTGGAGATTGAGTGGGAAACTTAGGCTACATCGCTTCAGTCATTTAAATGATGGTAAACTCCAGGCGCCCATCCTCCTATAAAGTATATTATAGAATCTGGAGAAAATTCTTGTTCTGGCTCCAATCTAAAGCTATACAGGATCATCCAATATCCCTCCCTGTCCTTTTGCAGTTTCTTCAGGAGGGTTTTGACAAAGGCCTGCAGCCAGCCACCTTACGCGTTCAAGTTTCTGCATTAGGGGCACGCTTGTTTGCAGATTCGGGAGACACTCTCGGGTCTCACCCTCATGTCAGGAGGTTTCTAAGAGCAGCAATGTTAAAATGCCCCCCTCAATTAAGCCAACCGTCCCACCTTGGAGACTTAATCTGGTTCTCAAGGCCCTAACAAAAGCACCCTTCAAGCCTCTGAAAGAGGCTTCTGTCATGCATCTCACAATGAAGGTGTTCTTCTTGGTAGCAATTACATCAGCCAGGAGAATCGGCGAACTGGGGGCACTATCAACCAAAGAGCCCTACACTGTTTTTCATCAGGACTCTGTGGTGCTCCGGATGGATCCAGGGTTTTTACGAAAGGTTATGTCTCCCTTCCACTGTAACCAGGAGCTAGTCCTTCCTTCTGTCCTCACCCAAAAAATGAAAAGGAAAGAGAATTTCATACTGTAGATCCGAGGAGAGCACTCAAATTATACATTAAGAGGACGGACGCTATTCGCAAAACATCAAGCTTGTTCATTTTAACTGCAGGCCAAAATGTGGGTAAAAAAAGCTTCAAAAGACTCTCTAGCTAGATGGATTAGATCAGTAATCACTGTGGTGTATGATGAGGTGGGAGTAGTCCTGCCTGGTCCAGTGAGAGCTCATTCCACCAGGGCTATGGCCACTTCATGGGTGAACTTCAGAGAAGCATGCCCAGCAGACTTGTGCAGAGCGGCTACTTGGTCATCCATTCACACATTTCAAAGTTCTACAAACTGGATGTGATGTCCTCAGCGGATGCTTCCTTTGGCCACGGAGTGCTCCAGGCGGTGGTGAACCCATAAGAGCAATGGACATTCTTCCCACCCGGCACTCTAGGTATGCACTGCTTTTGGATAGCCTAGAGACCAGCTTAGGAGAGAGAAATCGAAATTCGGGTACCTGTAAATTTTCTTTCTCAGACGGCTGGTCTCCGGTCTTCGGATTCCCTCCCAGAATGTATATAGTTGGCTGGCATCCGGGCCACTTGGACCATAACTGTTGTGTTTTTGGCCCCTGGGCCAATTATGCTGTAAATGTTGTTTTTTGTTTCCAAGTTCTTGTAGTACTGCCTCAGGGGGACTGTGTGAAGAATGACTGGCAACAACCAGATGTGGAGGGCTCCTTAGTCTCCCCCCCCCCGCACAACATTAAGTCCTGCCTAGTGATGTCATCAGGAGGTGGAGCCCAGGCGAAAGAAGCCCAGAGAACAGCCATCGGAGAAAGAAAATTTACAGGTACCCAAATTTCGATTTTCTCGACCTTAGCAAAGCCTTCGACACAGTAGACCACTCCTTGCTCTATGGAATATTGGCGTCAGTGACACGGCCCTAGAGTGGTTCTCTAACTACCTCTCTAATCGACACCAACAGATCAAGGCTGGGAGGGTCTCTTCCCCCCCTTCCCCTAAAAAACGCTCTCTAAGGGTCCATCTTGGGTCCTCTTGTTTGCCATTTACATAAACAAACTAGTTGCTGGAGTCAAGTCAGCTGACATACACCTCTTTGCGGATGACACTGTTGTATGTAGCCAGACCTACTCTGGAATTCGTGTGTAGTGACCTCCAAATAGAATTTAACCACTTACAGAACATTCTCCTTTTACTCTAAACTTCTTTTAAATGCTAAGAAAACAAAGGCCATGATCTTCTCCCCTGTAGTAAACCCCCCCCCCCCCAAACTCTAGCACGGTGGGGACAGCCCGTCAAATCCACACCTTGCTCGGCGAATCACTGGACTATGTAGATTCCTTCAAATATCTGGGGGTGTGGATTGACTCCAACCTTTCCTTTAAAGTCCATATTGAGGAACTCTCCAAAAAGCTTACACAGAGGCTTGGGATTTTCTTCAGAATCTGGCATCTCTTAACGCAGGAGGGGAGAACCAGGTTGGTTCAAACAACGTTCTTGCCTCTCATCGACTATGCAGACCTTCTGTATGGGTACTGCTCTATTGTGGCCCTTGCCAAACTAGACATTCTATACCAACGGACGCTCAGGTTTATTAACGGTGCCCCCTACTCAACACACCACTGTACTCTCTACAACGTTGCAGGATGGGGCTCCCTTAGTCTTAGACGACAAAAGAACACCGTGCTGTGTATCTATAGAGTCATCTCTAACAAGCTGCCTCAATATATTAAAGATTGCCTACCTTCTTGCTTTCCTGGCAGCTATCTGCTGAGAAGCTAGACTCGTATCGCCCTTTACATACCCAGAGTTAGGACGCACTTTGGTCGGGCGGCAATTAGTCACGCCTTACCAGTCTTCTGGAATACTGCTCAAAATTTACTGCAGCTCGTTTCACCTGTACCATTAGCTGCCTTCAAAACATCTTATCCAACAATCATTTATGGAGTCTTCCGGCCCTGAATCACTGACTCTCCCTACTAATGGCACCTTTTCACCCCATACCCTCCCCCTTTACCCTTAGACCTACCATGCCGACTAATGCAGCTATGACAATCCTGAGGTATTACAATTGCCCCCTCCCTTCCCTCCTAACCTCTCCTCCCTCCACTATCCTTGGTGCATCTTGTGACCTCAGTGCCCTTGCGTTTATAGTCTTCTCCTAGGCCATGTAATGCTTTGCTGGTCTAGACCTCATCCAATATATTGTACTCTACTGTCTGTCAGAGACCTGCCTTGCACAGACCTCGCACATAGCGGTATGCTGACTGCCTTTGGTACCACACCTGTAAATTATGCTGCCTTGTTCTGTTCTCAGTGTCAAATCTTACGTTGCTGTTTGTAAATTATTGTACACCACTGTGCCAAGCCACGCCATTCTCACTTGTAATGACTGTATATAGACTGCTAATGTTGCTACTAACATACTAAAATGCCAGCAGAATAGGCCTAACAGTCTTTCGTGTCTGCTCGTTTGGTCAGCCCCCACCCTGGGTGCTGACCTTGCTGTCCCCATCGCCTTCTCTGGCTTCTCCCTTCCCAGTTCCGGATATTCTTGCTGCATTGGATTTTGCTTCCTGAACCCTTCCCCTGTACCTGTCCCACCCCCTCTTGAACCCCTCACTGTCTCTGCCTCCACCAGCCCCTAGGTAGTGCATTCCATGGCTCCACCACCCTCTCAGTGAAGTAGCACCTCCTCCTTTCTCCCCTGAATCTTTCCCTCCAGCTTCCACCCATGCCCTCTAGTGGCCCCTTCCTCCTTCCTTGAAGCACCCTGACTGTTCCTCCCTTATTTACCCTCTTCGCATACCTGAGGAGCCTCTATCATGTCCCCGGTCCCTTCTCTCTTCCAATGTGTACATATTTAGCTCTTGAGCCTCTCCTCATAGGTCCTGTCCCCAAGCCCCAAATCATTTTGGTTGCCTCCTCTGGACCTTCTCCAGGAGGTTAATGTCCCTCTTTAAGTGTGGCCTCCAAAACTGCGCAGTACTCCAGGTGCTGACCTCACCAAGCAGTTATACAGAGGAGTATCACTTCCTCCTTCTGGAGGTGATCCCCTAGTGATGCATCCCAGCATCCTGTTGGCCTTGGCTGCTGCCCTCCTACAAGTCTCAGAGTTGTTCATCTTGACATCCACCACCACCCCAGGTCCCTCTCAGCCATTGAGACTTGTAGTTTCCCCGAGTGTACACTTGGCCTGGGTTTCTGCCCCTAGGTGGAGTACCTTGCATTTCCTGCATTGAACCTCAGCTTCCACTTTCTAGACCATCTTTCCAGAGCCTCCAGGTCCCCTGCAGGGCCACCCTCCCTCCTCCCCATCCACCACCGCCCCCAGTTTGAGTCATCTGCAAAGGGACTCATCTCACTCTGAGTCCTGTCCTTATGTCAGATCGTGGCGTTGAACAGAAGGGCCCAAGGACTGATCCTGTGGGACCCCACTAATGACCCTCCTTGGGGATGAGACTATCCCACTAACCACGACCCTCTGGGTCCGGGTCCTGGAGCCAATTGCCCATCCATCTGATCATCTGGTTTCCCACCCCATTTCTCCTAGCTTATCCAACAGGCCCACGTGAGGAACAGAGTCAAATGCCTTGCTGAAGTCTAGAAAGAGGACATCCACTGGTCTACCCAGGTCCAAGGCACTTGTCACCCAGTCATAGAACTCCACCAGGTTTGTCTGACACGATTTCCCTGGGATGAATCCATGCTGTCTATCGTCCAGGCACCCTGACTTATCCAGGTCCCCCCTAGCCTCTCCTTGACAATGCCCTCCATCACCTTGCCCACCACCGATGTCAGGCTTACAGGCCTGTAGTTCCCTGCCAGCTCCCTTGATCTCTCCCCCCTTGTGGATAGGCACTATGTCGCCACCTTCCAGTCTTGGGGCACCCACCCTGTCCTCAGAGAGATGGTGAAAAGCTCTGCCAGGGGTTTAGCCAGGACATCTGCAAGTTCCTTCAGCACTCTAGGATGTAATTATCCGGCCCGGTGATTTCTCCGTCTTAAGGGGCAGGGCTTCCCTCACTCTCTCTCTGCTGTGATTTCCACTTCTGGTACCTCTTCTCCTGTAACCTCCCCCACCTGCCAGTGATGCCCCTCCTCTCCCCAGACCTGCCCGATCGGTGAGGTCCCCTCCTCATTATCTCGTCTCCTCCCATGTATGATGCAGCATCCCCATTTTCCTGGTGAAAACAGGGTGAAGTACTCATTTAGTACCTCAGCCTGCTCCCGGTCTTGTGCCCATCTCTCCCTGATTTAATCCTGCTAATCTGCCCCTTCACCCTTCGTCTTTCCCCAGTGTATCTAAAGAACCCTTTTTCCCTCTCTAACTTCCCTGGCCAGGTTCTGCTCCTTCCTTGCCTTAGCCGCCCTCACCACTCTAGTGGCCCTTCCAGCCATCAGCTCATACTCCCCTCGATCCCTTTCACTCCTTGAGCACTTGAATTTCTTATAGGCTGCTTTCTTTCCCTTTCCACCTCCTGGACCTCCCTGGTCCACCAACAAGTTTTGGGCCCTACGCATTTTCGTCTTACTCTTGCACAGGTGCTGGTAGCATCCTGCACCCCTCTCCTGATGATTTCCACCTACTATCAGCGTCCATGTCTGACCCAATCCCATCCAAATGCTCCTTAAGGATCCTTCCCATTTCCTTAAAATCTGCCCCCTGAAGTCGGTTACTTCCGTCTTTGTGCAGCCTTCTACCTCCTAGGTCCAGGCAGAACCAGACTGTGGCATGGTCACTCCCCTAATGGGTCCCCTGCCTCCAGGCCCCAATCTGGTCACTGTCTGCCAGGACCACATCCAGTACCCATGCCTCCCTGGTGGTTCCCTCACCTGCTGAGTTAGGAGCAGCGTCTTGAAAGACATCCAACAACCTCTGTTCCCTGGTCACAGAGGATGTCATAGTCTCCCAGTCTGTTCCTGGCATGTTTAAGTCCCCTAACACCACCACCTTTCCTCTGCCCAGTCTGCAGTGTCTCCTAACATCTGCCACCAGACTGTCCTCCAGCTCCTCTGCCAGGGCAGGGTCTACCCTCCTATTTTTACTCTCTTGCCCCCTTGTCATCAAGGTGACCCAAATTGCCTCCACGGTTCCCTCCGCCGCCTCCTACTCCCCCTATGCCAATGCAGTTTTTGACTATCATTGCTACCCCTCCTCCCTTCCTCCCCCTGTCCTTCCTGAACATAGTGTAACCCTCCAGGTTCAGATCCCAGTCATGTCTTGCAGTGGCCCAAGTCTCAGTGACCGCTGCCACATCCACTGCTCCCTCAGTTAACATCGCCTGGAGCTCAGGCATTTTATTGCCCAAGCTCCTGGCATTTAGTAGGACTATCTTCCACCCTTTCCCTATAGTTCCATTTCCCCTGCTCATGTTCCCATGGGGATTCTGTTTTCTCCTGGTCTGCACTTTGCCAGTTGGCCTTTTCCTGCAATCCTCCGTTCCCCAGGGGGGTGGAGACAGAGTCCCTCCTTTATCGGCACCTCCCTTGACAGCCATTTCTCCCATCCCACCCCACTTCACAAGTTTAAACCCCACTTTTCACCAAATGTCAAACGCCTATGTCAAATTGTTGTATTGTGACTTGTTGTTTAAACTACCAGGTCCATCTTGTAAATGAGCCCTGCTCAATGGTGTTCTGCCTGGCCTGATAAAGATATTGATTGATGAGTTTGAGGTGTTATGGGCACAGCGATTCCAGGCTGCAAAAATAACCTGAAGTTTGTCCGGTCCAACAAACTTTTATGTCTGTTAGCAAAACATTACTTTTGGGTAGTCGCTATGAAAGGACGAATGAGACAAACAAAGTTGTCATTTAGCTGATGAAGGTACAGTATAGCCAGTACTCAGAATGGTGACCATTTTGGTCATAATAGCAAAATTTCAAAAAGGCAAGCTGTGCAGCTACTTTGAGGTCGGTGCTGTCGGTGGGCAGCCAGCCCGACAACTGTAACTTGGGGAAAAGACCGCACTCTGATAGAAAAATTCACCAACAAAGAAATAAAGTGCAAGTGCAGTGAAATTTATTTCGACCAGAGCTACACTCTGCAAGCCCCAGTGCTTCAGCGGTAAAGCCTTCCTCAGGGGGCGTGGCTTGGAAACATTCACAACACATGCCATTTAAATACAAAAAATAAGATGACATCATGAATCGTGTGTTAAGGTGCCCAGTGCAAAACACATATAAATTAAATAAAAAGTACAACATTTTAATAACACCTATATATATTCTACACACGATACATGATTTCAAAAGATTGCTAGAGGTTACCAAAAGTTGTTTCATCTCAATGCATTAATTATTTTAGTATCAACCTCTTTAGCATACCAGAAAGAAAAGGGGGAAAGAAAGAAAGAGTAAAAGATGCAAAATGGAAAGAGGAAAGAGAATGGGGGCTGTGGGGAGAATGCAATATAGCAACAGATGACAGACACAGCGATCTGTAACAGAGTTGATACGAGGCGGGGGTAGAAAGGATGAGAAGGGCCTTAGCAAGGTTGGAGGAATGGTCAGACATATGGCAACTAGATTCAACACAAAGAGTGCAAAGTAATGCACCTGGGAAACAAAAACCCAGAAGAAGAGTACACAATAGCAGGGGAGGTACTAACAACAACAAAAATGGAAAGAGACCTGGGGGTAGTCATATCAGATGATCTAAAGGTGGGTAAGCAATGTGAGAAGTCTGTAAGGAGAGCCAGGGGGATACTGGGATGCATAGGAAGGGCATCACAAGTAGAACAAGCATTTGTCAGTGCCGAACGTTTGCTTGCAGGTATTTGCAGTGGTGTTTGGCATGTATGGTGCTTTACCCTAATGCCCTGTGCGATTGCTGGTATTTGCACAATAAATTGTCAACATGACCTTGTTACCCCCATTGATGAGCTACATAGGCGAAACACGTTTTGGGAGGATGTGAAAAATGACAGCTGTACTGCTTATAAGAAGTGTGGTAAATGGCAGTGTTGAAAATCTGGAGTGGAAATATTGAAAATTCGCAAACCTATGGCGTGCGTGGGAACTGTCAGCATGCGCTCAGTAAACAGTCATTTGTAGGATTTTTTTCACCAAATTTTCAACATTGCCATTTTAAAACCTCTGCTAATGAACAGTGTCACTGTGATTTTCTTACTGTGTCCTATACATTGATTTCACACACTGACTGCTCCATTGTGCACTACATGGGGGAAGATGTTTTGGGCAGTATGTGAAAAATGACAGCTGTACTGCTCATAAGGAGGTGTGGTAAAATGGCAATGTTGAAAATCTGGAGTGAAAATATTGAAAATTTGCAAACTTACGAGCGTGCGTAGGAACTGCGCAACGCAGAGTCATAAAAGTCATTTTTAGGAATTTTTTCACCAAATTTTCAGCACAGCCATTTTAAGACCTCTGCTCATGATCAGTGTCACTGTGATTGTCTTAATGTGTCCCATACATTGAGTTCGCACACCAACTCTGCGCCATTATGCGCTACATGCGCTTGAGGAGCCGTTTTTTTTTCAGGTAAAAAAAAGCGATGTGGGACCTTGCCATGCTGGGGTGGGCTCCCAGCGTGGCAAAATGGCTGGGGGTGGGCGAGGCGTGACGAGGTTGGGCACCCCAGCCATGGCAAACTACGCTGGGGGCGAGGAGCGACGCAGGATTGGGCACCGGCCGGCAAACTACGCTGGGGCGAGGAGCTGACGTGAGATTGGGCACCCCTTGGCAAAGTAACGACGGTTTGCCACGCTGGGGTGGGCTCCCAGTGGCAGCAGATGGTTTCTGGGGTGGCGGACGCGGCGCTGGGGGTAGCGCTGTGACGCAGGGGTGGCGGCGCCAGTATGGCAGCGGTGCTTCCTTTGAAGCAGAGGAACACTGTTGTCCACTGAGCTCCTGCACCCATTGGTGCAGGACCCCGCGCCTGCTCAAGGGAGCAGTGCATTGGGTGGGAGAGGCACACCTCCAAGTGTGCTACTCTCCCAAAAGCGTTCCATCTGCATGCATAGCGAATGTAAAAGGAAGTGGTTATCCCTCTGTACAGACAGTTGGTGAGACCCCATCTTGAGTACTGTGTGCAGTTTTGGAGACCTCATCTATGCAAGGACATAGACAGGATGGAAGCAGTCCAGAGGAGGGCAACTAAAATGGTGCAGGGTCTGCATCAGAAACCATATGAAGAGAGACTGAGAGAGCTCAATATGTATACCCTTCATGAAAGGAGGGACGGGGGGGACATGATAGAAACGTTCAAATACCTCAAGGGAATCAACAAAGTCCAGGAGGGTAGCATCTTTCAGAAAAAGAGATGTGTAAGAACAAGGGGGCACAATTTAAAGATAGAGGGGCGGTTCAGGGGTAATGTGAGGACATTTTTTTTCACGGAGACAGTGGTGGACGCATGGAACCGCCTTCCTGGAGAGGTTGTGGGGTCTAAAACAGTGGAGGAATTCAAACATGCATGGGACAGACATAAGGCAATTATAGTGGGGAGTGGCAGGAAGTAGGCTGTTTAACTAAAATCTGCAGCTTATCCATCCGGTAGGGAAATGGACAGACTGGGTGGGCCAAGTGGTTCTTATCTGCTGTCAAAGTCTATGTTTCTTTAGTTGCCAGGGATCTACATGAGCGCATACTCCAATGGGATTCTTCCTGTAAAATATAGAAAAAAGAGAAATTCAGACTGGATTTCTATAACAAATCATTCAGAATTCATTTTTTCTTTAAAAAGGGTTTCAGATCCCTTTGATCATCAAGTCCCATCTAGTCTCACACTTTGCAATGTGTATATCCACTCTTTTTTTTTTTTCTTCAAAAGTTCATTCACCCTGTCTCCCCCAAATTTATTAGTTTTTGATAACCGGGTGAGGTGTATTAGACAGAGAGATGCCTATTTTCAGACATGACCCGGGAGGTTACAACCAGGTGATACATGACAAATGATGAATATACAGTACAAAACCTAGCTAAAATAGAATACAATACAGATCAGTCGGTATAAGCTTAGTAAACAACGAGGGCAGAAAGGCACCCAATGTTAGAGATACATTTATAATATAAATTAAGTACCAATAGTTATAAAGAACTTTTGTAGATAGCAAGTTTACACCAGAAACATAGAACATAGAAATTGTCGGGAGACGAGGACTGCCAGGCCAATCCAGTCTGCCAGTAGGCCCTATACATGTATGCTTGTATGGTGGTGATCATTCTATGCACGTAAATTTGAGCCCTCTAGGATTAGTTACGCTTCTAAGAAAAATGGAGACCAGCCGGAGTGTCAGTTGTCACATTCACAATGTTTCTGACACGCTCTTGTATCCTAGATTTTAGTGCTCTTGTAGTACTACCTATGTACAAAATATTAAAAGGGCACCATAATGTGTACACCACAAAAGTGGTGTCACAAGAGGTGAATTCTCTAATTTGGTACACCTGGCCTGTACCTGGGTGGGTAAATTGTTTACCAGTATTACAACACTCACATATGTTACATCTGAGGTACTTGAATGCTCCCTTTGGTTTCTCCCCAAGCCAGGTCTGGGATGTTTTAAGTACAGACATTCTGCTGTGTACCAGTTTTTCTTTTCTATTCGGTCCCCTCGAGAATGTTACTCTTGGTCTCTTACCCTCAACCTCAGCAAGCTGTGGGTCAGAGAGTAGGTGTTATTAAAATGTTGGGCTGTTTTGTATTTATGTTTTTCACTGGGCACCTTAACACATGATTCATGATGTCATCTTATTTTTTGTATTTAAATGGGATGTGAATGTTTCCAAGCCACACCCCCTGAGGAAGGCTTTACCACGGAAGTGCTGGGGCTTGCAGAGTATAGCTCTGGCTGAAATAAATTTCACTGCATTTGCACCTTACTACTTCATTGGTGAATTTATTTTTCTGTCAGAGTGCTGTCGTCTTTTCCTGTGGTCATCATACCTACCTGGATTTCTTCATTTTTTTTTTTTTTTGCAGTGGGGATATTGTCAGGTCGCAAGGTTTTCTTTTAATTGGTTGCCAAAGTGTCCACCTAGCAAATATGTTACTGAAGAGAGAATACTGAGTATAACAGTAAGACTAAGAGATCCTGCTTTTGATTTTTTACTTTGCTTTTTTGTAATTCACCTGTTTGGCGCTTTCACAGTAAAGAAGGATCAGCCAGTTTTTGCTCACATGTGAAGGAGCTCTTGTTGGAGAAGCTCGTAATACTGTAGTCCTTTCCTCTCCCAGCAACAGTGGTGTACACTTGATTTAGTAGCACTGGTTGTGGTGGAGCGCACAGCTACTGTAGTCCGGGACTCTTTCTGTTGGCACTTGTTTGGGGGCTTGTGTGAGCTCACAGCTACTCTTGTCTCGGCATCACCCAGCAGGAGACGCTGTTGGCACTACTCTGTTAACCACCTGCTGAAAATCTTAGTAGCCAAATTGAAATGATTTACCACTGAAAATCTTTAATTCCCTCTCCTAGGCTGGTCTCCGGGCTCATAACTAGTGTGAGGTCCTTCCTGGAACCATATGACAGGCAGGAAAAAAGATCTCTGCAGGGGGCCAGATCCTCCCCTCCACATCTGTTGCCCTCAGTTTACTTCCTGCCTGTCATGAGGCAGGTTCTGTGCAGGGGCTCTGCCACTGCCTTTACCCCAAGCAGACATCAAACCAAGTTCTGCCCAGTAAATACACAAATCTTTCACGCATAACTTCTAACAACTTGAACTGATGAAAACTGCTAACAGCAGTGTAAGTTCATGTTTTATTTTTTTTTATTTATTTTAGTTGTTTAACCAGGTATAGCACACTAAGCTGAAAGCTTTTTTTACAGGAGCGACCTGGGAGCACAAGGAGGTTAAGTGACTTGCTCAGGGTCACACAGTATGCAAGTGGAAGCTGTGGGATTCAAACCCAGGTCTGGTCTGCTGGATGTCACCAGATTTGCAGCTCAGAGCCTTGGACCACTGCGCTATACTGCCTCAATAATCTTATTTTAACAGTGTATAAACTCATTTACTGGAGGGAAATTGGATCGAAATAGACCGACTTGGGGAAACTGACTTTCCAAGGAAAGAAATTACCTATAATTCGTCGTCCCCATATCCTTTCATCCAGCAGCTGTAACCTAAGGGACATAGCAAGCAGTATTCCATCTGTTACAGCTCCAACAGAGTGCTGGACAAAAATCGCTGCTTCATCTTTAGTCTATAGTGAGGCCATCACATCCCTTTGCCTTTGAGAGTAAGTGACGCATTGTTTGAGGAATCGCCACTTGTAGCACTTTCCTTCCGAATACTGTATCTGCCAAAGCCTGCACTTCAGTCTGTAATGTTTCGTGAATGTGTGCAGATAATCATATTGCTGCTGTGCAGATATCCAGGCAGAAGCAAAGGCATTTTCAGCCGATGACTCTGCCATGGCTCTTGTGGGATGTCCCGTTTGTATTTTGGGAGGTATGTATCTAGCTGTGCCCACCTGCAATTAGTGGATAGGGGAGGGGAATAAGAGGCAGTGTGAAGCAATGAAGTCAAAAGTCCGGTGGGTCTCTGAAACAAGGTTCAGACGTAACTCCCCCCCCCCCCCCGGTCCATCTGGGGAAGTGGTAACTAATTTGCACTGGCCCCAAGGTATAGCGGAGATTGAGAGGAACTCCCACTCCCCATCCCATTCCAGTTTCTCTCTGGTTTCTAGTGGAATCCTTCCTCTCTATCTCTCCCCCCCCCCCCATACTCTTACTTTCTCTACCCATTCCCACAAGTTCTTCATAATGTCCAGTGGCACTTCCTCCCTTTTCTCACCCCACTTTGTATCCAGTGGCATCCCACTGGTCCCTGACAGCGGCTGGCAGAAACCCTCTGCTCACCTCCTTGGCTGGCCACCTTCTAACTCGTGCAATTAGTATTGTGGGGAGAAAAAAAAGTTGCCAACCCATCTCTGCTCCACTACTCTCTCCACGTAGGTCCCCTTAGTCAGTAACTCATCCAGACAGGTGTTAGAGAAAAGTCCCTAATGGAGCACACCACACAGTGCTCCAGGTAACGTTGGCATTCAGGAGTAATGTACTCATTTTTTGACATTAGGTGAGTAAAATATAATTTTGATGAATAAAAATGCATTGAACTTGAATAAATGGCTCTTGAAGTATCTATAGAGCATTTGCAAGAGTTGGAATGGGTAGTGATATATACACACACACACAAAATTAAAGAATTTCTTTAAAATTTGGTGGTTAAAAATAGGCTAGTACTCGCCTCCATCTGGAAAAATGGCACCACCAGTACTATTTTAAGTCTCCCACTGCCAGGCAAGAATGTGGCAGTTTTTCCCAGTAGTGCTTTGTGATATCTTGTGAGGAAAGGATTGCCAACACATTCAGGCCTGGCGGTGAGACTAAGATGGTATCGGTGGCACGCTGCATTGAGGATATGTTTTGAATACTGGGTGAGTTACTATACTAAGGGGACCTGGTGGGTACGGTGGTAGGGGGAGATTTTAACATTGGCTGTAGTGGGCAAGTTGGGGTGAGTATTCTCTCTGGCCTGACGTAGTGAGCACTGTGCCCTGGGCCAGATCAACCCCCTAGAACGGTGTCATTTGGGAGAGGGAACACAGAACTGAGGCTAATTTGTAGTACTAGTATGAAAATGTAGGTAAGGGTAATGAGGAGAGATTCAGTTGGGGAAAAAAAATATAAATTTATATAGAAAGCCAGCTTAGGGCATTCTGTGGGATGTGAAACTGTTCTATTGTACCGTGCTGTGCTGTAATGTATCTAATGGTTTCTGTTGTAACTTTTTGTTAATAACCTAGAATGTAACCCACCAACTATTGTAAATGTTTCCCTGGAACTCTCATAAAATTGTCGCTGCACTATTTAGTTGATTTATGGATGTAAATTTGTTGACTAGGAGGGTGTCCCTTTTTTTCTGGGCGTAACCTGGCGGAACAGATTACAAGGAGGAGAAATTCAGTGTACAGTAAAATTGTCATGCAGGGTACATACACAGAAATATAAAAGAACACCACAAAAGTTAGGTAATCTGAGGTAAGTCAACAAAAGCTGTGGAAATGAGATGCAGGGTAGTGGTGTGTGCCAGGAAATTGACTGAATGAAGGGATAAGATGAGAACGGGATCCATGGAGAAGGAAACACCAACACAAGGTCAGTGTCATTGAGCGCAAAAAAAAAAAAATACAGTAATAAGAGCATTTAGGATGGACAAGGAGCTAAGGGTTTAGGGAGCTGGGAAGGTGGTGGTGCTGGTCACGGACACCTTGGGTGCATGTTCCACATGACAGGGCAGACAGGCTAGCCCATTTGGCCTTCTAGCCCATTAGGCCTTCTGCTGGCAGTTTTCTATGGGGGGGGGGGTGAAGCATGAATAGCTACTGATGATGCCTGTATACATATGCTGCTTTGGGGAGACCATTAATTAATTGAGATAAAGGAAGAGAACTCTGACAGTACACGTGGAACAGTACTCTGCCTGGGTGCTGACATAGCTAGCTCTGTTCCTCTTCATACATTATCTGCCCTCTGACATTACTGTGTGTGACATCACAACTTACAGAGGAGAGTCAGTTGCGTGATGGAAGATTGGTCACTTGATATAGTCACAAAACTTATGAGGTACGAAGAGGTATAGAACTAGATATGTCTGTCCTTCAGCTAAGGTACTGTGCTTTACATCATCTAAGGGGCAAATAGACAAAGAAAACTAGTTCAGGAGGAGGGCAGATGTGATTCCTCTTCACAAAAGTGGGAACAGGACAGAGGCAGAAAACTACAGACCAGTTAGTTTGACCTCGGTGGTAGGGAAAATTATGGAATCACTTCTGAAGGAAAGAATTGTTGAGTTCCTAGAGGCCAGTGGGACACAGGACCCAAGGCAGCATGGATTCACGATGGGAAGGTCGTGTCAGACGAATCTAATAGATTTCTTTGACTGGGTGACCAAAGTAGTAGACCAGGGAGGGGCTGTGGACATGGCCTACCTAGATTTTAGCAAGGCATTTGATACAGTCCCACACAAAGATTAATACACAAGATAGCCAGCCTTGGAATGGGTCCCAAGGTGATAGCCTGGATAAAAAATTGGCTAGACAACAGGACGCAAAGGGTAGTAGTAAATGGAGTACACAGTGAAGAAAGGAGGGTTACTAGCAGTGCATGAGGGTTCAGTACTAGGACGGCCCTTTTAATGTCTTTAAGTGACATTGCAGAGGAACTGGAAGGAAAAATATGTCTCTTTGCAGATGACACAAAGATCTGCAACAGGGTTGATACACAAGGTGGAGTGGAAAGGATGAGAAGGGACTTGGCAAGGTTGGAGGAATGGTCAAATGTATGGCAGCTCCGATTCAGTGCAAAGAAGTGCAAGGTAATGCACATGGGAAACAAAAACCCAAGGGAAGCGTACACAGTGAGGGGTGAGATACTGACAACAGTAAAAATAGAAAGGGACCTGGGGGTAATTATATCAGATGTCCTAAAGGTGGGCAAGCAACGTGAGAAGGCTGGGGGGATACTGGGATGCATAGGAAGAGGCTTCAATAGTAGAAAACAGGAAGTTGTTATCCCTCTGTACAGACAGTTGGTGAGACCTCATTTGGAGTACTGTGTGCAGTTCTGGATACCCCATCTCCGCAAAGACATAGACAGAGTGGAGGCTGTCCAAAGGAGGGCAACCAAAATGGTGCAGGGTCTGCACCAGAAGACATACGAAGAAAGACTAAAGGAGCTTAATATGTATACTCTTGAGGAAAGAAGGGAGAGAGGGGACATGATAGAAACTTTCAAGTACCTCAAGGGAATTAACAAAATCCAAGAGGATTTTCCAGAAAAAGAGATGTGCAAGAACAAGGGGGCACAATTTGAAGATAGAGGGGGGACGGCTCAGGGGTAATGTGAGGAAGTATTTTTTCACTGAGAGGGTTGTGGATGCATGGAACAGCCTCCCTGAGGAGGTCGTGGAGTCAAGAACAGTGGGGGAATTCAAGAATGCATGGGACAGGCATAAGGCAGTCCTAGGGGCTGGTAAGAGGAAGTAAGCTGTTGGTTAACTAGGATCTGCAGCTTATCTGTTAGGTAGGAAAATGGGCAGACTAGGTGGGCCAAGCGGTCCTTATCTGCCATCAAATTCTATGTTTCTATGTTCAGAAATCCAGAAAGGGACTACTGCCGGCTTTTTTTTTTTTTTTTTTTTAAAAATGTAAACATTTTTTGCCTGCTGGCTCTTAAATTTTTCGTGTTAGAGCTGTTGATGTTAAAGCTAATATTTTGGGTGTGGCTCTTCCAGAGGAGTCATAAAGCAGCTAACCGCTATAAGGCTCAGTCCTGTGCGGCAGTATAGCCTAGAGTTTAGGGCACCAAGGCGTAAGCCCACAGACTCGTCAGGTCTGGTTTTGAATCCTGCACCTGTCCAATACTAACATGCTCCACAACATCATGCTCTCACACAGCTGTGTGTAGAGGATACCTGACCGTAAAAAGACAGCAAATGTTTATATCCCAAACAGCTACAGTGTAGCTATTTGATGAGAAAATGTTTAGAATTTGCAGTATGTTAGGGTGTGGCGCACCTTTAAAACATTAGTGCAAATAATTTGTTTAAACAGAAAGGTTGAGATTTCTTGTATTGAACAAGCGCAACCCTTGGTCAGTGTACAAATCATGCAGCCCACTCCACTGCTTTTGCACTGTCTCTCGGCTCAGGCTGACACCATATTATAACCCTTTTGGTGTCTGCAGGGATCGGCCATAGCACAAGACCATTTGTGTCTAGGGGTAAGGTGGCATGCTGACTCGAGGGATCCCTCCCACAACTACACCTTGTCCCCGGACTGTGGGATGAAATAAACACATGCCTCTATGCTGACGGATATTATCAGACTGCAGGGACGTTTAAGCAGTTGTCCCTCTTTGCTGACATATTTTCAGTTGCACACACAGGGATACAGTCTCTGAATGCTCTCCTGGTTAGTCATGTACAGACCAGCTTGATTCTGATCCTGGACTTGAGTCAAGACCTTGGGGTTTCCTTGCATAACTCTGGAGCCATACAACTCCTCGTAACACAGGTGGGTTAGCTTATACTTCATGGTTGGAGCCTGTTCTAATCTGAATTTACCAGAATCTCCCACCTTGCTACATGCTTTAGGTTCACACAGTTTTACACATGCTCTGTGACCCTGTGGTGTCCTGTCGGCTGGAGGTACAGGAGGCATCACCACTTTAGGGGCTTTACTTTTGGACTTTTCTGGCTGATGGCATTTGTGGGGTGCCCTGGTCCTGTGAAAGCTGCAGCCTTGCTCAGAACGGTCTTCCTCACTGGAGCCTGCCCCTGCGCTAAGCACCTCCGATCAGCACGACTCCACTCACTGGTTGGTTTATTGGGTGCAGCGTGTACTTCATTCAGCCCTGCATCTGTTAGGAATTGCCCCATCCTCCTCTGTTGGAGGCAGCATCTCTATTGTCCATCCCACCTTGGTATCTCCTGTGCTCAGTGTAGGTGTATCTTTTACCTCCACAGTTTAGTCTTTCTCGCCAGGTCTTCCTCTATCAGCTTGGTTGGTAGCATCTCTCGGGTATGGGACCACAGAGCCCTGCCAAAAGGTGAACACCCCACTTCTGTGAAACCTTCCCAGCGCCGCAAATCTGCCAAGGACTTCCCCTGAGGAGATCCCTATCTGTCTCCCTTGCATACTTCCAAGAATTGACAGCAGTCTACACTAAGTGCTGCCTGGCTTCAGAACTCTGGAATCTCCACTGCTGTCACAATCCTGTCCCTGGAGGCTACCGGGCAACTGGGCATTGAGATGTGCTGGAATCAGACTGGATTTATTGACAACTGGTCTGTGTGGGGACATTGCTGAATATCGGATAACACCTTTGAGTTGGACTCCTTTACAAAGGTTCCACGTCATAGAAACCGAGACATCGGGGACAATAGCAACAACTAGACACAATAATTACAGAAATGGTTACAGATAACACAGTAAAGCAGCTGGTGCTACAGAGTTAGAGAGTGTTGCCAAACATAGGTACATAGTGCAGGATGGTAGCAGGTAACAAAACATACACTGCAGGGCGGTGGTGCTAGCCATGCCCTGGTGGTTATTTGCAGGCCTAGGCTGGACTGAGGTGTCCATTGTCAAAATAGAGGCACGTCCAGGGGTGGCTGGACCAGAGTTAAGTCCATAGTAGTACTAATAACATAACAACATATAACAAGATACTTCCACCAGAACATAGCAGTAGGTTCAACAAGAGGTAATGGCATTTAAATACAATTGCATAGATACAGATATATGGATGTAAGGTAATGAGTTAAAGTTTATATAGCAAACATCATTGGAGGAGTCCTAGTAAGCAGGACTTGCATTGTCAGAGGCACTACCAGTCAGTCTGCTGTGAGCTGGCATTCTAGTAACCAACTCCTTCTGGCGGGAGGGTTGTTAACAAGTGGAAGTCTGTGTTAACAGACAAGTTTGATAAGGCAGAACGAAGCATCCTTGTATCCAGTTTTATAAAGTGGCAGTGAATGCTTTGGCAAGAAGGGTCATGTCAGGACATAGAAAAAGTTTGGTTGGTTGGATCCTTGCTCCATGTTTAAGTGGGAAGTCTTAGAATTTGGCTGTCACCTGAATTGCCTCAATTGTAGGGGCTGTAACTGGCATTGGCCCACTAGCCACATGCTGCAGCTGCTGTGTTGGGCTAGTAACATTTTCCTTTAACTAGCCCTGCGGTCTTGTATTGGAGACAGCAACATTTCTGTAAATTCGCCAGCTGGGCCATTCGAAACATCTGTGGGGCTAGTGAATTTTCCCAGTTACTAGCCCTAGTGGCTGAAAGACTTCATTTCAGCCCCTGGATTGTAGGCAAGCTGTTGGCTGGAAACCATCATTAAGGAACAAACTATGGAATTGTTGGAAGCAGATGGGTTGGAGGGCAGGAGGCAGCATGGGTTTGTAGAAGGGTGATTCTGCCAAAGTGACCTGATTTACTTCTTTGATTGGATTACAGTGGTCGAAATTAAATTTTGCAGCCACTAGCCAGCAAGGCTAGTGACTGGGGAAAATTCACTGGACCCACAGACATTTCCACTGGCCCAGCTGGTGTACATACTGAAGTGTTGCCTTCTCCAGTACAAGCCCGCAGGGTTAGTTAAATAAAAATCTTACTAGACAGATACAAAATCTACCAACATTTGGCTAGTGGGCTGGTGCCAGTTTCGACCCCTGGATTACAAAGATGGTGGACAGGTCAGGCATGGATGTATACTGCTGCTTTAACAAGGTCGTCGATTCTGTTCCAAGTAGAAGGCTAAGAAAAAGCTGGCTGACATGGGTGTAGAGAACAGACTGCCCAGAAAACTGGCTGTGAGATAGGATGCAGAGGGTGGTCATCAGTGGGGTACACTCGGAGCCTAAGGGGTATTGCAGTTCTGGGTCTGGTGCTCTTCAGTATCTTCATTTGTGAATTAGGAGCTGGAATCTAGATTAAGGTGTTGTGTGGTGTATTTTTTTTTATTTTATTTTTTTTTTGTTTGCTGTTAACTAATCTGCAGCAGAATGGACGTTGAGCAGGGAGTTTGAGAAATGGAGACTTGGAAAAGTCTGGTTCAGATAATGTCAACTAGTGCAATGTGATGCACATTGATTGAGAGACCCCTAAATGGATTACTGGATGTAGGGAAAGAAGTGTGGTGCAGACAACTGAGAGAGACCTGGGGTCATCATTAGTGACCATCTCAAGTCCACAACACAACAAAGCACATGGCAGGGCAAGCAGACTGCTGGGATGTATACAAAGGAGATTTGATGGTAGGAGGAAGGAGGTGTTGCTGCCTCTGTACAGGTCTTTGGCAAGACTGCACCTGGAGTACTGAACACACAGTGTTTGAGGGACGAGGCAGCAGAGGAGAAAGATTTGCTCTGGTCCTATGATGCCCTGTTACTTAAATGGAAAGTGGTGGCTGGAATTGAGGGGGGTCTTGAGGGAAATTTGACGGCACGGGGTCATGATGTGTTGCACTGTTGTTGTGCCCAACACAACCTGGCTGGCAAAACGCCGCCTGCACAAAAAAACAGTCAAAACACAGACTATTGCAGAAATGCCATCCACCCATTCAACCAGTGGGGCGATGGAACAGCTCTTTGTGTTTTGTGGGTACTGCACCCCCCCGACACACACACCCCTGATAGGGGCTTTGCCCCCCACGCCCACTGGAATAATTATAATCAACTCTGAGGGTGTGTAGACCGGGGGTATGTTGCAACTTGGGAGGGGGTGGGGACTTTGTTTCTCAGTGAAAGAGTAAAAAATAAAACATTGTGAGACAGGGACTCAAACCCTGATCTGGTCATCCCCACTGCATGGTCTAGTGCCTTAGCCACTCAGCCATGGGAGCAGCTCAACCAGGCCCCAGACCTGCAGTCTCTTTATCTCTTCTCCTTTCCTCCGTACAGTGACAGGGGTAGCAGTTATTTCCTACTGCTGTGATGCCCCTGTCACTCTAAAAGGATTCACGCTTTACACAGCGCGGTTGTTCTTGCTGCGTTATGCTCACCCAGTACCAAATTTGACCACCAGGTGGCATTGTGCAGAATGTCCACCCTCTGTTGTACCTTACTTACACGGTGAACTGTCACTCACTGGAATCGGACTTGCATTCACTCTGCGTCCTCTCTCAGGCTTCCAGGCAGAGTGCAACAGCAAAGGGCAGTTGTGCCAAGCTGCAAGACCTGGGTAATCTGCCCTGAAACAGTCTGTAGGTTAAACAGTGTCGGAGTGTGAGGCAGACATTAAATTGGTGTTCTTAACTGTATAGGCTACTGCTGTTGTGAGCGTTCCCATCCTGGCCAGAACCAGCTTCGTCAGGGCAGTACTACTAGCTGCTAAGGCAGACACGAAGGTAAATATGGACTGACTACCCACCCTATCGCCAGGTACTGCTACTTAAAGCGTTACCAGGTGTAAGGAAGGTGGAGTGCCTCAGAGATTGGCCCCCCACAATGGTAGTTTACTCACCTGGTAAAGGTGATTGTGGGGGTATACATCTCTGAGGCACTCCACAACCCACTCTGATAGAACAATTTGAATGGCGTTTAATGCATATAGTTTTCCACCAGTATGCCATACGGGCCAGCTTACATTAGTGTGTGTATATAAAATAGGTAATAAACGTTCTACCTGTCCAGTTTTTTTTCTTGATAACCATAACAGTTGT
Source organism: Neoceratodus forsteri (assembly GCA_016271365.2). Taxonomy (NCBI): domain Eukaryota; kingdom Metazoa; phylum Chordata; order Ceratodontiformes; family Ceratodontidae; genus Neoceratodus; species Neoceratodus forsteri. The sequence goes on along the minus strand of JADMNL010000025.1, from coordinate 345,736,220 downwards.
GTGATCTCTTTTGCGCATTGATGATATGATCATGTTTAATTGATGTCACAGAAATGGGGAGGAATAACTGGTCATCAGACCAACAAGTTCTTTTAATAGGTACAGCTTTGGAAGACATCGAACTGATACAGGAGGGGCAGCATCACAGGGAATGGGGGGGCGGACTTTCTTCTTGAAAGTCACATGTGCATCAGCAACCTATCAGGTGCCATTCACTTTCAGTTGGTTACCATCTCTATTCCCCCCCCCCCGGGACGAGGCTGAAAATGGTCAGAATTGTCTAGCCCTTCTTTCCTGGTCAACAAAAAATAAACCCCTGTCTCCCTGTGTATTGAATAGGGGGGAAAAGGAGATCTAGCTCAGCTTCCTTTTAAAAAAGAAAATGTACTTTTGAGCAAGAACGAATCTTGAAATAGTTAAAAGAACTAGCTGAAAAATACAAACTTTTTTTTTCTTTTTTAAATAAAACTGAGCTAGAGTTCCTTTTTTCACTATTCAACATATGAGGAGATGCAGATGACAGCACATCATTTCAGCTTTCTAGTGGTGGGTATGCTTTGCGGCATGTAAACAACCTGTTGTGAATGGCATGCCTATTTGCACTTTAAAGGCATAGGCAATAAGCTGTTAGTACTGTACTGGCACATTTATTTAATTAATTTTGGTAACCGGCTAGGCCCACTGAGACCAAATGGTCCCTTTTTCAGGGGTGACACTGGGGTTAATACAGAGAGACATGAAGCAGTGATTTATACATTATACATTTAGAAAGCAACAATAGATACAGTATACGGAGGACTACAGCATTATTAGTCAACATAGTTCACAATCGGTTCTCATCAAGACTGAGTCAATGACAGTTCATTAGGAGTGCATTGGATATGTAAGGGCATTTAACAAGGGGGAGAGGAAAAAAGCATCACAGTGCAGTACAGCATGGGAGAAGTATAGATTCAGGACATCCTATCAATCGGTCAATCAATCAATCTTTATTTAGCCAGTTGAAACTCCATTGAGCAAGCTCATTTTCAAGGAGGGCCTGGGAGGTACAGAATAAATAATACAGCAGCACAATAGAACATATATAGCACAAATGGGCATAGTAATACAATACATAGCAATAAAACAAGGTACAAGGATAATCAATGAGGCCCGGTCGTAAGGTGAAGCCTCATCCCAGTAAACAGTACAGCAGAGAGGTGGAAGCAAGTCATCACCAACATGCTGAACCAGTGATTTTAGACACTGATAGCTCTAGTAGAGCAGAGTTAATGCTAGTGATAGTGCAAGCTGGGGGCTCGGCAGCAAGTAGAAAGCAAGGATAAATCCAGGAACATGGCTTAGGGTAATTCTAACAAGAGGATAGAAAGTGTATAGGGTTGACTGTAAGAATAGCAATGTATGGCTACAGTTTAGAGACAGGGAGGGCTTTGACAAGGCTCCGAGAAGTATCTTGAATAGAGTGACTTGAATAAAACCAGTAGGTTGCACCAATTTTATGGATTTCTGGATGATGTTCCACAGCTGGGGCAGCACATAGCTGAAGGAGGCTCTGCCAAAACGGGAAAAGACTTTAGGCACAGCTAGTGAGATGTACGAATGGCTTCTCAAAGCATAGTTTCGTAAGGTGCAGGAGGGCAGACGGTCAGAAATGTAGGAGGGTGGCATCTTGGATATAGATCTATAGGTCCATAGTATAGCGTTCCTTTGCCTCTTGAACATAAGTGAGGTCCATCCTACCACGGAATAGAGTACACAGTGATGGGTATCATGTGCCGCAAATGAAGTGAAATGTAAGGCCCTATAATAAAAGGTGTCAGGCTTAGGGCGGATTTTGGGACTTGGCCATAGAGGAAACCTGCATAGCCCTAGACAGCTAGGAATGTGGTTTGTACTAAGCTTTTTCTGGCCTCCTGGTTAAGCAGATGCTTGATGATTATTAAAAAAAAAAAAAAAAGTCCAAGCCTCTAAATTTTTTTATGAGCTCATCTATAAGATCAGCAAACAAGTCTTGTCAATCCACATACCTAAGTACTTGAACTTGGTCACATAGTCAAGTGACTCGCCAAGCAGGGTGGTGATGGTGGGAATATTGTCGTGCTTAAGGGAGTTTATGGACTTTGGGGATAACCGCATTGCCTTGGTCTTTCTGGCATTCAATAGGAGCTTTTGACTCTGGAGGTTTTGTTGCAACGTAAGGAAATCTGCTTGCAAGTCCGAGTAGTCACTTTCGGGAGTAGGCCTGGCAGTGTAAAGGACCGTGTCGTCCGCAAAGAGATGTACACTGGAAAGTTTGATTCCACAGTCGATGTTGTTAATATAAAGTAAGAAAAGTAAGCGCCCCAAGATGGAGTCTTGAGGTACGCCTCTGCTAATCTGTTTCAGAGTGGAGAGATCTCCTACTGCTTTTACTTGCTGCATCTGTTCTACCAGGTAGCATGAGAACCATTTTTAGGGAAGGTGCATCCAGACTAGTATTGTGGAGAGTAACTAAGAGCAGTGCATGGTTGACGGTATCTAAAGCCTTGCTTAAGTTGAGGAATACCGTGTAAATGTGATTCTTTTAAGTCTGTAATTTAAAAATGACAATACCTCTTTAATTTATGCAATTCATAGTCTCTCAGGTCAGTGCCTAGGAGATTAAATTAAACCATTAGCATTTATAACCGGAGCAGTGGTTTGAGGTTCAGTGCAGGGAGATGCAAGGTACTGCACCAGGGAGCCAGGAAACCTGGGCCAAGTGTACACCGGGGGTGGGGAATACTAAGTCTCGATGGCTGGCTGAGGGGGACCTGGGGGTGGTGGTGGTGGATGTCAATATGAACAACTCGGAGACTTGTAGGACGGCAGCAGCCAAGGCCAACAGGATGCTGGGATGCATCGCTAGGGGGATCACCTCCAGAAGGAGGGAAATGATACTCCCTCTGTATAACTACTTGATGAGGCCGCACCTCGAGTACTGCGTGCAGTTTTGGAGGCCACACTTAAAGAGGGACATTGAACTCCTGGAGAGGGTCCAGAGGAGGGCAACCAGAATGATTTGGGGCTTGGGTGACAGGACCCTATGGGGAGAGGCTCGAAGAGCTAAATATGTACACATTGGAAGAGAGAGGGGGGGGGGCATGATAGAGGTCTTGGGTACATGAAGGGGGTAAATAGGGGAGGTGCAGTCAGGGTGCTCAGAAGGAAGGAGGTTGGGGCAACTAGAGGGCATGGGTGGAAGCTGGAGGGGGGAGATTCAGGAGAAAGGAGGAGTGCTACTTCACTGACAGGGTGATGTAGCCATGGAATGAGATGCTGGGGGGTGGAGGGGTTCAAGAGGAGGTGGGATAGGTGCAGGGGAGGGTCCTGAAGCAAAGTCCAGTGCAGCGAGAATATCTGGGACTGGGAAGGAGAAGCCCGAAAGGGCAGGGGGGCAAGGTCCGCTTCAGGGTGGGGGATGACCAAACGAGCAGATGCGAAAGACCGATAGGCCTATTCTGCTGGCATGTTAGTATGAGTTCAGCAAACTTTGAGCTCTTTTTTTGAAACTCCTTAGGGAGGTAAATGGTTGGATGCAGCATGGGAGCCCATTCCATAGGGAAGGGATAAAGGAAGAGAAGGATCGAGCTCCTCAAGAGGTTCCGACTCTGGGTACCTGAAGTAGCTGGTGTTCAGAGGACCTTAAGGTTCTTTCACACTGTTAGGACTGCAGCAGATTTTTTAGGCTGGGGTGGGGATGTCGTCTTGCATTAATTTGTAGGCTAAGCATAAGGAGGGGTAGGCCAGCCTCCCCTTGAGTAGCAGCCAGTATAGGGATTTCAGCACTGTACAGTGGTGGTCATGTGACCTGGCTGAATTGGCAAACCTCCCTATTCTATGGTAGAGTTCTCTGCATCTGGAGCTCCATACCCCTGATAGTGTAGTATAGGAGCCCCATGGAGTACAGTAGGAAGGGGGGTACCTTGGGCAATTCTAATGTGAGATTCAGAGGTAAGGAATGGGCTCAGACGGTACAGGAGGCTCACCTTCTGGTTAATAGTTTTAGTTAGGTGGCAGAGATGAGTCCTATATGTACTGTCTTGGTCAAGGTGGACCCCCTGGTACTTGATGGAGTTGACCACCTCTACTCTTGTCCTGTCAGAGAGACTGAGTTCAAGTTTTGTAGTGCGGTCAGTATCAAGACTCCTTGGGCCAAATAACATTGTCTTTGTCTTTTTTCCAATAAGATGTTTATCTATTCATACATTGCGAACGAGTGCCAACATTGAGAGAGGCTGATTGCTATTGTGGGAGTGGTTTTCCTGTTTACAGGTATGGGCAGAAAACCTGTCTTTTGGGTGAGGAGGGCGGATGGGTGCCAGTGGGTGTGTGAAGGGGTGCAGTTTGTGGGAGACCAGAGTGTTGGGGAGGGGGCTGTATGGGAAATAGAAATATACGGCACCTTATCTGAGCATTGCCCATACTGCGGGGGGCGCAGTACAGTTACGGTACGTATGTGTGCCTGGGTACAAAATAGTATCTGAGTTGATTGCTGACTAAAGCAAATATATTTTCCTGCTGGACTTCCAGACTTCAGGTGGATTTTTTTTCTACAAATCCAGGCAGCTTCTAACCTCCATTTCTGCCTTATTAGCTAGTTTATCGCGTTTGTCCTGGTGCTGGAGAGGTTCTTGTTGGGGGATTTCTGGGGGGGGAATGGAAGAAAGGCAGTGAATATAATGGAATTTTGTGTCATGGGGGGTGGCTGATGCTTCGAATTTTCTCCAGTCATGGCCCCCAGTAAGTTTACCCCCCAAAAAAAAAAAAAAATCAGGGTTCTGTTAAAATATTGTAGGGTGCTGGCCCACCACAGACTACTACTTATGATATATTGCTAAACCAAAATAATTAGCTTTGGTAAAACTTATTGCCACTAAAGGTCAAAACAGTACATCTCTCGGGCTGCCTGCTGGCGCAGCTTGTGGTGCCATGCAAGCGACCTGTGTTTGGGAGCAGACCCTGGATGTGTGGATCGGCCAAGTGCAGGGCTTCCTGACCCAGGAAGAAGATGGTGCCATGTCCAGAAGTATAGTAACTGTTGTAGTGGGCCAGGCAGTTCACTTCCCCAGTGACATGCTACCAGACTGCACAGCACCATCATGTGGAGGGGGAGGGGAAACCCTCTGGTTGTCTGGATGACTGACACAGGTGCACTCAGCCGCACCGCAGGGACCTCCACCAAAAGGATCGGGTCGGTAGCAGCAGTTAGGTCTACAAGCTTGTCATGGCTTGAAGACGGGGGGGTGGCTACAAAAAGCTGAATGCAGAAAAATGTGCAGGGCTTAAAATAATGACCACAGTTCTACATTTCCCCTGGAATTGTGAGCATCACAGCATACATTTCCAGGGCAAATGTTACCTTTCCACATAGAAATGTTTAACAAAATAAAAAAAAATACTCTGCACTGCAGCAGGACGACTGAGCTGTTTTTCAACAAAGAAATTAACAGGGCACACATCTGTGGACTGAGATTTTAAAGACTCTTCAATAAAAAAAAAAAGTGTTTTTATACAAATTGTATGAAGTAACACCACAAATTTGGATGAGTGCAAATGACAAAATCTTTAGAGAAGTACCTTTTTGCCAACGAAACAGTTCATTTGTATCCAGTAGACGCGCGCATACACGTTGTACTAGAGTCCTGTTTATTAATAAATGAGTTTTTAAATTTGACTGTTTTCTTGATTTGCGAGTCATCTCAGTGCAACACTTAACACAAACACAGTCTACACAGACAAACAAGCTCTTAGACATGGACAAAGCAGCCCTGACAGATGCATGAGTTTTTTGCCTAACATTCCTGGCAAAGATTCAACTGGAGCCATCTCATTCTTCTCAAACTCTCATTGATCAGACAGAACGATCAGTGGCCTGGCATTCATCTTGGATACACACACAGTTTTATTATCCCAATCTCTCACTTTCCCATGTCTGTTAATGGTAACTGGTCACTGTTATGACTTCTTCTTTTTTGTTTCTGCAGTCTGTACCATCATGTTTGTTTATCCTCTGTCCCCCACTGTCATGTCAAGTCTCAACGGGTTTATTTCTCTAGATTCCCTCTTTTCTGGCTGGTGTGCTAATTCACCTGTGCGCGCCCCCCCCCCTCCCCAAATCATCCTACAACCCAACTGCTTTTCTTTACCCAGTACAAGTAATGGATGCCTTCTCTCACCAATCTTGCCATGCTGTCATGCCCCCAAAACTCTAACCATCCTTACCCTTACCAAGACTTTAAAACTTACTTGCTCAGTTTCCCTTGAGCCATGGAAATTAGATGCCCTTGTTCTTGATCCCACCACTGCTACCTGCTTCTCCGAAGTGGCGTGACTTGCTGCTTGCCTGCCTGCGCCATACAAGCTGATGGGCATACGCGTTACAGTGAAAAGAAGTGTGTGGAGGAGGAAGGCAGCAGGCATAGTGGGGAGAAACAGTTTAGCACAGTGGCTAGAAGGGAGGGGCTGTAGTGGCAAGTTGGGACTTGTGAACTTTCTGGACAATGAGGTAGTGGTCTGCGGTTCTGTCCCATGCAGCAGCTTGCAGCCCAGATCCCCCACCCCTCCCAGCGCCGGCATGATGCGCTTTGGTTCTGCCTGGCTTCTTTTTTTTCTTTCTTTTTTTTTTTCCCTGAATACCCCTCCCACTTGCTGTGGGGCATGACACGCGTGCTGAGAGTTCACTACTGCCACCGAGGCCAACCCAGCCAATGCAGGAATTGCATCTCCAGACAGAAATGCTGCCTTTTTAAATAACATTTCCAGCTCAAAGACTGCCTTTCACAGAAATCTGGAAGGGCTGTATTTCGAGCCCTGCGCATTTGAAGACCTGGATTTTGTGTAATTGAGCTGTCTTGGCAGGGGGTCAGGTGCCTCATAGGTCAGGCACTTGACTTCCAGGAAGGAATGCTGTGAGTCGCAGGGAATTTGTACATTCCCTGCCAGACGATAATTCTCTGATATTGACTGGAAAGTGGAACGTAGCTTGCCTGCCTTGCTGACCAGAGGCCTGATCACATCCACAGCATCCTCTGTTTAGGTGCAAAAATTAACCATGAATGTATTTATTTTTGTTTGAAGCTTCAAGTTTATTCAGGCATTAAAAAATAAACCCAATATACATAGTAAGAAACCCAGGGTACAGCCAGGCTTATAAAGGCCTATACAGCCATGGAATACAGAAAGCAGGATTAGCGAGTACCCTTTTCTAGATTGGCAGTAGTGTCATTTCAGGACTAGTGAATCAAAATAACAGGAAAATCCAACAGAGTAACAGGACAACACTCGGATGGTATAAGCTTGAAATTTAAAAATTGTAGTTATTGGCTTTTTGTTAGCAAAATGTTGTAGCCAAATCGCAAAATCTGTAGCCAGAACCAGCAAATTCATTTTCTTGTGTATTCTTGCAGAAAGTAGTATTGTAAACAGAATGAGAGATGGTTTCATTCATTCATTTTTGTTTAAAACGAGAGCCTGTGGACAATAAATGCCCGTTACCATAGGCAACTGTAGTCATGGTACGAATAAGAGAGTCACAGACAATAAAATACATAGTACAAAAAAATCACATTTTCATTAAGTAGCACACCATTGGTGTCAATTACAAATGTCCATAACACCAATAACCTTTCTGAAAGCTGCAACAAAAATTTGTAATTAGCTAATGTTTTTGTGGATAAAGGTAAGGAATTCCCAAAAGTGCCAACTCCTATAATAGAAAGCTATTTGTCCAGCCTTATTTGAACATTTGGGTAATTTTTAAGTATAAGCAATCTATAGGTCGGGTTTTAACATTTGGCAATGCTGGTCTTTCTACCAGTAATCTTAATTTAGTTGGGACTTGTTCATTTGCCATCTTCCAGGCCCAACATCCCAGTTGTTGATTTATTCTTCATTGCAAAGTATACTACTTCGATACTTTGTATAAACAACAAACGTGCCATTCTAAAGGTAAATCATATGCAAACCTACAAACTTTGTTGAGTAACAGTGCTGTTCTTTGCAACAAAGATTTACTGGCAGATGAGTAAATTGCCATAGTCAGTAATGGATAGAATACGAGCTTGAACAATACGTTTTTTGCCTCCTGGGTAAAGTTAAATCCATTCCTATACAGCATGCCAAATCCTTGGTTACAGACTTCACAACATTGTCAATGTGTGATAACTAAGACAGCTATCTAATGTCTGACCTAAATATTTGTATTGTGTGACTTGATCCAAAATAATACTATCAGCTGTTTTTATAGAATGAGACTGTTGGGAACCAGTATGTTGCCTAGAATGGAACAACATTTCTCTTTTTTTTTGAATTCAAACATAGCTTCTTATTAATGAACCAATCATGTGCAGCATAAAAATCAGATTGAAGTATGATAGTCAAGTTATTTGTTTTTTTTTTTTTTTTTATTCTTTAACTGGATAAGGCCCACTGGGCTTTTTTTTTTTTTTGTTTGTTTGGGGCGACCCAGGAGCTTTGTTTCACACAAATTAAAATTTGACATTAAAATTGTTGCTTCAGAGATCAGTTTTATTGGGTGGGGGATTCAGTTTATAATTCATGCAGTATGCTGTTTAATTATTTATTTAATCTCCTTTGTTGCTGCCTGTCATCCGTGCAAGTCCCTCCCCTCCACCCCCACTCGTAGAATTAGACTCTGATGGGTTACAGCACCTAGCCAAAGAAATTTGCAGCAACTGAGAGTCCTACATGCAAGTGGTTTTCGTTCAAGGCCAGAACTGACAGTGTACTGATTTACAATACTGCCTGCACGAATACAACTCCCTATCCCTTTTTCTGCCTTGGCAGTCCTAACATTTGGGCCCTCGCCCTACCTTGGCAGCTAGTTTGAGACAAAATTATCTGTGCTTGTTATTAAAAGGGCAGCAACTTACACCACAGTCTTTTATAAGTTTATGGGTCCGGTTTGAGGGCCTCTTATGAATATGAGTGTCACCTCACGTGTTCTTAGTACCAGAGGACTGTGAACCAAAGGTAAGCAGTTCTGTTGTCCTAAGGACGCAAGAGGTGACGTTCTTGCATCCATAAGAGACCGTCCAAATGGACCCATAAACTTAATGTAGCCTGCTAACTTATTAAATATATATTTTTTAAGTTTAGCACAGTTAACGGCATGAGTGGTTATTGGGATGTCCATTACAGCGGCTCAGCATGCAAGGTACTGTTACAGTAATGAGTACCTCATGCACAGCTGAAGGTAGGGCTGTAATTGTTTGGTGAAACTCTTGTGATCTACAGTTTACTAACAAAATTATTTTGTACACAGATGCTGCTAAATATAATGTGGCACCATGACTACCAGCCATGCAATAGCCGCAAACTTTACCTTAGTCTGTCCTCCATGACTAATGCAGTCTTGTAATACTGTCAACAGTTACTATGGCCTCAACAACACTTAATGTAAATGTAGAGTAAAAAAATGGCGCTGTCATGCTTGTTTGTACCAGCACGTCAAACATCCAATGGAACAGGCATGGCTATTCTTTATTCTCTTTACACATTTCCCTACGTTCCTGCTGCAGTAATCAGTGGAGTCGAACTGGAATTTTATGCATTTGACGCAGCACTTTGCAGGACCCAGTAAAGTATCACCCTGACACACTTGTAGTGTACCCCAGCTACGCCAGCTGAATAACTGCAATCTCGATTTGGCTGTTCAGAGTTTAAATCAAAATCCAGAAATAAATGTGGAAATGTGATTTGGTGAGTGCCAGCTTCTGTTTGTCTTTATCAGACTTCTCTAACACTGTGTCTGTCTCTGTCTCTCTCTCAGCTTGGCTAATATCCCACTAACCCCAGAGACGCAACGGGACCAAGAACGACGGATACGTAGAGAGATTGCCAACAGTAACGAGCGACGACGAATGCAGAGCATCAACGCTGGCTTCCAGTCACTGAAAACACTCATTCCACATACAGATGGAGAGAAACTGAGCAAGGTAAAAAGTCTCCCCTCTAATTCGGGACTCGCAGGGGAGGATCTAAGCATGTACATTTCACAGCCTGTACTACTGCTGGCAGCTGCCTTCAAGCTGTGAGCCATACTGTCCCTCCATTTTTGCTCCTCGGATTAGAACAGATGGAGCATTATGGGATATCTAGAGTCACTTTCCATTAAAGAGCTCCTGTCACAGTTGAGACAACTTTGAAAAAAAATTGAATATTGAGACATAAATGTAGCTTATATTTCATATTTTATTCTGTAATTCTCACCCTTATTTCCTTATTACTAAGGGTATTTGCATGAAAACAGTATCTATACCCTTTCAGCCCTGCATGCTTGCCCACACCTGACATCACAGCTCGGTTTATGACATCAGTCTGTTGCTGTGGAGATACTTATGTCATAAACCAGGGATTGTAATGTCAGGTGTAGGGAAGCAGGCTGAGAAGATAGTCTAGGAGACCAGGATCTTGTTGTCTTCTAACTCTCGGTAATAAAACAGGGAACTAATTACTGAAAATATATGAAGTAATAAAGAAAATGTGATGGTGTCAAATATAAATCTTCTTTTTTTTTTTAAATGTTTTCCAAATGCTGTTAAGGGGCACTTAAAAGAGCTAGTTATATTATTTTTTAGAAGTAGTAGAAACGTAGACTTTGACGGCAGATAACAACCGCTTGGCCCACCTAGTCTGCTCATTTCCCTACCTACAGGATAAGCTGCAGAGCCTATTTAACCCAACAGCCTATTTCTTCCTACCCACCACAAAAATTGCCTTATGTCTGTCCCATGCATTCTTGAATCCCACCCCCAGTTTTAGACCCCACAACTTCCTCAGAAAGGCTGTTCCATGCATCCACCACCCTCTCTGTGAAAAAATACTTCCTCACATTGCCCCTTAGACGTCTCCCCTCTATCTTCAAATTGTGTCCTCTTGTTCTTGCACATCTGTTTTTTTGAAAGATGCTACCCTCTTGGACTTCGTTGATTCCACTGAGGAACTTAAAAGTTTCTATCATGTCCTCCCTCTCCCTCCTTTCCTCAGGGGTATACATATTAAGCTCCTTTAGTCGCTTCTCGTATGGCTTCCCTTGCAGACCCTGCACCATTTTAGTTGTCCTTCTCTGGACTGCCTCCATCCTGTCTGTCCTTGCAGAGATGGGGTCTCCAGAACTGGACACAGTACTCCAGATGGGGTCTCACTAACTGTCTGTACAGAGGGATAACAACTTCCTGTTTTCTGCTGGTGATGCCTCTCTCTATACATCCCAGTATTCCCCAGCCCTTCCTGCTGCCTTCTCACATTGTTTGCTAACCTTAAGGTCATATGATATGAACTGTTATTTGTATCTGAAGTATTTTTTATTTCCCCTTTGCTGATTAGAAGGAATTTTTTACTTGACAATTGGTGTGATGTGTGGAACAGTGCTTTACCTGGAGGCTGACCAGCTGGTTATCTTTCTTCTCACACACCATCAGCCTTGTAACCTTGTTGTCTGACACCACAACTGGCCAAGCATGAACAGTCGCCTGAAGCCATTTTGGTCCTATGTGAGGTCACAGTGCTGATGAAGTCTGAAGAGGAATAGAACGAGATATGCCAGCTGCCAGGTAAATGATTGCTCCTTAATCTAACCTTGACTGCCTGGTAGAAAGCCTTCTGATGAACAAGTGGGGAAGAAATATATACTTAAATAGAAAGTAACAACTGACTGTTATTAAATGTGAAGAACATGTTCTGCCTGCTTATTTTGACATAATTAGCTTTTTAATTCTCTCAGATCCAGATGTACTGAGAGGAGAGCATGCTAGGATAGGTTCACAGCCTCTTACTGGTCGAGTCCATATGTACAGTCTGTCCTTGTAGCTGCAGCCAGTTGTTCTCTGGGTTTGGTTGTGTTGCTGATTAAAACTCTGGCTTTAAATTTGTACTTTTCAATGTCTCTGCCATAACACGTTTTATGTTTATATGAGAAAATGTGTGCATGTCTTGAGTGCACGATTGTTATGTTTCTGTGTGTTTTATGAAACTGCTGTATTATATTGAGGTTGTGTATTTCAGTCTGTTCTCTGAACTGTAATCTCCAACAAGACAACTTTGTTAAAGAGGGCTCTTTGGGTCATTAAAGGTATCTTCTTTAAAAAAAATTGAATCTTTTCATCTGTCTGCCAATCCCAGTTAGCAGAATCACTGATGAATCCTTCCCTGTGACTGGCAGTGTTTCTGATTAATCCTTCCCCCTGCAGGTAGTTGTTCAATGGATGTGCATGGCAGTGTCTCTGAAACCCATCCCCCTGATGGCAGCAACTCTAATTGGGGGAGGGGGTGTTCATGAAAATCCCTCTCCCCTACGGACTACTACTTTGTGAGTGTTGCTGGCAGTGCTGCTGATAAATCGTTCCTGTGTAAAGAGCTGATTTTATCTATGTCAGTCTTCACCACTCATCACAGTTGGGTATCTGCCGGAGGTCAGGACCCCGCGGGACCATCGGCGCTGCCCTTGAGGCCGACACACTGTGTGGCACTCTTGGGTTGGCCGTTACACTGCGTTGACTTCTCCTGCCTGCCAGTTCTTAGTCTCCCGCCGAAGAGGTTGCCTCGTGGGAAGCTGTGAAGAGTCCTAGACCTGCTCCGCAGTAGTTTTTCATAAAATTTTACCTTTGGTCGAAGTCCATCGGTTCTCCTGCCGGTTCTGTTTCTGCCAACGCTCGATGTCGCCTGGTAAGATCTTTTCTTATTTTTATATTTCCGCGATGTTGAGTCTATTTTTGGTGTTTTTTCCCTGTAGGTCATGTCTCGGTCGGAGGGCAAGAAATCTACTAAGACAGGTTGGCCCCCCATGCGACGGTGCCCTTGCAGCCGAAAGTATTCCGTCCCGACCAACCACGACTGGTGTCTCTCGTGTCTTAGCCGCTTCCGCGACGCCAGATTCGTGCAATGCCTCTTTCTCCATGGACGCGGGTCATTAAGCAATCTTGGCGTGGAAAGTGGGTGAGCTGCGCCCGACTTTGAAGTCGGGTGTCTCGTCAGGCGAAACTGCAGCTCTCTGCCTTTCCTCCGGGTCCCCTCCCGGTTCTCTGGGACCGAGGAGGAGGAGACCTCTACTACTAGTAGTCTAGCCGTTGCCAAGGCTTCTTCAGCGGCGCGGGAGGCCTGTTGCGTTCCTCGAGGTGGGCGGAGGCGCCGCCATGGCAGTTACCTTCGGGTGAAGCTCCCCTGGTTTCGAATAGCGTGGTTCACAAGGCCGGGTCGGTCTGGGCTGTTTGTTGGCCTCGGCGTTGACTTGTATCACATGGTGCTGTGGCCATAGCGCCGACGCCACGCTGACGCCGTGGGAGCTGCTACGGAGCCGTCTTTTTCCATGTCTTGGCACAGAGGTTGAGCATGATGCCATGTCCTCGGGGCTCGGCGCCATGGCGCCTTCAGATTCTTCTGTCGGCGGTGCTGCCTCTGTTCTTGGCGCCGATGAGGGCGCTGTCTTCGTGGGACCGGATGGCGCTATGACTGGTCCCGGCTCTGGAGCTCTTGTTCAGGCTGGGGCCATGCCCCCTGCGGATTCCATTCGCGGGGCTGCGGGGGGCGCTGGCACCGGCTCGGGCACAGCTTTGGTTTCTGGGCCTGTGGGCAAGGATGGCAGTGGGCACCCTCCTACGGTTTGGCACAGGGCCTTGGCCTCTACCTCCTCGGGGCGGAGGAGCTCTGGGTCAGGCGTTCAGTCTGACCCTTTGGGGTTGGCTGTTGAAGTGGGCAGCCCAGTAGTCTCCTCGACGAGCTGGAGTCAGCCCCCTTCTGAGGTGGGGTTGGTGGCTACCGAGACTAGGGTCAGGGGTGCTGACCCGCAGGCAATGGTGCAGGCCACCATAGCTCTGCAGCCTGGTCTTGGTGGTTTCACTGACCCCTCAGTAGTGGTACCCCCACCTATGGTGTGCCTGGATCGCCCAACTTTGGGGCCGATCAGAGCATCTACAGGAGGGGAGGGTACTGTGCCCTGGATAGCCCCTTCGGGAGCTGCTGTGAGATGCCAGCTACCTAGGCTGGCCCTCTCAAGGAGGAGAAGGGCTCTTTCGGACTCCGAGGGGTGTGGGGTCGGCATGACGGCCTTTTTCGTCCACCCGGGCTCTGGGAGAAGCTATAGTGCTTATCTCCGCTCTTCCTCCTCCTCGGTCTCTTTGAGAGAGTCCCATTCTTTTGAGGTAGGGGATCATCCTTCTGGACCTGTACGGTCCCGGTCACCTCACGGGGGGGGGGGGGATTCTTCCGAGCGCAGTCAAGGCAGCACCGAAATGGTTGTTCAGCTGTCAGCTGTGGGGTCTTCCGGGACACCTTCTTCCGTGGGTGCCCATGGTCCGCTCCTTAGCCCAGGCGGAGGTCAGCCGACATCTCTTCTCTGTCCCCATCCCTCTACCACATTCTCCTGCGCACCCAGGCATCCTTGGTCCTAGCAGGCCTCTCTCCTGGGAGCAGTTCAGAGCGGTGGCTGCTTGGTTCCCTGCTTACATTAGGGCAGTGGACAGCTAGGTTTTTTTTCCAACCCCGCCCCGTTCAGCCACCCATTGAACAGCGGTGCCCTCCAGCTCCTCATCCCCCTCTTCCGGGGGGAGAGGAAACTTTTGTCCACATCTCTCCAGCTGCTGATCTCGCTGCGTATCAGTGATTCCTCATGAGGTTCTTGGAGGACTTGCACCATACTCCTTCCACTATCAGCAATCCTGAGCACTCAGCGCACACATTTCTAGGCGATTTTGGCGATGCCACCCTTGTGGTGCTGCCCTGGCCTGCTCTCTTTTGGGAGGCGATGTTGCATTCCTGGCAGATACCCTTCTCCGGAGTTCCTGCCCCGAGGGATCTCAGCCAGAGGTATTGCGCACCCCGGAGTCTCCAGGTTCCGTGCCTCATCCACAGTCTGGATTGACGCAGTTGAATACTCCTGATGGGCTTCACGCCCTTCACCGTGACCAGACCCCAGATCAAGACTCCTCGGATTTTGACTTGTGGGGTAGGAGGACTTTCTACTCTGCACGGTTACTTCTTTCTATTTCTGCATCAGGCCCTATGCAGCCTATGACAGGTTCTTGTGGTCCAGGCTGGGTCAGCTCCTAGCCTCATTGCCTGACACGGGCAAACCAGACCAAGCCATTACTTTCGCTGCGAGGTGGCCTGGGCTAGCAAGGCACCAAGCGGGGGCATCCTGCGATGCCAGCAGTAGCTGTCAGGTCGTGGGGACAGCGATCTGCACTAGGCGGACGGTATGGCTGCATCTTTCCGGTTGTCACCCTTGGTCCGGTCATTGGGTGATTAACTCCGCTCACCAGGGAACCTATCTCTTCTCCCGTAGGCGGAGACTGCGCCAGCCGGGCAACCTTCCCTTCCTCCGGGGGCGCCTCCGTCTCACTCTCCCACTCTGGCCTCTCCAGGCCCTGAAGGTTCCCTTTTAGTGTGCCACCCACTGAGAGCTAAGGATTTGAGTCCCTTAGGGTGTAAAACAAAACCCCCTTCACGGGGGCTCGGTACTCACCCAACAGTGATGAATGGTGAAGATTGGCACAGATAAAATATGAAAATGATGTACCTACTGTAATTATGATTTTTCTGTGTATCTTCACCATTCATCATGATCCCACCCTCCATCCCCCAGGGGACTCTGTCTCTGGGTTCCCCTCCCTCTATGTGCCCATTCCTCCCCCTCTTTAGGAGTGGGGTGAAACGGGCACACAGGGGGATAATGTTCTAGGGAGAGTGGGCAGCGGGGGAGGGGCATTTCTTCTCCAGTGCCTTGGCTCTACCCCTGTGGGTGGGAGTTGACCGTTTCCTTCCTTTCCTCCTCCCTGTTTCCCGTCCAACCTATTTCTCCTCGTTAAAAAAAAAAACTCTCCCCTTTTTTTTTCCAATAATCTTCTCTTGAGAGGGTGTTAATTCCCTGTACCCTGTCGTTCTTCCATAATAGCCGACTCTGCTTTTCTGGAGTGTTTGCCAGTTATTCCATGCCTTGAATTCTGGCAGAAAGCCTTTGCTACTCCTTGCAGTTCCTATACAATCTGGAGACGGACCAGGTTCTGGGATGTTAGCCTCTTCCCTCTCTTCCTAAATTCTTTACCCACCCTACCTCTTCCTTTTCCAGAGATTGGGGCCCCTCCCAATCCCTTTAGTTTCCACCTCTTCTCCCTTCCTGTCCTCTGTCGTTATTTCTCCATTTGGTTCATACATCTTTTCCTGTCCCTTGGACTTCCTTGTCCCACCCTCCACTCCCTTCCTTTTACCTCTCCGGCGACTCAGAACTGGCAGGCAGGAGGAGTCGACGCAGCCTCAATAGCCAACCCCTGCAGCACCACGCAGTGCGCGAGGCTCGAGGGTGGCTGCTTGATGGTTCGTCAGCTCCACCTACCTTAAAAAAAAAAAAAAAGGCTCCCACGGGGTCCTGACCTCCGGCAAATGCCCAACAGTGATGAATGGTGAAGATGCACAGAAAGATAATTACGGTAGGTACGTAATTTTCATTTCTACAGGTATGGTTGGCAGTGCCATTCTGCATGGGTTGAAAACTCAGCTGGGTCTACTGATGGCTGTGTTTTATGCTGGCCCCCTAAGAATGAACCTTTACTGGTCTAATTGGCCAGTGGAGATGGGGAGCCATCATGGTATCTTGCATACTGATCAAGGAGAAGTATATTTTTGTTTACAAGGTTAAAGCAGCAGTGCATATTACGCTGAAGATTTTAACTGCACTTTTTAAATTACATTTCAAAAGGCTTTCTCCTGTCTCATAAGACTGCCTCCCCCCCCCCAACCCGATTGTTTGTTTCGAGTCTGCTTTGGCATTTTATTGACATATTAAACCATCAGTACAAGATGGCAGTAAACATTTTGATCTATTCCTTGTTGTTCTGTTTTAGATTGCCCCTGATCTCCTGACTTGTATGATCTTCTTTCCCCCTCTTTAGTCTGTTTTAGCACTTTAGTCACTTTTTTTCACATTTGAAATAATAAAAGCTGTGCTCCTTTTAATATGGCTTGAACCAGGTTTTGATCCGTATTCTCAGCTGTGTCTGTACACTTGTCTCATAATGTCAGGGAGCAGTGTCTGCCACATGCCAGTCCATTACAGTGGCAAGAAAAGTGATCTCAAAAAAACGGGTTTTCAAAAACCGAGACTACTGATGAAAACCTGGTCTGAGCCTTATTGAAAGGAATGATCCTTTCATTATTTTAACTGAGAAAAAAAAACCCTGTAAAGCAGATTCAGAAATGTGGTAAAAAAGGTATACAAGTCACGAGATAGGTGGCAGTCTAAAATGTAGGTCAAAATTTTCACTGCAGTTATGCACTGCTGCTTTAAATCATTAACCAGGTCGCCAGTGTGGCACGAGGTATGGCGTCCAGCGCCTCAACCCTCAGCGCCACCGGGCCGGATATTAAAACGTGTGCTTTTGATGTGGGTATTCCCCAGGTTGTTGTCCTTATTGTTAACTGTTCTTGACTACCTGTTGTTTAACATCGTCTTTTTTAAAATGCAGTATCTGTCCTGGCCAAGCCCTGTTGCACAAGGATTTGCAAACCCATGAGGCCTTGCTCTGGGAATGAGGCCTGAGAGTACTTGCATTGATTGAAGAGATGCACAGAAACCAAACACTTTGGCTATTTCTCCTAGAATCCTAGTACAGATCCAATATTCTGCTTTTCCTGCAAACGGCCTCCCTGGTATTTGCACTCAGAGTGTTCTAAATTGACTGTGCCCCCAATTTGTGTCTGACGTCAGGGCAACTCAGGACCTTTCTGAGCTGGTAGAGCAGGATTTTGCTCCCCTTCACTCAGAAATGGCACTTGATGCTGTGTTGAAGGGGAGGGATTTGTCTGACTTCAGGGTAACTCTGGTTCTTTTGGAGCTGGTGGAGTGGGGGGGGGGCCCCCATAGTACCTGCAATCCCTGGAGGATGTGGAGCCAGGTGTATGACCACAGGTAAGTGTGCACTTCCACAGGAGACCTGAAGGAGCGGTGACTAACTGCAGTCGGTAAGCACAGAGTGTATCTAATGTGTAGTGTTACTGGCTGTTGCTAAAACTGTGGTGAGGTTATGAAATAGAGACAGACAAGCTGCATCTTGGGTAGGGTGTTACTGATTACTGCTAATACTTTTAATCTTAGTTTCTGCCTATACAGTGTCGCCACTTATACTGTTCATGCTTGAGCCGGGCAGACGCTTAAGTGGATAAAAGTTGGGTGCCAAATGTCAAATCTAATAGGCTCCATTGTAAATCCACTGGCTATAGTGGATTAAGGATGCCTGCTATACCAGGTGCCATGATTCCCGTTAACCCTCCGTAGCTGTGATCAGGTATGCTCCCCGACGCTTTCTGATGCCACCTAACTGCAGTTGCGGAGATATTAATGGGTTTTTCTGACAGCACCTAATTGCTGCAGTGACCTATTGAGATGCTAATTGCTCATCCCTCTTAGTCATGGCATAGCGCTTTGTTGCTGATCCCACTGCGAAGGACCGCTCTTAGTTAAGCAGAGCTGCTAACTTTGTTTTTGGGATTATCTCATTTAAAACCCGCTGCATCCTGACACTGCTTGCAGCTAATTTTGAGAAAAGCTGACTGCGATGTAGTGACCCTTTTTGGTTAAGTAGGGCAGCTACCGGGGGGTGGGGGGCTGACTCACCTTTCAAACCCCTGCAGCATCCTGACTCTGTTTGTTGCTAACTCTGAGAAAAGCTGCCCCAGACCCAATGCTGCTAGCATGTTCTTTCACTCTTTCTGTTACGATACCATTGGAAGGGCAGGGGGGGTGTCACCAGTGAGTGTGATGGATGATGGCTGGTTCAGAAGGAAAACGGGGGTTGTAACCTGAAAAGGCAGATCAGCCAGGTGGCCTTGGTGAGGGCAATACGGTGATTCACTTACAAATCACAAATTACAAATTTTGGGAGGCAGTTTAGCGCAGTGGGTTTAAGGCTTTGAGCTGCAAATCTGGTGACATCCAGCAGACCAGACCTGGGTTTGAATCCCACAGCTTCCACTTGCAGACTGTGTGACCCCGAGCAAGTCACTTAACTTACCTATGCTCCCAGGTCGCACCTGTAAAAAAGCTTTCAGCTTAGTGTGCTAGTCCTGGTTAAACAACTAACAAAAAAAACAACTAAAAAATCCCCACTGCATCCTGATGCTGCTTGCTTGTGGCTAACGTAAAGAAGAAAATCAAACTGGCTCACCCTTCAAACCTCCACTACATCCTGACGCTGCTGTGGCTGCTCGCATGTCTCATTGGAACGAGAATGCAGTGTGTGCTGATCTGTCAGGATAAAGATCTGTAGAAGCTTTCACTCGTTCCGTTATGGTGATTCACTTGCTTGTGGCTTATTTTGAGGAAAAACGAGATTGAATAACCTGACGCTGCTAGTGTGTTCTGTTAGAACATGTACTTCTGGAGGAGAGGAGAGAGGTGGGGGACAGGATTTCACAGCATGGTTTTGCGGCAGGAAGATCTTGTCAGACAAACCTGATGGTATTCTTTGAGTGAAAAAGGAATTGCACAAGGGCCACGCTGTGTCTCTGCTGTTCGACTTCAGCAAGGCTTTTGACTCTGTATGTCACAAATGATTGCTTAAGAAAATGGAAGACCTGGGTGCAGCTGAACCTATAGTGAACTGGGTGGGTAACTGGCTAGAGGGGAGGCAGTAGAGGGAGGTGGTCAGTGAAGCTCTGGGCGAGGCTCACCAGCTCTTTGTTAGCTACACTGAAGCAGCACCTGGCAGACCAGCAGCTAAGTAGATGATTGGCAGGTGGATTACTTTCTGTATCGACCTCTGCTGTAGCTTAGAGCTCAAGGGCTCATTTCACCAGACATACCACTGCCTCAGTGGCTGCTTTCAGGGACATCCTTATTCAGGAAATCTGCAGGGCTGCCGCCTAGAAGTCCGCACACACCTTCATCTCCCATTACAGCATCGACTTTGAGTCTCACCAAGATGCTGCTTTTGGGACCTCTGTTCTCCACTCTCTGCCAAAGTGGTGGTGTGCACCTTACCACCTCCTCCTCCTCCTGGAGAGCTACTGGAAGTCTGCCAGTGTGTGGATACACAAACCATATCCACGTCCCTAGAAAACTAGATTACTCACCTGTAACTGTAGTTCTGGGAGTGATATATTGTTCACATCCACATCACCCAGCTAACCACCTCCACTGGCAAGTGGCACATAGATCCCTGCTTCCAGCATGCAAGACCTGCTGTCACGGGGTGGAGTAGGAGGAGTATACTACATGGGTGGAGGGAGGAGCTTTACTTAGACGTTTCAGTAAATCAGCTGGTAGGAAAGAACTTCCAGTGCGTTGATGTGACTCGTATACCACTCCTAGAACTACGGTTACAGGTGATTATAACCTGTGCAGAAAAATGCAGGCGATTTGATTGTCTGAGAAGTACTTCTGAGCCATGTTTATTGATCCATAATTACATGCCAGAACTACTTACAGCAGAGGCCCTGATTTTTCCACGATTCTGTGGCTTCGGAATTTGTTTACATGAAATGCAGAATATTATTCTGCAGTTTATACTGAAGAGTCTGTGTTTAGCTGGGCCACCGGCACAGCAGTTCCACTCGTGATGTTAACGACCTGGGTTTGGGAATGAGTCTAGGAAGCTGGAAGGCCAGCCTGTGGGGGAATTGAACATCTTATGGACTGCTCGGAAGTCGCGGTGTTTGGGGAAAGTCTCGTGGTAGCCTGGGGTATGACAGCGGGACTGACTTATGTTTTGAAGGCGTGTCAGATGTTTGGTGTGCTGCACTGATGTCATTGCACAAAATGCGTCCGGGGAGAAAATGGAGGTTCCAACACCACACAATGACGTCCGCCCCATGTTGCAGACCCTGCGCTACCAACCGGGCTCTTGCTCCTGTTTAGTCTCCGTTGTGCGGAGGGGGTAGGCGTAGGTGTTTTGGGAGTGAGGTAAGTCCTGGGGTGGGTGGCGAGGCTGAATGTCTGTAGATCGGACTGGGGGCTGATGGATGAGACGATAAAACAACATAAATAAAAGGAAAATGAAGAGTCTGTATAAACTGTGAGTGTAAAAAAAAAAAAAAAAAATTCTGCAGCTTACATTGACTCTGACCAACGAAAATTATTCCAGGGATCATATAAACTGTGGTTATTCCATGGATCATATAAACACCAGAAAGCTGTTCTGAGGTTTATATTAAATTCCGCAGAATGTCTTTTGGAATTCTGTGGAAAATGTTGTGTTTACTTGTCCTTGGTCTCGGCCTGGAGGAACCTACTTTCCTTCAGTCTTGTCTGCTGGGCCCCGACGTAGCGGTAACCAGCATCATGATGCACGCTACCAGGGAGATTTTTGCCTGTGGTTTTCTCCTGCTTGTCCCTATCCCTGAAGGCGCTGACGCGAAGGACTTGCGTCCAGATGTGTGGCATGCTGACGCATGCCATCAAACGTCCACAGTGCCCTCCCCCAATCCAGCTCATCCCCATTACCCTCCCTACCCCATCCCGAGAACCTCCTCGAATCCCTTTATTTGAAGTAGAAATATTTTTTTGTCAGATCCCATACTGTGCAGCAATCCTTATCCTTCTGATTTCACGGCCGGGCCTGAATTCCGGTTTCATGTCCCAGAAGTGCTTTGAGCACAGCCACACAAAGCACTACTGGAATGAGAAACTGGCATTCTGGCCTAGTGGTAAAACTAGAAGAATGAGGATCATTGTGCAGTGTGGTAACTGATAAAAATAATACTCATTCAGATTTGGCAGCCCCTGCGGACTCTCAGGCTAGGGTGGGGGGGGGGATGGTGTTGGGATGGATAGGGTGGATTTCTTTTACTTTGATACTAAGAAACTCAGGAGTTAATTGACAACATTCTCTGGTTCGTAGGCCTAGCCCAAAAGCTTACATTTTACCCGCACCTGGATGCTTGGGGACGGGGTTGCTGACTGCTACCGAAATCCCCAACTGCTGCCGCAGAATTTCTGCAGAAATAGGAAACTATTGCTGCAGAAGTTCTGTGTCGACCGGCCCGGTGGCACTGAGGGTTGAGGCATGGACGCCACACCTTGCACCATGCCGGTGACCTGGGTTAGGGAATGGACTCGAGCCACCGGGGCGGGGGTGATTGCGGACTCTGAGCGGCAGGCAGCTCTCCGCAGCTTTGGCGGCCTCTGGTGGAGATTAGGGGCTCAGCTGAACAGTGCACGTTGCATAGGGGTAAGGTGGATGCGGCGGATGTCCTGCAGGTAGGTGCAGGAGCGCATCTGTGCTGGACGTTATTGCACATCTGCACCATGGGAACAGTACTCAAGGTAAAAACCCTCCCGCCATTGGTAGGCAAAGGCAGATCCAGAGGTCACGACCCCACGTCCAATACCGGGCAGCAGGATGCTTTCTTCAGACCCTACTCCCAGTGTGGCAGCCCTCAACACTATAGAGTACCAGAAAAGGAGTGTGGGGGACTTGGATCCGGGGTGGGGGTGGGGTGGGAGTCGGGCTAGCCAGGCTGGAGGAAGGGTATTCCTTCCCAGAGACAAGCGGCCAGAGCTTTAGTTCGGATGGGCAGCGTTGCAGCAACAAGAGACCACGCCAGAGCGAGGCCATTGGTGAGAGGTGAATAACAGAATTGGAGGGGGGGGGTTCTGCGGCAACAGAGGGGTCTTGCAGAATTTAGACCCAAGTTGCCGCAGAAAAATCACGGCCTTGCTTACAACCATTCAAACCCTATAACATAGTCTACAGTCTCGAGGGCTGCACTGCCAAGTCCATACCTGATACTACTTAGCAAGTCCATGACCGATTGAGGTGGCCACTTCGGGAGAAAAAGTGAAAGCGACGCGCCTCAGCAAGTGCGCGACTGATGGAGGGTCCAGTTTGGTAAAAGTGAAAGAAAATGAAAATATTCCTACTGTGAGTGCAATATTGACACAGTTCATGCTGACTAAGGGACTACTTTATGTCCTTATGCAGTTCCCAGAGTTGAAACAGTGATCAGGATTTCCGAAACCAGTACCTTGACTTTGTGAATTTCTTTTTATTTTTTTAAATATAATTTCTATTGTGTAAAATTGTAGACACGCAGCCAGTTGCATTGTAAAATACTGTGCTATTGGGTGTACATACAGCTGTAATATGTAACTTGAGTAATCAGGTAGGACATAGTTTACATGACATCTGTTAAGAATAAGATTTAGAATTTTAGCCGTACTGTAGGTCTGACAGTTTCACATTTTCATATTTCTTGGATTGATTTGTATTCCATAGGAAAAATAAACTCAAACTTGTTACACCATCCCTTCCCCCCTCCTCAATGAGAGCAGCACCCCTGTAAGAGCTACAGAAAAAAAGAACAACCTATCAAGGGAGAAAGCCTGGATCTATGTGTGCCGTATACCATATCCAGTTTTGCCATTTTACAGTGAAAGATTTGGTTCAGTCATGTATAGCAGTTTAGTTTTTCTAATTGGCAAATACTAGATACAGTTGACTTCTATTCTGGTATTGTTGGGATGTTTGAAGGCATCCATTTACGGGTGATTGCTTTTTTTGCTGCAGTTAGGTGTATGGGTAGGAAGGTTTTTCCCCATTTTGGTAGAACTGAAAGTAACACTATTTCTGCTGTTAGTTCAACAGGTTCTCCCAGGCAATTCTGTAGTTTATTTTGTATAGCGCACCAAAATGTTGTTAAAGGACATGACCAGAAAAATATGCCCTAAATTCGCTACAGCCCCTCCAGCAATACCCAAATTCAGCAGGCATATATTTAACACAGCTGATGATCTAAAATACCTGTAGTGGCATTTCCGTGCATATTCTCTCCATACCAATGAAGGAGTTATTTTTATGGCTGGGAGAGCAAATTTCAACCAATCATCTGTAGAGACTGCCAGTTCTAGCTCATCATTCCATTTATTCAGGACTGTTATTGTTGTATCCCCCATCATATCATGCATTATACGATATAATTGACCTGTGATATGACTTTGTGAATTTCTGACAGTTTTTCTGCACATGTCGTTAAGTGTGATAAAGCAGTCTAGGGGTGTGTGATTATGGTCAGTAATCGCACACCTCTCCCAGGTGTTGTAAAGATACTCTATGCAAGTGCCTAGTGCCAAACATCCTCGAGAGATGTGTAATGATTGACCCATAATCACACAACCTAGACTGCATTATTGCTTACGTGACCTATTTTTTTAGGCACACAGTCAAATGGCACAGAGATGGTGTGTTTTTTTTTTTTATTTATTTTTTTTTAGTTACGAGTTTTCTCTCCTCACTGCCGGCTATCTCAGGAGGGCGTCCCCAGCCCCGTCCCCTGGCGTCTACCAGCCAAGCTGATATGACCCCAGGGCTTGCCCCGCGGGGCCCCAACTCCCCCACCAAAGTCCAGATATGGTTAGCCAGTGCCGTGGCTAGCTGGGGGCGGAGCCTGCGAGGCACCCTCCGCCATCCTGCACGGCATTCTATTTCCTCCAGTTTTTCTCCCTAGGAGTCGGGACCGTGCAGTGTCGCCAGTGGAGGGGGCGTGCACACACTTCCTCCAGGCATCTGGCCTGACACCTCCCAGCTTGTGTTATGGCGCCCTGTCCTCCAGACTATGCCGGGGGCGAGCAAGTGCTGACCATCAGAAACCCTCCCTTCCCGGAGAAGGAGAGCAGTCCATCGGACGCTCAATCCTTCTCCTCCCCAGCCGACCCCTGATGGCCCGTGCTCGTTCCCAAACCGTAAGCTGGGCGTGAAAGCGGTAAGGCGGCAGCATCTCAGTGCAACCGGGCCGGGAGCACAGAGATGGATTTAAGAAAAATTTAGCAACTTGGTCGCACAGTCAGCAAGTGATGACTGTGGGATTCAAACCTGGGATCCAGGCTCACATCACTGAAATCTAGCCATTAGGCATAAATACCTGTTGACTGTGTCACTGATAAATCCTTTAACCTTTACCTTGCAGAGAGCTTTAGTTTGCTGATAAATCATTACTTGTGCAGCTGGAAGTGTCACTGACAAATTCTTCCTCCTGCATTAGCTGTTTTGAGTGCAGCTGTGTTGCTGATAAATTATTTCCCAAGTGTGGCTGTAGTGTCGCCGATCAGTCCTTCCCTGTGTGGCTGGCAGTGTCGCCAGTCAGGCCTTCCCTGTGTGGCTGGCAGTGTCACCAGTCAATCCTTCCTGTGTGGCTGGCAGAGTGTCGCTGATCAGTCCTTCCCTGTACATCTGGTAGAGTGTTGCCGATCAGTCTTTCCCTGTGTGGCTGGCAGTGGTGTTGATAAATTCTTCTCTCCTTCTGCAGGCAGCCATTTTACAGCAGACTGCTGAATACATTTTCTCCTTGGAACAAGAGAAAACAAGGTTATTGCAGCAAAATACACAGCTGAAACGATTTATTCAGGTAAGTGGAAACACAAAACGAGAAGAATGTGTTAGAAGCAAAATTAGGGAGGGACTGGCAAGTACTAGGTTGAGAGCAGCCATTTTGTACTCGCGCTGAGGGGGCCAGGCCACATTAATCAGTCAGTCTTTATTTAGCCAGGTATAGCACCGTTGAGGAAAACTCATTTACAAGGTGGGCCTAGATTCAAAACACAGCACAGTATAACAAATTTTAGACTATGTATATGATCCTGGCGCAGCAGGAAGACCCAACGTAATAGATTCGCAACAGGAATAGAAAATAAAAATGTTTGCAATGCATGGATAATCCTGCACAGAAGGACATACCATAATACATAATAAGAGTGAAATGGTTGGGGAAGGTGTAAATTATAGTAGTGGGCATAGCAATAAAATTTGACAAGGCTGATGCAGGTGTAAAATGCAGATCCCCTAGATAGGGGGTGGGGTGAACCCCTTTCTTTGTCTCCAGGGAAATTATCTTGGCTACTGTTGCCTGACCAGTGTGGTTGACCTGGAGATTTTCTGTGTGTTTTTTGTGTTTTTTGCATTGATAAATGTCCCTTCCACTTTTTTGGGGGTGGTGGTGGCGGTGGGCAGATGATGGCTGTAGATATAAGGGGTGGGGGTGTTGGTAAATAGCTATAAGCTTTTACAGTTGGGATGATTTCATTGTTGAATAACCTTAAACCTTTTACAGGAGTACAGTGGTTCCTCGCCAAAACGAAGGCGAGCGGAAGACAAAGATGAGGGGATTGGGTCCCCTGATATCTGGGAAGATGATAAAGTAGAGGATATACGGAGAGAAATGATAGAACTGCGACAGCAGCTCGACAAGGAACGCTCTGTCCGGATGATGCTGGAGGAGCAGGTACGGACATGTGAGGTAAACACCTGTGTGTATTGTACATGTGATTAAATGCGTTTTAAGTAAAGTATAGAGCATTTGTGTCAAACGGTGTGGTGGTAAAAGACAGATATGGAGGATTTTTTAAAAGAAATTACTGTGATGAAAGAAACGTAGGATGTTGGTGCTCTGTCCTAAAATAATGAAGGACTCTGATGGGGGAGGTGCCATCTCCGTGGGTCTAGCGCCACTGTTTCATGGCTCCCCAAATCAGACGTCTTTATTTTGACCTAACTGTACCTTCCTTAGTTATAACATAAACTTTAATATTAAACTTCTGTTTTTCCCATTGTGCTTGCATATTTTTTACCCACAATGCTCAAGCAACCCAGAGTTCTGTTCTCCCAGTGTTGTGACGAGGCGAGTGGAGAAAAGAGCTCATGGCAGCCAGGACCGCAGGATACGCACGTTAGTGAGACGCTGTGAGAGACAAATACAAGGGGAGGGGAAGGATAATCCTGATATCGAGGTATTGTGGGAGAGGGGCAGGGCAGTCCTGGCGTTGAGGTTATGGGGGAGGATAAACTGATGTTGAGGATCGTGGGGGAGGAGGAGAAGAAGCCTGGCCTGAGGATGTGGAGGGGAGAGGAGGAGGACAAAGCCTGACATCGAGATTGTGGATGAGGAGGATAAGCCTGACGTCGAGGATTGTGGGGGAGGAGGAGGAGGATAAACCAGATGTCGAGGATTGTGTGAGGAGGAGGATAAGCTTGATGTTGAGGATTGTGGGAAGAGGAGGACAAGCCTGATGTCGAGGATTGTGGAGGCGGATAAGCCTGACGTCGAGGATTGTAGAGGAGGAGGAGGATAAGCCTGACGTCGGATTGTGGAGGAGGAGGATAAGCCTGATGTCGAGGGTTGTGGGGAAGAGGAGGAGGGATAGCCTGACATCGAGAGTTGTGGAGGAGGAGGAGGCTAGCCTGACGTCAAGGGTTATGGAGGAGAAGCCTGATGTCGAGGGTTGTAGAGGAGGAAGAGAGCCCTGGCGTCCAAGGTCATGAGGGGAGGATAAGCCTGACATCACAAGGGTTATTGGGGGAGAGAGTATAATCCAGATATTGAGGTTTATTGGGGGGAATGGTCCTGGCGTAGACTCTTATGGGGAGAGAATAGTCCTGACATCGGTTATAGGGGTGGTGGAGGATAGTCCTGACGTCAAGGTTTATGGAGGAGGATAATCCTGAGCTCGAGGATTTATGGGGGAGAAGGATAATCGTGATTTTGATTATGGAGGAGGATAATCCTAACCTGAAGGAAAATGCTGACCTTGAGAGGGTGGGGTGGTGGTGGTGGTCCTGACCCCAAGCATTGGAGGAGGATTATGAGGAGGAGCAGTATAATCCTGACCCCAAGCATATGGATGATTGTGAAGAGAAGGAGGGTGACCTGCCCCTGCCTAAATGCATTTGCTGCAGCTCTACCCTGCTGTCCTGTAGTGAGGATAGTGTGGTCTGTACCGCACATTCTCCACCTGAGGATGCGTCCTAGTGACCCTTCTGAAGCTAATGCAAGAAACATAGAAACATAGAATTTGACAGCAGATAAGGACCGTGTGGCTCACCTAGTCTGCCTGTTTTCCTACCTGACAGATAAGCTGCAGATCCTAGATCTTTTCACTTCACAGCTGAGGAGGACTTTTCTCCAAAAGGAATCTGTATGTGTTCCTCAGGTTTCCTACAAGACCTGCAGTGACCATTCTTCTTGTATCCGGCTCTGGAAAATGCCACTGTGGCTGCATGGCGTAGTCCTAGTGCCTATCCTGCTGTGCCCCTCAAAGTGTACAGACTGCAAACTGCTCTAACCACTAAAGCCTGCTACTTATTTCAGCCAAAGAATGATTATTTGTTTATTATGGCAGCCCGTGACCAGTTAAAAGCACCATGCTATATGGACTCCCTTTCTCCTGAAAAGGAGTCCAGGAGGATGGAAATTATGGGCAAGAGGGACCAGTGCCTTGGTGTCCTCTGGCCTTCAGATTGACATGCACTATTAAGCAGGCTGTATGGGTCATTGTCCGTTGCTGGCCCCTGGCCAAAAGGCTTGCTCTTGTGGGGTCCTAGCACCTCTGACTTAGACCAAGGAGTGGTACGTCATGGCGAAAATATTCTGGAAGATCTTTTCTTTATTGGGTTTACATGATCAGATATCAGAATTCCCTGCAAAAAGTCCATTACAGCTTTGGCCGGTAAGCTGCCTAATGGACCAACTAAAATGGAGGTCTGCCAGACTGCCCATGGCCTGGATGCTGGGAAGCATCTGTTTCGGACTGCCTGTGATGTATCTGATACTATGTTCAGCCATGCTGCTGCCTCTGGCATTTGCCTCTGCTGCTATTCCTGGCTTACGGTGGTTGACTTTGCTACTGATGTTAAGCAGTCCGTGCAGAATGCCCCATTCCATGGCCAGAAACTATTTGACTATGATATAGAGATGATACTTTGGGATCTGCCGTCCTCTGAGATTGCTCTGCGCTCCATGAAGGCTCTTGCCCCACAGCCTCATAGTCATGGTAAAGGTTCCTTTCGCAAGCCCTACTCTTGTCCCTTCCATGACTACTGTTTCATGACTACTCCTGTGCCCTGGGGCGTGGGTCCCAGCATACACCTACTTCTCCTCCTCCCTAGCTCCTTAATGACAATGCCAGGGCCCCCAAGTGTGCAGTTGCTGGTGGCATCCCTGCCACCCAGAGAGCCTTCTGACTCTCTTCTGCCTTCCCTGGTCCCTTCGAAAGACCCAGGGATCTTGGTGGGAGGCTGCATCCCTTTCTTCCTACTAGAGTGGATAAACCACTGATGCATGGGTCCTGGACATAATTGGCGGGGTTCTCAATCAAATCAATCAATAAAATTTTATTTATAAAGTGCTTTTCCTACATTCAAAGTGCCTGTATAATAAAACATTATAACATATTTAAAAGAATTCATAAATAGCATAAAAACATATAATTATAAAATAATTTCTGTCCACATAAAAGCTGTCCCAAACAAATGTGTTTTGAATGAATTTTTAAATCCCTCCACGGTCAGGCTTTCACGTATCTGACGAGGTACATGGTTCCACAGGGTTGGTTCCATAAAGGCAAAAGATCTTCCTCCAAACGTTGTCAGATTCACCCTGAGAACCTCTAGCAATCCCTCACCAGAGCATCAGAGTGAGCGGGAGGGACAATATGAGAGAAAGGAGGTCTTTCAGATACTGGAGTCCCAGTTCATGTAGGGCTTTATATGTCAGTAACGTGACCTTGAAAGGGATATGCCGGTGCAGTTCGCACAGCATAGGTGTTATGACTTGATCTAGGAGTTCCAGTTAACAACCTGGCTGCCGCGTTCTGCACTAGCTGCAGACAACAAATATCCACTCCCGGTAGCCCCAGGTAAAGGGCATTACAGTAGTCCAACTGAGTGGTGACAAAGGCATGGACCAGTGTTTGCAGATCTTCAGACTGAACCAGATGCTTCACCCTAGCAGTGTTTTTCAGGTGATAGAAGGCAGACTTGACTATGGTCAACACCTGAGTTTTCAGAGTCAGATCTTGGTTGCAGGCAGTATAGCACAGTGGTTTAAGGCTCTGAGCTGCAAATCTGGAGACCTGTGATTGAATCCCACAGCCCCCACTTGCATATGTGTGACCTTGAGCAAGTCACTTAACTTCCCTGTGCTCCCAGGTCGCACCTGTAAACAGGCCTTCAACTTAGTGTGTTACTTCTGGTAAAACAATTTGGGGGGTTGGGGTCCGTCCACAAAAGAACCACAGACCTTCCAGCAACATCCCATGGTCCACGTGTTGAATGCTGCTGAGAGATCAAGGAGAACCAAGGAGATAATTAACTACTCGCACAAGGGCAGTCTCTGTGCTGTGCCTTTTCCGGAAACCAAACTGGAGAGGGTCATGGATATTATGGCTGGTTGAATGTTCGTCCAGCTGCAGAGTGACCACCTTCTCAATCACCTTCCCCACAAAAGGTAGGTTGGAGATTGGTCTCTAATTGGCAGGGCAGTCTGGGTCCAGGGAGGGCTTTTTTTTTTTTTTTTTAACAGTGGTCTAACCACTGCTACCTTTAAAGGAATAAGGAAAAATCCCTCTCACCAGGGAAGGCCAGACTATCAGAGCTAGAACAGGGCCAATAATCTCAACACAACCCACCAAAATGTGGGTTGGGCACGGGTCTAAATTACAGCAGGTTGGTCGCAGAGTCTGGATGATTCTCCCTATATCCATGACTACCAGGAGGCTGAAGGTAGACCAGACAAACCGGGCGTTAGCCTCACTCTGAGGGCCACTATCATGCCCTATGGGGAGGCACTGGCTGATCTCTATCCTGACAGAGGACACCTTATTAGCAAAGAACTGGGCAAACTCTTCACACTTTTCTTGTGACAACGCTCCTCTAGTCCCCATACAGACTGGATTGCACAGTCTGTCCATGGTACGGAAGAGGTGAGCTGGTCTGTTCTTTGCTGCAGCAGTTTCTCTGGACAGGAATTCTGCCTTCTTACAAGAAATTGCTGACTGATGGACCTCATAATGCCCTAGTGTTGGTGCATCTTCAGTGCGTCCTTACTGTCCCTGTTGTTCACCTCTAAGTTGCTTGTCATTTTAGAGGAGGTTCAGACATTACTGCACAAACTTGGCCATAGAGCCCGTGCATACTGCAGAACTGAACCAGGGCTATTACCCTTCCGGAGGAGGTTGTGGAGTCAAAAACAGTGGTTGAATTCAAGCATGCATGGGACAGTCATAAGACAATTTTAGGGGGTGGGGTAGAAAGAAGTAGGCTGCTGGTTAACTAGGATCTGCAGCTTATGCATTGGGTAGGGAAATGGGCAGACTGGGTGGGCCAAGTGGTCCTTATCTGCCGTCAAATTCTATGTTTCTATGTTACTCCTTGTATTTTCTAGTTCTGAAGTGGACAGACTATTCTACAAGGTCTTTGGTCCTAGACTTCAGGGACTTTAACCTGTACACAGAACACACAGTGTTTGATATGGTATCTCTGCAGTCGCTGCTGCCTGTGCAGGGGGATTGTGTGTGTGCAAATCCACAATAGGGAGCGCAAAAAAGCGAATAGCACCAAATAAATGTAACATTAAGGTGACGATTATGAAGAGCGTGTTTAGTTGAATAAACACTAGAATTTTATTACAATAATCAGTAGTCTTCACATATAAATAACATCTGGTGCAAAAAACAGAGTGCTGTAACAGACAAACCACCCACTTTGAAGACTTGTGGGAGTCGAGGCGCTAGGGGTGGTTTGTCTGTTACAACACTCTATTTTACACCAGATGTATTTATATGTGAATAATATTTGTAATAAGCTAGTTTATTCAACTATAAACGGCTTCTTCATAATTCACCTTAATGTTACATTTATTTGGTGCTATTCGCTTTTTATGCAGCCTATTGTGGATTGATTGTTGGCTACCCTTTGGTGAGCTGCATGATTACTTCTGGATTACTGTTCGCGGTGTATTTCTGGACTGTGGATTGTGTGTGTGTCCTGGATATGAAGTACGCTTACCTCCATATCTGTGTGCTTCAGCCACAGATAGTACATGTGCTTTATGCTACAGGGCTTTCATTACCAGTTTTGTGTCTTGCTGTTTGGCTTGTCCTCTGTGCTGTGCGTCTTCAAATGTTAATCAGGGTTGGCTGTGGTGCTCACATTCATGCCTGTTCCTCTACAGGAAGGTGATTAGGATGTGGTATTCAGCTGTGGAACACGTTTCTCATGGCTGTGTTTCTGCCCGGCACCCTCAGTGTCCTTGTGGACCTTCTTAGTCAGCTCAGTGTGCCTCTTCGAGTTACCAAAATTTTAAATAAATTCTAGTGGCCCCATTCTGACCCCGAATATTTGGTTACATCTGCTACAGCAGTTGGTGATAGAATCTCCTGTCCTGCTTCCTCTACACTCCGAAGCAGGGCTCTTTGTTGCATATGGATCTTCGATCCCTGCACCTCCATGCATGGCTCCTGAGGACTTAGAACTCTCCATCTTTGGGGTTTCCTCTGCAGTTGCTGATGTATTTGTGGCTTATAAGCGGTATTCTTGGCATACCTGTTCCTAAGAACAGAAAAGTTTCACTGCTTGGTGTGCCTCCTTGTAGCCTGGACCCATTTTATGTGTCTAGTGAGTTATGTTCTGGATTGTTTCCTTTCCCTTTCAGAATCGGGCCTCCAGTACTCCTCTGTGAAGGTGCATTTGACTGCTGTTGCAACTTTTCATGCCCTTATGGGTGGTAAGTTGGTCGCCTAACTTGAGGTTCCCCACAGGTTTCTTAAGTATTTCTGCATATTTGTCTCCCGATCCCTAGGCCTGTTGTGGTATGGAACCTTAACATGATTGTGGAGACCCTTATGGCTCCTTGTTTTGAGCCAGCTGCTGACGCATGTGAAACGCGCTTCCTGTCGTGGAAGATGCTGTTTCTGGCAGCCATTAGTTTGGCACGAAGAGTGTCCGAATTGCAAGCTCCGGTGGAAGAGCCTTCCACAAGGATGGAGTTGCTGTAAAGCTCAGTCCTAATTTTCTCCTGAAGATTGTCTCTGACTGCACACTGAAATCAGACTGTTCAACTGCAGCTTGTATTCCTTCCCCGTTCAATAGAGGGGCATGGTTGCTGCATTTGGTGGATGTGGGTGGGAGATTTACGTTTTTGCTTGAATTATACCAAGCATTTTAGAAATCACCCCAACTCCTGTGTCTCTTGCCCAAGAATGGAGGGATCCCCTGTTTCTAAGCAGTGCCTTTCCACATGGTTGGCATCTTTTATTATTTGGTGTTACAAGAAACCTGGTAAAGAGCTTCCGGATCCTGTTCGTGGCGCCTCTGCTCATGGCATGGCTACGTCTGTGACTTGTTTCTACAGTGTGTCGGCTGTTGACATTTGCTTTGCAGTCACTTGGGAGTACACACATTCACTTTACATCATAGACATGCCTTCTTTGGCCTTGCTGTTTTTCAGGGCTTTCTGTCTCAGAGTCATGTTGATCATTTTTGTCTGTAACAGTGCTTACTGTACTGCTTTGGAATAATTCTATAGGGGTGGCTCAGTGGAGGGTGATGTCCTCATGTAAGTTACCTCCTCTTAGCATTTGCCCAACCTGCCTTCTTTCTTTAATGCTTCCTTACCTATTCTCCTTGCATTCTACTCAGTCACTTTCTTCACAATATTTATTTATTTCTTTATTAAATGTTGGTGACCGGGTAGGCCCACTGAGCCCCGAAGGTCCCTTTTTCAGGGACGACCTGGGATAACAAAACTAACATACTAACATACTATTTGCCAGCAGATTAGGCCTTACAGTCTATCGAGTCTGCTCGAACCTAGATCCTTAGTTGGGTGCCGAGACCCTCCCATCCCTTGTTCTCTAGAAACCCCTATCATCCATCCCCCGGGACAGGCCATCATCTGATACATCCACTTTCTGTGTCTGTCCCACCCTCTCTTGAAGTCCTCCACAGTGGATCTCTGAACCAGCTCACCAGGCAGTGCATTCAAGGGTCCACCACCCTCTCGGTGAAAACCTCCTCCTCTTTCCCCCTCACCTTCCACCTTCCAACTTCAAACCATGCCCTCTGGTGATACCTCCCTGCTTTAGTCTAAAGATCCTCCATGTTTACCCTATTTATTCCTTGAGGTACTTGAAGACCTCAATCATGTCCCCCTGTCTCTCCTCTCCTCCAATGAAAACAGGCAGAGCTCCTCAAGTCTGTCCTCATAAGTCAAATCCCCTAGCCCTCGTATCATCTTTGTTGCCCTCCTCTGTACCCTCTCCAGGAGCTGTATGTCCCTCTTCAGATGTGGTCTCCAGTACTGTACACAGTACTCAAGGTGTGGTCTAACCAGTCCATTGCACAGTGGCAGAATCACTTCCTTGCTCCTAGAGGTGATCCCCCTTACGATGCATCCCAACATCCTGTTTGCCTTGCTAGCTGCTCTCCTGCACTGCTCAGTTATTCATACATGTATCCACCATGACCCCTAGGTCTTTTTCCCCTATTGAGGCCTCCAGCGCCTCCCCTCCCAGTGTGTACCTGTGTTTAGGGTTTCCCCGACCAAGATGCAACACCTTGCACTTGGTGATATTGAAATTTAATTTCCATGTGTGAGCCCAGCTTTCCAGGGTGTCCAGGTCCCCTTGCAGGGCCACCCTCCCCTCTTCTCCCTCAACTACTGCTCCCATCTTGGAGTCATCCGCGAAGAGACTCATTTCACACCCTATACCCTCCCTGATGTCCGATATGTATGCATTAAACAGGATCGGACCCAGGACCCGAGCCCTGGTACCCCTACCAACCTCTCTAGGGTTGAGAGCTCCCCACAGACCACTACTCTCTGAGTCGTCCAGCTAGCCAGTTTCAATCCATCTGACCATCAAGGGCCTACTCTAACCCCATCAGTTTCTCCACCAGACCATTGTGGGGACAGAGTCAAACGCCTTGCTGAAGTCCAAGAATAATACATCCACAGGCTTACCCCTGTCCAGTTCTGATGTTACCCATTCATAGAACTCCACAAGGTTGGTTTGACATGATCTACCTGGCACAAACCCATGTTGCCGACTATCCAGACCTCCCACCTCCTCCAAGTACACCCCAATCGTTCCTTTAGTATACTCTCCATTAATTTTCCCACCACCAAGGTCAAACTGATGGGTCTATAGTTACCTGGTGCTTCCCTCGACCCCCCTTTATGGATTGGTACCACATGTGCCTCTCGCCAATCACTAGGTACCCTCCCTGTCTCAAGTGACCTGCTGAAAAGCTCCGCCAGGGGTGCAGCCAGTATGTCCGCCAATTCCCATAGTACTCTCGGATGAATGCCATCCGGCCCAGGAGATTGTTTTCTTTAGGGCCTTGAGGGCTAACCACACCCTTTTGGTGGAGATAGCATCATCCGTCCCCTCCCCCTTACTGGTCTTTTTATCCTTATCCAGATGTGACACCCCTGGGGTACCTTTCCCTCCCTCTTGCTCCATTTCTGTTGCTCCCCTGATCTCACTCCCTGCTGCTTCTATCCCCTTCATGCCTTGCTTTGTAGATATCCCATCCCCCTCCCTAGTGAACACAGAGGCAAAGTACTCGTTAAATACCTCTGCCTGGTCCCTCGCCTCTTCCACCCACCCTCCTTCTGATCTCAATCTGCTGAGATGGCCCTTAGTTTTTCTCCGCTCCCCAATGTACCGGAAGAACCCCTTTTTCCCTCCATGTATCCCCTGTGCCAGCCGCTGCTCTTTACTGGACTTTGCTCCCCTCACCATACGGGTGACTTTTCTAGATGCAAGCTGGTACATTTCCTTATCCCTATCCCCTCTTGTTGTTTTATATTTTTTGTAGCGCCTTCTTTTCTGTGACTGCTACCTGTACCTCACTGGACCACCAGCATGGTTTACGTGACCTTGCTCCCTACGTTTCAACTTAGCGCAGATCCTGACTGCCTCATTGAAGTCTCCGTTTATGACCTCCCATCTCCTTTCCACACTTGTCGTTGAGGTAATCCCTTCAAGTGATCCTTGAGAATATTTCCCATGCCCATAAAGTCTGCCCCCTGAAGTCCACTGCCAGTGTCCTAGATCTCACCCCACTCCCCCATGCTTATTTGAAACCAGACAGTATTGTGGTCACTCCCAGTCAGGGTCCTATACAACTATGTCCTTACCAGATCCCCATCTGCCAGAACCACATCCAGGACATGCCCTCCTTGTGGGCTCCATCACATGCTGTGTTAAGAACACATCCTGGAAGCCATCCAGCAGCCTCTGCTCCTTGGTCACCCTAGAGGACATGGTTCCCCAGTTTGTACCTGGCATATTAAGGTCCCCCATCAACACCACTCCTTCCCCTTTTGGACCACACTGGGCAATGATGTTGTCCAGCAAGCCATCCTCTAGAACCTCTCATCCCGGGGGCCTATATCCTACTCCCAGCTTGACCTTATCTCCTGCTGGGGATCGTAAGGTGACCCATAAGGCCTCCACGTTTCCCTCTGCCTCTTCTACCATAGCAATTTCTATATCATCTCTAATGAACATAGCCCTCCACCCCTCTGACCTCCTTTCTGTCCTTCCTAAGCATAGTGTACCCCTGTACATTTAGGTCCCAGTCATGGTTTTGTTGGCCCACATCTCCTGTGACCGCCGCCACATCACCCCTTGCACAGACAGCATGGCTGGAACTCCAGCAACTTGTTTTCCAAGCTCCTGGCATTTACTAACACCAGCCCCACCCCTTATCCCTGATCCTCTTTGTGAACCCCACCCAGATTCCTTATACTTCCATCCTCCCCTGCTCCTCCTGAAACCTCCACCTCCAGTCTGTTTCCCCCTCCCCTCTTGGGCTTGCGGCTACTCCCTCATCTGGAGAGAGGGCTTGGTCAGCCCTCCTCATCCCTTCCCCCCTTACAAGTTTAAACCCCACCTTTCTTGTATGTAGTCAGCCATCCCCGTTTAGGACTTCCTTCCTAATGGGGCAAGATGAAACCTGTCCTGGCATATAGTCCCTTATCCTCCCAAACTCCATTCCAGTTCCCTAACACCCCAACCCATTCTCTTCACCCACTTCCTGAGCCAGTCATTAACCTCTGTAAGCTTCTTTTTTGTCCACTGGGGCCTTTGGTACTGGCAATATCTCCGAAAAATGTTACATCCATTATCCCGACAGACTCTGCAAGTTCTTGGAACCTTGCTTGGATTTCAAAATGCTGTTTCCTCTAGATCATTAGTTCCCAAATGCACCAAAATCGGTTTCCCTCCACAATCTAACCATTTCATACACCATGAACTTTGCTCTGTGCACTGTCAGCCCAGAGATACTCACTACCTTCACCTGGCTATGGCATCCACCCCTGTCCTCCCAATGGATACCCCTAATCATCGAGTCTCCCAGTAACAGAACCTTAACACCGCCATCATCCTTATGGTTACCTCCACTATGCCCTCTCAGCCCCCTTTCAGGGATCGACAAATCGATAGCCCGGCGTCCGGGCTGTTACTTTCCAACCAGGGACAAAGCGCTGCATCAGATCGCCAGTTGCCCGTGGACAAGCATAAAAAAAAAAAAAATGCCTAATTTGCCTGCTTTACCACCTTTTGCCACTGGGTGTGCTGTCGCGCGATACTGGAGGGAGTACTGGGTCATCTGACCCTCGGAGCAGCACTCACGTGCTATGAGCGGGGGGGTGCAGAATCACGCGCATAAGCGTAGTCAGTGCGGCGGCGGTGCGAGGCAGGAAAGAGTGAACCACAGAGGAGGGCCGAGGCGAGGCGGGCATATGTGGCAGCAAATGGAAGGGAGGCTGCGGAGGTAAGGCGCACATTGGGCGACTTTGTCTCAGCGCAGACTTAGCGGGAAGCGATCTGAGACACACACACACTCTTTCTCATTTTCACAGAGAAAGGGCGTGCATGCTGTTCCCAGAGAGCGATTAACAAGTCGTTGTTTCTGGATTGTGTTTAGTTGTTTTTGGACTGGAGAGGGAGAGGAGACTTGTAGTGCAGTGTGCACTGTAGTACTTGTCTTGCCTCAGCATTTTGTTTAAAATTTTGTTTAAAATAAAAAAGTCAGGGAGAGTTTGAGAGACTGAGGTACTGGGAGGTTGCTTGGTGTGAGATCGTGGGTGGGCGCTGTGGCAGGGGAGGGTTAGGGGATTGGGGAAGCAGTTTGTTTTCTTAGCCCATACTATTGCCAGAAACAAAAATAGAGACTGGAGAGCCTGAGAAGGAGAGCGCTGTAGAAAGTGGAAACCACTCCATTAGTTTCAGCTGTAGCCTGTTATTGTTGAATCTGTTGATGAGTGTTCAGTTTGTTCACAACTTAGAAGCCACAAAAAAAAAGTGTGCCATACTGCCATTGTGCTGTGCATTTGTTGTTCAAGTTTAACACAACTTAACTGAAGAGTGGACCTAAGAAGGGACTACAACACAAGAGCATTAGTTATTGAGGAAAATCAGGGGTATACAGTACAGTACCTAAAATAAACAGGGAGTGTGTGCTGCAGTGCAGTGTGAGATCCAAGGAAACACAGTGCAACTTTTTTTTACTTTGCTCTGCAGTCTGCACACACACTAGTCTGTCTGGCTGGGTTTGCTCCTGTCTGGTGCTAAATTCTTGAGGGCCAGGTTGTGGTCGGACTGGACTGGAGTCAGTGGTAAGGGAAGGGGAGGGGAGGGAGGACTTGCTAAGTAGCTGCCCAAATAAATAAAGTAAAAACTGTAATAGCTGCACAGTAGCTGGTAAAAGAGTATACTACTACTGTATTTGAACTTGACCTTGTATTTGTAGCTGCCCTAAACTGTGTGATGAGTGTGTGTCAGTCAACTAACTAGACTAGTAATTATTATAAAAAAAAAAATAAAATCAATAATAGGCACAGCTGCCTTAGGGAGTTATCATGCTGTGTGCATGCATGTCCAATCCATGTTATTACTAGTAAGTAACAGGACCAGGTCACAGAGTCCAACCCTGTGTAACCTCTGCTTTTAGACCCAGTCCCATTCCCTTCCAGCTTCTTCCCCTGCCAAATTGGATAAGTGACTTGCCTTAGTCTAATAGTGTGCACAATCATAACTCTGAAAGTTTCAGACATTTGTAAATAAAGATCCATCGCCTTTACTTGTTGAAAAGGCTAGGCAAATAAGCACCTCATCCTTCTGGCTCCCGGTCCTGACCGTGTCATCACTGTCTGCCAGCCAGCCGTCCAGCACCAGTCCACCCAAAAAAACTCACACACACACCTAATTAATAAAACATATTTTATTATCATTGGGGAAGAAAATAAGTGCCACCCAATATGCAGAACAGGAGTAGGAGTAGTAAACAGCAGACTCTTTTTTTCTCTCTGGTCAGTAGCCTCACGAGTAACAGACTCCATCTGCAGCAATACACCAGCACCTGAAACAGAAACACAATCCACCTCTGTCAGTGTGTCTAGTGCAGATAAGAGTAATAACAACGACAATGAGCCTATATCTGTGTCAGGAGATATAACTGCTGATCATCAGTGTCTTGAATTAAGCAGTGCCGGCTTAACTGAAAGTTCGTCCACTCTAAAAAAGCGTACTTTAGTGCTCCATGCAGCAGGATGAGAGGCCAGAGAGCCAAATAAAGATAAGAAATATGATCAGGAGAAAAGGGCCCGATTGTTTCAGAGGCATTGGTTAACCATTTATTACTGGCTGAGATATGATGAAAAAAAAGAACTGATGTATTGCACTGTGTGCAAAAATATCCAACCATTGCAGTACCAGCCTTTTCAAAGAAACCTAATGTTTTGCCACTGGCTCAAATACTTTTCAATTGAGTCAGTTCGTGCTCATGACAAGTCAATCCACATTTGCTGTGCATGAATCAACATATTGCGGACAGTGGTCAGCGTGTGGTACATTTGATATCACTGAGTCCCCACTGTATCAAGCATTTACGCAATTGGATCAGGACACTAAGGTCAAGATGCAACGCCTGTTCAACACAGCATATTCCATTGCCAAAATCTACGCCCTTTCTCGGACATGGGTGGCTCTGTGAACTGCAAGAAAGAAATGGGATAACGCTTGGTTCTAATTATACCAATGATAAGCGAGCCAGGGACTTCTGTGGTGCTGTATCCAGCAGTTGTATCCCAAACCCAGATGCAGACTCTTACTGATGTTAAATATGTGACAGTTCTTGCTGACGGTAGTACAGATTCTAGTATAACTGAGTGGGAAAATGTTTTCATACGGTTTGTTGACCCAAACTCAAAACAGGTGCGTGCAGTGCTTATCAAGCTGTGCCACTGGAACATGCACATGCAGAAGGTGTATTTCATAATAATGACTGCACTTGGATCAGTAAATCTTCCCTAGTAACCTACAAAATGTTCACAATCCAGGGCCATTCCTTGTTTCAGCAAATTTTGATGGGGCCAGTGTCATGATGGGCGAAAGAGGAGGAACCATAGCAAAGTTGCGGGAACACTGTCCTCAAATAATTGCAATGCACTGTGTTGCCCATAAGTTAGAGCTGGCAGTTCTTGATGTGGTAAAAAAAAAAAAATTTGTGTCAAAGCTTGAAAGTACTCTCAAGGGAATATTTAAGTTTTATCATTACAGTCCCAAAAATGAGAGAACTAAAAGTGCTAATGTCATGGATACTGATCTTGCTCACTTTAGTGCTATAAAACAAGTGAGATGGCTTGCCAGTAGTCACGGTCAGTTCATGCAGTTCAGATTAATCTACCAGTGTGCTCAACACCTAGAACATGCATCTTCTGCTGCTGGTGATGAAGGTTCTAGAACAAAGGCCCTCTTAAAGGAAGTACAGAGTGTACAGTTTGTAAAATCCTATATATACTACAAGACTTCCTGCCAATACTAAAAACCTGTCACTCCAGTTTCAAAGAGATGACATAGTAATACTGGAAGTTCCACAACTTGTTGAGACCTGCCTACTCCAGCTTACGGAGCTGAAAACATCACCAGGGAAATACATGGCAACTTTCCTTAGCCATTACAAACCTGAACAGAAATGGATGGAGTATGTTGTGTCAAAGAGGGGAAGGGAGGAGGAGGAGAGGACTGTTCCTTTCCCATTCAGAGGCAAGTGCCCAGAAGTCAGTTTTGTAAGAGATACACAATTGCAGAATTTAATAGATGCAGCGATAACATACATAGACGAGAGGTTTAAAAATTTCTCAGAGGTGCCTCTCAAATGGTTCAGCTGTTTAGATTTCAAGCAGTTTGATCTGCGAGAGACCAACTAGCGGTGTTTGGGACCTGTGAACTGGCAAACCTGGTTAAATATTTTGATTTTTCACAGAAGAGCAGCAAGAACATATAAAGTCTGAGTATGCTGCATTTAAAATGCTGCTTAAATCTTCAGCTGACAAACCGTATTTTCAGGTCTACACAAAATTACTAAAGAAAAACCACCACAGATTGGGCACATTATTCTTCACTTAGTGAAATACTAATAACTATGAGTGTCTCAACTGCTAAGTGTGAAAGAGTTTTTTTCTATCCAGAACCTTATTAAAACAAAAATACGGACACGGCTTTCTGATGACACACTACAGTCTCTCCTGCAGATAGCGGTAGAAGGTCCTGAACTGCATGAATTTAATCCTGATCCTGCAGTTAACCACTGGCTGCTCTCTGGTCCAGGAACTAGACATGTTCATGGGCATGCTGCCGCTACTGCTGCTACATCTACTGCTGGTGGTGTCGCTGCTGCTTCCGTTTCTTCTCCTGATGAGTGATGATGATCCGATGCAAGTACTCCTAGTAGTGCTCCATCATCATCTTCCTGTCTTCCCAATCTCTAATCAGTCTACCCCTTGATGTGACAGTCATGCTATATTCACAGAATGGCTTGTTGATTGATGGCCTTGGTTTCATTTCACTACACTTATCCAATCTCTTCTGAAACAGACTTCAGCCTACCCTGCATGCACACATGGTTAGTTAGGGTCACCACCAGATGTCCTCTTTTACGAGCACATGTCCTCTTTCCCAGCTGCCAAATATTCTTCATGTACCTTCAATTCAATATTCTGTATTATTATTATTATTTTTTTTACTCTCAGTCTCTTCTCCTACCGTACCTAGGACCTCCCCTTGTATATGAGCTGTGAAGGAAGGAAGTGGAGATTTTAAACCTGTTTACTCGGGGTCTGGCAGTGGCACCAGGGCTCATCGGGGAACTAGATAGGTGTCCTCTTTTGGCATCCCAAAATCTAGTGCAGATGCAGTACCCATACACACGGTACGGTCCCACCCTGGACCTGCCAGTATTAGAAAGGAAAGGAATTGGATGGAGAGTCAGTCACTCAATATTGTTTTCCCGATTTACACAGTTCTTCTACATCTACATCCATCCTAATACAATAGTACAACCCCAGACACACCATGTAATTTATTTCTACAGATGTTTGGTTAAAATTTTCATATAAGCATATTGGACTACCACTCAGAACTCTGGGACTACCATTTTTGACCAGACCAGTTGCCCGGGACTAGCATGCCATTTTGAAATTTGTCGATCCCTGCCCCCTTCCCCCCCTTATTCATGATCTCAATTTCATGGGAGTCTTCCTGCCTTATTGGAGACCCCTTGTCACCCTCCTTTCTGCCTCCCTTGCTATTTGCCCTTAACTCAAACCCCTCTGAATAGGTGTCCCTTTAACCCTCTCTTATCTGAACCATTTATCCTGGCCCTGATGGTTTCCCCATCCCCCACACCACCATCCTCCCCCCTTGTAATAGTACCCCTGCTTCCAGAGGCTCTCTGTGGGTCCCCTTTAGCTAGGGCCCCCTCCTTGGTACTGACCTCCCAGCAGAAGGGGGGCTCCTCTCCCACCTCCTTGTCTCCCAGTTTCTCTCCAATCATGCTCTCCTCCCTCATGTCTGGAATATGTTGCATCTCCCCCATTTGCTTAACATATATGTTTCCCCTTCTCCCTCTGGGACTATGTCTATCCTTTCCATAGCTGGTCTGTGATGCCCTATGGGTATCCGACTCCCTCCCCCCGGCCTCTGTATAAGTTTCCTCATTTCCACCAACCCCTTCCTCCCCCTCTAGGTTGCTTAGTAGCTCAAATTTATTGTGACACTCTATGTCAACCTCCATCAAGTAACCCGAGTTTCCCCTGACAGCATCTCTAAACTGACCCTCTTCTTCCTCTCTTGCACTGTTCACCTTAGGAGCTTCCTTCCCACAGTCTGCTGTTTTAGGCTTCCGCACAACAGCCCCTCCTGACTCTTCCCCCTCCAGTCTCTTTGTATTCAGAATGTTCACCCCGTACGCTTTCCCCATAGCATCAACTTCCCTATCTAAGGGTCCTCTGTCCCTAATATCCCCCCTCCTGCTTGCTGTAACATAACATCCTGTAATTTCAGAGTGTTGCCCCAGCCTCCCCTCAGCCCCACCTTCTGCTGCCCATATCCACCTTGTCATGGACACCCCCCAGCTCCCACAGCTTACTCCTTAACCAATATACCTCACTCCTGATACAAGATAGCTGTCTACAGAGTGGGCAGCCTCCCTCTCCAGGCCCAATTTAGAATTATTGCCATCCCACAGCCTGTACAGCCTACAACCCTTCCGAAGATGCCTGCCATGGTGGAATATGGCCACCCTGATTATCCCCCTCTGTTTATAATAGCACACCCCCTTTTCTCAGTCCCTTTCCCCTGGAGTACAGTTTCTCTCTAAACTGACTGTAGTTATTTACAAACCCAATTTCAACCCCACCAATAACGTTCCCAGGTCTCACAAACACATACAGTCCAGTGTGTGTTCTGTCACACTAACAGTGTATGTAAGCAGACATCAGGTACCATACAATGTCACAGGCCCACCAGCTCCTGTTGCTTTGAATTTCAGTCCCAAACAGAAATACTCAGCCCTTCAATCCCAACCCCCAGTGGCTTTTCAGTATTTAAGAAGGCATACAAAACAGGGTGGGTGGGAGGGCTCCTACCAAACACCAGGCAAACAACACATTTAAATTTCGCTCGAAGTATCCCTGCCAAACAACTATCCCCAAGCCACCAAAGTTACAATGTAACAGTTCTAATTCAAGGTAATAATTTTTAACACATAAAACTAATTTCACTTACAAACTTTTAAAATATTTCAGTTAAAACAGAATATAACTCCAGCCCTCTTTCCTACCTACCTGCTGCTTAAGCTCCCAAGTGAACAATGTTATAAGAATTATAAGAATGAACAAGGACATAAGGAACATTTGAGGCATTGTGAGCTACATCATGAGGTGGTTACAGTAAAGAAAAATGGTGGATACAGGCATGGTAAAAGAAAAGCAGTGGATACAGGCATGGTTATCATCA
This sequence comes from Neoceratodus forsteri, assembly GCA_016271365.2. Taxonomy (NCBI): domain Eukaryota; kingdom Metazoa; phylum Chordata; order Ceratodontiformes; family Ceratodontidae; genus Neoceratodus; species Neoceratodus forsteri. The sequence continues at coordinate 345,692,116 of JADMNL010000025.1, read as the reverse complement.
TGACATGTAAGCAATTGGTAGTACTTTGCATATAGTTTATTCAGGGGTTACACATGGCCTCTGGCGAGCAGTCTGTATAAGGCAGGTAGTAGGAAGGTTAAGCTAGGAGGCTGGGAGTTGGAGAGGAGGGGAGTACCTTACGAGCTTTAAGTGCAATGACAGTGGCATGCGCTTGAGGTCAGCAGAAGAGACTTAAGCTTGGGGAAGGAGCTTGTTCCATTGGCAGGCTGCTTGGGAGGAAAAAGATCTTCCGCCAGCATTTGTCCTTACCCTAGGGACTTCTATTAGCGTTCTATCTGAGGTCCTTAGGTTCCGTGGGTTGTGTTTGAGGGTTATGGTCCCGGCAATGCTTGGCGGAGCGTGGGGTTTGAGAAGCTTGTAGGCCTGGACAAGCAAGGGGTGTTGGAGGCGGGTGACTAATGTGGGCCAACGAAGATTGGCCAAAGTGTCACAGTGGTGATGTCTCGGGTGGTCTAAGGTTGCAAAAAGAGCTATTTTATTATATAGGGTTTGTATCCTGGTAATCTCTTGTTTAGCCATGCACTGTATAATAGGGGCCGCAAAGGTCAGGTTGGGTAGAAGGACGCTGGTAGCTATGGAGAGCCTGGCTTCAGGGATGAGTTGGTCCCTGAGTTGGTACAGGGTGCCAAGTTGTGTGTGTGTGGTTGTGTGTGTGTGGTTGTGTGTGTGTGTGTGTGGTTGTGTGTGTGTGGTTGTGTGTGTGTGTGTGTGTGTGGTTGTGTGTGTGTGTGGTTGTGTGTGTGTGTGTGTGTTGTGTGTGTGTGTGTGTGTGTATATGTGTGTGTGTGTATATATATGTGTGTGTGTGTGTGTGTGTATATATATATATATATAGTAGTGTGTGTGTGTGTGTGTGTGTGTGTGTGTGTATATATATATATATAGTGTGTGTGTGTGTGTGTATATATGTGTGTGTGTGTGTGTGTGTGTGTGTGTGTGTGTGTGTGTGTGTGTGTATGTATGTGTGTATATATATATATATATATATATATATATATATATATAGTGCGTGTATGTATGTGTGTGTGTGTATATATATATGCCATCTTTATAACCCTTTCTTGCTTCTTTTCATTAAGACCTACCTACTCCTACCCTATGCTCCAGCTCTTTACCACCTCTAAGTCATGTGCATTACCTCATCTGTTTTTTTGTAACTGACTGTAGATGTATTTGTAAAATATACAGGATGTTAAAAACTTGTGTTAGCATTGTATAGTGCTTTACTTGGTGTTCTGTACTTGTATTGTCATTCGTTAATCTCTACCCCCTTTGTTTGTCTGCCCAGGACACCTTGCAAATGAGTTCTCAATGGTGTCTTTCCTGGTAAAATAAAAGTTGAATTGAAATAGAACAGGGGTTCTCAAATGGTGAGGTCAGCCTCCCTGGGGAAGCCCCAACCTGTTCCAGGGGAGGCTCAAGCGAGTCTGAAAACGTACTGTTTAAATTTTGAGTTTTATGTATTTTGTGTGAAGGGATGAACCAAACTGAAAGAGGATAATAATAGTAGGTGAATGTTGTGTATTTATTTACTAATAGTTGACAAGGAAAGGTGAATGAGCCAAGGCTCATTTCAGGTGTACCCGGGGAAGGGTAGTTAGTGAATACATTTCCCAAAAGTTAACTGCAAAACAATCAAGAAATACACAATAAACAGTAGTGCAAACAAACATGAACAATAAACTAATAATGAGAGGTGGTAATTGATCAATATGTAGCCTGATGGCAGAACAGCTCAGATACAAGGGTTGAGCATAGAAGTGCTAAGAGCAATAGCAGGAAGGAGCAAAGTAATCCCAGAGAAGTTGCTTAGGAGGGGGAGAGGCAAAGTATGTAGGAAGGTTATTTCATATAGAGAGGAAACAGAGAAAGTAGTCTGACCCATGAAGGTAAGGCAACAAGGGGTAACAATGGTTCAAGAATGAAAATAACCGAGCAAGTAGGCTGGCGTGTGTGTGTGTGTGATTACAATAAGCTGAATAACATTATTTTACTTATTTGTTATTCAGACAACACCTTTGAGCACAGGAGCTCTTTTTCAAAGGTTCCACATCAGTATAAGACAAAGAACTGAAAGTGAGCCAAGTACTCAAAGGGATTTCAGTTTATTCATGGTGTACTACGTAAAGTACAGTATGTTATTTTTCTTTGAGGAGGCCAAAGATTATTTCAGTTTTGGGGGGGAGGCTCAAAATCTTTTCCATGGATTTGGAGAGGCTCACTGTGACAACGTCTAAGAACTATTGAAATAGAAGGTGGTATTTACGTACAGTACAAGTAGATCTTTGAGAGAATCACCTTTATTGAACTAGCGCTCACCCTCCTGCCTTCTCTTGCATGTTCCGTACTCTTTCTTCGCTCTATTAGGACATTTTTTATCTGGTTCCATTTCCTCTCTAATGTGCCTGGTTTTGGTTTGGTTTTCCTGATCCCTGCTGGTTTAATGATCCTCCAGGCTAATCTCTGGCAAGGAACTGAAGAATGGTGGGGGCCGTCCACATTTTTTTTTTTTTTTTTTTTAAATATAGGTGGCGTCGATGTATGTCAGTGCGGGTGGCCCCCACTGGCAAATGTTTCTGAATGGTCTGGACACATTTATAGGTGTGGCTTATTGGAGGAGATTCTCTCAAATATGTATTGTTCAGGTTAGTAACTGCAAAACTGGCCCCAGATCTGGCATTTTAAGTGTGGAGATTTCTCACCCATCTTGGCTTTTTCCCCTTCTTGCTGGGGCTGCTCCATGTACCTTAAAACCCTTTGTTGCCCAGTTTGTCATAAATCTGGGTGTCAGCCTGGTAGTGCTAGGGGGTGTCCTATCCCAATACCATGAGAGAGTCCCTGGGTTCGTACCATGGACTCAGCTCACTATGTTGAGATGGAGGAGCCTTGAGAACACACACTCGAGGGGTTGACGTAGATCACTTTGCCTCTGGGATACTGGTCTTCACTTGTAGTTCCCAGAATCCCACACTGAGGTTGGCTGTTAACTGGGCATATCGCAGGGGTGAGGTGCTTGGCTCTGGGACAGGGAGGTGCTGTTGGCCTGCTGTTTGTGCATCCCTCGCTGACTGGCCAAGGAACACCATTAGCTGTGAAGTCAGCTGCTCACAAGCTGGAGTGAGGGTGCAGCCATAGTGACCTGTGTCTGGAGTGGGGAGGGAGGGAGGAATATTCAGTAGAAATATAAAAAGTGCTCGCACATCCCTTATCTGCTTGTGTGCGACAGTAATGATTGCAAACAATGAAGGCTGCCTGTGAGGAGCATAGTGATGATGTATCCCCCTTCCTACTCCTGCTGGTATTTTATAACTGATATTTCATGTTGTAGCATCTTTAGTCTAGAACTGTCTTCACTGTCTGTTTTTAACTGAACACTTTTGACACATTATACATATGACTGTTGTTTTAATTATTTATTCCCCGAGAAAGTGTTGAAGATCCCTTTTAGCTTTACGTTGGAAAATGTCAGTAGATGCCCCCTGGTGGCTGTTATGCTAGAACTGCAGATAGCTGAAAGTACTAATGACAGAACTGCAGCGACTGGCATCCTTTAGTGACACAGAGCAGTAAATCGGCCAGACTCTGTATTTATTTGGCTATATTCTTCAGTGTCAGAATGTTGGGGAAATGAACGTGTCATGCCTCACTGAACTATTGGTCAGGTTGCACTCACCAGGTAGAGTGCAGCACAGGGCTTGTTTAGTTGTTCAGTGCACAGACTGGTCCCTAGGTGTCTACTTGCTAGACTGAATTTCGCATCTGCCCCCACCCGATTTGCATCATTTGATTTGTCACTCCCCTCTCTCCGTTGCCAGGTGCGTTCATTGGAGGCCCACTTGTACCCTGAGAAGCTGAAGGTGATTGCCCAGCAGGTACATCAGCAGGAGGAACAGGTGCGATTCCTACAGCAACAGGACCAGCTGGAACGAGAACAGCAGCTTCAAACCCAGGTCAGGAGCAGGGGCAGCTCAGGGAAGTGCACTGACCACCCCAGAAATGGACAGTGGGCTAAGAGGCTGGCTAGTGCAATAGATGGACCCCTAGCCTTTCTCCTCTGGAGAGCTGGTTCTGTGCCTTTCAGGTCACAGGACCAGCGTTCTCAGTGTGTCTCAATCCATAGGCTTAGCCAGGAGATGACCCCTAGTTGAATGAGCACAGATACTGAACCATCCTGTCTTCGGGGATAATCAGTAGGGACACTCTGGGGAAGCTTGCACTAAATCTCGCCCTATGAATAAATAGGGCTTCAGTCTCCAGTGTTACTTAATCAACTTTCACCAGCACTAAGTACAGCACAGTGTGGGGGAATCCTGAACTACCTGGCTCTGTGGAAGAACAGAGTTTCAGTTCTGAGTGCTCTTAGTTCCTTACCATTCACAGGACTAAATATAGCACAGCAGGAAAGCCTGCACTTACCTCCTTACAATACTTGGCCCTGTAGGTAAACAGAGGGCCTCAGTCTCTAGTGCTGCGAGTCCCTCCTCTTTCACCAGCACTAGATACATCACCGGGGGATCCTGCAATGTCTTTACTTGCACCATATTTGGATCTGTGCAAGAACAGGGTTTCAGTCCCCAATGCTGTCATTTCCTCACTTTTTACAGCACAGTGGGTAAGCCAGCATTGTACTCGACTTAAAATATGTGGCCCTGTGGGTAAATAGAGGGTCTTAGTCTCCAGCACTGTTTTTTTTTTTTTTTGTAGTTGCCACTCATTGTACATGATATATGGCTAAACAGAGCATTGCAGTCTGTAGGCCCCTGTTTCCAACACTTTGGATAAACTGCTTCTGTCTGCAGTTCCCTGTTTCCAGCACTAAATGAGATTGTACTTAGCCACACTACTTAGCCTTTTGGAACTATGGGCTAGGATTTCAAGAATTCAGCAGGTCTGCCAGTCGTTCGCTGCAGGGGCAGTAGTTTGCCAGATGACCGTTTACAGTGGGGAGCGGGGAGGGTGCTACTGGTATCCATCGCCATCTTGATGTTTTTGGTGAGGGATTTTATCCAGCATTGGAGGGATGCAAATTGTGCAGCTGGTATTCACAGTGGATGTTTGCGCTCTGTTGGTGAGGCCATATTTGGGGGGACTGTTTAAAGCCCCTAAGTAAGGATTCTGTTTTCCAAGATGGGGGACAAGACTGGGTGGGTTGTCAGTTTCAGAATTCTGAATCCTGGCTATGCACCACATGCAGATACATCCCTTCACTTCACAATTTGTTTTTGAAAGTTAAATGCGACTATATGTTAATCCAGCTGAAGCAATCACTGTGGGTCTTGTCTGCTTGACTTACTAGTCAGTCTGTCCATGTTCTGGTTCTGGTCTGACTTGGAGCAGTGGTGCCGAGTAAAGACCTGCTATCTGTTCTTTCTTTGCATTCTTTGCACATGCATTTCATTCTGCATGACACAGCTCTAATGTTTTGTAACACTTTTTTTTTTTTTTTTAACAGCTTTTGCCAACACATGCTGCACCATCGCCTACCCATCATCCTACTGTGATCGTGCCAGCTCCACCCCTTCCTCCGCATCACGTTACTGTTGTCACCATGGGCCCTTCCTCTGTGATTAATACAATCTCTACGTCCAGACAGAACCTCGACACCATCGTACAGGTGAGGAGTGATAGGGGTAGGACATATGTGAAAGGGATAGTTTTTAAAGCAGTAGCTTGTTCCCATGACTAGTACTCTTAATAATGCATCACTCCACTCCACCTTGTGCTTTTCAGCATTTGTCTCAAGCCGGCAGCTTGACAGAAAGCACGAGTGGGGCTTATTTATTTTCTGTTCACTTGGCCTCTGCTAAGTAGGTGTTTTTTTTTTTTTGTTTTTTTTTTTCTCCTCATCCTGTTTGTGGGCTCCAAACAGCTCATGTACTTACTAATGCACTGAGCATGTCAGTCCTTGGGTAGTAGCTGCTGCCACCAGCACTTTACTCTGCGTAACTCTAGCTGAGAGCTGACACCTTGATAACCTTTCACCGCTATGATGTTAGAGGCAGTGTGGTGTAGTGGTTAGAGCACTGGCTTGGGAACTGGGAGAACAATGGTTTAATCCTCACTAGAGCCAGCTAAAAAATTCACTTTGTGACCTTGGGCGAGTCACGTGACTTCATAGAGCTCCAGTCCACACTGCTGCAGAAATGGATAGAAGCAGTATATCATTGGAAAGGAGATGTTGCACTTCAGCTTTGCTATCCTAGGTAAAAGTGTAAAATTAAGGTAGTTACAGGACTGGTTGTGTGATTTTTTTCTTCCAAAGGTAAAATGTCTTGTTCTAGGGACATGGATATGTTGTTCATCCACACTGTCTGGCAGGTTCCTTGCCCCTTTAAATCTTGCCGGAAGGTCTTCAAGCTGGCTTCTCCCACCCACCCGGGTGGTAAAACTCCTCGCCCCATGACATCAGATCTTCCTTACGGCAGGCTCAGGTTCCCTCCTTAACGCTCTCGTATAGACTGGATCTAATTCTTGATTTAGCCCAAAACTTATTTAAAATTTTCAAGACTTTGGTCAAGTTTCTCCACCAGCAGCTCACCGATGGACAAATCGACTCCCAGTTTTGGCTTCCGGTAGCCCCTTGTGGGCAGAAAATGTCCAGGATGGATCCGCACTCCGCGTGCGTCTACTACCTCAACCTAGACCATGACCTGCAGGCCTGTGAGTTATGCGTTTTGTTTCATTAGCGTCTGGAAGACCGCAGCCCAGTTACAGCTTGGGCGCCCGGCGCTACCGCTGGTGAAGTCGAAGGAGGCTCGTTGGGCAGTTACCGCGGAGGCTGGCTTGGCTGAGCAACTCAAGCAGATGATCGCCCTCGAGGAGGAGGCGGCACAGGCCGCATTATCCTCTTCCTCGGTCGGGGCACTTATCCCGCTATCTCTGGGTACCAAATATTCAGCTTCTTTCAAGGAGCTTTGCCAGTCCCTTTCCACAAAGGGAGAGAGGGGCCATCGGGACATTCCTCTCGGTCCAAAAACGACGACTCAAAAGGTAAGTCCCACCATCGGCGTTCGTGGGAGCGGGAGCGGTCCCCTTCCCTGGACAGTCGACACTCTGCTTCAGTCGAGGTTGCAGCTAAGGCTGCTGGCTTCACGGTGTCCCCGTTAGGTCAGCGGCGAGGCACCCGTCGGCAGCGGTCGGGCCTGCGACCCGTCAGGCGGGCGCTGTCGACTGGTGACTGACAACCCTTCTTCACGGTTCCCCGTGGAGACGAGGACCTGCCTGTGCCTCCGGTGCGCGGTCCCCTGTCAAGGCTTCGAGCCGAGGGAAGAGCGGGTGTTCCCGCCCTTCCCAGGCGTGTCTCGAGCCACTGAGGTTCTCAGTCTGTCTCGGACATCACTCGGTCCAACCCGATCCGCCGACATCGGCGGTCTCGGCACCAGTGGCGTCGCCCGCTCACCTCGTCATCTTCCATGGAAGAGGAAGGCTTCGGCGCAAATTGCGTCGACGCTACGAGGACCTGATGTGGCAGCAGTTACTTCTGTCAGGGAACAAGTCGACGCCATCGCCTTCCCCGGCCATCAAGTGGCTGTCACCCGAGCAGCCGAAACAACCCTTCGCTGTAGCAGAGGTGCCCAACCCTGGGCCGGTTGTTCGGCTGAAACCAGCTGCCCCACCGATTGTGGTGGAACCTCTGCCTCCACAACCAAAATCGGTGGCGCCGACCAAAGACTCTCGGTCGGGTCAGGGCCTGCCCCACAGGTTGTTGGTCACCCTCACTCCCGACCGTCCTTGGCAGTTGGAGGGTGGCTCAGGCCCCAGGCAGCTCTTCGCGGACTCCTCGGAGTCCGACGCCTCCTCCCTGTTCAACAGGCCCATTGACCTGGAGTCCTCTGGGGGCCAGTCGATGGACGAAAGCCCATTGTCCTTCATGGGTCTGCTTCGGCTCATCTCAGAGTCCACCGGGATGCAGATCGAGCCCGTATCCAAGTGGGCCAAGTATCCCCTCACGGAGATACTGGACCGAGGGGATTCGCCCACGGGGGCCTTTCTGGTGGCTGAAGCCATTGTTGGCCCAGCCTTGGAGCTCTATCAGCGGCCTGCTTCCTGTCCTGCGCCTTCAGCCAGGATGGCCAGGAAGTATGCGGTCCCTACCGGCTCTTTGCCTGGTTTTTCGGAACACCCCTCCTCCGAGGGGTTGGTCACACACAGCGTTTTCCAGTGTTCCGGGAACGCTAGGGATGTGGACAAGCCCCCCGACAAGGAGTCCAAAAAGCTGGACTATGCCGGGGTGCAAGGTGTACGCTGTGTCCTCCCTTGGCCTCCGCCAGGCCAGCTGTTGGCTGATGGCACACTTCTCCCACGCCCTCATGGGCTCCCTGGATGAGGTTATTCTTCATCTCCTGGCCCACCTGCAGACCACGGTCCGGCAGGTACGGGACCAGGGAAGGGCGGTGGCTAAACAGCAGCTCCAAACGGCTCTGGACATTGGAGACTCCTGTGCCAGATCAGTTGCGGCCGCAGTGGCCATGCGCCACAGAGCATGGCTGAGGATATCCACCTTCACATCGGATACCCAGCACAAACTGGTGGATGTCCCCTTCCTGGGGACTGACCTCTTCGGCCCTGGAGTGGAAGGTCACCTCCAGCGGATCGAAAAGTCCAGTGCCACTCTGGACTCTGTCACCTCCGCCCAGAAGGACAAGGGCCGCCGACAGCAGCAGCAGCATAAGTCCTTTCGTCCTTCTGCGCCTGCGGCACGTCCGGCCCAACAGCACCAGGGCCAGCAGGCTGGCGCTTGGCATCCCAAACCCAAGCCTGCAGCTTCCTCCAATAGGAAGCAGGGAGGTAAAGGCACAGGAGGTCCCTCTGCCGGTCCCTCCTCTAAGCCTGCCTAGTGACGGGTTGAGGGGTGTCGCCCCCAGCCTTGTCACTCCCCCCTGGGTTCCCCGTGGAAGGATGGCTCCACCACTCCTTTCCGCCTGGTCGTTATCACCACGGACCGTTGGGTGTTGGAGGTGGTAGAAAGGCCTGCCCCTGGAGTTCGAGCAGGCCCGCCCTTCCGAGCCGTTGCCCCTCTCGGGCAAGTCAGGTCCGCAGCCTACTTGTCGGCTCGCTGAGCCGATATTGCCCTGCTCCTCGAAAAGGGTGATCAGGAAGGTGGTGGATCCTCCTCCAGACCCGGGGTTCGTGTCCTGGTACTTTCTGGTCCCAAAACGGACAGGGGGCTGGCGCCCAATTCTCGACCTGCACGACCTGAACAGGTTCCTAAGGTCTCGGACCTTAAGGATGGTCACTCTGGCTCAGATAATCCCATTCTTGGAACGAGGCATGTGGTTCTGTTCTCTGGACCTTCAGGACGTTCTTTCACATCCCAATCCGTCCGTCCCACCAGAGATTCCTCCACTTCAGGGCAGAGGGATCTCTCTACGAGTTCCGGGCCATGCCCTTTGGCCTTTCCCTAGCTCCCAGAGTCTTCACCAAATGCATGGCAGTGGTGACAGCATTCCTGCGGCGCCAAAGGGTCCGGGTGTATCCCTACCTGGACGACTGGCTGATTGCAGCCCCCTCCAGAACAGAGGTGGAGCAGTCCAGAGATCTGGCCCTCCAGGTTTGCTCTCAGGTTGGCCTCCTCATCAACGAGGCCAAGTCGGAACTCATGCCAAAGCAGGTGATCCAATTCATCAGGGCAGAGCTCGACTCTCTACGAGCCAGAGCATGGCTCCCCGCGGACAGGGCCGAGGTTCTCTCCTCCTTTGCACAATCATTTCAGGTTGGGCAATTGTGCCCTGTCCGGGACTTCCTGCGCCTCCTGGGCCTCATGGCGGCCTGCACCAGCGTGGTCCATTGGGCCCGCTGGTACATGCGTCCCCTTCAATGGGGGCTGGCCAGCCAATGGTCACAGCACTTCGATCCGCTGGATCAGCTAGTGGCAGTGACCCAGGGGATGTGGAATGCTCTCCAATGGTGGACCGTTCCAGCACATCTGCAGGAGGGCATCCCGTTCATCCGCCCCGAGCCGACGGTCTCTCTATCGACCGATGCCTCTCTGGGTTGGGGTGCCCATCTGGGGGAGCACAGAGTGCATGGCCTCTGGACCCCTCGGGAGTCCCGATGCCCACATCAACCTGCTGGAGCTTCGAGCGGTTCATCTAGCCCTCACCGCCTTCGCTCCGTTTCTGCGGGATCAAGTGGTCCAGGTCCAGACGGACAATACCACGACCATGTACTACCTAAACCGCTAGGGTGGGATGCGCTCCATGCCTCTGTGCAGGGAAGCTCTCCGCATTTGGTCACTCTTGCACAGCCTCGAGGCGGATCTCCTTGCCATCCATGTGGCAGGAGCCTCCAACACTCTGGCCAATGCCCTAAGCTGGATAGGGGCTGCGTCCCACGAGTGGTCTCTCCTGCCGGCGGTAGTACAAGATCTGTTCTCCCACTGGGGCACGCCTCAGGTGGACCTGTTTGCCTCCAGGGAGAATGCGAAGCTGAGACTGTTTCATGCCCGCCCCACTTAGCAGGGCTCGCTGCAGGGGGATGCCTTCTCGAGGCCGTGGATCCTGGGCCTCTTCTACGCCTTTCCCCCATTTCCCTTGATCCACAAGGTGTTTCTCAAGGCGAGGAGGGACAAGGTGCAGGTGATTCTGGTAGCCCCAGGCTGGCCCCGCCTGTTCTGGTATCCAGATCTCCTCAGTCTCAGCTCCAGGCTCCTGAGGAGGCTTCCAGCCGCCCAGACCTGATCTCAGTCAATCAGGGAAGGTATTCCATCCGGACCTTCAGTCCCCTGCACCTGATGGCCTGGTTCCTGAGCTGCTAGAGTTCCAGGCCTTGGGTCTGTTCGACTATAGTCCCCAACGTCGATGAGGCATCCCACAAGGAGTCGATCAGAAAATGCTACGCCTCAAATGGAAGAGATTCTCCATTTGGTGTCAGGCAAGGGCCTGGACCCTTCTTCCTGTTCCTTGGCAAGCATCCTGGACTACCTGTGGTCCCTTTTCTCAGCAAAGGGGCTTGATCCGGCGACCCTAGGTGCACCTGGCAGTCATCTCTGCTTACGGGCATGGGCGGGAAGCAGTTAGTGTATGAAGAAGGTGGTGGGCGCTTTTTCAAGGCCTTGATCACATATCCCCTTCGGTGCGAGAACCTCCACCTCCGTGGGATCTACTGCTAGTATTGGCTAAGTTCATGGGCAAGCCATTCGAACCGATGCACAGGTGTGACATCTCTCACCTGTCGTGGAAGACCACCTTCTTGGTGGCTATCACGTCAGCCAGAAGGATGGGAGGCTCCAGGCGCTCCGCCGAATCTCTTATCTGGTCTTCCACAGGGACAAGGTTGTCCTGCGCTCCCGAAATTCCTTCCGAAGGTGGTGTCAGAGTTCCTACTAACCAGGTGTTGACTCTGCGGTGTTCTACCCCAGTCACACCTGGAGGCCGAATATAGGCTCCATACTTTGGACCCAAGAAGAGCACTCGCTTATTACAAAGAGCGGACGGCTGAGGTTGGGGGAGAGGTTCGCCAGCTGTTTGTCACCTACGCTCAAGCCGCACCTGTCAGACCTGCAGCCAAGCGGACGATAGGCAGGTGGGTCACCTCCTGCATAGATCTCTGCTATAGGTTGGTGGGCATGGAACCTTCCAGAGGGATAAGAGCTCATTCTGCCCACCATACTGCTGCATCGGTGGCTGCTTCCAGGGACGTCCCTATCCAGGAAATCTGCAGGGCTGCTACCTGGAAGTCAGCGCGCACCTTCATCACCCACTACCACATCGACCTTGAGTCACGCCAGGATGCTGGTTTGAGGCCTCTGTTCTCCAGTCTTTTATTTCCCAAGTAGAGGGTGTCGTCTTGCCTCCCTCCTCCGGAGAACTGCTAGGAGTCTGCCAGACATAGTGTGGATGAACAACATATCCATGTCCCTAGAAATACAGGTTACTCACCTGTAACAGGAGTTCTAGGAATGGTATATGTTGTTCATCCTGTCCTCTCCCGGCCGCCTGCTTCCGGCGGAGCTAGATCTGGGCGTCATGGGAAGTGAGGGCAGAGTTTACCACCCGGGTGGGTGGGAGGAGCCAGCTTGAAGACCTTCTGACAAGATTTAAAGCGGCAAGGAACCTGCCAGACAGTGTGGATGAGCAACATATACCATTCCTAGAACTCCTGTTACAGGTGAGTAACCTGTATTTTCCGGGTAAATTGGAGTAAATCTGTCCGGTCCTCCTCACAGGCTGCAGGTAGCCATATATTTCCTTGTATTTTTCTGGTTGTATTTATTAATTTTGTGGCTAGTTTTATAACTTATACGAGAGTAGCGAGCCGCGTGCTCGTGAGCTATGCTGCCATGAGCCCGGAAGCTGCACCAGAAGTCCAACACTACTCTCTTATTGTCATTTTCCTGCAAGACCCTGCCTGTTAACTGCTTGAAGGGGCAGTACCGAGTTGGCTTTCTTCTGTTGTGTTTTTTGTAGACTAAAAAAAACCAAACTGGTTCACTCACCACTATCTCCCCGTAAATTTAAATGGCCTTCGATAAAAGCATCAGGCTTTTGTCTAAAGACACCAATTCCTCTGAAAGATGAGGATCATCATGCTTGTACAGTCTTCTGTCTCTCCATGCCAGAATTGCCACAAGTTCCACAAAACCTGAAGCCCTCCACCCTGCACTACTGCTTCAGCCAGGTGAACCTGTCTTCAACCTTGAACCAAGCTGGCAGAATCTGAGAGACTGATGCTGATAATATTCTATATTTACAAAAATACCAGTATGCTGTGTTTTGTTTATGCACAGAGTATTTCCAGAACACCTTGTTCTAACAACTGGGAATTCAGTTCACTATCCACACCTAGGCAGAATCTGCTGGGCTTAGCTCTTAATGGTCTCCTCCTACCACCTTGGTGTTGTCCTCTGGCTCCACCTTGTCTGATGTCTGATCATTTTTTTACACTGGAAGGAACAGGTCTTGGCCTTTGCAGCTCCTATAGCATGTGCGGATTCTCAGTTGTCAATTGCTGTTTGGTAAAATTTCGACTTTCTGATGAGTCTTTGACTTTAAATTGGCTTCTCTTGTTCCAGTTACTGCTCAGTTGACTGCCATCTCTGTGGACCAGAAACGGCCCAGGTCCAAGAGATGCATTCTGTGCAAACAGAACATGTCTGCCATGGATCTGCATGGCACATGCCATTTCTGCCTGGTTGAAAACCATGACATGGATGAGTGGCCTTGTTACCAGGCCATGCATTCTTCCCCCCTGAAAGAATAGAAGGCACGCGTCCTCAAAGATGGGCCTTAGGAACCTCGTCCGACCTCTGCAAGAGGGGGCTCCTCGTCAGCCTTGGACTTGGTCCCTGCGCCCTTCCGTCTGTTGCACTCTGTGGCGTGCCAGCTGGTGCTTGTTCCTGTGTCACTAGCTTCTTCCCACATTGACTGCTTCAGGCTGTCCCTGTGGTTTCCGGCTTCTGTTTGCTGACTAAATTGGCCTTTTTCTCCCTTGTTTTGTGTTGCCTGGGGTTGGGTTCTCCCTTGGGCAATTGCTGTCCCCTGCCCACTCTTCTATGACCCTCAGGGCCTTTTTTGTTGTATCACAGTGCTTTCTGCACAAGCTATGTGTCTCTGAGTGATTGTCCTCTAGGTGCTTCTGGGTCTTCCAGTGGCTAAGTGGCCTCCATACTGTCCACACCTTTTTTGGCTTTGTATGTGGCTATAGTATCCCACCAGGTTTTTTTCATTGGCCCTTTCACTGTTGTCACATGGGGCTTCCTCTACACCCTGGTCCTGACCGATGTTGCCCATTTCACTTCTGCCACTGGGTGTGTTTCTTATTTGACTGCTGGTATGGGCCTGTCCCTCTTCTGGTTTTGTTGCATCCCAGATACCAACTGCTGGTTTTGTGAGCTGTTCTCCCTATGTATCTTTCTGGTTCCTCTTTTGGTGTTCCAGTGCCTCTGGCCCATGTCCAGGTTGATCCTGCTCCAGGCCTTTTGCAAACCTTTTTCCTTGGCCTGTTGTTTTGGGGACTTCAGGACTTTTTGTCCATTTCCTGTGACTGGGTCCTTTGTCCCCTGCTCGTGGGATGTTTGCTGCTCCGTATGGTACCATCTATCTAGACTTTGGTGGCCCCCTTCTGCTTGGATCACAGCTGTGGCCCTTTCTGTCTGGCTCCCTTCTATTGGTGGGGGCCTTTTTCCTCTGCCACAGGCTGCCTCTGCCTTCCTGGATTGTGCTTCTTTGCTACATCCTGTCTGGCATATGCCAGCGTGACTCTCCTGCTCAGGGATTTTCCCTGCTGTCTAGGGCATCCTGTTGGCTTCTTGGTCGCCATCTCCGTGGCACCTGTGATCTTCACTGAGGACATCCCCATCGGGCTACTCCTTCAGAACTGTAAAATTTTACTTCAAGAGGGTTCCTTCAGTAGGTCATTACATAGAGGACTAGCACCACCTGGCATCTGGCCGCATGGCAGAATTTTTCTGGCAATACCTGATGGGGGACTGCCCACCAGCGTCACGTGACCGCCAGCGTGACTTCCCATATAGTGCACGTCCCATGCCCGCCTCCAGTTCTTACTCGTTGTCGCCTCATGTCAGTCGCCATTGCAGACTTCCCGCTTATCGTCATTGAAAGTGCTTTTTCTTGTCAGTTTCGCTTTCTGGGCGCTTTTTTCTTCAGGTTTTCAAATTTTTTTCTGTCTTCACCAAAGAAGAAGTTACACCTGTGGCATGCAAATTCCACATAAGGACGGCCACGTGAAGTGTGTGATCTGCTTAGGCCCAGACCACCCAGTTTCTTCTTGCCCAGACTGCCAGCCTTTTAACCAGGCTACACGCAAAAGGAGTCAGCTGGCTCTGGAGGCCCATCTTTTGAAGACCCGGCTGGCATCTTTAGAAGAGCAGATGGAATGGATCTGATCTTCTCCTTTTTCCAAAAAAGAACATAGGAAAGAGAAACGAAGGGAGTGGGAGCGCTTCATGGAGGTGTCCCAGACCAAGGCCTCTCGGCCCTCGACCAGCAAAGCTTCTTCCCAGCCGCCGCCTAAGGTCAAGCTGCCTCCGGATGGTAAGTTGGACAAATCCTCCTCTATGGGTAAGTCTGCCACCGGTCCCTCTGATGGCCGCACCATGTCTGCTGTTAAGTCGGCTCCCCAGGCTTCAGCAACCCGCACAGCACCAGCCGCTAAGTCGACGCCTCCCCCTCCCGCCCAGCTTTCCAGCTAGGGCCTAATGGCGCTCAACCAGATGCCTGGCAGAGCCCAGGGGAGACTACCCCTCTCCCCCTTCCACTTCGCTGGTAGCTTCCCCTGCTCAGGCTGCTACCTCGGGCGACGATAGTGCGGAACCCCTGGATGTCTACCACACTTCTGGGTCCATTCCACACTCTCCTGAAGGGGCCGCAGGGAAGGAGGCTCCTCCTCAGCCATCTGGCCCTACTCTGGAGGCCCCTCCTATCCCTTCTGGTGAGATCACTCCCTACCCGACGCCTGTCCTGGTTGAGATCCCTCCGCCGGATCCGGCAATGGTTCCTCCAATGCCAGACCCCTTCATGACTGTCTCTGAGCCTGGGCCCAGTCATCTGCCCCAACCTTTGGCTTTGGTGCTAGATGCGGTCCCTCCATCGGGTCCCCTTCGCCCGGCTCCGACACCGGCCCCTGTCCCAAATCGGGTGGTGCCGGTCCTGACTGTGGTCCTGATGACGGCTCCTCAGACGCTGGACCTACTGCCGATTTTACACTGCAGCGGGCCCTATCTGGGTTCCTCCTCAGTCAGATCTTCTGACACTGGACCTTTACCCATGACTGGACTGTCCTGCATTACCCCTTGGGGTATCCTGAGGACCATCTCCCCGCTGGTACTGCTCCAGATTGGAGTGGCACGGGACATTATTTTCCAGGATACAGTAAGTACCCGGGATATGGCTATTTGGGTTACCTCCTTCCCCGGTAAGCCCTCCACCTCTCTCCGCCCCCCCCCCCCAAGCAAACCTCCACCTCCTCCACAAGCCCTGGTTCATCCGGACTTCAAGACTCTTATCCAGTCTTGGTGGCAGGGGGCGCTCTCAGAGCTGGTATCTAACCTAGAGAGTAGAGTCCCACCACTACACTCTACTAGGTCTCCATCCCTAAGAAGTTCGTCCCCTTCCATGGTTCACGCCCTGAGGACCATGCGCAAGGATATTACTCTTCCGTATCTTGGAGACCATCCGGACGGTGGTGGTGGTGGAAGTGAGTTGCCGGAGGAGCCCTCTGATCACGAGTCTACGGTCCCCAAGGGCAAGGTTTCCCCCCCAAATCCCCACCGGAGGACTCTGCCTTTTCGGACCTCCTGAGGTCCATGCAGAACTATTTTGAGTGGGAGTCTGAGAAGCAGGATCTGATGCGGCAGAGACTGGCCGAACATCTGAACTTGGAGTCTCTGTCCCTGATCCCTGTTTCCCCCCCATGGATAGGACCTCAACTCTACAGTCTGGCAGATGCCTCATTCCATCCTGGCTGTCCCCAAGAGGGTGGACAGGGTTTACCGGGCACCCAAGGATGCTCCACTCCACAACGCTCATCTGAAGGCGGACTCCGTCGTGATTTCACCTGCTCATGACTGCTCTTCAGCGCCTAAGCACATGAGCACCTCTCCTCCAGACACTGAATCGAGGCAGATGGACCAGTTCGGTAAGAAGGTCTATTCTTCGACCACATGTGTGCTTCAGACCCTTAATTATGTGGCCCACATGGTGTCTCACCAAAAAAGCTACCTTGGCCAGGCTCGAGGCCAGAATCCAATCTATGGAACCTTCAGATCTCAAGGAGGAGCTCGCCAAGGAACTCCGCCTGTCCTGCTTTCCTTGCAGGCATGCATTGTGGGCTACTTGTGACTCTGTTGACTCAGTATCTCGCGCCTTTTCGACTGCTGTTGCTGTGGTAAGACTGGCCTTGCTTTGCATCTCTGGCCTCGCAAATGAGGTCCAGTCTGTGATTCGGGATGCCCCATTTCTGAGCTTGGTGCTCTTTGACAGTGACACCAAAGACATAATCACCGATCTCCGGGATAAAGGTCAGACCCTGAGATCAATGTACTGATCTGGTGTCCAACAGCAGCAGCATTTTTGGAAAAGGACCTGGAGGCAGAGGAAGCGGGTCCCGGCTCGTCGCCAGGGCAAGCGTAAGTCCATGGATTCCACCACCCCTCTCGCCTCCAAGAATCAGACATTCAGGGTGCCCTCCCCTGACTGTCCTGCTACCTCCTGACTCCCTCGCCCCACCCCCTCCTCAACCTCAGTGCAAAGAGCCGATGGGGGGGAGGTTCACCTGCCACATGCAGTAGTGGCAGGGCATTACTTGCGATGCATGGATCCTGCAGTTGGTGTCTGTCGGACACACCATAGAGTTTCTGGTGATTCCACCAGACTCTCCACCAATCCGGTCGTCGTCCTCTCGAGACCAGGCTGCTCTTTTCTGAGAAGAAATCGACTCTCTCTTGCTCAAGGAGGCTATAGAGACCGTTCCCCTCCGGCAAAGGGGAAGGGGGTTCTACTCCCACTTCTTCTGGTTCCAAAAAAAGTCAGGCGACATGAGACCCATTCTCGACCTGAGCAGTCTCAACCTGTTCGAGTGCAAGAAATTTAGAATGCTGACTCTCCAAAGCCTTCTCCCTCTCCTGATGGAGAGCCAGTGGCTTTGTGCTTTGGATATGCAGGATGCTTACCTGCACATTCCAATTTTCCCCAGCCACTGCCAGTTCCTGCGGTTTTGTTTCCAGGGGGAGTGTTTCCAGTTCCGAGCCCTCCCCTTTTGTCTGTCTTCAGTAGCTCGGGTCTTTATCAAGTGCTTGGCAGTGGTGGCGGCCTTTCTGCATCACCAAGGCATAGCAGTTTTCCCTTGCCTGGACGACTGGCTGATTTCAGCCCCTTCCAGGGATTCTCTTTCAGAAGCTCTGCATTTCATTCTGGATCTGTTCTCCAAGTTGGGGATTACTGTCCATTTCCTCAAGTCATGTCTTTCCCCGAATCAGAGACTTCAGTTCATCAGGGCAGTCTTGGACACCATCCAGAGCAGGGCCTTCCTCCGGACAGGGTGGAAACTCTGGTCTATTAGGCTTCAGTGGTGGCCTCATCCAGGACCGTTCCAGTAAGGGAGGTCCTTTGCCTTCTCGGCCTGATGGTGGCCTCCGTCACTACCGTTCCCCTGGCCAGGCTGCATATGAGAATCACTCAGTGGTCCTTACAGGTGCAGTGGTCCTGGTATCGTCGGCAGAGCAGAAAGACTTGCTTTGGAGGAGGGATCCCTGCAACCTTTCTTTGGGTCTCCCAATCAGGAGTCCTGTCCCTGGGGCATCTCTGACTACAGATGCATCGAATGTGAGCTGGGGAACACCAAGCACAGGGACTTTGGTCCAGCTCGGAGGCATTGTTGCACATCAGCGTTCTGGAGATGAGTGGTCTTGTATGCACTTCAGGTGTTCCAGACCCTTCTCCCCAAGGGATCACCGCTCATCCAGATGGACAGTATGTCAGTAGTCTGGTATCTCAACAAACAAGGAGGAACTCGCGCGCACCCTCTCTGCAAGGAAGCGATGAGAATGTGGAACTGGGCAGTCCAACACGATCTGCCCTTAGTAGCCGTGCATGTTCCAGGTGTTCCAAACGTCCTGGCGGACAGTCTCAGCAGATCTCGAACCCTCGGTCACAAATGGGAACTAAGTCAGGAAGTGGCAGTCTCTTCCTAAAGTGGGATCGTCCGGAACTCTACCTTTTCGCCTCCCTGTTCAACGCAAAACTTCACAGTACTAGGGACGTGGATATGTTGATCTATCCACACTGACCGGTACCTTGCCGCTTTAAGATGGGATGGAAAGTCTTCAAGCTGGCTCCTCCCACCCACCCGGGTGATGAAACTCTCGGCTCCAGCCCATGACACCAGATCTTCCTTACCGCTTGGAAGCATCAGGTTCCCTCCTTGGTGCTCTCACGTTTTGCAGGCCCTGGCTCTAAAATTTTCAGATTTTTTTCCAAAACTTTAAAACTCGTTTGAGTTCAGTCTTCACCCTCTTCTCTTGCTGCTGCAATGGAAGACATGACTGTTCCCGGGTTCTGCTGGTGCCCTTAGGGCAGAAGATGTCGCACACCAACCCCCACACCTTGTGCGTTTTACTGCCTCTGGCATGACCACAATCCGCAGGCTTGCGAGATATGCCTGTCCTTCTCGTCTTTGGTGCTCTCTGACCATGCTGCCCAAGTTCTACTGGGACAACCGGAGAAATGGTACCCGCCTGTCAAATCGAAGGAGGCCAGTTGGGTGGTGTCTGCTGCGGCGGGCTCTGTGGAGCAATTTGAGCAACTGGAGCAGCTCACGACCATCGAGGAGGAAGTGGCCCAGGTAGCAGCAAGCTCCTCTTTGGCTGCGGCCTTCATTCCGCTCCAACTGGGATCTTCCTATATGGCTTCTTTCGGGAGCTGTGCCAGTCCCTCTCGACTAAAGGGGAAGGCCCTTTGGGGACTTGTTCTTCTTGGTGCCGAAAAAAGGAACCGGAAAAAGACCAACGTTCTTGGGAATGGGAGAGATCTTGTTCCCAGTACCGTTGACCCTCGACTTTGGTCGAAGTTGTGGTCCGGGCCGCTGGTTTCACGGTGTCCCCGTGAGACCAGTCAGTCGAGATGCCTGATGCGGCCGAGATTTTTCTCGAGCCCACAGACAGGTTGTCTACCGAGGAGGCTGACAACTTTCTGACACTGGTGCCTTCCGAGGACTTGCCTCAGACCGCTGAGCTGGAGGCCCCAGCCCAGGACCCTGAACCAGAGGAGCAGCAGGTTTCCCCGTTCCTTCCTCGGTCCACCGACGGTCGAGATCTCGGTCTTGGTCCACTTCTGCATTAGGGAAATCCCACCGATGTCTGTGGTCTCGGTCCTGACATCACGGGAAGCAGCACCGCCGCTCTTCCTCATCCTCCTCGGCTGAGGAGAGGCTCGCACAAGTTGCATCGGCACTATGAGGATTTAATGTGGCAACAGCTCCTTTTGGCCGGCAGCAAGCAAACGCCAGCTTCTACATTGGCAATTAAGTGGCTGTCGCCCGAATGGCCAACACAGACTCCCGCCGCCGGTTCCCCGATCGAGGACCCGGTTTTGGCGTCGACAGCTTGGTCAAAACCGGCTTCCCCGCCCATTGTGGTGGAACCACTGCCTCCTCAGTCGAAGAATGGGGCACTGACCAAGGATTCTCGTCCGGCTGAAGGTTTGTCCCATCGGTTGTCGGTCACTCTCACTCCTGATTTCCCTCGGTGAGTGGAGTGGCTTAGGCGATCACCAGCTGTCACAGCGGACTCCTCTGAGTCTGAAGACTCCTCGTTGCATTCTCATCCAGGCGACCTAGAATCCTCGGGGGAGGGATCTTTCTGACGACGAGAGCTCTACTTCATTCCTTGGTATTCTTTGGCTCATCTCTGAGTCCATGGGGATGCCGCTTTCGAACCCGTGCAGAAACTGGCCAGATATCCCCTTACGGAGATTCTGGACAAGGGGGGGGCTCCCCCACGGAGGCCTTCCCTGTGGGCCTGGCGTTAGAACTTTGGCAGCGTCCAGCCTCCTGCCCAGCGCCATCGGACAGGATGGCCCGCAAGTTTGTGGTCCCCACAGGCTCTCTCCGGCTTCTCGGAGCACCCCTCGGCCGAGGGGTTGGTGGAAGACTCTGTCTTCAGGTGCTCGGGCAACACGAGGCACGTAGACAAGCCCCCAGATAAGGAGTCCAAGAAATTGGACTACTCCGGAGGGAAAGGTGTATGCTGCCACCTCTTTGGGCCTTTGCCAGGCCAGCTTGGCCGTTATGATGTCACACTTCTCTCGCTCCCTGTTGGGCTCCCTGGATGAGGTGCTCCCTCATCTTCCGGCAGCCTCCAGACCACAGTCAAGCAGGTCTGGGATCAGGGAAGGGCGGTGGCAAAGCAGCAGCTCCAGACTGCTCTGGACAAGGGAAATGCTTGTGCCCGCTTGGTAGCGGCCGCAGTGGCCATGCACCGCAGGGCTTGGTTGCGGATCTCGACCTTCACGGCAGACACCCAGCACAAGCCAGCAGATGTTCCCTTTCTGGGCACCGATCTGTTTGGGCTCAGTGTGGAGGGCCACTTCCAGAGCATTGAAAAGTCCAATGCCACCCTAGATTTGGTCACATCTGCACAGAAGGACAAAGGCTGCCATCAGCAACGTAAGCCCTTTCGTCCCTCTGCTCCTGTGGCAAGACCTACCCAGCAGCAGGGCTAGCAGGCTCGAACTTGGTGCCCTAGAGCCAAGTCCGTTGCTTCCTCAGTCAGGAACCCCAGAGGGGAAGGGCCCCGGCGGCTCCTCGGATGGTCCCTCCCCCCTCCAAACCTGCCCAGTGACAGGTTGCGGGGTGCCACCACCATCCTTATCTCACCTCCCCTGGGTCCCCCCGTGGGGGGGCCGGCTCAGCCACTTCCTTTCCGCCTGGTCCGTTACCACCACGGACCGCTGGGTGCTGGAAGTGGTCGGCAGGGGACTGCCTCTGGAGTTCAAGCAGGTCCCTCCCTTTCGAGCCTGCACCCCGCGGAGGGCTACCGGGTCCGCAGCCTCCCAATTGGCTCTCCGAGATGACATCAACCAGCTCCTCCGCATGGGGGTAGTCAGCAAGGTGGCGGATCCTCCTCTGTGTCCAGGGTTTGTTTCCAGGCACTTCCTGGTTCCTCATCAGCTCCCAGGGTCTTCACCAAATGCATCGCAGTGGGCACAGAGGGATCCGGGTCTACCCTTACCTGGACAACTGGCTGTTAACAGACCCCTCCAGGCAGGAGGTGGAGCAGTCCAGGGATCTGGCCGTCCAGACTTGCTCTCAACTTGGCCTCCTCATCAGCGAGGCCAAGTCAGAACTCGTGCCCTCTCAGGTGATTCAGTTCATCAGAGCGGAGCGCGACTCTCTCCGAGCCAGATCCCAGATCCCAGCTCCCGACGGACAGGGCCGAGGTCATTTCCTCCTTTGCCCAGTCATTTCTGGTTGGGTAATTGCGCCCTGCCCAGGACTTTTTGCGCCTTCTGGGTCTCGTGGCGGCCTGCACCAGCATGGTCCATTGGGCCTGCTGACTTTTTTCTCTCCCTGCAATGGGGGCTGGCCTGTCTGTGGTCTCAGTGCTCGGGTCATCTAGACCAGCCAGTCTCTGTGGCCCAGGAGATGTGGGATGGCCTGCAGTGGTGGCTCATCCCAGCTCATCTGTGGGAGGGAATCCATTTGTCCGCCCCGAGCCGACAGTCGTCTTGACCACCGACGCCTCTCTGGGTTGGGGTGCCCATCTGGGGGAGCACAGAGCCCATGGACTCTGGTCCCCTCTGTAGCCCTGATGCCACATCAACCTGCTGGAGCTGAGTGGTCTGCCTAGCCCTGACCGCCTTCTCTCCATTTGTTTGGGGGCAAGTGATCCAGGTTCAGACGGACAACACTATGACCATGTACTATCTCAACAGACAGGGTGGGATGTACTCCATGCCTCTGTGCAAGGAAGCTCTTTGCATTTGGTCTCTCGTGCTTAGCCTGGAGGCGGATCTCCTAGCCATTCATGTGGCAGGAGCCTCGAATAGTCTGGCCGATGCCCTCAGCCGGATAGGCGATGCATCTCATGAGTGGTCTCTCCTGCTAGAGATAGTACAAGACCTGTTCTCCCACTGGGGCACATCTCAGGTGGACCTGTTCGCCTCCAGGGAGAACGCCAAGCTGAGGCTATACCATGCCTGACCCCCTCGGCAGTGCTCACTGCAGGAGGATGCCTTCTCCAGGCCGTGGACCCCAGGCCTCTTCTGCGCCTTCCCTCCTCTGCCCTTCATCCACAAAGTGCTCTTCAAGATCAGGAGGGACAAGGCACATGTGATCCTGGGAACCCCAGACTGACCTCGCCAGTTCTGGTATCCAGATGTCCTCCACCTTGGCTCCATGCTCCCAAGGAGGCTTCCAGCTCACCCGAATCTGGTCTCCATCAACAAGGGGAAGGTACTCCATACGGACCTTCAATCCCTGCACCTGACGATCTGGTTCCTGAGCGGCTAGAGTGACAGGCCTTGGGTCTTTCCGACGAGGTCCTCAACATCGTTGAGGCATTCTGCAGGGAGTCGACCAGAAAATGTTATGCCTTCAAATGGAAGAGTTTCTCCATTTGGTGTCAGGGCAAGGGGTTGGACCCCTCGATCTTACTTCGAGAAACAGCTCTTGCAGCAGGTTTACGTCATTAGGACTGAAGCCGGCAGGCGCCAGGACCCCGCGGAAATTTTCTAGCTAGCAGTATTCAGCAGGGACCACCCCCGACGTCAGGCATAGTCCCCCAGAATCCCCTGTTCTTTTCCCGTCGACTCGCCAGCATTGGCGCCTCTGTCTCTACCTAGCGCACGACGACTTAGCACTTCAAGAGTTTCTACCTAACGTCCTCTCCAACTCCTTCATTTGAGGGTCACCTTTCAAAGTGTGCCTGCGGAAAAAAGATCCCTTTCAAGGATCCTCATTCTTCTTGCGTGCATTGCTTAGGCCCGGACCACGATACCAAGGCCTGCACCTTTTGCCAGGGGTTCAACAGCAACACCAAGATCTGCCATCAGAAGGCACTTCAGGCTTACCTGCTAGAGGAAAAACTTAGTAGGATGGACAAAGAACCTTCCTCCAGGGGCGATTCTCCCACAAGGTCCACAAACACCGGGACAAGCACTGGGAGAAGGCAAGGTCCAGATCCCCGAACCGGGCCTCGGATTCGCGGAGCTCAGGCTCCACCCGATCGGACCGCTCTCCCTCCAGGGCTAGGTCTCAGACCGCCCCGGTTAAGGTCCGGGCTTCCAGCAGTTCTGCGACTCCTCAGCCTGTCAAGACTTCCAGGCCCTCGGCTTCTTCTACTCCTTCTCGGGCCTCTTCCAAGTCCTCTGAATGCCACAAGTCTTCCTCTTCTATCAGACGTCGGGACACCGACTCCAGGTTGGTCTCCCAGCCCCCTAGGGGCCCGGATCCACCTAGGAAGACGAAGGACCTGATGTCCCTCCAGCAGACGACGGACCCGACGTCTGCTAAGCACCCAAAGTTGGCCAGGCGTTCACTGGATCCGAAGTAGAGGGCCAAGCGGCTGTCTGCTTCACCGGAGCCGAAGGCCGCCTCCCAGTCACCGGTGGACACCGGTCACAGGGACTCCACGGAGGAGGACACCGCATTGCCTGAAGACCAGGCGGGCGACACAGAGGATGCCGGGCTTCCGAGGGAACCTTCGCCAACCCCGGAGACACCAGAGGACCCGATGCCCGACCACCAGCGCCAGGCCCGTCGAGCATGAATATACAAGAAGTAAAGGAGCTCTCTACTTTCTGGTGGGACACCATCCGCAAAGAGGTGGTCCCAGTAAAGCCTCCTTCTCCTTCTCCTACTCCTTCACCTCCTGCGCCCCGTCCTCCACCACAGTGGCCAGCAGGACGACCAACAATCCCTAAGGAACAGACTCCATCTCCCAGGGGTAGATCCCAGGATCGGAGAAGGCCTCCCTCAAGATCTCCATCAGGGTCTCCAGCTCCAAGCGACCCAGACGTCGGTGGTATACTCTGGGGGAGGACTCCAGATCAGATACCTCTGATTACTCCAGATCTCCTTCTCCACTCAGCATTTCATCACCTGACCCACATGACCTCCCCAGGTCTTCTCTGGATGATCCCTCTTTTTCTGAGATCATGAGGCACATCCAGGACAACATGGGGTGGGATGCTGAGGACCTCGACCCCGGAAGAGAGCATCTTGCCTGTTATCTTCAGCAGAAAGACCCAAAGCCTGTGGTAGTGCCACCCTTGGTGGACACCTTTGCGGACGTCACCAAGGCTGCATGGAAGCATCCGCACTCCACTCCTGCAGTGCCGAAGAAAGCTGACCATCTGTACAAGGCCCCGAGAGAATACCAGTACTTGGCTCAACAACCTCTGGCAGACTCCCTGGTCATTACGGCCTCACATGACCGGTCCTAAAGACCGCAACACATGAGCACACAGCCACCGGACCAGGAATCCAAACAACTGGATGACCTGGGGAGACGCATGTATGTGGTTGCTACATGCTCCGTCAGGTCCCTGAACTACCTAACCCACATGGTACAGTTTCAGAATGACCTATGGGAACAGGGCCAGGACCTGGTCGATAAGCTTCCGGATGGCGATCAGAAGGTGGAGCTCCTAAACCTTCTCCGTACAGGGTCTGATGTGGGTACCCAAATACTACGAGCCGCGTACGATTCTGCAGACTCATCCACCAGAGCTGCAGCTTCAGGCGTCTGTCTCTGGCGACACTCTTGGCTCCGGGTCTCCAGCTTCACCCTGGATGTACAGAAGAACATTCTTGATCCCCCTACAACGGCGAAGTACTCTTTGGTGAACCCTCCGAGAAGGTTATCACCAAACTCCAGGACGCTGGGAAGGCAGTCGGGTCTGTACAGGCTATGTACAGATCCAGGCCCGGTTCGTTTCGTAGGAACCAGAGCCGTTTTCGCAGCTAGCAACAAAGGCAGCAGCCACATTCCGGCCAGCAACAAAGGGGCACCTTTCAGCAGAAAGCCCAGGCTAAGTCATTCCCAGGCAGAGCCCAACGCTACACTAAACCGACCCAGCCTGCAGGGACCAGTGCTGCCACAGCACAACTCCTTCCTGGCCCCCACCCCTCCTCTGGATCAACGGGCACAAAAGGTCGGGGGTCGCATCGCTCACCATTTTTCAGGGTGGCAGTCAATTACCACCGACCGGTGGGTTCTTCAGTTGGTCAAGAAAGGTCACTTCATAGAATTTCTCGACCACTCACTGGCAAGAACTCCCCTGCTTTCCCGTTACTCGGGTCAGTATGCCCTGCTCATACAGCAGGAGGTGCTCGCGCTCCTGAAAAAAGAAGTGATAGAGCACGTTCCACGGAACCAGAGGGATGCAGGGTATTATTCTCACTTCTTTCTGGTTCCCAAGAAAACAGGGGACCTTGTCCGATACTGGACCTCAGCGACCTCTACGAGTCTGTCCTGTACAAACGCTTCTGCATGGTGACCCTTCCAGGTCTGATTCCCATGCTCAAGCAGGGCACCTTTCTAGCGTCCTTGGACATGCAGGATGCTTACCTGCATATTCCCATTGCTCAAGCGTACAGGAAGTTTCTGCGCTTAGAGTTCCAGGGCCACCATTATCAGTTCCGAGCCCTCCCCTTCGGACTGTCATCAGCACCTCGGGTATTCATGAAGTATGTGGCAGTCATAGCGGCGGCTCTGAGGAGACGAGACCACTACGTGTTCCACTACCTGGACAACTGGCTTCTCATGGCACACTCTCGGGAGGCCTTGATGTCCGCCATCCATTATACTCAGTCTCTGTTCGAGACGCTGGGCATCATGATCAATCACGAGAAGTCATGCCTGGTTCCGTCGCAGACTCTGCAGTTCATAGGTGCAGTTCTGGACACCGTCCAGAGGAAAGCTTTACTTCTCCAGGACAGAGTGGAACATATCGGATCCCTCATCAGGGACATTTTGGCGAAGACCGTTCCTGCCAGATTGGTCCTTTGCCTGCTTGGACACATGTCTGCGGCCATTGCAACAGTCCCGCTTGCTCGTCTCCACATGCACGTCACCCAGTGGATGTTACGGGTCCAGTGGGACCAAAAGCAAGACCATCTGCAGCTTCCAATCCAGATCACGAAGACCGTAATCCGGGATTGGCAATGGTGGCTAGACCCGAAGAATCTAGCGGCAGGGGTCCCCTTCATTGCGCCGTCTCAGATAGTGACACTCTCCACAGACGCCTCGGGGTTCGGATGGGGAGCACACCTCGACGGTGTCCAGTCTCGGGGCTTGTGGACAGCCCAAGAGACTCATCTCCACATAAATATCCTGGAAATGAGAGCAGTTCTTTACACCCTGTAGGCATTCCAGTCAGAGATTCCACCAGGTACCATTCTGTTACAAACGGACAATTCCGTGGTGATGTATTATCTCAACAAACAAGGACGCACCCATTCCTACCCGCTTTGCAGGGAGGCCGTGAGGGTGTGGGTTTGGGTTTTGCAACACTGCTCAAACCTCATTGCTGTTCATGTCCCAGGAGTGGACAACGTCATTGCAGATGGCCTGAGCCGCTCTCAGGCCAGAGTCCATGAGTGGGAACTACTCCAGGAGGTAGTAGAGGATTTGTTTCACAGATGGGGTACACCAGAATTGGACCTTTGCATCCCATCCAATGTAAAACTGCCCAATTTTTGCACGCTTCAGATCCACGACCTGGTGTTTTCTGGTGAGGCAGCGTTGTCCCTCTCCTGGGCGGGCAGATTCCTCTCTGCCTTCCCCCTTTCCGTTGATCCAGAGGGTTCTTTTGAAACTTCGCAGAGAGCAAGCAACGCTGATGCTCATCGCACCGTTCTGACCCAGGCAGATCTGGTTCCCTCTGCTACATCAGCTATCCTGGGAACCTCCGGTGCCTCTGCCAGTCAGCTCTCACTTGTTGTCTCAGGAGGAGGGCTCCTTGGTCCATCCAGACCTTCATTCGCTGAGCCTGCACGCTTGACTCCTAGAGACATAGCCATTTGGCAACATGGGGTTTCGCAAGAGGCAGGTGACGTTCTGGTGGCCGTGAGAAAACCGGCCACTCATGCTACTTACGCCACGAAATGGTGCCGTTTTTGCCTATGGGTTCAAGCGCGGGGGGTTTTGCCTCTAGACTGTCCAGAAAAGTTGGTCTTGGATTGCCTCTTTTCTCTCTTTCAGATAGGCTTGGCCTACTCCTCGATCAAAGTACACCTCTGTGCCATATCAGCCTATCATTATCCTATAGGCCAATGCACCATATCTCAGTTGGACACAGCAAGAGCCTTCCTGAGAGGTATTCTCCACCTTAGACCTCGGATTAAGGATCCAATTCCGCCATGGGATCTACCCTTTGAGCCAGCCGCGGATTGCGAGCTACGTCTTCTCACTTGGAAGACGCTGTTTTTAGTTGCCGTTACCTCTGCCAGAAGAATTTCTGAACTCCATGCACTCATGTGCAAAGAGCCTTATTTGGTTTAACACAAAAACAGGGTATCCCTACGGACTAATCCCAGATTTCTGCCTAAGGTGGTCTCAGCTCTCACCCTTAATCAGGACATCGATCTACCAGTGTACTTTCCCAACTATTCGAATCGAGGAGAGGCCCTGTTGCACACCCTAGATGTGCATAGGTGTCTCTGATACTACCTGACCAGAACAAAACACCACCAAAAATCAGACCAGCTTTTTTGTCTCCTTTGCCCACAGGATGGTGGGAGCTCCTGTTTCTAAACAATTGCTGTCCAAGTGGCTCATTAGGTGTATCACGTTCTGTTATCAGAAGCGTAACAAACCCTTACCGGGCGCAGTCAAGGGTCATTCCACAAGAGGGGTGGCTACCTCCTTTGCGGCCCTTAATTCATTGCCTCCACAGGAGCTCTCTGAAGTTGCACCACTTGTTTCCTGTATACTGTTAATAGTAAATCCTGGGCCTTTCTAAGCAAAATCCAGCTATAGTCAGCAGGCCACAAACAAATCCTAATAGCTCAAGAACCGTAAGTGCTAGACACAGAGTATGAGTGGCAAAGTTATTCAGCACAAAATTACCTTTCCAGTGGTATGCAAAGAATAATATATAATTTTGTTTGTTTTCTATGCTACACTAATACAGGCAACATCAGCCATACACACCATACCATAAATAAATACGAATAACTCCTAAAGTATGCATCATATACACAGAATATCAGTGGCAAAGTTGTTCAGCACAAAATTACCTTTCCAACGGTGCTATGCGGTCAAATATATATTATATTCTGTTACGTTATGTATTAAAATATATGTGACTTCTCCAGACGTTGCCAGGGCACACAAGAAGTCAGTACCTGACTTCTGTAGGTGTCCTCGGGACACACCAGTGTATTTTACTGACGCCTACAGGCGTTTGCTAGGAGACAATGAGTTAAGAATGTGTCCACCTCGGCTATCTGTGCTGCAGCTACTTGAATCTCCGTGCACACTTTCATCGGGCATTGTAGCCTGGATATGGAATCGAGGCGAAGAGCAGGTTTTGATCTAGCAGTCCTTCAAGGACTTCTGTCCTAGGCTTAGGTTCCATTAAGGATTTCTACCTTCCCTCCTCCCAGTGATGTGGGATTTCCATTATTGTTTGGGAATCAGTCCTAATGGTGTAACCTGCTGCAAGAGTTGGTTCTCGAAGCAAGATAGTACAGTTGTGTAAGAACTTACAGTAACAGTAGATCTTCGAGAACAGCTCTTGCAGCAGGTAATTTCCCTCCCACCATCCCTGCTGGAGGTAGATTCTAGTTTCAACATCCTTCTCCAAGGATCAGGTGTCTCAGCATCTCTGACTGCCATTTGTTGGCAGATCCTCAGTTTCCTCTTCTGATGTTATCCAGCGGCCGGGAGTCTCCGGCGGGAGAACTGGGGATTCTGGGGGACTGCCCCGTTATATACTATGCCTGACATCGGGGGCGGTCCCCGCTGAATACTGCTAGCTAGAAAATTTCCGTGGGGTCCTGGCGCCTGCCGGCTTCAGTCCTAATGGTGCAACCTGGTGCAAGAGCTGTTCTCGAAGATCTACTGTTACTGTAAGTTCTTGCGTAACTGTACTTTCTGTCCGGTGGCTAGCATTCTGGACTACCTGTGGTCCATTTTCCAGCAGGGGCTTAGGTCGACGACCCTCAAGGTGCACCTGGCAGCCATCTCTACATACTGGGCGCGGGCCGGCAAGCAGTCGGCGCAGGAGAAGGTGGTCCGACGCTTTTTCTGGGGCCTAGATCACATATCCCCTCCGGTGCGTAAACCACCACCTCCGTCGGATTTACTGCTGGTATTGGCCAAGCTCATGGACAAGCCTTTCAAACCACTGCACAGGTGTGACATTTCTCTCTCCTGTCGTGGAAGACCACCTTCTTGATGACTATCATGTCGGCCAGAAGGATTGAGGAGCTCCAGGCGTTTTCCATTGAAGCTCCCTACCTGGTCTTCCACAGGGACAAGGCTGTCATGTGCCCCCACCCGAAATTTCTCCTGATGGTGGTGTCTGGAGTTTCACCTGAACCAGGTGTTGCCTCTGCCAGTGTTCTATCCCAATCACACCTCGGAGGCAGAGTACATGCTCCATACTTTGGAACTGAGAAGAGTGCTCGCTTACAACAAAGAGCATACGGCGGAAGTTTGGGGAGAGGTTCGCCAGCTGCTTATCACCTACGCTGAAGCCGCACATGGTACCGCGGCAGCCAAGCGGACGATTGGCAGGTGGATCACTTCCTACATTGATCTCTCCTATAGGTTGGCGTGTGTCCTGTAGCGTTTGGGGCCTATTCCACCCATCATACTGCTGTGTTGGTGGCTGCTTCTAGGGATGTCCCTATCCAGGAAATCTACAGGGCTGCTACCTGGAAGTCAGCACACACCTTTATTTCCCATTACCACATCGACCTTGAGTCACGCCGGGATGCTGGTTTTGGAACCTCAGTTCTCCAGTCCCTGTCCCCTAAGCAGGTGGGTGTGTGCCTTGCCTACCTTCTCCCGGAGGACTGCTAGGAGTCTGCCAGACAGTGTGGATAGAACAACATATCCACGCCTCTAGAAATCAGGTTACTCATCTGTAACAGGAGTTCTAGGAGTGGTATATGTTCATCCACATGGACGCATCCAACCTCCCCGGCTTTGATGCACAACCTGGCTTCCAGCGGGCTAAGATCTGGCGTCATGGGGCGGAGCCGAGAGTTTCGTCACCCGGGTGGGTGGGAAGAGCCAGCTTGAAGACTTTCCGGCCCATCTTAAAGCAGCAAGATACCTGCCAGACGGTGCAGATGAACAACATATAACGCTCCTGGAAGTCCTGTTACAGGTTAGTAACCTGTATTGTTTTTGCTCGCTCGTTCCAGGGCATGGTGCTTTCTGGCACGACGCATTCTCTCTCTTGGACAGGGTCATTTTTGTACGGCTTCCCTCAGTTTCCCATTCTCCAGAGGGTTCTCCTAAACTTCAGGCAGAGAAGGCGTGAATGATCCTCATCACTCCCCTCTGGCCAAGACAGATTTGATTCCCGCTTCCGTAACAGTTAGCGGAGGAACCACTGGTTCCACTTCCTATGACTAACGACCTCTTGACACACACAATCAATGCCGGCTCATCCATCTGGGGCTCAGGACCCTGCATCTTCATGCGTGGCTCCTGCAGACAGAGTGGTCTCTCGTTTCGTGGTCTCCTCTCGAGTCGCCCAGATACTGGTTGAGGCTAGAAAGCTGTCTACCCACTCTACCTATGCTATGAAGTGGAAACGTTTTTCCATTTGGGCGGCTTCCAAAGACTGGAACCCTTTCTCTTGTTCTGCCCCACAAGTCATGGAGTACCTCCTTCATCTGTCAGATTCGGGCCTATCCTATTCCTTCTTGAAGGTCCATCTTTCGGCCAGTTTGGAATACCACGAGCTGGTGGATGGTAAACCCGTGGCTCAGCTGGAAGTCTCGAAAACCTTTCTGAAAGGGATTCTCCATCTGAAACCCTCCATTCGCAGCCCTACACCACCTTGGGATTTAAACTTTGTGTTGGAGAAGCTCTCCCTCTCACCTTTTGAACCAGCGATGAGCTGTGATTTATGCTTCGTATTCTGGAAGACGTTTTTAGTTGCGGTAACCTCTGCTCGAAGAATTTCGGAGCTTAAGGCTCTGGTTTGTAAGGAACCTTATTTAATTTTCCATAAGGACTGGGTGGTCCTCGGAACAAATCCTAAGTTTTTGCCTAGGGTGGTTTCGGAGGTCGCACTTGAATCAGTCAGTGGAGCTCCCTGTATATTTTCCGTCCCCTGCGAATAGAGATGAGGCAGTCCTGCACACTATGGACGTACATCGTGCTCTCCGATGCTATACCCATCGTACAAAAGAGTTCCGTAAGGATGATCAGCTGTCTCCTTTGCCCCTAGATCTCTGGGCAAAGCTGTGTCTGTCCAGTTGGTTGGGCAGTTGTATTTGCTTTTGCGACCAGAAGTATGACAAGCCTCTGCCAGGGCCCGTGAGAGGTCATTCTACTAGGGGTATGGCTGCTTCCGTAGCTTTTTGGTGTCACGTGGTAGCAGCTGATATCTGGCCAGCAGCAACGTGGAGTTCTGTCCATACCTTTACCAAACACTACAGTCTGGACATTGCTTCTAGGCGGAGTGCAGGTTTTGGCCTAGCTGTTCTGCAGGGCCTTCTGTCCTAGACTGGTTCCACTCTGTGTTTTTTCCTTGGTGGTTGGCGTTTTTTCCTCCTCCCTGGTTTTCTCTCTGTTTCTCTTTAGTAGGGACTGCTTGGGATGCAGTCCTGCATGTAATGACCTACTGAAGGAACCCTCTCGAAGTAAGATGGTACAGTTACATAGGAACTTATCATAACAGTAGATCTTCGAGAGAGGTTCCTTCAGTAGGTAATATTTTTCCCTCCCTCCTTCCTTCCCCCTTTTTTTATTTAGGGACTCCAGACTCTTATCTCCTGCTGTCAGGCTTATTCCAGGCTCTGGCGGGAGAACTGGAGGGCAGGCGCGGGGACCGTCCACTATAAAGCGCCACACTGACGTCTGTCACGTGACATCGGGTTGGCAGTCCCCCGTCAGGTATTGCTAGAAGAAGTCTGCCGTGCGGCCAGGTGGCGCTAGTTCTGTATGTAATGACCTACTGAAGGAACCTCTCTCGAAGATCTACTGATATGGTAAGTTCCTACATAACTGTACTTTGTTGGCGTGAGGACCTTCCAGAAACTTTTGCCTAGCTGGGGGCTGCCTACGATGACTTGTATTGTCAGCACCTATAAAACGTATGCGGTCCCCTCTCTCCTCACTTCTTTCTTTTGTTATCGACATGCTCATCAGACCCGAAGAGAAACAACGTTGTTGCTTTGTTATAGCACTGTTTCTTTTCTAAGTTTTGTGTCTGTCGATGTTGTCCCTGTATGCTGTATTCGAAAGAACCTTTTAGGTTTTGTACTGTGGTTGTAAGATTTGCAAGGATGACACTCACACCGTGTGTTTGTTGTTTTGGCCTGTCCCAGAGCATGAGGGCATGCAGTATTTGCTGGGGATTTAACCAGGCCACAGGGAGACACCGAAAGAAGGCCTTGGAGACTTTCATTGCCATACAAGCGATGGAGGCTCGGGTGTAGTCCGCGGGATCCAAGTAGCCTTCTCCCTCGAGACTGGCCACATCCTGGCAGTCATCAAATGCATCACCACAAAATCGTAGTTGAGAACCCCTTCCTCCTCTTCCAGTCACCATAAGCGTAGGGAGAAACATGCTTCACCAGTGAAGTTAAGGTCTCCATTGAAGGCAGGTAAGTCCTTGTCAGCATCCACTTCAACAGCATTGACCAGAGCCCCCCCCCCCCCAACACCGATTGTCAGTGAGACACCAGGAATAGAGCCTGGCTCAGGCATTGCCTTACCTGCGATGGACGGTATGCAGCCATCGTCGACAGGTTCCTTCCCTACATCTGTAGTCGCGACCTCTACACCAGTTCATCAGCTCACGGGTTATTTTGGCGTAATTTTCAAAGATGTTAACATGCCTTTTCCCTTCGCTGCAAGCAGTGATGTCTGTTCCGTCAACATGATCCCCCCCCACCCCAATTGGTACAATTGTCAGTGAAGAAACCAAGAAGCATACCTGCAGCACTGTACTGCCGCTGCCTCTGCAAGCTCCATTAAGTTCTGCCATCATCATATAAGATGATGAAGTGGAATATAACCTTTACCTCCTAGAAATGGAGGAAGGTTTGGAAGATGAAGGTGGGGATTAGGAACTCTGAAGGGGAGATTTCCTTTCCAGCTCAACGTTATGCTTGTGTAGTGTGGACTCTGAGGTATATAACCCCAGATCTCCTTCAGAGGATCCCCTCCCTCTAGGCTTTGTTTAAAAAAAAAAAAAAAAAAAAATCCAGGATGTGATGAGATTTGAGAGTGAAGAAGAAAACTCCAGTAAAAGAAACCTAATGGAGTTCTTGGAGGTCAGCTGCCCTCACTCTTGTTGTGCTCTTTGTATATCCTGCCTTAGAAGATGCTGCATTTGCTGCCTGACATAGACTGACACTTTGCCAGCAGTCCCAAGGAAGGCTGTCTAATAGTATCCTGTGCCATCTGTTATGTGCCTCTGCCTGAAACACTCTGTGGTCATCGTGGCTGCCCATGATCACGCTAGGACCCCTAGAGTGATGAGCACCCTGCCTTCTGAAAAGGAGTCCAGAAAACTGGATGTGATGGGTAAGAGGACTTATTCCTCTTCCACTTTAGGCCTTTGTATTACAAACTACCAGGCTTATATGATTAGATATTAGACCAGGCTCTGGAAATTGGCCATGGTTACAGCACAGCAGTTGCCTGATAGCCCTGCCAAAACACAGTTACTGAAGGCTGTATCTGCAGGCCTGGATACTGGCATACATTTACTCAGGTCTGCATATGATGCCTCAGATGCTGCTGCAACACCAGCTTCCTCTGGTATCCATCTTGGGAGGTACTCCTTGCTCAGAGTGCCAGGATTTGCCTCGGACGTACAACAGGCCATGCTTTATTTCCCCTTTAGGGGTTCTAAGCTGTTTGTCCAAGATGGTTAATGCTTTTAAAGGCATCCAGTCATCTAGATTGACCCTGAGGTCCATAAAATCCATGACCCTCCAGAATACATGCAGGGGTCGTGGTAGGGGTGCTTTTCAGAAGCCTTCTGACTGGGTAGGCTATGGCTACCGTTAGCCATACCGTGTCAGTGGCAGAGGTCCCCCCAGCTGGACCTGCTGCCCAGACTGGCCACTCCAGTGCCCCCAAAGGTTCTGGTGCAGGGGACCCTGCTGTCCCTGGCACCAAATGCTCCCTTTAAGGGTTCCAAACTGTTTGGTTATGATGTGGAAGAAGCCCTCTGTGGACTTCAGACCTTAATGTCTTTTAAGTCCTTAAGCCCAGCTGCCATTAGAGGGCATGGTAAGGGCTCTTTCCGTATGCCTGCTATCAGAGGTAACTGTGCATACCGTTTGCAAGGCCATGGAAGAGGTGGTGGTCCCCTTGTGGGTCCGGTCCCTTCCCCTCAGGTGCCCATGCCAGAGTACCAAAAGGAGTTTGTTCCAGTGGCCCTGCTGCCCCTAGTTCTGCTTGGCTCTCCTACATCTCTCTCCCCCCCCCCCCCCCATCTGTTAACCTTCAGGGGTGAGTGTGGGGGCAGGATCTCCCTGCATCTTAAGAGTGGCAGGAGAGCATGACAGATGAGTAGATTCTTGGGATAATTTCAAGGGGCCATGCTCTGGATCCGATAGAAATCTCTCCAGATCATCCTCAATCTTCCTTTTATCTTCCGGGCCACTTTTCCCCTCTAAAGGAGTAGATTCAGACCCTGTTTCAGATGCGTGCCATAGAATCTGTTCCTTCCCAAGAACAGAACAAATGGTTTTATTCCAGATATTTCCTTGTCCCAGAATGGACAGGAGATCTACCGCCTGTACTAGATCTAAGAGACTTCAGCCTGTACATTGAACAGAAAAAGTTTCGAATGGTACTCTACAAGCCCTGATTCCCTTATTACAAATTGGGGACTGGCTTTGTTCACTGGACATGGAAGGATGCATACCTTCATATAAAGATCAGGAAGTCCCAAAGACAGTACCTCTGCTTTATGCTAGAGGGCAGGCACTTGTCAGTTCAAGGTATTGTCCATTAGCTTTTTCTCTGTGCCATGGGTCTTTACAAAATGCTTCACGGTAGTAGCAACAGCAGAACTTTGCAGGGAATGCTGTTATGTTTTCCCTTATCTGGATGACTGGCTCCTGAAGGCCAGCTCCAGGGAAGCTTCTTGTCGCACCTGTCCCGAATGCATCAGTTGTTAGATTTGGGGGTTACGATGAATGTGCCAAAGTATGCTGGTTGTGTGCCAAACACTGCAGTACGTAAGGGCGGTCTTGGACACAATAGATGTGCCTTCCTGCCCCAGGACAGGGCGGACACTGATTGCTCAGTCACATATGGTGCACAGGAGCCACTATGTTTCTGCATGAACAATGTTGCATCTCCTGGATCTCATGGCTGCAGCCACAATGACTGTGCCACTGGCCTGGCTTCATATATCACAGTGGACACTCGGGGGCGGGGGGGGCAGTGGGATCAGTTGATGGGGGAGTTGGCACAGATGGTTCTCATCATGTCTCCACTGCACAGAGTTGCGGTGGATGGACTGTGAGAATTTACTGAGACATTTCATTCCTTGAATCAACCCTAGCACCAGATCCTCACCATGGATGCCTCGAGCTCTGGCTGAGGTGCTTATCTCGGCCTTTACCAGACACAAGGGTCATGGACCAAGATGGAGGCTGAGCTGCATATAAATGTCCTGGAAATGCGGGCTGTCCTGTTCAGCCTCCAGGCCTTTCAGAATTATCTTTGTCTCTGTCTTCTGTTAATCCAGACAGACTATCACTGATGCATTACATCAACAAAGGGTCATTCACTCGTATCCCCTATGGAGGGAAGCCATAAGACTATAGTACTGGGCTCTGTCTCACGACCTTCCATTGTCAGCTGTGTTTCTCCAGGTCTCCACAAGGTCTTGGTAGACAGGTTAAGCAAGTCCCAGTCAGTGGTTTGTGAATGGGAACTGCTGGCCTCCATGGTAAATGACCTCTTCGCAAGATGGGGTCATCCTGAGGTGAACCTTTTTTGCATCCCTACTCAACGCAAAACTTCCATGTTTCTGTTTGCTTGCTGCAGGGCATGGAGTTTTTTTGGCGAGATGTGTTGTCAGTCTCTTAGAAGGGGAAATTCCTATACGTATTTCTCCCCATTCCTGTAATTCAGAGGGTTCTGTTCAAGTTACAGATGGAGAGTGCACTTTCATCCTCATTGCTCTGTTCTGGCCTCACCAGATTTGGTTTCCAGTCCTTCAGCATCTGGCGGTGAAACATCCTGTTCCTTTACCTGTGTGTCTGGGTCTGTTGTCACAGGGCAAGGGGTCCCTGATCCATCTGGACCTGAAGTTTTCACACCTACAAGCATGGCTCCTGAAAACATAGCCTTTGCATGTTTTGGGGTATCCTCTAAGGTTACTGATGTCCTGCGTGTGGCTAGGAAGCCTTCTTCTAGAGAACACTTATTCCCTGAAATAGGAACATAGGAATGTGACAGTAGAAAAGGACCAGCCAGGCCCACCCAGTCTGCCCAAAGATCCCAGATTCTACTGGGTTTTTCCTGTAGCCTCTTCTCTCCCCCAACAGCCCTTGTGTTCATCCCAGGCCCTTTTGAACCAACCCCAACGGTCTTCTCCCTACCACTTCCTTTGGCAGTCCATTCCAGTTGTCCTCCACCCTCTCAGTGAAGAAACACTTCCTGTGGTTCCCCCTAAATCCCCCAAATATCTGATATTCATGACCCCTCACACTAGTTCTCTCCTTCAATTGGAAAAGGCTCTCCACCGGCACCTTATTTATACCCTTGACGTATTTTAAGTCTCTGTCATGTCTCCCCTCTCCCTCTCCCTCTTCTACTCCAGATGCCCAGGTCACTTAATCTCCACTCGTATGGGAAGTGCTCTAAGCCCTCACCATCCTTGTCGCCCTCCTCTGAACTCTTTCCACCTTCTCCACATCCTTTCTGAGGTGGGACCTCAAGAACTGGACCCCATACTCCAGGTGTGGCCTGACCAGCTGTGTGTATAGAGGTCCTATGACCTCTCTCTTCCTACTGCAGAACCTCTCCCCATGCAACACAACATTCTGCTGGCTCTTGCCACTGCCCCTCTACACTGCTTTCCCACCTTCAGGTCTTGTGAAATGATGATGCCCAAGTCCCTCTTTTCCTCTGTGACCTGGAGAGGTCTACCTCCCAGCAAGTACTCTGCACTCCCATTCTTTTTGCCCAAATGCATGCTATTACATTTCGTCACATTGAATGACAATTGCCACACTGCAGACCATTCTCCAACCGTTCCAGATCCCTGAGCATTATCTCCACCCCATCTGGCTTGTCCACTCTATTACAGACCTTTGCATCGTCCGCAAAGAGACTATCCTCCCTTCCAGATCCACTGCTATATCCCCTATAAAGACATTAAACAGAAGAGGCCCCAGCACCGACCTTTGGGGAACCCCACTGATTACCTCAGATTCCTCAGAGGGTGCCCCGTTGACCAATACCTTCTGTGTTTGTCCCTCCAACCAGTTTCCAACCCACTTTTCCTCCTCCTGAGCCCCAAGCAGGCCATTTTGTTTGCCTTTTGTGCAGCACTGAGTCAGAAGCCTTTCTGAAATCAAGGTAGGCCATGTCCACCAAGCTTCCCTGATCCACCACCTTAGTGCCCAGTCGGAGAACTCTGTCAGGTTTGTTTGACAGGATCTACCCTCTGAACCCATGCTGCCCCGGGTCCTGAAGCCCATTTGCCTCCAAGTAATTGTTAATCATGTGCTTGAGTAGTTTGTCCATGAGCTTTCTAGCCACAGATGTCAAACTCACTGGCCTGTAGTTAGAAATAGAAGCGGTTCATGCTGTGGTCTGCTTTTCAGAACATGGACCATTGTACATGTTCTGTGCATTCTGCACTGGAGCAGTTGCTTTCCCCGTCTGACTCAGGCCTGCAGTGTTCCTCTATTAAGGTATAGCTAGCCGTTATTTCAGCTTTCTGTGCCAGTATTGATGGTTGTACAGTTGCCCAATTAAGTGTTGCATGCTTTTCTAAGAGGTATCCTTGATATGAAACCTCTTATCTGTGATCCAGCCCCACATTGGGACTTTGTTTTTTAGTTGTTTAACCAGGAGTAGCACACTAAGCTGAAAGCTTTTTCACAGGAGCAATCTAGGTGCACAGGGAAGTTGTGACTTGCTCAGGTTCACACAGTATGCAGGTGGAAGCTGTGGGATTCAAACCCAGGTCTGGTCTGCTGGATGTCACAAATTTGCAGCTCAGAGCCTTAAACCACTGCACTATACTGCCTCCCCAACTTGCTACCACCTACTTGCCACCGTAGAACTTGAATTTCATGCTTGAGAAACTGACGTTGGCTCCTTTTGAGCCTGTCTTGATTTGAGGCTTACTTTTCCTGCCATGGAAACTTTTTTTAGTTGCTGTTACTTCTGTTTGGAGTATTTTCAAACTTCAAGCTTTGTTGTGTGAGCCTCCTTTTTTCATGAAGACAGTCTCTTTGCGTACAAATCCTAAGTTTCTACCAAAGGCGGTATCAAAATTTATGCTGAATGGAGCTATACAGCTTTCTGTTAATTATCCTGAGCATGTCAACCAGGGTGAGGCACTGTTCCATATTTTAGGTGTACATAGAACACGGAGGTACTATGCAAATCACACCAAGGACTTCATACGGTCCTTTCAGCTTTTTGTTTCAATCACCCCTGGGAAAGAGGACACTCCTGTGTCTATAAACAGTGTGTGTCCAAATGGCTGGCAAATTCTATTATGTTTTGTTATAGGACTTACAGTAAGGAACTTCTGGTGCTTTCTGTGGTCACTCCCCAAGGGATATGGCCACTTCATTTGCCAGTTTCAAAAATGTCCCTGCTGCTAACATATTTGCTACAGCTGCATGGAGCACTGTCCACACTTTCACTAAACATTACAGTCTGGACATCATCTCTCATAGACGTGGTGGTTTGGGGCTTGCTGTACTGCAAGGCCAGCTGTCCTGATCACACATCATACTGTACCATCCTTCCAGCTTTCTTTTGTACTGCTTTGAGGTCGTCCAAAAGTGTGGCCTACTGGAGGAGATATCCTCGATGAAGCTAGAAGAGTTACATAAGAACTTACCATAACAATAGATCTTTAAGAGAATCTTCTCCATTAGGCCATGCCGTACCCTACCTCCTCCCTTTTTGCTTTCTGAGGGGTACATCAGATGCTGTGCCTAAGGCATTACTCCATGCCTCTCCTTGTTTTCCTGGTACTGGTCTGATCTGGTTCCTAATGATTGGAGGCCCTTCAAGGCTTTTCTGTAGTGGGGAACTGAGGAGTGTCGGGGCTGCCCACGTTATATATGTGTTGACACTACACATCATTGTGCATGACCCCCGGTTAGCAGTGTCTACTGTTGGGTAAGTTCATAGTAACTGTTCTTTATGGGCAAAAGAACTTAATGCTTCTGCATCCTTGGATCTAAGAACTGCAAATTATCAGACTTGCGTGATGAAATATCAGAATAACCTGTGGAAATCTGCCATGACTACTATTTAGGCACTGCCTGATATTCTTAAAAAGTTGAGCTTTTTAAAGCCGCTTCAGCTGGTGTTGATACTGGTAAGCATCTGTTATGTTCAGCATATGATATGTCTGCCAGGACTGTTGCATCTGGCATTTGCCTCGTGAGATTTTCTTGCCTTACCCCCATTCCATACTCCCTTCCTCCTCCTGTCATCCCTTACCCTAGCTTTTGCCCCCAACTCCCAATACTCTCCCTAAGGTTTCAGACTGCTACCTCCGGCCTCTCCCTTGCTGTAATGTGTCCCCTCACCCTTGTCCTTACCCCCTTCTTCCTCTTGTGCCCCACCCTTTCCCCTAGTTTTCTTTTTTATCCACCTTCTTCCTACCCACTTGTCACCAGCGCTGAATTTCCTCCTTTCCTTTCTGTGTCTGCTGCCTCTTGGTAATTTCCCTCCCCTTTATTTGCTGCTGTCTCTCTACTCAAACCCTCCTCCTATCCCATCTGTACCTTGTTACTGATCTCTTGGTCATAGGACCTCTCCAGGACAATGTCTCTCTTGGGCTGCTCTTACTACCTCACCCCTCTTGTTGGGCCCCTTCCTCCCTTACCCCCTACCACTGGTTTCTACCTTGTATTCCTGACAAGGTCATCTCTTGGCTGCTTATTCTTTGTAATGTTTGGTACCCAATGCAATTTCTGAATCTTTTGAACTTGTTTATTTTGATCTGTGACCATACAATTTGTTGTAACCTTATAGCACTTGATTTGTATTTTCTTTTGTTCTCACTGTTTTACTCTGACCAATTTCACGTTGTTTTACTGAACCGTGTTGTTGTCCTTGTCTCCCTCTTGTCATGACGTGGAGCCTTTGTAAACAAGCCACTGGCTCAAAGGTTGTAATTCTGAGATTTCAATACCTAAAAAAAAAAAATAAGTGACTGGCTTTGCTACTGATGTATGACAAGCCGTACCAAATGCCCCTTTGAGGCTTCAAGTTCTCTGGCCCAGATGCTGACAGTACTCACAAGGACTGTCAGTCATCCAAAATGATTGCGGTATGTAAAATCCTTGACCTTGTAAAATACAGGAGGGTGTGGTAAAGGAGTGTTTCATAAGCCAGCAGGCTGTGGCTACCATCAACTGTTCTGTGGTAGAAGAGGCAACCCTTTGCCACGCCCCCCACCAGTGGTGGCCATTCCAAGGCAACCAAAGATACCTGTTCAGTGGACCCTGCACCCCCAACTCCTTCCGACTCCTCACTTCCTCCCCCTCCACTGTTAACCTCCAGAAGTGCAAGTGGGAAGACAGATCTCCCTTCACCTGTCAACATGAGGGGAGATCACCACTGACGAGTGAGCCTTGGAAGTAGTAGGGGCATGCTCTGGAGTAGCTGTCCAGCTCTTCAGTGCACCTTACCCCCTCCTCATTATCCTCCGGTCTGGCCACTTGCCTCTTCTGAGGGAAGAGATGCAATCCTTACTTGTAAAAAGGCAGTCAGACCCGTCCCTCCAGAAGAAAGGAAGAGGGGATTTTATTCTAGGTATTTTCTTGTTCCCAAATTGACAGACCCGTGGCCTTTACCTGGACCTCAGAGACTAGAATAAATTAATTGAAAACGAAACATTTTGAATGGTCTCTCCTCAGGCTCTCTATGTGCTCTGGACTTGAAGGACTCTTGGCTTCATATCAGAATCTGAAAATGCCACTGACAGTACCTCCGCCTTATGATGCAGGACAGCCATTATCGGCTCTGTGCGCTACCCATTGGCTTATCCTTGGCACCGCAAGTATTTATTAAATGCTTCACAGTTGTAGCAGCCATCCTCTGGAAGGAAGGGCTTTTTGTCTTCCTTTATCTGGATGACTGGCTACTACAGGGTTGTCCAGGGAAGTAGTTCAGTACACAGTATCCAGAAGACGGCAGTTTGAGGATGTGAGTGTTATGGTCAGTGTACCAAAATCTCTGTCGTCCTTTCCTGCCAGTGTTTTCAATACACTGGTGCAGTACTAGACACAGCAGTGGGTAGTACATTTCTGCCTACAGACAGGACCAAGGCCTGATTGCCAAGGCCCGTCTGGTACACAGGAGCCATTATGTGTCCACCCAGACAGTGTTCAGTCTTCTTCGACTTGGCCTGCCTCCATATACGAATCTTGCAGTGCACATGTCTGATACAGTGGGATAAATTGACGGAGGAACTGGAACAAATGGTTCTTGTAACATCTCCCCTTCGGAAGCCACTGCTGTGGTGGATGGAGCCCCTCCACTTTTTGCAGGGCATCCCACTTTCCCCCCAACCCCAGTGCAGATCCTTACAATAGATGCCTTCAGGTCTAGATGGGGTGCGCACCTGGGTTGGTTTCAGACCAAAGTTATACACTGACCTAGACCTCTGAATCTCCCCATCAGTGTTCTGGAGATGAATTGTTCCTATTGGCCTTCAGCCACTGTCGGAACATACCATTCCTGGTCCCCTGTTGATAAGGACAGATGGTGTCAGTGTGATGCACTTCATCAACAAGCAAAGGGGAACTCGCTGTTACCCACTGTACAGGGAGGTGATGAGAGTATGGTGCTGGGCACTGTCTCAGGGCCTTCATCTGATAGCTGTGTTCCTCCCAGGAGTCAAGAATGCCTAAGCAAATTCTGTCCCACTTGCGAGTACGTGAATGTGAATGAGTGAGACCTCTGTAGTAAACGACCTCTTCGCAAGATGGGGTTGCCCAGAGTTGAACCTTTTTGCATCCGCACACAACACAACACAGACTTGCTGCTTATTTTGCTTTCTCTCACTCCAGGGCCTGGAGTTTTCTGGTGAGATATGGTCCTTCAGGGTAGGTTCCCTTGTGCATGCTCTCCATTCCCTCTCATTCAAAGGGTTCTACGTAAACTGCTGGCAGAATGGGCCTCCCTTACACTGATGGCTCCCTTCTAGCCTCACTAAATATGGTTTCCTTGCTATAGCATGTAGCTGTGGAGCCTCCTATTCAGCTGCTCCTGTGTTGAGGTTTGGGGCAGGGGAGGGCCCTTGTCTAGCCAGACCCTACAGTTTCTGCATCTGCACACATGGCTCCAGAAGATATAGCCATTGTATGTCTCACGTTATTAAATGATTGTCTTGCTAACAGCTAGGAAGCCTACACAAGATGCACCTATTTGCTAAAATGGAAGTGGTTCTCCATATAGTGTGCTTTCCCGTTCTGAGGACCCATTTATGTGTCCTGTTGATACTGTACTGGCCTAACTGGTGTCTTTATCGAATTCTGGTCTCCAGTACTCCTCTGTTAAGGTGCACTTGGCTGCCGTTTCAGCTTTTCATGCCCCTGTTTATGGGTGCATGGTGGCAGAACAAGAAGTGTCCCTTACATTCATTAAGGGTATTCTGCACACTCATCTCCCGATTTGTAAACTGGTTCTGTCTTGGGACCTTAATTTTATCCTTGAAAAATGTTCTCTGGCTCCATTTGAACCTGCCTGCTGTGACTTATGAGATGTTTCCTTTTTTGGAATACTCTCTTCCTGGTTGCTATAACTTAAGCCCGGATGATTTCTGAGCTTGACACCGACTATTTACAGTACCAAAGATGTGGCCCAATGGAGGATATTCTCTCAAGAGAAAGCAGCCCAAAACGTGGGCTCCCTCCCTCAGACAGCTTACCCTCCGGTTTAGCTCTGACCAGCAAGAGCGGGATTTTTGTGCGCCACAACTTGCTGTATATACATTTTTAAAACTCTGGAACCTGAAAGTATGGAGGAGGCGGGGGGGCTCCATTTGCTGAAATGGTGCGGCGCCGCACCGCTCGCTTCAATACAGAAGTATTGAGGCGAGCAGTGCGCTGCCGCACCGTTTCAGCAAATGGAGCATCCCTGCCTCCTCCATACTTCCGGGTTCCCGAGTTTTAAAAATGTAAATACAGCAAGTTGTGGCGCATGAGAATCCCGCTCTTGCTGGTCAGAGCTAAACCGGAGGGTAAGCTGTCCAGGGGAGGGA
The DNA here is from genome assembly GCA_016271365.2 of Neoceratodus forsteri. Lineage (NCBI taxonomy): Eukaryota > Metazoa > Chordata > Ceratodontiformes > Ceratodontidae > Neoceratodus > Neoceratodus forsteri. The sequence goes on along the minus strand of JADMNL010000025.1, from coordinate 345,648,002 downwards.
ACCCACGTTTTGGGCTGCTTTCCTTTAAGAGCTAGTGTTACGGTGAGCAACTGTTCTATCTTTGAGAGAATCTCCTCCATAGATCCACAGCTTACCTTTCCCACCTGGTCCTGTTCGGTGTTTCTCAGGTGGTGTATGCATTCCTGTTGCTGCACACTTGATCCATTTTACTTTTCTGCATTCTTCTCATGGGCTTTTTCTTTTTCCGGAACCTTCACTTCTCCTGTTGGCCTGGTCACAGGGTTCTGGTCTCCCATTTCCTGTCGGTGTGATACTCGAGCTCGTCTCTGGAGGGAAAACTGGGGAGGTATGGGGCTATCCACGATTTGGGTACAGACAGTGTACGTTATCATGGGTGGTCCTGATGCTGACGACTTATAGGTCTAAGGGTGTGGCTCTGTGGAGGAGATTCCTGTAAACATCTACTGTTTTTGGAAAGTAACGGTCCTTTCTTTTTTTTAATTACTGTACTGATAATGTGTTTTTTAAGGTTCATAAAAGTTACTGTTTCTTTCCACGTTCACACTTCGAGCATTCTGCTGTTTACTATCAAAAACATTTACTAGTGCTTTTACATGTCCTCAGTATGAATCTTGGAAGTACAGTCAAAAAGTAAATGCAGCTGAAGAGAAGAGTGGTGGCCATCTTTAAGTATTTGAGTCTTTAATTATAAAAATAGTTAATGTTTAAAAATTTCTGTGGCAATTAAAATACATTGAATCCAAGGATGTCAGAAATACATTTTTGCTATTTAAAAGATTTGTGAGGGAGGTGATAAACAAGCACAGCTAGTTTTAAATGGTCATGTGCCTAAGAAGTATTTTGGTGTTATACTTTGTATAAATGCACGAACTGGCCACAATTACAGGAACTTTCAGCACTGAAACATTGCATACATTTTTATACTCTGGGCCCCTGTAGGTTGCAGGCACAGGGATCAAACAGAGTTTGTAGAAATTGTAGCAAGTTTTGAATATATTGTAAGGAGCCTGAAGTAATGATGGAACTTTACCAGTTGCCCATCTGGCACTACATCATGTCTTCTTACTGGTGTGGTCTGAGCCCTAACATGAGCACCTGGTCTAATCCAACTCTCTTGGTTTCAGGCAATTCAGCACATTGAAGGGACGCAGGAGAAGCAGCAAGATGATGAGCAGAGGTGTGCAGTCATTGTGAAACCCATCCGGGCATGGCCAGAACCCACTGACTCAGACACCGCCTCTGACACAGAGGCAGAGGAAAGTGATGCGATGGAACAAAGCAAAGAGAACCATTTGGGAGAACATGAACTCCCCTGACACCATCTGACATGCTGCTGTGGAGCAGAAAATATGCTGAATTTCTTTTTAAAAGAAAAACTTGGGTCTCTTTTCAGACCTTCCCAATACTGTTTCAAAAAATGAAAAGGTTTTTGCAGCTAAAAGAAAATGGGGAAAGCACTTCTGCTGAACAATATCCGTTACCCAGTCAGGTCTAGTGGCTGGCCTCTTTACATGGCACTGACAAAAGGCACCATTTCACATTTATTACAAAATCTGGAGTTCGCTGCATCTTTTCCCAGTGAAATGTGTTGATGGGCTACTTCTGTTGGGGTGTGTGTGGATGGGGTGGTGGTAGGAAGGAAGAAAGAGGGTTTTACAAAGCACCGTCTGAGTAAGAGAAACTGAGGAGAAAATTGTTCCTTTCCCTATTGAAACTGTTAACCAATGCCTGTTTTCTTTGATATATTGCCAGTTTTTTTTTGCAGGGAGGTGTTCCAGTGCCCCGACGAGCAGACTGTGTAGATTTCATAGGCCCAACCATCACCCTCCCGCAAGACTTCTGTTGAGGTCCATGTAAAGAGACCCAGTGTAGGTGGACGATTCCCCAAAGTAAGGAAGACCTGTCTGACTGGATTGGTTCTTTGAAGCACTTACGTTGATGGATGCAGTGCAGGAAGCTCCCTTTGCTGTGACAGTGTGGGCCCAACGTGCCCTGTCCCTCTCCTGATGTATTTTGTTGTAGATTTTAGTCCTTTTCATATAGTGTCTGTATAACTGTAGGGATATCTCCCCCCACCCCTGTATGCCATTTTATCCTTTTTATTTTATTTTTGTTATGAGTGCTCGTGGTCACGGAGAAGCTATTATATTTTGTTAAGAAAGTGGGGAAAAGAAAAAAAAAGAGGCATCTTTGCCTTTTGCTGAATGAAATAAAGTTTATACTTTGTTTTGTAGATCCCTGTGTGCAGTGATTTGTTCTGACATTTTTTTTTTATTTTTATTTTTTGGCTGAGAAGGCAAAGACGCAGTTGGCACCTACCTTGATATATTTATATTTATTGAAATCTGTTGGCCATGTAGGCCACTGAGACAAAAATGTCCCTTTTTCAGGGTGGCATGGCAGTACAAACAGTGACAAACAAGAATACATACAGATCATAGTGCACAGAAAACCAATATGAAATCACAACATTGCACAAGTGTTGACAGCATTATTGCACAAATCATAATGCTAGAACAAGTCCAGGGTTAATTACATTTTAAGTTATACTGCACAACATAAGAACAGGTACAAGGGATCAGGGTTGCGGTATATGCGTCTACATGGCTGGCCGCTCTAGCACTCGCCAGCCTAAGTTATTTGTTACCATGTAGAGATTCACAGCCAGGGATTTGGAGGTGCAGTCAGCAATTACAGTTACATTGACTGCCAGCAAGCAAATGAGACTTGAGGTTACTTTTTTGAAAGTGGCTGCAGGAGGACAGTTTTAACAGGTTTGATGGTACTTTTTTCCAGCGGGATGGTGCCTAAATTGCAGAAAACTTGTCATCTGCACATGTTCTGGTCTTTGGGACCTTCAGCAGGGAGTTTGTTGAGGACCCAAGTGCCCTTTTCTGGGTTTTGGCGTGGAGCATGCCATGGAGACTGGGAGGGGCAGCAGTGATGGTTAGTTAAGGCAGAGGACCAGATAGGCTAATCTGCCCTCCAGGGAGGGCCAGTTTAGAGCTGAGAGTACATCACATTGATGGTCTCTGGGCTGCACACATGCTGCAAAATGTGCTACATTGTGATACAGCAGCTTTAGTCTTCATAGCTCAGCACCATGTAGTGGTTGTAGGAGTGGGACATCATAAAGTAAGACGGGTAGTAGTGTGCCAGAGGCAATGGCCAGCTGAGCTTTACTACTGAAGTACCCTCTTAAGTCTGTACAGAAGTCCAGTGTTCTGATGCTGGGACTTCATCACAGCCTGAACATAAGGTTTCAGTGTGAGCTCCTGATTTAGACACACCCCAGGGTATTTCATAGTCGGTCACTTCCAGCTGAGGACTATCCGGTGAGGTTAGTTGAAGAAGATTGTCTGTCTTTATCCAGGTGCCTGGAACCGAAGAGAGCATGGCTTTCGTTTTCTTGAGGTTTAGGACAGGCGTATTGTCTAATAGCTATTTGTCTGATTCCCTGAAATCAGTGTTGAGATCCAGATTTACCTGGTTAACATCTGCTGAACTTACACACAGTAGGGCATTGTCCGCATACAGTTGCAGCTTGCACTCTCCCCAGTTGTCAGACATATTTATAAACCTTGAAAACAGTGGGCCCAGAATGGAGCCTTGGGGTACCCTGTAGTTACAGGCTTCAGGTTGGACACACTCCCGTCTATTTCACTAGTTGTTTTTGGTCTGTTGGATAAGGCCAGAACCAACTGCTTATATGATTGTCCAGACGAATGTGTTTGGGTTTTGACAGCAGAAGCTCATGATTTACAAGGTCAGATGCCTTGATTAGGTCTGTGAATGACTTCACTCACTAGCCCCTGATCCACAGCCCCAAGTATATCTGCAGTAAACCAGACAAGAGCAGTGTCCATACTAAATGCCCCCATTAGAGCCAGGAAGTGCCAGATGAATGAAGACCAAGGGTTGGTTCCGTTTGCCTCTTGCTGTACAGGCAGTCGCATAATGCAGGAGCTTGAGAACTGCCTGTTGCCATTTTCTTTGGTATGCACATTTTTCAAGGGGAACCAAAAAAGTCTGCCAGACAGGAAATGTAGGACCAGCAAGTCCCGAACTACAGTGAACTGGCAGCTGGATTTGCACTTGCATTTGCTGCATAAAAATTAAAGTATAAACTGGTGGATCTGCAAGTCTTGGATTGCCATCCTGATGTGGAATCCTACACACAACACATTGTGACCAAGGCAAAGGGCTACCCTTCAATCCCTGTAGCAGCTTTGGGTGGGTGGGTGGGGTTGCTGACTAGATCTAGCATTGACAGTAGATCGCTGAAATGGACGCATGCAAATCCTGGCTTATCAAGCACTGTTCTCTGTTCCCACATGTTTGAGAAAATCAGATGGCAGACAGTGTATCCAGCACTCTAAACTGATCTCTTACCCATAGGATCACCAGTTTTAAAGTTTAATTTTCATGAAAAGCATAAGTTAAACAGTTTGACTAATGGTCAAATTTTATAGTTTGGGACCAGCTGGTTCTACTGCCTTGTCCATTTCTGTATCCCTCCATGTTGCCAGTTGGGAAGATCATTGCATGCGAGTGATGTGCACCCCTACCAGGGAATACGTGGTACAGTCATAGACCTTTGACTGCCATAGCAACACTAGAACCCCAGCTACATAAACAGTACCACTTCACAGGGGGAGCAGCATTTCTGAAGAGCTCTTTTTTGAAAATCTGTTAGCAATATTTGATCTTCTTTGGGGATATCATGGTCATCAGGTCACACTGTACGATCTTCACTGTTGGTGAAGCAGGATCCATACAGATTTTCCAGAAGTACCACTGGGGTCGCCCACGCCGATATCCCCTGCCAATGTCACCCAACCCTCTAAAGATTGAGTGGCCTCGCTCCCTCTTCAGATCTTACTTCGAGACACGGCTCTTGCAGCAGGTTACACCATTAGGACTGAAGCCGGCAGGCGTCAGGACCCCACGGAAAAATTCTAGCTAGCTATCTTCAGCGGGGACCGCCCCGACGTCAGGCGTGGTACATAAGGGGGCGGTCCCGCCAGATTCCCCAGTTCTTTCCCGCCATCGACTTGCATGTCTCGACCCTTCGGTTATAGTCTAGCGCGCGACGCGTGGTTAAGTGCTTTCCTTTGGGAAATTTGGATTTCTTCGAGCAAGACCTTTGCTGATGTCCTCTCCGACCTCCGGTCACCCCTCCAAGTGTGCTTGCGGGAAACAGATCCCCTTCAAGGACCCCTACATGGCCTGCGTTTGGTGCCTGGGCCCAGACCACGATACCCGGGCCTGCTCCTTCTGCCAGGGGTTCAATAGTCGTAGCGGGATCCGATGTCAGAAGGCCCTTCAGGCGTTTTTATTGGAAGAAAAGCTGAAGACCATGTCTTCCAAGGGGGAATCTTCTTCTCAAAAGACCCACAAGCCGTGGAGAAGCAGAGGGAGAAGGCCCCTTCCAGGTCCCCCTCCAGGGCTTGGACTCGCGCAGCTCGGTTCAGGTCAACGCTCTCCCTCCAGGGCCAGCTCTCAGCCTCCCCCGGCTGCGGTAAGGAAGCCTTCTTCTCTGGCCAAGTCCGCCAGGCCGTCCTCGTCTTCGTCCTCCAGGGCCATGGCGAAGTCCGGGGATCGCCACCATCACCATCATAAGTTGCGTTCCCACCTTTCGGTACCCGACGTCAGGTCTTCTTCTTTGCCTCCTCGCAAGACGTTGGAGCTCACTCCCTTAAAGAGACCTTTGGACCCAGCGCCGTTGCGGCTGTCTGCCTCACATCATACATCCCTGGAGCCGCCGTTGGCCAGACGACCGTCGCCGGCTAAGCCAGCACCTCAGCGGATGCTGGTAGGGGGACCGGCGCCCGCTCCTCCTGAGAAGAGGGCCCTGACGCCTCCGACCGACGTCGGTCAGGAGACCTTGACCGAGGAGGATCTAACGCAGCCCGAGGACCAGACTGGTGACCCCGGTCTCGTCGAGACTCCCAGGGAACCCTCGCCGTTACCTGAGCCCCCTGTGGAGCCGACGCTGGGACCCGACGACCGTCCACCGGCGCCGGACCATCGTCGGGCCTCTCCTTCGCGGATGTGAAGGACCTCTTCACTTACTGGTGGGACACCATTAAGAAGGACATGGTTCCCACTCTTCCTCCTCCTCCGGTTCCTGCACCCCCCTCGCCATCGGGGTCGGCAGGCCGTCTACCTCCTCCCCAGGAGTCCGGATCCCCTCCCAGGGGGAGACCAGAAAAACGAAGACCTCCGTCAAAATCTTCTGCTAGGTCACCCAGCCCCAAGAGACCCAGGAGACACAGACGATCGCCTTCGACGGAGGACACGGGATCAGAGTACTCTTCTTCTAGATCCCCATCTCCCCTCTCCATCCCTTCTCTGGACCCACGTGAGATGCCGAAATCTCCGGAGGACGACCCTTCGTTCTTGGATATTATGAGACACATCCAAGAGAACATGGGATGGGATGCAGAAGAGCTAGACCCCGAAAGGATCGCCTCGCCAAATATCTTGGCAGAGAAAGACCCCAAGCCAGTGGTGGTGCCACCCTTGGTTGACACTTTCGTGGGCGTCACCAAGGCGAAGCGGAGGCGTCACATATGCTCCAGCGTGCCAAAAAGCTGATCGCCTGGACAAGGCTCCTAGAGAAGACCAGTACTTGATTCAGCAGCCTCAGGCCGACTTTCTGGTCATCACAGCCTCACATGACCAGTCCCAGAGACCGCAACATCTGAGCACCCTGCCACCGGACCCAGAGTCCAAACAGTTGGATGCTATGGGTAGGCGCACGTATGCTTCCGCTACCTGTGCCATCAGATCTCTGAATTATCTGACCCACATGGTACAGTTCCAAAATGCCTTGTGGGAACAGGGTCTGGAAGCGGCTGAAAAACTGCCGGAAGGTGAGCAGAAGGAGGAGATGCTTCAGCTCCTCCATACGGGTTCGGACGTGGGAACCCAAGTGCTACAAGCTGCGTATGACTCCGCGGACTCCTCGGCCCGAACAGCAGCTTCTGGCGTATGCCTCCGGAGACACTCCTGGTTACGCGTCTCCGGTTTTACCCCAGACGTCCAGAAGAATATCATGGACGCACCATTCGAGGGAGAAGTCTTGTTTGATAAACCCTCAGAGAAGATTACCAGACTTCAAGAGGCCGGGAAGGCGGTAAGGTCGATTCAAGCCATGTACCGACCCAGGCTTAGTTCCTTTCGCAGGAAAGAAAGCCAAATTCGTGGGCGGATGCAGAGGCAGCAGTCCCGCTCCGCTCCACAACAGAGGGGCTCCGGTTTTCGCAGAGCCCAGGAGAAACAACCCGCGGGCCGAAGCCAGCATACTTCCAAGCCGGCCTAGCCAGCGGGACCCTCAGCCACCACAGCCTGACTCCTTTCCGGCCCCCGCCCCTCAGGATCAATGGGAAATCATGGTCGGGGGTCACATTGCGAACTTCCTGCCAGGATGGCAGGATATAACCACCGACAGGTGGGTTCTTCAGTTGGTCGGAAGAGGCCACTATATAGAATTCGCAGAAAAGCCACCCTCGAGGCCTCCTTTGCTCTCCCAGTATCCGGGTCAGCACAAGTCTCTGATCTGGCAAGAAGTACTCGCGCTCTTGCAAAAGGGAGCGATAGAGTACATCCTGGAGAACCAGAGAGGATAAGGATACTATTCCCACTTCTTCCTGGTTCCAAAGAAACAGGGGACCTCCGTCCGATTCTGGACCTCAGCGACCTCAACGTGTCGGTCGCCTACAAGAGATTCCGCATGGTGACTCTTCCTGGTCTCATTCCCATGCTGAAGCAAGACGCCTTTTTAGCGTCTCTAGACATGCAGGACGCATACCTGCATATCTCTATAGCTCAGGCACACACGAGGTTCCTGTGCTTAGAGTTTCTCGACCACCACCTTCAATTCCGAGCCCTTCCATTTGGACTGTCATCCGAGCCCAGGGTCTTTACCAAATGCATGGCAGCGTCTCTAAGGAGACAGGGCCATTATGTGTTCTCGTACCTGGACGATTGGCTTCTCATGGCCGCCTCCAGAGAGGCGTTGTTACGTGTGATCCAGAGCACCCAGGACCTGTTCCGATCTCTGGGTATCCTAATTAACCACGAGAAGTCTTTCCTGGTACCGTCGCAGTAGCTGCAATTTATAGGTGCAGTACTGGACACCGTTCAGGGAAGAGCCTTTCTCCCAGATGACAGAGCGGAGCGCATCAGATCCCTCATCAGGGAGTTATCGTCGAACAAGACCGTCCCTGCCAGGTTGGTCCTTAAGCTTGCTTTCGGACACATGGCTGCGGCCATTCCTACCGTCCCTTTAGCAAAGGCTCCCATGCGGTAACTCAGTGGATGCTCCAGATGCAATGGGATCAAAGGCAAGACCACATGCAGCATCCAGTCAGAATCACGAACACCGTGATTCGAGACTGGCAGTGGTAGCTAGACCCAGAATTAAGCTCTCCACGCGAGGCGTCCAGTTTGTAGCGCCATCCCCGGAGGTAATCCTCACCACAGACACCTCAGGTCTAGGGTGGGGAGCGCACCTAGACGGGGTGAAGTCCCAGGGTACGTGGACCCCTCTAGAGGCTCATCTCCGTATCAATATCCTAGAGATGAGGGCGGTCCTTTATGCCCTGCAGGCCCTTCAGTCAGAAATCCCGCCGTGTACTCTCTGCTTCAGACAGACAACCGGCGGTGATGTTTTACCTCAACAAACAGGGCGCACTTACCCCCTTTACGGGAAGCCATGAGGTGTGGGATTGGGTAATCTGGCCGTGCGAGTCTGATCACCGTACATGTTCCCGGGCGGACAACACTATTGCAGGCCGCGAGTCGCTCCCAGGCCAGAGTCCACGAGTGGGAACTTCTTCAGAGGTAGCAGAGGATCTGTTTCTTGATGGGAACTCCAGAGTTGGACTTGTTCGCATCCCCATCCAAGCGAAACTGCCCAATTTTTGCTCGCTAGATCCAGGGCCTGGTGTTTTCTGGCGAGACGCGTTGTCCCTCTCCTGGGCGGGCAGATTCCTCTACGCTTTCCCGTTGATCCAGAGAGTTCTTCTCAAACTGCGCAGGGAGCATGCAACAATGATCCTGGTGGCCCCTTTTTGGCCCAGACAGATCTGGTTGCCATTGCTAATTCAGCTGTCCCGGGAACCTCGGCTCCCGTTGCCGTTCAGCTCCCATCTCCTGTCTCAGGAGGGAGGTTCACTAGTCCACCCGGACTTACGCTCACTGAACCTGCATGCATGGCTCCTAGAGACATAGCCATCTTGCTTCACGGGGTCTCGCAAGAGGTTGCGGAAGTTCTTTCTGCAGCCAGAAAGCCGGCAACGCATGCGACGTACGCCATGAAATGGCGCCATTTTTGTTTATGGTCGCGAGCACGCGATTATTCCCCTTTAGGTTGCCCGGTGGGAGTGGTGTTGGACTACCTGCTCTCCCTCTTTCGTTCGGGTCTAGCCTACTCCTCTATCAAGGTGCACCTTTGTGCCATCTCTGCCTACCACCTTCCGGTGGGACATCGTACAGTGGCACAATTAACGCCTCTCGGGAATTTTTGAGAGGGGTGTTACACTTAGAGCCACCCATTAAGGACCCAGTGCCTCCATGGGATTTGCTCTTTGTCCTGGAACAATTCACGCTTCCCCCCTTCGAACCTGCCGCAGATTGCGAGCTACGTTTTCTGTCTTGGAAAACGCTGTTTTTGGTTGCTGTTACTTCACCGAGAAGAATTTTTGAGCTCCACGCTCTCATGTGCAAAGAACCTTATTTAGTTTTTCACCGGGACAGAGTATCCCTGAGGATGAATCCTAAATTTTTGCCTAAGGTGGTCTCTACACTCACTCTAAATCAGGATATTGACCTTCCGGTCTACTTCCCAAACTACTCGAATAGAGAAGAGGCGCTGCTCCACACCCTGGATGTTCACCGCAGCCTGAGATATTACCTCAACAGAACTAAACCATTTCGTAGTTCTGAGCAACTTTTCGTTTCCTTTTCTGAGAGAGTGATGGGCCAACCTGTATCCAAACAATTCCTGTCTCGCTGGCTTGTCCAGTGTATTTCATTCTGTTATGATCTCAAACAAAAGCCCCTCCTGGGTTTAGTCCGGGATCATTCTACTAGGGGTGTGGCCACCTCCTTTGCAGCATTCCGAAACGTCTCCACTTCTGCCATATGTGCTGCAGCCACTTGGAGCTCTGTGCATACATTTATCAGGCATTATAGCCTGGACATCGCCTCTCGGCGAAGAGCCGGTTTCGGCCTGGCGGTGCTACAGGGTCTCCTGTCCTACATTCAGGACCTGGAATGTTTTTCCTAGTTTCCTCCTCCCAGAATTTTTGGCAGTGTTACTGCTTGGGAATCAGTCCTAATGGTGTAACCTGCTGCAAGAGCTGTGTCTCGAAGTAAGATAGTACAGTTACGTAAGAACTTACTGTAACAGTAGATCTTCGAGAACAGCTCTTGCAGCAGGTACCTTCCCGGCCACCTTCCCCCTTGGAGGAGGCATGGCTTTAGCCTTTAACAACAGGGATTTTTCCCGTTTGTCTTCTGATGGTGGATCCTCAGTCTCCCATTTCGATGTCGGCCTGCGGCCGGAAGTCTCTGGCAGGAGAACTGGGGAATCGGGCGGACCGCCCCCTTATGTGCTACATCTGACGTCGGAGGCGGGACCGACGTCGGGGGCGGTCCCCGCTGAAGATGGCTAGCTAGAATTTTTCGTGGGGTCGTGACGCCTGCCAGCTTCAGTCCTAATGGTGTAACCTGCTGCAAGAGCTGTTCTCGAAGATCTACTGTTACAGTAAGTTCTTACGTAACTGTACTTACTTTTCCCGCCGTCGACTCGCCAGCATCGGCCTCTCTGTCTCTACTTAGCGTATGACTACAGAACTTCTGCATTTTTCTGATGTCCTCTCCAACTCCTTCGCTTGAGGGTCACCTTTCGAAGTGTGCCTGTGGCAAACAGATCCCTTTCAAGGATCCATACTCCTCCTGCGTGTGGTGCCTAGGCCCAGACCACGATACCAAGGCCTCTACCTTTTGCCGAGGGTTCAATAGCCGCACCAGGATCCGCTGTCAGAAGGCATTCCAGGCGTATCTTCTTGAAGAAAAATTAAAAAGGATGGACCAAGAACCTTTCTCCAGGGGAGAATCGTCCTCAAAGGTTCATAAGCACTGGGACAAGCACCGGGAGAAAGTAAGGTCCAGATCCCCGAACCCAAACTCCCACAGTTCAGGCTCTACCAGATCGGACCGCTGTCCCTCCAGGGCTCGTTTGCAGCCCCCCCCCCCTCGGTTAAGGTCCGTGCTTCAAGCGGCTCTTCTTTGCTCCAGCCTATTAAGACTTCGAGGCCCTCGGCTTCCTCCACTCCGTCCAAGGCCTCTTCCAAGTCTTCCGAGCGCCATAAATCATCTTCCACCCGACGTCGGGACACCGACTCCAGGTCGGTCTCCCAACCTCCCAGAAGTCCTGATCCAGCTCCTAGAAAGACCCAGGACCTGACATCCCTGAAGCAGTCATCAGACCCGACATCAGCTAAGCATCCGAAGTCGGACAGGCACTCGCAGGAACCGACGACACCAGCCAGACACCAGTCGCCGGCCGGGTGTTCACTGGATCTTAAGGCATCGACCAAGAGACCGACGTTGGCATCGCACTCTCTGGAGTGGAAGACCAACCCCCCCCCAATCACCGGTGGACGCCGGTCACATGGAATCAACTGAGGAGGACACCACACTGCCCGAAGACCAGGCGGGTGACACCGAGGATGACAGGCTCCTGAGGGAATGTTCCCGAACCCGGAGGCACCTGGGGACCCGACCCCGGCGCCAGGCCCGTCATCGGACATGAATATTTTACTTTTTGGTGGGACACCATCCGAAAGGATGTGGTCCCCGTTAAACCTACTCCTACGCCCCATCCTCCACCTACGGGGCCAGCAGGACGACCACCAACCCCCAAGGACCAGACTCCACCTCCTAGGGGCAGATCCAAAGACAGGAATAGGCCTCCCTCAAGATCTCCATCAGGGTCTCCCAGCCCCAAGCGACCCAGACGGCTTCGGTACACTCCAGGGGAGGACTCCAGATCGGACACCTCTGACCACTTCAGATCTCCTTCTCCACTCAGCATGTCCTCTCCTGACCCACATGACCTCCCCAGATCTCCTCTGGATGATCCCTCTTTCGCTGAGATCATGAAGGACATCCAGGACAACATGAGGTGGGATGCTGAAGACCTTGACCCCGAACGACAATGCCTTGCCCGCTGTCTTCGGCAGAAGACCCAAAGCCTGTGGTAGTACCACCTTTGGTAGACACTTTCGCGGATGTCACCAAGGCTGTGTGGAAGCGTCTGCACTCCACTCCCGCAGTGTCAAAGAAGGCTGACCGCTTGTACAAGGTCTCGAGAGGACCAGTACTTGGCCCAACAACCTCTGGCAGACTCCCTTGTCATCACGGCCTCGCATGACCGGTCTCAAAGACCACAACATATGAGCACACAGCCAGCGGACCAGGAATCCAAGCAACTGGATGCCCTGGGGAGATGCACGGACGCGGCTGCTACATGCGCCATCAGGTCTCTGAACTACCTCACCCACATGGTACAGTTTCAGACCGCCCTGTGGCAACAAGGCCAGGACCTGGTCGATAAGCTTCCAGATGGCGATCAGAAGGCGGAGCTCCTCAATCTTCTCCGCACAGGGTCAGATGTAGGTACCCAAGTGCTTCGAGCCACATACGATTCTGCGGACTCATCTGCCAGAGCTGCAGCTTCAGGTGTTTGTCTCTGGAGATGCTTTTGGCTCCGTGTCTCCGGCTTCACCCCGAACGTACAGAAGAACATTCTTGACGTCCCATATAACGACGAAGTACTCTTTGAATCCTCTGAGAAGGTCATCACCAAACTCCAGGACACGGGGAAGGCAGTCCGATCTGTACAGGCCATGTACAGATCCAGGCCTGGTTCCTTTCGCAGGAACCAGAGTCGTTTTCACAGCTGGCAGCAGAGGCAGCAGCCACGTTCTGGCCAGCACCAAAGGGGCACTTTTCGGCGTAAAGCCCAGGCCAAGTCATCCCCAGGCAGAGGCCAACGTTACATGAAACTGGCCCAGCCTGCAGGGACCAGTGCTGCCACAGCATGACTCCTTCCCGACCCCTAACCCTCCTCCAGATCAACGGGCACAAAAGGTCGGGGGTCAAATCACTCGCCACTTTTCAGGGTGGCAGTCGATCACCACCGACAGGTGGGTTCTTCAATTGGTCAAGAAAGGCCATTTCATAGAGTTTCTCGACCACCCACCGACAAGACCTCCCTTGCTGTCCTGTTACTCAGGTCAGCATGCCCTGCTCATACAGTTGGAGGTGCTTGCGCTTCTGGAAAAAGAAGCTATAGAGTACGTACCACGGAACCAGAGGGGTCTAGGATATTATTCTCACTTCTTTCTGGTTCCAAAGAAAACAGGGGACCTTCGTCCGATACTGGACCTCAGCGACCTAAACGACTTGGTCCTGTACAAATGCTTCTGCATGGTGACCCTCCCAGGTCTGATTCCCATGCTCAAGCAGGACGCCTTTCTAGCGTCCCTGGACATACAGGGCGCCTACCTGCATATACCTATGCCTAAGCGCATAGGAAGTTTCTGCGCTTCGGGTTTCAGGGTCGCCATTATCAGTTCCAAGCCCTTCCCTTCAGACTGTCATCGGCACCTCGGGTGTTTACGAAGTACATAGCGGTCGTAGCGGGATTTCTGAGGAGACAAGCCCACTACGTGTTCCCCTACCTGGACAACTGGCTTCTCATGGTGCCCTCCCAGGAGGCCCTGATGTCCGCTATTCACTGCACTCAGTCTCTGTTCAAGACATTGGGCATCAATCATGAGAAGTCACGCCTGGTTCTGTCCCAGACTCTGCAATTCATAGGTGCAGTTCTGGACACCATCCAGGGGAAAGCTTTTCTCCCCTGGACAGAGCGGAACACATCAGATCCCTCATCAGGGACATTTCGGCGAAGACTGTTCCTGCCAGACTGGTCCTTCGCCTGCTCGGACACATGGCTGCAGCCATTGCAACAGTCCCGCTAGCCCGTCTCCACATGTGGGTAACCCAGTGGATATTAAGGGTCCAATGGTATCAAAAGCAAGACCATCTGCAGCATCCAATCTGGATCACGAAGGCCGTATTCCGAGATTGTCAACGATGGCTAGATTCAAGGAATCTTTCAGCGGGAGTCCCCTTCATTGTGCCGTCTGACTGTGACACTCTCCACGGACGCCTCAGGGCTCGGTTGGGGAGCACACCTGGACGGTGTTCGGTCTTGGGGCCTGTGGACAGACCAAGCGACTCATCTCCACATAAATATCTTGGAAATGAGGGCAGTTCTTTACGCCCTGCAGGCCTTCCAGTCGGAGATCCCACCGGCTATACTTCTGTTACAAACAGACAATTTCTGCAGTGATGTATTACCTCAACAAACAAGGAGGCACCGATTCCTACCCGCTTTGCAGGGAGGCCATGAGGGTGTGGGATTGGGTCTTGCAGCACGGCACAAACCTCATTGCCGTTCATGTTCCAGGAGTGGACAGTGTCATCGTAGATGGCCTGAGCCGCTCTCAGGCCAGAGTCCACGAATGGGAACTACTTCAGGAGGTAGCAGAGGATCTGTTTCGCAGATGGGGTACTCCGGAATTGGACTTTTTGCGTCCCCATCCAATGCAAAACTGCCCAATTTTTGCTCGCTAGATCCAGGGCCTGGTGTTTTCTGGTGAGACACGTCCCTCTCCTGGGCGGGCAGATTCCTCTATGCCTTTTCTGTTGATCCAGAGGGTTCTTCTGAAACTTCGCAGAGAGCAAGCGACACTGATACTTACCACGCCGTTTTGGCCCAGGCAGATCTGGTTCCCTCTTTTGCATCAGCTGTCCCGGGAACCTCCAGTGCCGCTGCCAATCGGCTCCCACTTGCTGTCTCAGGAGGCAGGTTCCTTGATCCACCCAGACCTACGTTCCCTGAACCTGCATGCTTGGTTCCTATAGACATAGCCATAATGCGACATGGGGTCTCGCAAGAGGTAGCAGACATTCTTGCTGCTGCTAGGAAACCGGCTACCCATGCGACCTACGCCATGAAGTGGCGCAGGTTTTTTTTATGGGTTCAAGCGCGCGGTTTTTCACCTTTGGATTGTCTAGAGAAGTTGGTTTTGGACTACTTACTGTCCTTTTTCCAGTCAGGCTTGGCTTAACTCCTCGATTAAGGTACATCTCTGTGCCGTCTCAGCCTGTCACGTCCCTATAGGCCAACACACTATAGCTCAATTGGACACAACACGTGCCTTCCTGAGGGGTGGCCTCCACCTTAGGCCCCCGATTAAGGATCCGATTCCACCATGGTATCTACCCTTCGTCCTGGAGCAGCTTGCGCTGCCACTCTTTGAACCAGCGAGCCATTGCGAGCTATGTCTTCTCTCTTGGAAGACGCTGTTTTTAGTTGCCGTCACCTCGGCCAGAAGAATTTCTGAACTCCATGCACTTGTGTGCAAGGAGCCTTATTTGGTTTTCCACCAAGACAGGGTATCCCTATGGACTAATCCTAAATTTCTACCGAAGGTGGTCTCGGCTCTCACCCTTGATCAGGATATCGATCTACCAGTATATTTCCCTAAGTACTCTAATCGAGGAGAAGCCCTTCTGCACACTTTAGATGTGCATAGGTGTCTCGGATACTACCTGACCAGAACCAAACACCACCGAAAATCGGACCAACTTTTTGTTTCCTTTGCCCACAGGATGATGGGAGCTCCTGTTTCAAAACAGTCGCTGTCCAGGTGGCTCATCCAGTGTATTACGTTCTGTTACCAGAAGCGCAACAAACCCTTACTGGGCGTGGTTAAGGGTCATTCCTCCAGAGGGGTGGCTACCTCTTTTACGGCTTTAAAGAACGTATCCACCTCAGCTATTTGTGCTGCAGCTACTTGGAGCTCCGTACACACTTTCATCAGGCATTACAGCCTGGACATTGCATCGAGGCGAAGAGCAGGTTTTGGTCTAGCAGTCCTTCAGGGACTTCTGTCCTAGGCTCGATGTCATTCAAGTTTCTACCTTCCCTCCTCCCAATGGTGTGGGATTTCCAGGATTGCTTGGGAATCCGTCCTAATGGTGTAACCTGCTGCAAGAGCTGTTTCTTGAAGTAAGATAGTACAGTTACGTAAGAACTTACCGTAACAGTAGATCTTCAAGAACAGCTCTTGCAGCAGGTACTTTCCCTCCCACCATTCCCGGTGGAGGTAGATTCTGGTTCCAGCATCCTTCTCCTAGGACAAGGCGTTCAAAGCCTCTTTCTGATTGCCATTTGATGATGGATCCTCAGTCTCCTCTTCTGATGTCATCCAGCGGCCGGGAGTCTCCGGCGGGAGAACTGGGGATCTTACTTAGAGTGGGAGGTCTTGCAGCAGGCTATAACACTTAGGACTATGCCGCAGGCACTAGAACCCTCCGGTAAAAACTTCAGCCAGCAGTACACAGCAGGGACCACACCCGACCCCGGCCCCGCCCTGACATCCGGGTACAAAAGGGGGCGGACCCAGCTCCACCTCAGTTCTTTTCCCGCCGTGTCCCACACATGAACAGAGAAGAACAGCTTCAGTTTGCCAGATCAACAAGAATCTTCAATCAACCTGCTTTTAAACCATTTTTTCGATGTTTTTTTTTGTAAGTCACTGACGTCAGACCATTGTCCGGTTTTGTGCAGTCACGACGGATGTCTTCTCGGGTGTCAGCCTCGCCGGAACGTCTCAAGTGCGAGTGTGGGAGGCAGTTCCCAGCCAAGGATGGCCATCACCGCTGTGTCTTCTGCCTGGGACCGGAACACGACACCGAGAACTGCTCCGCTTGCCAGGCCTTCACTAGCAGGACCTGCATCCACCACCTTTAGGCCCTGAAAGCCTTTCTCTTGGAACAGAAGATGGATCTGCACTCCTCCAAGGGGAAACACAAGGAGAAGAAATGGCACAGCAAAGACTGTAGTCGGTCCCGGCACCGGTCACGGTCCCGTTCTCACTCGCAGCCCTTTCCAAAGAAGGCCCATTCCTCAGGATCAGCGCCCAAAATCGACTCTGGCCCAGGCCGGCCCTTAGGGGGAGAAGCCAGCTAAGCCTAAGGTAACCCCGCTAAGGGTTACCACGAAGCCCTTGGAAGTGCATGCTTCAGCCCCACCTCCCAAGGCACCGGCGCCACCTGCTAAAGGCATGCCTCTGGAGCCCTAGGACTCCCCGGTGGCACCCGTCGGTGCCAGTTGAAGGGGCGATGGACGAGGGATTGGCTGTGGAAGAACAGACGTCCCCATTGCCCAAGTCCTCCTCCCCCCTGGGCCCCCAGGAGGGCTGTCCGTCCCAGATAGTTCCCCTCCGGGCCGGGCGGCAGATATTTTCACAAAGGACGAGTTACAGGAGCTGTTTCCCTTTTGGAAGGGGCAGGTCCACAAGTGCCCCCCCCCCCGTCGCTGGCACAGACACCAGTACCGGATCCAGCGGGTAAACCACAGCTGGGAGGTGAGCCTTCCCCGCAGAAGTCTCCAGAGCGCCAGCCTACACCTCCCTCTAGAGCTCATTCCCGCACCTGGTCCAGGGACCACCGACGACACTCCAGGGACTCTGGTGACAGTCGTCGGTCCAGGTCACATTCTAGGAGCCTTTCTCGGTCCTCTAGACGAGAACGCTTCTGACGTCGGTCCTCTGACCGGCTGTCTCTGCTCTGTCGCCAGTCCAGGGGCACGGAGTCGGTCTTTGGACTGAAGTCGGTCCCCCAGCTACCGACGACAGCGGGAGTCTAGTCATAGGGAGAGGTCAGACTATTCGAAATCCTATAGTCAATCTCCCTCATCCTCGACTTCCTCTCTGTTTGCAGTGCTCCCCGGGAGAGAAGGACCAGCCTCGCTTTCCTCCAGACGATCCTACCTTGATGGACGTCATGAGGCATATCCAGGCCTCCGAGTGTAGAGACAGAGGACCTGGACCCGGAACGTCGGAGACTTGCGAAATACCTGAGGCAAAAGGAGCCTAAACCTTTGGTTCCTCCTTTGGTGGATACTTTCCAGGACGTCACCCGAACTACCTAGAAACATCCAGCTTCAGTCCCAGCTTCCCCGAAGAAGTCAGATAGGCTGTACAAGGCCCCGCGGGCAGAAGCTTTCCTTGCTGAACACCCTCAGGCGGACTCTTCGGTGATCACAGCTGCCTATGATAAGTCCAGACAGCCGAAACACCTCAGCTCACAGCCTCCGGACCCGGAGTCTCGCTATTTGAATCAGGTGGGGAAGAAGGTCTATTCTGCTTCCACCTGTTCCATACGTTCTCTCAACTTCTTAACGCATATGGTCCAGTACCAGAATGCGATATGGGAAAGGGGACAAGAGCTGTTGAAGGTCCTTCCAGACTCTGACCAGAAGAAAGAGTTCCTGGACATTCTGAAATCTGGCTCAGACGTAGGCTCGCATGTTTTGAGAGCCTCGTATGATACTGCAGATACAGCAGCCAGGGCAGCCGCTTCCGGGGTGTGCCTCTGACGCCATGCTTCATTGAGAGTCTCTGGCTTTCACCAGGATCTGCAGGCCGGTATCAGGGATTTACCCTTCCAGGGTACCGTGCTCTTTGGGCAGGAGACGGAAGCCTTGATTTCTCGTCTTCAAGAGTCAGGTAAGTCTATCTGGTCAGTCCGCCAGATGTACCATGGTGACCAGCGAAGACAACGAAAACGGCCTTTTCGTAAGCCCTCCGGTGGCCAAGGTCATGCCCGTGGAAACCAGCACAGGCAGAGAGGCGGCTTTTGTAGGAGGTCCAGTAACCAGCAGTCTGGTGGAGCTCCTACCCATGGGCCCAAGTCCTCCCAGGCCTGTCTGCCCACACCCGGCTTGGCCCAATGACTCCCTTCTGCCCCCCCCCTTCTGCAGGAAGACCCAGGGGAGCCGGTTGGGGACCGCTTCTCCCTTCACTTCAAAGGGTGGAAGTCAATTACTGCAGATCAATGGGTCTTAGACATTATCAGAAGGGGACACACGCTGGAGTTCACGGAGTTTCCCCCGAATACTCCACCAAAGCTCTCCCGTTATCATCCTTCACACGTCCCACTAATAGAAGGAGAGATTCAGACCCTCTTGCAAAAAAGGGCAATAGTTAGTCCCCTTGCATCAGCGAGGAAAAAGGTTTTATTCACATTTCTTCCTGGTTCCAAAAAAGACACAGGACCTTCATCCCATTCTGGACCTCAGCCCTCTAAATCTCTTTATCGATTTCAAAAGGTTCAGGATGGTGACACTCCAAGGCCTTCTTCCTCTGCTGCACCAAGGAGACTGGCTCTGTTCCCTAGACATGCAAGATACATACGTGCACATCGGGGTCTTCCCTTCCCACCGGAAGTTTCTGAGGTTCCGCTTCCAAGGGGAGCACTATCAGTTTTGAGCGCTTCCTTTCGGCCTCTCTTCCGCTCCGTGAGTCTTCACCAAATGCTTGGCAGTGGTGGCTGGGGCTCTAAGGTACTTGGGACACTATGTGTTCACCTACCTCGACGATTGGCTGCTTACAGCCCCGTCGCGGACAGCCCTGCTTCGCGCCCTCGGAGACACCTATACTTTATTCCGAAGGCTGGGGATCACCCTGAATCTACGAAAATCGTCCTCAGAGCCCAGTCAGAAGCTCGTCTTCATTGGAGCGGTCTTGGATTCCATCCAAGGCATAGCTTTCCTCCCCCAGGACAGGGGAGATCGCCTGAGGGAGATTGCAGAACGGATTTCAATAACTCCTCAAATTCCAGCTCTGAACTTCCTCAGGTTACTGGGGCACATGGCGGCGGCCATTCCTGTCACTCCCTTGGCCCGCCTCCACATGAGGGTCCCGCAATGGATGCTTAGGGTACAGTGGGGCCAAGGCTGCGATGATCTGGACTCCACGGTCAAGATCTCGGGGCCAGTCAGGAGAACTTTGCTTTGGTGGGTGGACCCCAGGAACTTGGAGAAAGGGGTCAGCTTCCGTCCGGAGCCACCAGGTCAGACTCTTAAAACAGATGCATCGGACCTGGGATGGGCGCACCTGGGTGCTCATCGAATGCAAGGGGTTTGGTCACCCGAGGAGCGGTCCTTCCATATCAATGTACTGGAGATGCTAGTGGTTCTCTATGCCTTACAGGCCTTTCAGGAGGACCTGGTACCAGGCTCTCTTCTGGTTTAAACGGACAACATGGCAGTCGTCTTTTACATCAACAAGCAAGGGGGTACTCACTCGTACCCACTTTGCAGGGAGGCGATGAGAGTCTGGTACTGGGTGCTGGAGCGAGGCATTCTGCTGTCCGCAATGCACGTTCCAGGCGTCCTCAACGATCTGGCCGACAGCCTAAGCAGGTCGCGGTCCAGAGCGCATGAGTGGGAGCTGCTACAGTCCGTAGCAGACCAGCTCTTCCACAGGTGGGGTCTTCCAGAGCTGGAACTCTTTGCGTCACCGCGCTGTGCAAAACTGCCAGTGTTTTGCTTGCGAGAGCATGCACCTGGAGCTTTCTGGCCAGACGCGTTATCCCTCTGCTGGGCAGGGAGGTTTCTCTATGCCTTCCCACCTTCCCTCTCATTCAGAGAGTCCTACTAAAGTTGCAGGCAGAAGGGGCCCGCATGATTCTCGTAGCCCCCAGATGGCCTCGGCAGATTTGGTTCCCACTCCTGCAGCGGTTATCCATGGAGCCTCCAGTTCCACTGCCCATATGCTTGCAGTTGCTGTCCCAGAATCAGGGCTCACTGGTCCATCCGGACCTTCAGTCCTTGCACCTACACGCTTGGCTCCTTCAGACGTAGCTCAAAACAGATACAGGGTCTCCCCGGAAGTGGCGGCAGTCCTAGTTTCGGTGAGAAAGCCCTCCACCCGCTCCGCTTACGCTATGAAGTGGAAGCGTTTTTGTCAGTGGGCCTCGTCACAACATTTGGACTCCATCAACTGCCCAGTGAACTCAGCGTTGCAGTATCTCCTCTCCTTGTATCAAATGGGCCTGACTTACTCCTCTATCAAGGTGCATATGTGGGCTATCTCTGCCTATCATGCCCTCTTGGGAGATGAGGCATTGGCTCAATTGGATGTCGCCCGCACCTTCCTTAGAGGAATTCTGCATATGAGACCTCCAATTCAAGACCCTATCCCACCCTGGGACCTCCTTTTTGTGTTGGAGAAACTCACCCTTCCTCCTTTTGAACCGGCAGCAGATTGTGAGCTGCGTTACCTTTCTTGGAAGGTTTGTTGTTTAGTTGCGGTTACCTCAGCTCGAAGGGTTTCTGAGCTTCAGGCTCTGATGTGTAGAGAGCCGTATTTAGTTTTCCACAGGGAAAGGGTTTCCCTCAGAACAAATCCTAAGTTTCTTCTGAAAATGGTCTCAGAGTTGACCCTCAACCAGTCGGTTGACCTTCCTGTTTATTTTCCTTCCCCTTCCAATAGAGGGGAGGCTCTCCTTCACACACTGGATTTCCACAGGACTTTGAGGTATTGCCTCAAGAGGACGGCTACACACCGTCAATCGGAGCAACTTTTTGTGGCCTTTGCACCACAATGCTTTGGTGGACCGGTGACCAAGCAGACTATCTCGAAGTGGATAGTTCACTGCATTTACTTCTGCTATGAGAAACACAGTAAGCCCCTACCAGGCCCGGTCAGGGGTCACTCCACCGGAGGAGTGTCTGCTTCATTCGCCGCCCTGAGAAATGTCTCTACAAGGGACATATGTGCGGCCGCCACCTGGAACTCTGTGCATACCTTTGTCAAGCATTACAGCTTGGATATAGTCTCCAGACGCCGAGCTGGCTTCGGCTTAGCTGTTTTGCAAGGGCTTCTGTCCAGAGGCCTCTGGAGTCAGTATATTCCACCTCCTGGGGTCGTCTACCTCTTTGGCGTGGACTGCTTGGTATTCAGTCCTAAGTGTTATAGCCTGCTGCAAGACCTCCCACTCGGAGTAAGATAGTACAGTTACATAAGAACTTAACGTAACAGTAGATCTTCAAGAGGAGCTCTTGCAGCAGGCGTTCCTTCCCACCCACCTTCCTCCTCGAGGTGTGCAGATCCCTCTTCATTTCCATTTTCTACAGTCGCTTCGTCTCCCTCTCTTGTCAGGACTCGTTGCAGGCCTTGGCGGGAGAACTGAGGTGGAGCTGGGTCTGCTCCCTTTTGTACCCGGGCCGGCGTCGGGGACGGTTCCTGCTGTGTACTGCTGTCTGAAGTTTTTACCGGAGGGTTCTAGTGCCTGCAGCATAGTCCTAAGTGTTATAGCCTGCTGCAAGAGCTCCTCTCGAAGATCTACTGTTACGGTAAGTTCTTACGTAACTGTACTATTCTGGGGGACCGCCTCCTTATGTACTGTGCCTGACGTTGGGGGCAGGACCGACGACGGAGGCGGTCCCTGCTGAATACTGCTAGCTAGAAAATTTCCGTGAGGTCCTGGTGCCTGCCGGCTTCAGTCCTAATTGTGTAACCTGCTGCAAGAGCTGTTCTCGAAGATCTACTGTTACGGTAAGTTCTTACGTAACTGTGCTTTCCTTCCGAAGGTGGTATTGGAGTTTCACCATAACCATGTGACTAACTTACCAGTATACTTCACCAGCCCTTCTTCAGAGGCCAACCACAGGCTTCATACCATGGACCTATGGAGAACGCTCTCATATAATGTGTGTACTGCTGAAATTCAAGGACAGGCTCGCCAGCTGTTTGTCACCTATGCCGAAACTGCACCTAGCAGACTGGCAGCAAAGCAGACTATCACAAGGCGATTCACATCTTGCATTAATCTCTGCTATAGCTTGGCTTGTCAGGAGCCTCCCATTGAGATTAGGGCTCTTTCCATTAGACATACTGCTGCCTCAGTGGCTGCTTCCAGTGATACACCCATACAGGAGATCTGTAGGGCTACTGTCTGGATGTCAGCACACACCTTTATTTCCCACTAACATATCGATCTCGAGTCGTGCTAGGATGTGTGATTTGGGACCTTGGTTCTCCAATCTCTGTTCGCCAAGTAGTGGTTCATGCCATGCCCCCTCCTGGAGAACTGCTAGGAGTCTGCCGGAGTGTGGATAAGTGAACCATTTCCACAGTCCTATAAGAATAGACTACTCACCTGTAATCGTAGTTCTTGGAGTGATATATGGTTCACATCCACACAACCCTTTGGCCTCCCTGGCAAGTGGCACTTGATCATGCTTAGAGCGTGCAAGGGTTATATCCGCCTGGGTGTTGGGAGGAATTTAACTTGGACATTCCAGCCAACCATTGTATTCTAGTAGAACTGACAGAGTGTGGACGTGAACCATAAACCACTCCTAGAACTACAGTTACAGGTGACTAATCTGTTCTTTGGTCATATGTTGACCATTCCTGCAGTTAGAAACCTGACCATTGGCATGCTTTCTGTTGGTAAGGAGATGCAATTTTCAAGGGGCCGGAATCTGGCTATTGTTTTGTAACATTTTCAGAACGCATTTCTTTGCTTACAGCTTGGCCATCTTTGGAGGTAAATATCTGAAAATTTGCATGCATAATTTTTAAAATTGCAAAATGTGGAGGGAGTTAAGTAAATTATAACTTTTGGGTTCATAACTGAGAAATTTTGTGAAAATGTTCCAAATAGTTAAATGTTTGTAACTTCACTGCTATTGCAGGTGTACACCCAATTTTAAGTTTGGTTTCATAGTATAAAATTTATAGTGTAAATACTGCAAAGTACAATACTAATTGACAAAAAACTACCTCCACCATCTTCCAGTCCTTGGGAACCACGCCTTTCTGCAAAGAGCTATTGAATAGCCTTCCCACGGGTTCGGCTAACGGATGTGCCGATTCCCATAGTACCCTTGGATGCACCCCATCAAGTCCTGGTGCCTTGCTTACCTTCAGGGCTTTTGTTTTCTGACTCTTTCACTAGTATTCATTTGCAGCCTTATTTCTGGGACCCCTGTGTTGGCTGCCTTTATGCCGCTCTCTGGAAAGGGCCCACTTGTTCTCCGTAGTGCACTTCGAGCAGTAGTAGTCATTCAGTATGGCTGCTTTCTGACCATTTTCCTCTACTGCCCTGATCCCCTCCTTTAGCCTGACAAGCCTCCTCTCCCATCTTTCTTTTATCCCTTACATAGCTTAAAAAAAAATATATATATATTTTCCCCTCTCCCTTGGTCCCCTTGGAAATATGCAGTTCTCACCCCATGGGTCCTTTAGAATGCTTGACAAGTTCAGAATGCCAGCTGGGATCAGCTGCCACAAAGGTGGAGTCGGTGGTAATGAGTTTGAAGAATTAGCCAATGAGGAGAGAGCAAGAAGCTTTGCTGCCTGTAGTTAGCCTAGAGGGCACCAGAATGATTTCTCCACTGACTGAACAACACTGTCCCAGAGTGCTTTTTCCTCACTGTGTTTGAAGAAAGTTTTTTTTTTTTTTTGTTTTGTTAGTACTTTTTCTCCCTGGCATCAAGTCTGCCTTACCTCTCACGTCCAGGCATTCTCCAGGGTCTCCGGCCACTGTCCTGAGGACGCCTCAGCTCCATTTCTCAGGCCCTGCAGCGGGGAGGTGAAGAGCACCCCCATGCTCTGCCACCAGGACTGGATCCAATACTGCCGCATACCCTTGGAGCCAAGCGGGTCCCCCCCCATGGAGACTGCCATCATGCCGCCACGACTGGTGCCCTTTTCCCTGTTCTCCCCTTGGTGTGTGTGGCATGCAGTGACGTCAATGGACAAGAGCATGCGTGCTACCACATGCACTCCTTCCCGGCGTCGGCCCCAACACGTCTCCCACAGACTGCCTGTGCACTGCATCACCCCCAGCCGTCGCTAGAGACCACCAGCACACCACCCTCCCCGGAGAAGGAGAGCAGTCCTACGGATGCTCAGTCCTTCTCCCCTGCCAACCCCCATGACCTAAGCTCATTCCCAAACCCGAGTCACTGGCATGGTGCGAGGTGTGGCGTCCAACACCTCAACCCTCAGCGCCACCGGGCCAGCCCTAAAGTTTTCTTTATCAGTGTTTCTTTTTGTGTTGTATGTGCTGCCTTTAGTATTTTTGAGGTATTTTTAGTAGTTTTTAATTTTTTTTTTGCAGTTCCCTTCGGCTCCAGGGAACCATGGATTCAGTTTTTACTTGCAATTCTTTCAGCAGTTCCTGCTATTTTTCTGAGGTAAAAAAAATCACGCTTGTGGTAAATAACCACAGGTTTATTTGAAAACACTTTAAAATGTTACTGGTTCCTGTTTCTCTTTAGGAGCCACATTTTTTCTCACTAACACCTCACTTTATTTGCGTTTCCATTCAGCTAAGGAACTGACCATTTTTACTTATATTCCCAACAGGGAATAACAATTTTGGGTGTTTTTCTGACAAATTGGGATGTCAGACCCAAAAAGAGGACTGGACCAATAGGTTTTAAACTTTGCTTAAAGTGCTATAAGAGAATGGCTAAGGCAGACAGTCACAACCTTTATATAAGTTGTTTAGGTCCAGACCATAACTGTGAACTTCACTAAATGTTTGTTCAAAAGCAATAAAAAAAAGAGGGCAAAAAGATTTTAAATAATCGGCTCTGTCTGCCTTCCCCCATAGTAAAAGTACCGAAGAGGGGTCTTCCTCCCAACATAAGATTAAAGATAGGTCCTCTAAGGACCCCTTGAGAATAAGTCTGACTGAAATAATAATAGTGACCAAGCCAAAAAAAAAAAAGACAAACTGAGCAGGTTCCTGATTCAGTACCTGTTAAAAAGCAAAAAGAAAAGCATATCACTACCCCTCCTGCTGAAAGGCAAAGGGAGATGCCAGTGACACAAAAAGAGAGACCCTCTGCTGAAAAAATGGCTAAGGCTTGGCACATATTTCAGACTTTACAGACAATGGGTGGCCTATTTAATGCCCCAACTGACCCTAATGTTACTCATTTTTCTGACTCTGGTTTTTCCCAGGGCTTTTATTATAGTAATGGTGTTGATGATAAACCACAGGGTGGACCTTATTGAACCAGATGTATCCCCTGACCAAGAGTTTGACAATTCCTCTTAACAGCTAGGAGGATTTTTCTTCTCATTTCACTTTTGTGCAGCATATGGTGGACACTCTGGACATTACTACCCAGAAAACCACCGATCAAGAGGAGAATACAGACTAGAGATGGGTCTCCCTCCTACTAAAAAACTGTTTTTGCCCATTCATAAATCCCTTTGCAGGGCAACCTTTAAACTTCTCCAGAACCCCACTTATCTACATGGAGTAGATAAAATCGAAAAGAAATACCAGTTAGAGAAATCTAACAGAATTCCTTTACGTGTACCCACACCATGAAGGGGATAGTACAGGCTGCAGCCTGTGTCAAAGCTAAAGTGCCATTTTCTTCTTAACCTCCTGAAAAGGAATCACGAAAATTGGACTCAACGGGCAAGATATCTTACATAACGGCCTCTTTGCTGCGTTGCCTCTATACCTATATGGCTTATGCAGCTCAATATCAAAAGGTTGTCTGGAACTCTGTGCTTTCCGTAAGTCAACAGGCCCCAGACAGAAGGGCCCAAGACCTGGCAGAAACTGTAAAGACCGCCTTAGAGGCTACCAAATAACAGTTTCACATAGCTGTGGACATTAATGATACTGCCTCCAGGGCCATGGCACAGGCCATCTCCCTGAGGTGTTATGCTTGGTTGAGAACCACTAATCTTTCGCAGGACACTGACCAAGGCCATGGATTTCCCCTGTGAGAACAATGCTCTGTTCCAGGGCAAAACTGAAGCATATATAAAAAAGGTAGAGGAATACAAAACCACCTATCAAAGCAATGCCACTAAAGAAAAGGCCTCTACTTCCCAAAGGTCCCAGAGTAGGGGAAACGGAGGCAGGGGCTATTATCCTAGGGCATTTTACCCTATGCTTAGGCCCCTAGCTTATTCTCAGATGAGAGGTTATTTTGGAGGGAGGCGATGTCAAAGAACCAACTCCTCTCCTTCTCCCAGCACCCAGTCCAAGCAAACCTCCTGACTGCAATGTCCAGGTTGCCTCCCCACTTCCTGTAGGAGGCAGGCTGACCCACTACCTCCACCTATGGCACCTCATAACTACAAACAGATGGGTGCTAGAGGTGGTGGGTCAGGGGTTTTCCCTGCAGTTCAAAATGTTTCCCTCCCTGCAGGGCTCCAAACTTTGCAAACCCCTAACCCCAAAAGAAAAGCTGCTGTTGGAGCTAGCACTTCTGACAGCAAAAGCAGTGGAAAGAGTTTGCTTCCCCCAGTGGGGAAAGGCCTCTATTTCAGATACTTTCTCACACAAAAGAAAAATGGGCAATGGTGACCCATTCTGGTCTTAACTCATTCAGGCCGGTAAACGCCTATAGGTGGCAGCAGAAAACATCCCCCTGCAGGCCGGTAGATGTCTGTAGTTGGTGGCAAATCACTGTCAGGCCTGGAGACATCTGGGGATGTGTCCAGTTTGGATATATATACTTAGCCAGCCAATCAACTTTGGGCTCATTTAAGTATTTCTAGGGGTACTTCACTACCTGCTTATCATGTATGGATACATAATGTGGTGCTGATATGTTACACGTGTTCCACAAAAAAAGGGTTTATGTTGCTTTTTTTATTTAAAAAAAAAAAGATTTGTGGGGGTATTTTGGGTAGTATAAAAAAAAACAACAAATTGCTTAGAATTGATTGCATACCACCATTAGAAAGGTAATTTTGTACTGAACAACTTTGCCACTCGTACTTTGTATGTAGCAGTTACGGTTCATGAGGTATTCACATTTGTTTATGGTGTGTGTGTGTATGGTTGACTTGTCCGTCAAGCCTTGGAAAAGCACCTTGAATAAAAAGGATAAAAATGCATGTTTTGTATTAGAAAACTTGCTTTTTAATATATAATTACTTTACTACCTGTTTATTATGTATGGATACATAATTTGATGTAGATATGTTACTTGCCCCCCCCCACACACACACACACACATGGTTTACGTTGCTTTTTTTATTAAAAAAAAAAAATCAGTCTTTTGGGTATTTTGGCGATTATAAAAATAAAATGATTTGCTTACAATTGATTGCATACCACCGTTAGAAAGGCAATTTTGTGCTGAACAGCTTTGCCACTCGTACTTTGTGTGTAGCACTTGCGGTTCATGAGGTATTTGCATTTGTTTATGGTATGGCCTACCTAGATTTTAGCAAGGCATTCGACACAGTCTCGCACAAAAGATTAATATACAAGTTAGCCAGCCTTGAAGTGGGTCCCACGGTGGTAGCCTGGATAAAAAACTGGCTGGACAAGAGGACACAAAAGGTAATGGTAAACGGAGTCCACAGTGAAGAAAGGAGGGTAACTAGCGGGGTACCGCAGGGTTCGGTACTGGGACCAGTCCTCTTTAATATCTTTATAAGTGATATTGGAGAGCACCTGGAAGGAAAGGTATGCCTCTTTGCAGATGACACAAAGATCTGCAACAGGGTTGATACACAAGGTGGGGTGGAAAGAATGAAAAGGGACTTGGCAAGGTTGGAGGAATGGTCAAATACGTGGCAGCTCAGATTCAATGCAAAGAAGTGCAAGGTAATGCATCTGGGAAACAAAAACCCAGGGGAAGAGTACACAATGGGGGGTGAGTTAATAACAACAACAAAAATCGAAAGAGACCTAGGAGTAATTATATCAGATGACCTAAAGGTGGGCAAGCAATGTGAGAAGGCAGTAAGGAGGGCTGGGGGATACTGGGATGCATAGGGAGAGGCATCAACAGTAGAAAACAGGAAGTTGTTATCCTCCCTGCAGCAGTTAGTGAGACCCCATCTGGAGTACTGCGTGCATTCTGGAGACCCATCTTGCAAAGAAACATAGACAGAGTGGAGGCTGTTCAGAGGAGGGCAACCAAAATGGTGCAAGGTATGCACCTGAAGACATACGAGGAGAGACTAAAGCAGCTTAATATGTATACCCTTGAGGAAAGGAGGGAGAGGGGGGACATGATAGAAACTTTCAAGTATCTCAAGGGAATTAAGGTACAAGAGGGTAGTATCTTTCAGAAGAAGAGATGTGCAAGAACAAGGGGGCACAATTTGAAGATAGAGGGGACGGCTCAGAGGTAATGTTAGAAAGTATTTTTTCACAGAGAGAGTTGTGGATGCATGGAACAGCCTTCCTGAGGAGGTTGTGGAGTCAGGAACAGTGGGAGAATTCAAGAATGCATGGGACAGGCATAAGGCAATTCTGGTGGGGGCAGGAGGAAGTAAGCTGTTGATTAACTAGAATCTGCAGCTTATCCATCAGGTAGGGAAATGGGCAGACTGTGTAGGCCAAGCGGTCCTTATCTGCCGTCAAATTCTATGTTTCTATGTATGGCTTCATTTTACTTAGAAAGGCCCAGGATGCAGTGTTGTGAGTATAGAGGGCAGAAGTGGTGGAACTCTCAGACAGCTGCTGTGGAGTGATTGCCTGAACAAGCATTTGCTGAAACCCAAGTTCAAAATGATCACCCTGACTCTGGTGATCATTCCTTACAGCAGGGAGACTGGCTAGTCTCCCCAGACCTCAAAGATGCCTATTTTTATATTCCCATAAGGCTGTCCCACAGAAAGTTTCTCAGATTCAGGCTGCCATCAGGACATTACCAATTTGCAGCCCTGCCATTTGATCTCACTTCAGCGCCCAGTGTCTTTACAAAGTGCCTGGTAGTTGTGGCAGCTCACTTTAGGAGGAAAAAAGTTTGTCTTTCCATAGCTGGACGACTGACTAATAGTGGACAAGTCACCAGACAAGGTCAGGGAAGCTCTCAGACTAACAATAAGTACTGTGGAGTCCCTGGGGTTAATCATTGACAAAAGTCTCACTTCAAACCAATTCAGTTACTAGACTTTATTGGAGCAGAGCTGGATACTATCCAAGAAAAGGCTGTGCTTCCTGTGGACAGGCGTCAGAACTTCCTCGACTGTGCAAATTCCTTTGTCTTGGGCCAGCCAGATGTTTCCTCAGATTACTAGGCCACATGGCTTTGATGACAGCTGTGGTCACAGGTGCCAGATTTCAGATGAGGAACATCCAGTATCACCTGAGGGCTCACTGGTGCCAAAAGAGGGATTCCCTCTCAAAGCTAATTCCAGTCTCAGAATCCTTACTTCAGACCCTAGATTGGTGTAAGGAAAGGGGCAACCTAAGAGAAGGGGTCCCTTTTCAGCAAAGGCAGCCCTCCAAGGTTCTTACCACAGATGCCTCCCTCCTAAGATTAAGTTAGGCATTCCTTCTCCTGTTCCATCATCCTCAACGAATCCTGTCCAGCTTCCCACGAATCAATTGTGGCGCACCTCTCCTTTCCCTTCCCCCACTCTATATTGGGGCCCTATATGCCCCACCAAAGTCCTCACCTGACTCTGTCATCAAGGCCATCTCTTCAATCTCCACTAAGACATCCAATGGCGAGCTCGTGCTACTTGGCGATTTCACTCTCAACTGGCTCTCCCCCTCTGCTAAACCCTCCATCCTAAGGATCAAATCCCTAAATCTTTCACAGCTAATCCAAGAACCCACTCGCCTAAACCACCGGTCCCAAAACCACACCCTTCTGGATTGGATTCTGTCTTCCCATCCACACTGTATCTCCGCATCAGATGTTTTCTCCAATGCCCTTAGTGACCACTGTATCATTTATTGCATCCGCAAACTCCACTCACCACTCTCCCCCAAAATAAATCTGGTCCCACTGCCATCGCAACTTCTATGTCCCTGCCTTACTCCAAGACCTAACCCACGCAGACTGGCTATCCGTCCTGTCCGCGTCCAATGTGGACGTTGGCCAGTCTCACTTCTGCAGTATTTTCCAGAGAATCTGGGACATGCATGCTCCTCTAAGGAAAGTAAGGGTAAAACGCCTCCACTACCCCGGATCACAGCTGACCTTATTGCTTCAGGGACAAAGCGTGGTGACTTTTTAAAGCCTCCCACTCAGCTAGCAACCTTCAATCCTATAAGAACCTCAGAAAGAAATGCACTAAGGCCACCCGGCAATCAAAATCTTCCTATTTTAAAGCACAGTTCTCTCTAGCCCAGAACACCAATGCATCCTTCTGGAAATTGATCAACTCCCTCCTTGCCCCCCCACACACACACACACTAAACAGGCTTGCCCAACCCTTACTATAGACAGCAAAACCGTCTCGGATCCTGCCTCCATGGCTGAGATATTCAAAAAGGTTTTTTCATCTCCAGTGCCTTATCCAACTCCACATCTCCCTCCCCCAACCTGGGTTATCTATCCTGCCCTGATGTCGGCTTCATCTTCCCTCCCATCACACCTCAGGAGGTTCACAAAGCACTCTACTCTCTTGACACATCCAAATCTAGCCCTGACGGAATCCACCCAAAAATGCTCTGTGTCTCTACTGTAGCCATTGTTGCTCCCCTGACTCACATTCTGAACCTATCCATAATCACAGCTAGAGTTCCTAAAGCTTGGAAATTGGCCCAAATCATCCCTCTTCACAAAAGCGGTGATCCCTCTCAACCAGGAAACTATAGGCCTATCTCACTCCTCCCCTCCCTTGCCAAAGTCCAAGAGTCCCTCATACTGACCAAACTGTCTGACTTTCTCTCTTCCAACAACTACCTATCACCAATCCAGTCCGGCTTCCGTAAACACCACTCCACCATCACCACCCTTCTAAGTGCAACCGACTCCATCCACACAGCCATGGACAGAAGCCAAGTCACTGCAGCCATTTTCATTGACCTAGCTAAAGCTTTTGACTCTGTCTCCCACCCGCTACTACTCAGCAAACTTAGCTGTTTTGGCATCGCCCAACCTGCCATCACCTGGTTCCACTCGTACCTCCATAAAAGGCATCAATCAGTCCAAGTGAGCGACACTCTCTCCTCTTCCGTTTACATCTTATCTGGTGTTCCCCAAGGCTCCATTCTTGGCCGTCTCCTCTTCTCCCTCTTTATAAACTACCTCCCCTCTTCTTGCCTAGCCTCTAACATGCATCTTTACGCAGATGACACTCATCTTTGCCTTGGGCCCCTGCTACGACAACGTCCTCCCCACTCTACAAAACGATTTCGACAGAGTCCATTCCTGGTTCCTTGAAAACCTGCTCACTTTAAATGCAAAAAAAAAAAACAGTCACAATGATCTTTGGCTTCAGACAGAAGCTGACCTCCTCCCAGCCCCCAGTTATCACCACCAGAGATGACTCTTCCCTGGAGCAAGTCTCAGCCTTCAAATACCTGGGAGTTTGGCTGGACAGCCACCTAAATTTCTCCACTCACGTCGAGGCGATCTGCACCAAACTCCGACCTAAACTTGCCATCCTCTATCGTCACAAAGCGAGCCTACCTATCCCCACCCGGTGTGAGCTGGTTCGAAAAACAATCTTACCAGTCATTGACTATGCCGACATAGTCTATGGTACAGCCCCATCCTCCTCTCTCCAGACTTGACATCCTTCTCAATCCCTTCTGCTGCTTCGCAACCGTCTCGCCCCCACACACTCACCACTGCCGGCTCTATGCCCCCCTCTTCCTGGCTCTGCTCTCCCATAGGCGTACCATTCATGGCGCATCCTTTTTAGCTAAATATTGGTATGGGTCCCTCCCCCCCACCTCACTTTCCTCCTCATCCCAACCTCCTCCCTAAGCTACCCTCTTCACCACAGTGACCCCCACTCTTTCCACCTCCCTCACCCTCACTTTCTTACCGGCCAAACTGCCTTCTTGTACCATCTCCCCCTTCTCTGGAACAACCTCCCCCATCCTTCGCCTGGCCCCTTCTCGTTCTGCCTTTACTCGACTCATCAAGCTCCAACCCACCCCGCACTGCCCTAAATGTTCAAATGGTCCCAGCACGCCGCTGATACACCACCTACCCCAGCCACCTAGTCCTAGCTGACCTCATCTCCCTCTCCACATGCAATTGTTTTGCTGTTTTACCACTGAACCAGTGTATTTTATTGCTGTAAAATGTTCTGCAAACTGTCTGTATTCTTCAATCTATTGTTACTCTCTGTGCAAACTGTACCCGGGTCGCACCTGGAAATGAGTCTCGGCTCAGTGTGCCTTCCCGGTTATCAAATTTTAAATAAAATAAAAAATAAAATAAGATGGGGAACTCATCTGGTGGGCCAGTCCATAAGTGGGATTTGGTCTCCCGGAGAGTCAAGCCTCCATATCAACCTTCTGGAACTCACGACTGTGTACCTGGCTGTCGAGGCCTTCGCCCCACAGTTAAGGGGCCACTTTGTCCAGATCAGAACAGACAATACCACTGCCATGTTCTACATCAACAAACAGGATGGCACAAGGTCCACCAAATTCTGTACGGAGGCCATGAAAATTTGGTCCCTGGCCCACTCCATGGACATGCACCTGTCTGCCATTTACCTCCCAGGCAAGGACAATGCACTAGTAGACTCTCTGAGTCGTATCAGTCAGGGCCACCATGAGTGAACCCTAAACAGACAAGTTCTGGGAACAGTGTTCAGGAAGTGGGGCACCCCAGAGGTAGATCTCTTCACCTCCAACCTCACCCATCAGCTTTTACTTCACTGTTGTAGACCCCCCAGCTCTGGGTACATTGCCAGTAGATGCTCTGACTTTGGACTGGGCAGGGAAGTTCCTTTATGCCTTCCCTCCTTTTCCTCTGATACACAGAGCTCCAGACTGGGCAAGGCAGGCCTGGTACTCCCTACACCTTACCTTCTTGATCAGGAAGCCAGTCCGCCTGCCACCGAGCTGTAATATCCTGACTCTATCTTAAGGGTGAGAAGAAAAAATTACCGTAGCTATATTGTTTCTTCCAAGGTGTCTTTTAGTATGTTTGACCTCCCACCCATCCTCCCCTATATAACCTGACTGAGGATTGCTCTGCATTCCTTTATCTTTGCCTAATTTTTCAGTTTTTGTCTTAACGCAAAGTTTTTCACAGTTCTCAGTGTTTTTCTATTGTTAATGTATTTTTGGATGATTTTTATTCCTTTTTTTATAATCCATATTTTATTTTTTCCCCAAATACATGTGATAAAAGAATAACCTACATTCGCACAACATATTGATAACAATATCTAAACTTAAAAATATCATACATTCTATATTTAGCTAAGAACATTACGAAAACAGAAATCAATGGGGAAGGAGGAACTTTGGAAATTCTAGACCAATTAATTACTATGTTTTGTTAAAATAGAAAAGCTGAGGGGCTGGATATTCAGACTGCGCCAAGCAGGGGCGCAAGCCTAGGGGCAGCGCAACTGGGATGCGCCAGGGCGTGGACTGGGCGATATTCAATGGTGCTGCGCCATGGCTCAGCACCATTGAATATGGCACCGTGGCCATCCCCATTGCGCATGGAGCATTGGCACTGTGCCAGCGCAAATGACAAGAGAGGAGCAGGGGGATGCACCAGCGCAAGTGTAGTTGCGCTAGGTGCAGGAACCGCGATATTCAGCGGTGGGTATGGAAATGGGGCCATCATGCATGCAAGGCACAAATGGGGCCATTTGCGTGTCATTATGGCCCCATTTGCATGCCGGTGTGCTGATCCCTAGCAACTTGCGCCTGGCGCCCTGCCAGGCTGCAGCCGTCGGGGACCGACGCCCCCTGCCCCTCGGTGGCAACGCGCTACAACGCACGATTGCAGGCTCTGTAATAATTTTATTCGTGGTGGTCCAGTGGACCTGCCCCCCAACCCGATCGCAAGCTCTGTAATAACTTTATCCCTGGTGTTCCAGTGGACCGGCTCCCAAGCCCGATCGCAGGCTTTGTAAATTTAAAATTCCCTGGTGGTCCAGCGGTACCCTCCTCCCTGCCCACTCAGTCCCACCACCCTGCTCCCCCCCATCAGCGGCGGGCGGCAGCTCCCCACCCTTGCCCAGCTACCCGCCAACTGACAGCATACAGTACAGTGGCTGTATGCCCATTGGTCCACAGCATGAGCCAATCAGCGTGCAGACCACACTGTACAACACAGTCCCAATATGTGAATGGAAGTCATTCACATATCGGGACTGTGTTGTGCAGTACGGTCGCACACCCGTTGGCACACGCCAGGGACCAATGTGCATACAGCCGTCGGGTCACGCTGTCAGTCAGTGGGCAGCTTCGTGGTGGGGCTGCCACCCGCTGCTGATGGGGGGAGGTGGCGGGTGGGGAGGGGTACCACTGGATCACCAGGAGTTTTAATTTACAAAGCCCGTGATCGGGCTTGGGAGCAGATCCACTGGACCACCAGCTATAAAATTATTATTACAAAGCCCGCGATCGGGCTGGGGTGCAGGTCCCCTGGACCACCAGGGATAATTATATTATTACAGGGCCCACGATCGGGTTGAGGGGCAGGTCCACTGGACCACCAGGGATAATTGTATTATTACAGGGCCCACGATCAGGCTGGGGGGCAGGTCCACTGGACCACCAGGGATAAATCTATTATTACAAAGCTGCAATCGGGCTGGGGAGCAGGTCCACTGCACCACCAGGGAGTTTCTTCTTACTGGAGCCTGCGGGCGGGGGGGGCGTGATGACGATGGACCGTGGCTCTGGAGGTTAGGTGGCCACCCACAGCTGGCAGCTGCCATGTTGCACCTTGCAGTCGCAGCTCACCTGTGGGTGGCAGGCCTTGCTCCTTTTTTTTTTTTTTTTTGGTCTTTGTGCCCCCTGTGTGGTGCAAGGTGGGTATGTGTATGCATGTCTTGCGCATCCCGGAGCTGAATATTGGGATGTGCCGAATATGCATGGCACCCCCTGCACTTACACCGCATACATTACTGGTGCACCCCGCCAAGATCGCGGATTTGTATCTAAACATTCCCTTTGAATATCGCTACTAAGACATCAGTGGTTGCGCATGGCGCAACCCCTTTGAATATCCTGGCCAAGGATTAATGTATCCGTAGTTAAATAATGCAACATTTTGTAACATAAAATACAGTACAGACTTTTATTCTTTTAAGAATTTTAAAAAAAGGTTCCCGGATATCACAGTATTTGTCCAACCTATTAATGTTAAGATGTGCAATTCTTTCATAGCTGGTCCTTACAGAGAGGTCTTGTAACCATTTTCTAGTGGTGGGAGCATCAGTGCATTTCCAATGCTTTAGAATGGTGTTCTTGGCCGTAATCAAGGCTGCATGAAGCCAGAGTTTTTGGGCCACTGAGCAGTGGGAAGTACTGGAATAAATGCCTCAAACTACCAATTTAGGGGAAAAAATGAGGTGGGACTTATTTTTTCACATGTTGCCTTCACCTCATTCCAAAATGAAGCTAAAGAGGAACATGACCACAGAATATGTGTAAGAGTACCTCTATCAGCAAGACATCTCCAGCACAAGTCAGGTGTTGACAAACCCAAATCTGCAAGTTTACAGGGGGTAAAGTACCATCTATGAACAACTTTATATTGGGTCAGTCTTCTTTTGGCTTCTCTACATGCCTTAAGTGTCATAGGTCACATCGGAGACCATTCGTCCTGTGTGATTGAGACTTGCAATTCCTCCTGCCTTCTATTTTTTGAATGGATCAAAGTGTCGTCTTTAGAATTAGTAATCAATTTATATATATATGCTGATGGCCATGATTAGTTATACAAATCTGGTCCAAAATATGAGCTGCTGGAAAGACTATAGGACAGAGATTCAAAACTTTGCGCAGTGCACAAACCGGTTGCGCAGGAATAGCGCCAGATTAGTGCAGGGTCGCCATATTCGAAGGATGAAATAGCGTGCGAAAACCACAGCTGCACTGGGCAAACCTATAATGTATGCAAAGGGCAAAGTGAGGGGACGAGTATGTGTATATAGACACAATGGGATATTCAGAGGGATAGTGCTGTGCACGGTCCCATTGCATGGCACATAGCGTGGCGCTAGTTACCGCCTATAAAAGGCAGGTGCTACCCCAGGGCAATCCACATAGGAGGGAGTAGCCAGACCAGGAAGCTAGCTAGCATGGCAATTTTCAGCAATGCAGTTGTGCTGTACCTCATGGAAGAGGTTGTGGAGGAGGAGGAGGAGGAGAAGGAGGAAAGGGAGCAGGCACAACAAGGCCCACATCGCAGGCCAAGGAGGAGATATGCTGCACACTGGTGGTACCGGCCCAGAGTCTTCTTCGAGACCCTGCCTGATGAGTACATCATTGGCTGGTACGGGATGGACAGGGGAATGTTGAGGCAGTTATGCGAACTCCTGCCTGAGCAGCTGCAGTCAAACACCAGACACAGCCATGCCATGTCATGTCAGTTGAGGAAAAGGTGACAGCAGCGATGTGCTTTCTAGCCACTGGGACATTCCAGCACCCAATGGGAAACACCATTGGGGTATTGCAGTCCACCACCTCGTGCCTCCTGACCCAGTTCCTTGATGCTTTCCTGCCACATGCTGGTGAGTTCATCATATTGCCAAGCATAGCAGCGGAGTGCAGAGTAACCATACAGCAATTCTATCGAGTTGTGCACCTACCTGCTGTGCTTGGTGCCATTGACTGCACCCATGTCCCCATCCGTGCACCACCTGGTGATGGCAGTGATCTATATGTAAACAGGAAGGGCTACCACTCCATCAGTTGCCAGATGGTGTGGGATGCGACAGGGCGCATCAGCAATGTCTTTGCACAGTACCCCGGCAGTGCCCACGATGCCGTCATCTGGCACCAGTCTCGGCTGTGCCAGGCATTTGAAGAGGGCAGGATACCCAGTGGGCAACTAGTCGGTGAGTATGGGTAGCCACGACAGGGTAATAGCACAGGGGAAGCAGGGACAGGCAAGGGAAACCAGGGAATGGGCAGGGGGCATTGATTTATTTTATTTAGTTTTTGTTGACCGGGTAAGTGCACTAGACAAATCCTGCCTATTTTCAGGCACGACCCGGGGGAGGGGGATACAGATGAATGCCAACTGACCTTGAACCAGATTCAGCTGTTGG
Organism: Neoceratodus forsteri; assembly: GCA_016271365.2. Classification (NCBI taxonomy): domain Eukaryota; kingdom Metazoa; phylum Chordata; order Ceratodontiformes; family Ceratodontidae; genus Neoceratodus; species Neoceratodus forsteri. The sequence continues at coordinate 345,610,125 of JADMNL010000025.1, read as the reverse complement.
TGATATTTTTTTTTTTTTAGTGAATGAGGGAAATTTGGCCAGGACACTGGGGAAATTCCCCTACTCTGATAGTAGGGGATCCCTAACATCCTGGCATTCTGACAAGATGGCTGCTCCTGGAGGTATGGTGGAGGACATGGAAGTGTTGGAAGCAGGGGAGTTGGTCTCCTCCCCTGCCCCTGAATCATTAGAGGCCAACTTGTCTGCTGAATCAAAGAGTGCTGCTTTTTACATGAATACTGCTGATGCTCCTTTGAAACAGTCTTCTACCTGTTTAAACAGTTCTACTTCAGGTATGCCTCAGAATCAAGCATTGCCTGAGAAAATTATTACTCAACCTTCTACTAAAGCTTCTGACCTTTCTACTGCTGATCCATGTCTATTGCCTGACTCTATCTCACAGTTATTAACGCTGGAAGAAAAACGTTATATGGCTAAACGCCAGGAGATTTTAGCTTTGAAATGACCTGTTTCTGTTTTGAACAGTATTTCTTCTGCTGAATCACCGCTTCAGAGCGAATCTGTCCTGCCCGCTGGCAAGTCTGGTTTTTCAATGACACTTCCGCATTCTTCTTTGCTTCTATCGCCCAGCTGTGGAGCAGTTGTGTGCAAGGCATCAGACAAGCTTTCTTCTGGGGTTTCATCTGGAATGGCAAATACGGCTTCTCTTCCAGCCAGCCTAAGATGAGCCCCTGCATCTCCAAAGGCAACTGTGAGTACTGACTGGTCTGTGGACTCTGCATTGCTTGCAGCGGGTTGGGAAAAGGACAATGAGTTTGGGACTTGGCGCTCTGGGACATCGCTGATCCGTGTTCAGACTCAAGAGGCTACCGGTATTGCTTTGGACCTGTCTACACACCCTGACCTTTCTCTACCTCCAGAACTTCGTTTAACACAAAACCCTGTTCTGACTATACCTGGTATTGCTCCTGCTACCTTTTCTGCCGCAACTACCTCTTCTGCTGCAGCACCTGCACAGAGTATAAAACCCCAGGGCCCTGGGTTCTCCTTTCCTAAAGCAAATAACCCTCGTCCATCTAAAACTTATGCATCTTGCTTTTTGGTCACAACACAACAAGCAAAACGACATAACGTGGTTAGACTGCATTATGTGGGTGGACTAGAAGTTATGCCAGATCATGTGTTTGTTGGTAGAAATTTGCTTAAAGAGTCTATGAAATGTTTTGCTTATGAAATTCATGCACTGATACATGTTTCTCTGGAACCCAATTTTGATATAAGTTTCAAAACTTTGAGTGGGTTGGAACGTCTTTGGACTGAAGTCCATCAGTTGAAAATTACTCCCCTGTGGGCCCCCTTTACTGCTATACCTCTTACTAAACCTGCTCAAAAGAAGGTTACCATCCTATTTAGAAATGAGGGGGTTAGTCTAAATGACATTACAGTCTGGTTGAAACAGAGATGCACAATTCTAACAGATCCCGAGGCCATTTTTGATACTGAACGTCTCTGGACAGGGGGATGGAAAGTAAAGATGTTGCTTAAAACTACCGATACTGGGATCCAGCATTTACCAAATAGTTTCCTATTAGGTAAGGATAGAGGAGTACTTTTCTACCCAGGCCAACCTAAGGCTTGTTACAGATGTGGTTCCATAAGCCAATTAAGCAGAATTTGTGACAGAATGAAATGTGTGGTGTGTGGGGAATTTGGCCACGAGGGTAATCAATGTGTGGAAGAACCTAAATGTGTGCTGTGCAAAGAATCTGGCCATACCTTTCAGCAATGCACTTGGGCTGCCCATAACTCCCCAAATCTTGCTGATGGGGAAGAACAGAGGCTGCTCATTATAGTGGCGCAGCGTTCAGACCTTTTCTCCTGCCTTTAGAACCACTGTCCCAGTCTTCACATGAGACCACGGCCCCCCTTGATAAGGAACAGGATGCCTCTGAACCTGTACAAACTACTCAAGGGGTATCTGGTCTGGCACCCCCTCCCCATCCCAGTACTTCTACAGAGTTCTCTAGTGAAAATTGCATTCTACCTACCCCTCTCCCTGTGGCACCTATGGGTACTATGGACCTCCCCCCCATCTGCAGAACCTACTGTTCCTCCAAGCAGATATACTAGTAGTAGTAGGAAGCAAGGGTCACCTTTATCCAAAGTACACAAAACTGAAACTATCCCTTTGGGTAATAGGTACGATTTATTGCAGGATCCTTCAGAAAATACAGACTCTGATTCCTCCTCTGTAGTGTCTTCCCCTCCGGAACAAACTACCGATACTGGGGTTACCATTGATTGTTTGGGGTCCCAGAAACGAAAAGCAAAGGCTAAGGTGAAACATAAAGACAGTGGCACTAGGAAAGGAAAAACTAAGTGAAGCCTCTTAATGATTTTTTTTTCTTTCTATAATATGACTCCCTCCTTTTCATTACATACTATCAATGTAAATAGTATTAAAAAGAAAGTGAAGAGGGATATAGTGTTTTCTTTTTTGTCCTGCTTATCTATTGGAGTTATACTGTTGCAGGATGTAAGATTCCATTCTCTCCCTGAAATTAAGCAAGCTCAGAAAGCTTGGTTTCTTGGTCCCTCTTTTTGGTCTATTGGTCAAGATCAGGGACCCTGGTTTTCCATTTTTACCAGTAACACCAGTAACAATCACGGAATCCTGCTTGGTTTGCAGATTTTGAATTCTTGTACCAGTGCCTCATGGAAATTGCATGTCACTGCACAGAATCTCTAAGATTTCAGCATCTTTTTACATTTTTTTATTTTCTCCTTCTATGTCCCTTCTCACAGCATCAGTCTCCACTTTTCAGAGATCCCTAGGCTGGGTATCCCCTAGCTTCACCTTCAGGTAATGCTCAGGAGCTCCTGTGTGCCTGCCTCTATCCTGCCTGGGTTGTACCCCCTCCAGGTGGGAAGGGAGAGGACCCCAGGTCACCCCTCCACACTCCCTTAGTGTGTGTTGGGTAGGCCAGTGGGTCCCTTATGGAGCTTGGTTATGAAGTCTGGGGCACCTGGGTCCCTTCTGCCAGTGGCCGATGTGGGGTGATTGTTCCTGGTTTTCTGGTCTCTGTCCCTGAGGGCACTGGCACTAGAGGATATTCAAGGAGGTAGGTCACATAGAGACATGCCACTGCTCCAGATCCTGGCTAGTGTCCTCCCCTCCTGATCACTCTGCAGCACCATTGCATCACCACCCGTGGTCACACAGATGGTGGTAAAGCAGCAGGACCTGCAGCCCACCCTCCCTGGAGGTGGAGAGCAGTCCCCCAGGTGCTCGATCCTACTCCCCTGGCCAGACTTCCAGCAACCCGAGTTCACTTCCGACCCTGGGTCGCTGGCATTGCAAGCAGTACTGCTGCCACAATGCCAGCAGGCCAACCCAGATCTCAGCATCTTAAAATGAATGCTGCTGTGCTTCGGATTCTCTCTGTTTTGCTGTGTATAGTCAGTAAGGAAATCACCCGCACTGCTTTGTTGTAATCAGCCATTCAGTTTAACCACCCATGCTTCCCACCAACATCTCCATCACCTCAGGACTGCTTTCTTTCCTGAAACCACAGTTTTCATGTAGTATGTGCCTAAGACTCTACAAGTATCAGCACACATGGGCAGGGCCACTGTAAAATTGCAGGAAAAGTAACATGAAATTGCAAAGATTTTTTGCAAAACGTCTGGAAAATTGCAGGATTTCTATAGATTCTTAGTGCTTCACAATAAATCCTTACTGTTTTCTACAGCATATATTAGTCAGCATAAACTACTAAATAAATACACTGACACTTGAATATGTTTTAAATATGAAAAAAAAATTCTAACATTTTTATTTTTTTATTTAAATTTTGGTGATCAGGTAGGCCCACTGAGACCGTAATGGTCCCTTTTTCAGGGGTGACCCGGGGTTAATTACAGTCAACAGTACAATAAGAAGTAGGAACAATTCAAGGGAAAGTGTGCATATACAGACATTAAAATCAGAACATAAATTACAATCACAGGCAGGTTAGGTAACGTTTAGAATAACATGGGGTAAACACTAGTTTCACAAGAGTGGCAGTTACATAAGGTTCTTTTATCAGCATCCTAAACGGATAAGTGTGTTGCCTCTTCCAAAATGTAAAAACATCTGCCTCATACAGTGCTAGATTCTATTTAGTGAGCCATAGAAAATCAATATTAAATAAATCCAGAATAAGCAAATGTTATCTGTTTCTGGATGTAAAATAATGAAGCCTGATCAAAAGCTATTTACAGTACTCTGTCAACTATTCACCAATTTTGGTGTAAGAACAAATAAGCAGATGGAGTGGCAAATAGTTCAGTTTTAGTAAAATGTTGTAAAGTGTTTCATGTTCATAATTTGTACTGTAGGTACTGTACACTATTATTAAAATCATATATTAAAACATTACATATGGGTGTTATTATGACTGGCAGTATAGCCTAGTGGTTAGAATAACAAACTTTGATTCCCACAACTTCCACTTGCATACTGTGAGACTCCAAACAAGTCACTTAACCTCTCCAGTGCTTCTAGGTCACTTCTGAAAACATGCAGTTCTGCCTAGTGGGCCTTACCTGGTTTACAAAGAATATAAAAAGGAATACCAATATATATTTAGTACTACATCATAAAACAGTAGTCAGGGTACCATGTAATTTTCTTGAGTTTTACTTGGGCTGCAATGATTTTGTATATGTAAAGATAAATGTTCAACTACATTTTATGTGTTTTATAAGCTTGTTTTTAGATTTTAGTCAAGTTTTTTTTGTATTCTTTGCATATGAGCATCTAGTTGTAGATTGCTAAATGCAGGATCACTGTTACCAGCTAGCTTATTCAAGTTTATAATCAGCAGGGCCATCCAAAATCCTCAGTTGTTTGAATGAAAACTAGCCTGAATGAAAGTATGTTCACAAGGAAAAAGCTGTCTTATTACTTATAAAAAGACTTCCCAGTCAGCACCCCATTTAGGCGAATTGGATCATTTGCACCTTTTCTCCCACCTGCTGTGTCAGTCTCTGTGACAACAAAAAGTTTTCTGATAGCTTGCTTCAACAAAAAGTAAATGTTAAGTATTTAAGTGTACTCATGTTTGGCCAGTGGATTTTGAAAGCACAGTCAATGACATACAGAAGGTAAGACCCCAGGGGCTGTATGATGCTGGTGGGCAGATTGGTGCTCATTTCACATCTGAGCTCAGACATGAAAACTAGGAGACACCCTTTTCATGGACATCAAGTAAAAAAAAAAGCATCCACATGTCTGGGAAATGCAAGAATCCATTTGAAGGTCCTCCACTAATCACGTGTGGATTTTTTTAGGTGAAGATACTTTATTTCAAAGAAGCAAATTCAAGCATTTTTTTTTGCTCCTCCTACCCCCTGGCCAACCACTCCTTCAGGCCTACCAAGGCCCACTACCACCGCTGCTGAGTCCCAACCACCATCCACTGCCCCTTACTGCTGTGCTACCAGGTAACCCAAAGTAACCTTTCTTTGAGTGGACCTCTACCACAGTGGGAGGCTACCTGGGGAGGATTATTGCCCAAAAGAGCTTCCTGTGTATCCTGGGCATGGCAGGGGTCAGAACAGACTCATATCTGGGGCTTCCGGCTTATGGAGGGACCAGCAACCATCCTTTGGTTGGCCAGTGGGTGTTTTCCCATTTTCTTGGGAGCATGATAGGCCACATGATGTCAAGGCACAAGCCGACATTCGTCATGCTCCCTCCTGCAGTGAGGGCTGATGTGTTGTTGTGCCTCTGGCCTCCACCAGGGGCCAGAAAATGCTGAGCAGTGAACCCACCCTCCCTCCCAGGAGAAGGTGAGTGGTCATTGGACACTCAAACCTTTGCCCACCAGCTGGCCCCCCAACACCCAAGTCTGTTTCCTAACCCTGTTCAGTGGTGTCACAAGCAGAAATCCAATTCAGACAGTTAAATTATAGATAGGAAAAAACAAAGGTAGTCCACCTTAGTGATGATGGTTCAGATTAATTCACACCTGAGTTCTAACAAGCAAAGAGACCTAGTCATTTGTAACTTGTGCATGTGGGGTGTGGGTGTTGAAGAAAGGGGATCATTGTACTGTCACTACTGCCATCACCACAGAGGGACATGGACTGCATTGTTGCTACTGCCATCACACCGAAGGGGTGGGGGCTGTAGTGCTTCTGCTATCACCACTGGTGGATGGGAAATGTAGTACTGCTCTCTTTATACCTAAGGGATGGGGCCGCAGTGCTGCTGATTCTGTCACATCTGAGGGAGGGAGGACATAGTGCTGTTGCTGCTGCCATCATACCAGAGGGATGGGGGGCTGTAGTGCTGTTGGTGCTGCCATTGCATCTGAGGGATGGGTCCGTAGTGCTGCTTCCATCACACCTTAGAGATGGGGTCTGTAGTGCTGCTGCTGCCATCACATCTTGTACCTAAAATAACTTTAAATTGGTACAAGGATGGAAGGATGTGCAATAGTGGAGGTCAAAATTGCTAAAATGCATGTTAGCAGAGTTAAAAATTGTTAAAATACACAGAACCAAATACCGGTAAAACTGGATTTTGGCTTAGCAGACACCGGTGACAATACCGTATTTTACAATGTGCAAAACAGAATATGTCCTTTCTCAATCCCGGTAAACCAGTGTCCCTGGTCAAGATACATGTTCAGGAGTAGGTATTTTATTTAGCATGCCTGATGTTGAAGTAATTAAAGTATTGGGTTTATGTCCTGGAAGGCTGTTATTGCTGGATGTTAAAATCTCAGATATAATTTATAGAATTATGAATATCTATGCACCTCAAACAAAATCTCTTAGAATTGAGTTATTAAAAATTGCACAACCTTTTTTATATACTTTTCATTTTGTTGTTTTTGGTGGAGATTTTAATTGTGGCCTATCTCTCAGGTATAGATCTCATACTTCCAAAACAACAAAAAATATTTTGTGACTTGAATTTTTTGCATACTATCTTGAATTCAGCTAAACTTAAAGATGCATACTTATTTGTTACAGCAACACATACTCCTACATTTCATAAGGGTCCATTAGCCACTCGCATACATTTTTTCTTTATCTCCAGACAGTTGCTCCTTTCTGCAGCCACAGTAACGGTGGCTGAATTTTCGGATCATAATCTATTAACTATCAAAGTAGGTGATATTCAGCAAAGACATAGTGGTCCTGGTATATGGAAAGTGAATACTTCATTACTAGACAATGCTCTTTTGTTGAAACAGAGTAAATATTTTTTGCAAGCAAGGAAATCTGTTTTTATTTTATATGATTTACTGTTATGGTGGTCTGATACCAAATTAGACTTGATTCTTCTATTAAAGCAATTTAGTAAACAACATCACAATTCACAGTACATAGTATATCAGAAAAAATTGCTCCATTTACAAAACTTTTGACTTTATCCTATACTACTGGACGAAATTTTAATAGTCAAATTAGGAATTTAAAATCAGATCTGACTGTTTACCATTCGGAGAAATTTAAATTGTTACAAAATCAACAACAATTTGGGACCAAGGGATCTTATGTTGTGGTATACACTTGTGAAAACTGCAAAAAACAAACAAATGATAAGATTTCTGAGGTCCTTTTGGATACCAAGCATCGTGAATGCAGAACTAATTTGAATATTCAAACATGTATTGCTGCATGTACTGCTAACTTATTTGGTCCTTTAAAAACAAATATTTCGGAGGCCTCTGCACATCTATCTCGTATTACAATCCCTGACATCCCTCCCTCTTTGCAAGAATCTACTATTCAAGACATCCAGCACTCAGAAGTTATGGCAGTTATTGGTCAGTTGCGAAACGGAGTTACGCCTGGCCTGGATGGCCTCCTTAATCAACTTTCTAAGTTACTAAGTGTAGAAATAGGCCAAGAATTGGCTGCAGTCTTTAATTGTATTTTTCAAAGTGACTTGTTTCCCTTGGAAATGAAAATGGGGGGGTTTGATTTATATTTTCAAGAAGGGTGACAAATGGCGTCTTCAAAATTGGAAGCCTATTAGCCTTCTAAATACGGATTTTAAGATATTAGTTTAAATGTTAGCTTTACGATTACTGAAGATAGCACAGCATGTTATTTCTACAGCTTAATTTAGTACAGTTCCAGGCAGAAATATTTCTGATTATCTGATCATGCTGAGGGAAATAGTTGAGAGAGGAAATATGGCTCTACTTCAAGGTTACTTGGTCTCTCTAGACCAGAAACAAGCTGTTGATTCTGTCAATCATGAGTTTTTATGGCTTCTTCTACAACATTATCATGTCACTCCTTTATTTATGACTTGGATACAGAAATTATACCATACTGCTACTATAGTTCATATTGCCAATGGGTGGAAGGTCCTATTATACAGTTAGAGAGGGGTTCGACAAGGATGTCCACTCAGCCCTATTCTTTGTTTTTTTCTTGGACCTGTTGCTCCAAAACATTAATGTTTCAGACAGAATTGTTTCAATTTCCACTCCACTATGTTCCACCCCACATGCTGTTATGGCATATGCGGATGATACGAGTCTAGTTGTGGCTGATATGTCCTCCATACAAAAAGCAGTGCATCAATATATAGCATTTGGGGCAGTCTCTGGAGCAGTCTTAAACTTTGATAAATGCATTGGTAAAAAGTTGGAGACCCATAGTCCATCCATATCGCTGGTTTCCAATATAAAAATAAGTCAGAAACCTATCAAAATTTTAGGTATTTTATTTGGTGATAGTCCTCTGGATGTTTTGAATTAGAGCCCTAAATTAGAAATTGCTCAATCTAAAGTAGCATGTTGGAACAAGTGGAAAGTAGGAAAAAAGAAGAGGGTTTACTTGATTAAAACATATTTAATTCCAGTTTTTCTTTTCATTAGCTATATATTTCCCCCACCTAAACTTTTAGAAATTAAGATTTTGAGTATTTTTTTTTCCAAGCCTTATGGGGAGTCGCCTTAATCCAATTAAAAGAAATGTTACTTATTTATCTATTGAGTTGGGTGGTTTAAACATGGTTCATCCTCTATATTTTTATAATACCATTTTTTTGTTTGCAAATCTTAAGCCCCTTTTATTTAATTTAGGAAGAGGTTGGGAGTCTTGGGTTTATGAATCCTGCAGCCCCTGGTTTCGTCCATGGGACTCTAGCAATCTCAAAATAGTTAAAATTGTTTCTTGCCATCCCACTTACATGAGGGAAACTTTTTTAAGGTTGAAACCGTGGAATATTTCCAGTACCATGGTAATGAGTCTTTCTCACAAACATTTGTATAAGCATCTGCTGGAACACAGTTGTGCTGTTCCAGTAGTCTTCTATAAATGCCCAGAGTCTTATTGGGGTTGCCTTCTGGCTCTTTTACGGAATTCCAGAATTCCTCCACAAATGTGGGATCTACATTGACTGAGTTACCATGAACAAATAAATATAAAGGCAAATCATAAACACAAGCAATTGTCAGATAGGTTTTGTGGTCGCTTGAAATGCATACAACAAGAAGAAACCATTGAACACTTATTTTTTCAATGTTCATATATTCAGGGTTTTGGGGCCTTTCTTGCTCATTGTTGGAATGAGCCATTGTTTGCATCTGTTACATATGTGAATTTAAAGCTACATTGAATGTTCTCTTTACAATATTGAAATGGCATATTTGGACTGCTCAGTGTTTATTTACCTTGCAACAGATGGAGTGTCCTCATGATGAATTATTACATAAAATTGTATTTGATTTGAGACAAGTATATTAGGCAGACTCAAAGTTAATGCACACTCAACTGCCTCTAGACTTCTGGAAATGTTTACTGTGAATCACTGACTCTGATGCTCCTATAACATGATCTTTTGTGTATTTTTCCTTTTTTGGATTATTCTTGCTGTAATTGTATGAGTTCTCTGTTTTGAACTGTTTTATAGTTGTTTTTTTTGTTCAATAAAATTCCCCTACTCTTTTCGATAAGTGCCATGGGATCTTTAACATCCACCTGAACTACCACCAATTCAGTCAGATCGTACCTCGGTTTAATGTTTCATCTGAAAGACTGTACCTCAGAGGTGCAGCACCCCTCTCATGCTGCACTACAGTGTCAGTACTGGGATATTAACCCAAGTGCCAGATGTGGAAACTGAACCCACAGCCCTCTGATCTCCCAGCCTCAGAGGCGAGTGTGCTACCTACTGAGCCACTGACACTATACATACATACAATTGATACAGCAGGATAGCAACACTAACAGGTGGCATCTCTCCACAGGGGACAGTGCCTATCCCCTGTGACCTTGGCTGCTGACACTGGTACCTCAGCTGGCCACAGTGGCCAAGGAACACTACAACGAGGCACACGCTGTGACCAGGAACATCATAGAGAGGGTCTTTGGGATGCTAAAGATGCAGATCTTACTTCAAGAAACAGCTCTTGTGGCAGGTTACACCATTAGGACTGAAGCCGGCAGGTGCCAGGACCCCATGGAAATTTTCTAGCTAGTAGTATTCAGTGGGGACTGCCTCCGACATCAGTCCCGCCCCCGACGTCAGGCGTAGTACATATGGAGGTAGTCCCCCATGATCCTCAGTTCTTTTCCTGCTGTTTACTCACCAGCATCGGCCTCTCGGTCTCTTTCTAGCGCACGACGATTACAGAACTTTCGACTAACTTTTTCTCTGCACAACTGATGTCCTCTCCAACTCCATCTCTTGAGTATCACCTTTTGAAGTGTGCCTGTGGCAAACAGATCCCTTTTAAGGATCCCCACTTGTCCTGTGTGCATTGCCTAGGCCCGGACCATGACACCAAGGCCTGCACCTTTTGCCAGGGTTTCAATAGCGGCACCAGGATCCGCCATCAGAGGCACTTTAGGCATTTCTTCTTGAGGAAAAGCTTAAAAGGATGGACCAGGAACCTTCCTCCAGGGGAGAATCTTCATCAAAATCCCACAAACACTGGAACAAGCACCGGGAGAAGGTGAGGTCTAGGTCCCCAACTCAGGCCTCAGACTCCCGTAGCTCCGGCACCAGATCGGACCACTCTCCCTTCAGGGCTCGGTCGCAGTCTCCCCGGATTAAGGTCGGGTCTTCAGGCGGCTCTTCCTCACTCCAGCCTCTTAAGACTTTGAGGCCCTCGGCTTCATCGACCCCATCCAAGGCCTCTTTGAAGTCTGGTGAGCGCCATAAGTCTTCTTCCTCCACCTGACCTCAGGACACTGACTCCAGGTTGGTCTCCCAACCGCCCAGAGGTCCTGATCCGGCGCCCAGAAAGACCAAGGACCTGACGTCCCTAAAACAGACGTCGGACCTGATGTCAGCCAAACATTCGAAATCGGCTCGGCGCTCACAGGAGCTGACGACACTGGCTAGACACCTGTTGCCGGCCAGGCATTCACCAGGTCCGAAGACATCGGTCAGGGGACTGACGTCGGCTACTCTGGAGTGGAAGACTGCACCCCTATTGCTGGCGGACGCCGGTCATAGAGATTCCACAGAGGAGGACACCCCACAGCCCGAAGACCAGGCGGGCGACACCAAGGATGCCGGGCTCCCACGGGAACCCTCCCTGGACCGGGAAACTCCTGGGGACCTGACGCTCGACCCCGGCGACAGACCACCAGCGCCAGGCCCTTCATCGGGTATGAACATCGCAGAGGTAAAGGAGCTTTTTACCTTTTGGTGGGACACCATCAAGAAGGATGTGGTCCCAGCCCGTCCTACTCCTACTCCTACTCCTACTCCTCCTCCTCCTACCCCTTCACCACCTACGCCCCCTCCTCCACCTAAGGGGCCAGTAGAATGGCCACCATCCCCACAAGGAGCAGACTCCACCTCCTAGGGGCAGATCTACAGACAGGAGAAAGCCTCCCTCCGGATCCCCTTCAGAGTCACCCAGCCCCAAATGACCCAGACGAGGCTGATATACTCCGTTGGGGGAGGATTCAAGATCGGACACTTCGGAATACTCCAGATCTCCTTCTATGCTCAGCATCTCCTCTCCTGACCCACATGACCTCCCCAGGTCTCCACCGGATGAACCCTCTTTGCCAAGATTATGAGGCACATCCAGGACAACATGGGGTGGGATGCTGAGGACCTGGACCCTGAATGACAATGCCTTGCCTGCTACCTTCGGCAAAAAGATCCAAAGCCTGTGGTAGTGCCACCCTTGGCAGACACCTTCGCGGACATCACCAAGGCTGCATGGAAGCGTCCGCACACCACTCCCGCGGTGCCGAAGAAGGCTGACCACCTGTACAAGGCTCCTAGAGAGGACCAGTACTTGGTGAAGCAACCTCTGGCAGATTCCCTGGTCATCACTGCCTCACATGACCAGTCTCAAAGGCCCCAGCATATGAGCACTCAGCCACTGGACCAGGAATCTAAGCAATTGGATGCCCTGGGGAGGCGCACATAGGCGACTGCTACTTGTGTCATCAGGTCTCAGAACTACCTTACCCATATGGTTCAGTTCCAGAACGCCCTGTGGGAACAGGGTCAGGACCTGGTTGAAAAGCTTCCCGATGGCGACCAGAAAGCGGAGCTCCTAAATCTCCTCTGCACCGGGTCAGATGTGGGGACCCAAGTGCTTAGAGCCACATACGATTCCGCGGACTCTTCTTCCAGAGCTGCAGCATCAGGTGTCTGTCTCCGGAGACACTCCTGGCTCCGTGTCTCCGGCTTCACCCCGGACGTACAAAAGAATATTCTAGATGTCCCATGTAACGGTGAGGTACTCTTTGGTGAATCCTCAGAGAAGGTCATCACCAAGTTCCAAGACGCAGGGAAGGCAGTCCGATCTGTACAGGCAATGTACGGATCTAGGCCTAGTTCCTTTCATAGGAACCAGAGCCGTTTTCACGGCCAGCTACAAAGGCAGCAGCAACGTTCTGGCCAGCAACAGAGGGGCACTTTTTCATGCAAGGCCCAGGCCAAATCATCCCCAGGCAGAGGCCAACATTACACCAAGTCAGCTCAGCCTGCAGGGACAAACGCTGCCACAGCATGACTCCTTGACGGCCCCCGCCCCTCCTCTGGATCAACGGGCAAAGAAAGTCGGGGGTCGCATCGCTCACCACTTTTTAGGGTGGCAATCAATCACCACCGACAGGTGGGTTCTCCAGTTGGTCAAAGAAAGGCCATTGCATAGAGTTTCTAGATGACCCACCTACAAGACCTCCCCAGCTCATACAGCAGGAGGTGCTTGCACTTCTGGAAAAAGAAGCTATAGAGCACGTACCAAGGAACCAGAGGGAACTAGGATATTATTCTCACTTCTTCCTGGTTCCAAAGAAAACAGGGGACCTCCGTCCAATACTGGACCTCGGTGACCTCAATGTCTTGGTTGCGTACAACTGCTTCCGCATGGTGACTCTCCCGGGTCTGATTCCCATGCTGAAGCAGGGCACTTTTCTAGCATCCCTGGACATGCAGGATGCCTACCTGCATATTCCTATCACTCAAGCACACAGGAGGTTCCTGCACTTCGAGTTTCAGGGCTGCCATTATCAGTTCCGAGCTCTTCCCTTCAGGCTGTCATCAGCACCACAGGTGTTCACGAAGTGCATGGCAGTCGTAGCCGCATCTCTGAGGAGACAGGGCCACTATGTGTTCCCTTACCTGGATGATTGGCTTCTCATGGCACCCTCCCGGGAGGCCCTGATGTCTGCCATTCACTGCACTCAGTCTCTGTTCGAGACATTGGGCATTCTTATCAATTACGAGAAGTCATGCCTGGTTCTGTCCCAGATGCTGCAATTCATAGGAGCAGTTCTGGACACTGTCCAAGGGAAAGCTTTCCTCCCCCTGGACAGAGCGGAACACATCAGATCCCTCATCAGGGACTTGTTGGTGAAGAAGACCATCCCGGCCAGACTGGTTCTTTGCCTGCTCAGACACATGGCTGCGGCCATTGCAACAGTCCCACTAGCCTGCCTCCACATGCGGGTAACCCAGTGGATGTTACAGGTACAATGGGACCAAAGGCAAGACCATCTGCAGCATCCAATCTGAATCACGAAGACCGTAATTCAAAATTGGCAATGGTGGCTAGATTCAGGGAACCTCTTGGCTGGAGTCCTCTTCATAGCGCTGTCCCTGACTGTGACACTCTCCACAGATGCCTCAGGGCTCAGTTGGGGAGCACACCTTAACAGTGTATGGTCTCAGGGCCTGTGGACAGACCAAGAGACTCATCTCCACATAAATATCCTGGAAATGAGGGCAGTTCTTTACGCCCTGCAGGCCTTCCAGTCGGAGATTCCACCGGGTACACTTCTGTTACAGACAGACAATTCCGTGGTGATGTATTACCTCAACAAACAAGGAGGCACGCACTCCTACCTGCTTTGCAGGGAGGCCATGAGAGTGTGGGATTGGGTCTTACAACACGGCGCAAACCTTATTGTTGTTCATGTTCTGGGAGTGGACAACGTCATCGCAGACAGCCTGAGCCACTCTCAGGTCAGAGTCCACGAATGGGAACTACTGCAGGAGGTAGCAGAGGATCTGTTTTGCAGATGGGGTACTCCAGAGATAGACCTCTTCGTGTCCCCATACAATGCAAAACTGCCCAATTTTTGCTCGCTAGATCCAGGGCCAGGTGTTTTCTGGTGAGACGTGTTGTTCCTCTCCTGGGCGGGCAGATTCCTCTATGCCTTTCCACCCTTTCTGTTGATCCAGAGAGTTCTTCTAAAACTTCGCAGAGAGCAAGTGACGCTCATACTGATCGCACCCTTTTGGCCCAGACAGATTCGGTTCCCTCTCTTGCATCAGCTATCCCAGGAACCTCCAGTGCCTCTACCAATCAGTTCCCATTTGCTGTCTCAGGAGGCTGATTCCTTAGTCCATCCAGACCTACGTTCCCTGAACCTGCATGTTTGGCTCCTAGAGACATAGCCATGATGCGATATGGGGTCTCGCTAGAGGTGGCAGATGTTCTTACTGCCGCTAGAAAACCGGCTACCCACGCGACCTACGCCATGAAGTGGCAAAGGTTTTGTTTATGGGTTCAGGCGCGTGGTTTTTCACCTTTGGACTGTCCAGAAAAGCTGGTACTGGATTACCTGCTGTCCCTTTTCCACTCCGGACTGGCTTACTCCTCGATTAAGGTATACCTTTGTGCTATTTCAGCCTACCACGTCCCTGTAGGCCAACGCACTGTGGCTCAACTAGACACGACACATGCCTTTTTGAGGGGCTTCCTCCACCTTAGGCCACCGATTAAGGATCCAATCCCACCATGGGATTTGCCCTTCATCCTGGAGCAGCTCACGCTGCCACCCTTTGAACCAGCTGCGGATTGCGAGCTACATTTTCTCTCTTGGAAAAACAATATTTTTAGTTGCCGTTACTTCGGCCAGGAGAATTTCTGAAATGCACGCACTTATGTGCAAAGAGCCTTATTTAGTTTTCCACCAAGACAGGGTATCCCTAAGGACTAATCCTAAATTTCTGCCTATGGTGGTCTCAGCTCTCACCCTTAGCTAGGATATTGATCTACCAGTGTATTTCCCGAAATACTCTAATCAAGGAGAAGCCCTTCTGCACACTCTTGATGTGCATAGGTGCCTCAGATACTACCTGACCAGAACCAAACAACACCAAAAGTCAGACCAACTTTTCGTCTCCTTTGCCCATAGGATGAAGGGAGCTCCTGTCTCGAAGTAGTCGCTGTCCTGGTGGCTTATTCAGTGCATTACGTTCTGTTACCAGAAGCGCAACAAATCCTTACTGGGCACGGTAAAGGGTCATTCCACCAGAGGGGTGGCTACCTCCTTTGCAGCTGTAAAGAACATATCCACCTCAGTTATTTGTGCTGCAGCTACTTGGAGCTCTGTACACACTTTCATCAGGCATTATAGCCTGGATATTGCATCGAGGTGAAGAGCAGGGTTCGGTCTAGCAGTCCTTCAAGGACTTCTGTCCTAGGCTTGAGGTAACTCGAGGATTTCTACCTTTTCTCCTCCCGATGGTGTGTGATTACCAGTATTGCTTGGGAATCAGTCCTAATGATGTAACCTGCTGCAAGAGCTGTTTCTCAAAGTAAGATAGTACAGTTACGTAAGAACTTACCCTAACAGTAGATCTTCGAGAACAGCTCTTGCAGCAGGTACTTTCCCTCCCACCATCCCCACTGGAGGTAGGTCATAGTCAAAGCATCCTTCTCCTAGGATAGGGCATTTACTGTCGCCTTGTTTTGCCATCCAATGGCGGATCCTCGGTCTCCTCTTCTGATGTCATCCAGCGGCCGGGAGTCTCTGGCGGGAGAACTGAGGATCATGGGGGACTGCCTCCATATGTACTACGCCTGATGTCGGGGGTTGGACCGACGTCAGAGGCAGTCCCTGCTGAATAGGCAAGGCAAGGCAAAATTTATTTAAAAGACGCCCAATCTCTGAGGCCCTGGGCACCGTACAATCAATTAAAACAAGCATTTTAGCATAATAAATATAAAAATATACACATAAATACAGATCATTTCAGAACTAAACATTTAAATATAAATCTTCATCGAAACATTAAATTAAATTAGATTAAATGCCTTAGAGAAGAAAAAGGCCTTTATTTGGGCCTTAAAAACATCCACTGATGAAGCCTCTCTGACCAAAGTTGGTAAGGAATTCCACAGAAAAGGGGCCGCGGCACTAAATGCCCTATCGCCGGCTGATTTCAGCCTAGTTCTGGGAATGGTCAGGAGGCATTCATTGGAGGAGCGAAGAGGGCACACGGAGAGAGCAAGTGACAGAAGGTCTAACAGGTAACCAGGGCCCTGTCCATGTAGGGCCTTATAGGTAAGAAGACCTACCTTAAAGAGGACTCTCCACCTGACTGGCAGCCAGTGCAATTCACGCAGAACCGGTGTGGTATGATAAAACTTTGCTGCCGGTCAACAACCGGGCAGCTGCATTTGCACTAGCTGCAATCTGCAGAGAGACCCTCCCGTGACCCGAGATAGAGCGCGTTACAGTAATCAAGCCTAGATGTGACTAAGGCATGTATCAAAGTAGGGAGGTCCAGAGGCGGAACAAGGGATTTGATTCTGGCAATGTTTCTGAGATGGTAAAAACAGGTATGAACCACAGAGGATATCTGAGCCTCCATAGTTAAATCCCTGTCCAGAATCACGCCAAGATTTCGCACCCAAGCGGAGGCCTTCAATGGCACAGACCCTGGGACAAGCCCAGTTTCTGTGTGAAGGCCATCCTATCACGAACTCTGTTAGAGCTCACTACTAATACCTCCGTCTTATCGGGTTCAGCGCAACCAGCTGGAGGCCATCCAGTCGTTAATCTCGGTCAGACAGATATCACATCCACTGCATTGGATGCTCCTGGGGCAAAGGAAAATATAGCTGAGTATCATCAACATAGCAATGAAAACACAAGCCATATTTCCTAATGATCCACCAGAGGCAACATGTACACTCACAGAACAACATTGGAGCCAATACTGACCCCTGGGGCACTCCATGAAAAGCAGACTAGGTGTAGATGAGAAATTTCCCATCACAACCCGCTGCCTCCTGTTAGTAAGAAAGGACTCGAACCATCTGATGACATTACCGGTGAGTCCGCATAGGTCCCCAAGGTGAGCAAGCAGCACACAATGGTCCACAGTGTCAAATGCTGATGAGAGATCGAGGAGAACCAGAATTGTCTTATCTTCCCGGTCTCTAGCCCTGAGAAGGTCATTCTGCACCCGAATACTGCTAGCTAGAAAATTTCTGTGGGGTCCTGGCGCCTGCCAGCTTCAGTCCTAATGGTGCAACCTGCTGCAAGAGCTGTTCTCGAAGATCTACTATTACGGTAAGTTCTTACATAACTGTACTTTCCGTAGCATAGGCCAGTCAGGTGGTGCCTTACAGTACAGGCTTTAGAAGGTATGCTGTATCATTCTAGCCTGTTGTATGCTACACAACGTGGTGCTCAACCATGGGATACGTGCACCTGAACCTGAGGAACAGTGAGCCAAAGATCGGGGATAGTAGAGCAACTTGAGAGGCGGGATCCTTGCATGGCCCACAGGGCCATTGAGCACAGGAGCAGCATCACTTGAGACACTATCCCAGAGGGGACGGTGAGTAAGCACAACACAGACAACAAATATGAATTAAACAATGTGTGTAATAGAAGTGAAGACCCAGTACAGTGTAAACAGTGAACCACTCTGGTGATGTACAAGCTGGCAGAGTGATGTAGAGATGTGTTGCAGTGTGTGTTGTGAAGTGCATGTCACGCAGGTGTGCAGTGTGAACAGCTATATTGTGTACAAGTGTCGGCATGTGGGGTGACATGTGAGGGACCATGGCCTGTGGAGGTGTGTGTGCGGCCAGGGGACGAGGGATGTGTGAGTGTGCCTGGGTGTGCATGTGAGTGAGACATGGCCACACCATGCATGGGGTGGTGCCCATCAGCGACGCCTGCTACCCCGCACACGACGCACTCCCTGTGTGCGTGTCAGCTAGGCATGCTCTGGGCCAAGGACATGGGTGGGGTAGACTAAGGTGAGGTTGGGAGGGCAGTTTGTCTGTGGCCCCGCCGAGAGGTATGCACAGGTGAGGAGTGCAGGCACAAATGATGCCAGGGGAGCCCTGAGGAAGACCGTGACAGGTGTGGAAGAGCTGCCATCCACCCTGCTTGCACTGTTGGCATGATGGTGCACACATGGGGCGTGGCTGCACTGTGGTCTGGGTGCACCTTGTAGGGCCGCTGTCAGTGTCCCCCACAGCACCTCTGTGTGGTCCTGCACAGCGGCAGTGAGTCCCCCAACGCAACGTTCAATGGTGACAAGGATGCAGGTCATCCGCTACTCAGCACAGGCAAGGGCGGTCTCCCACAGCTGAGAAAGCTCATGGCACACCTCCCTGGGAGGTCATGCAGGTCCTGCTGGGCTGCATGCTGTGAAGCCAGGGCCTCGTGGAGCATGGACCATGCGCTCTGGCCATCCTGTGCAGGTTGAGCGGCGGCAACCTGCCCTGTTGGTGGAGGTTGCTGCTGCTGTTGGGCACGGGGGGGTGGACGTGTGTGCTGGGGCTGGCAGCTGCTGGTGGGCAGGCTGCTGCTGCATCTGTGGGCCCACAGGTGTTGATGCATGCTGCAGGTCTGACACTGTGACCTGCTGCCAGCGGGATATGTCCAGCAAGGCACACTGGGCAGCCACAGGGCCGACAGCCACATGCACAACAGTGTCTTGTGCCTGTGAACCCCATACCCCCAATGCAGTTTTGTGACCGTCCCCTGCTGTTCCCACCCCAATGTCGCCAATGACATGCCCTCCCACTGGCAGGATGGTGGTGTCCTCTGCTTCCTCCTAGCCATGATCACTGGTAACAGTGAATATCACCACTGGCTTGCTGCTCAGGACCTCCACCTGTCCATCCTCATAGTCACCTGTAGCCTCCAGGAATGTTGCATCCTCCTCTGATGATCCGGCATACTCAACAGCCACCTGTATTCTGTGGCCACACACTGTCTGCACATCCAATGCCACCACAGGGTCATGCATGGCAACCATGCCTGAGGCTGAAGGGCGCACCTCCACTGCATCGTCCACCTCCTCCTGTATCATTGTGGCAGGCACCTCCTGGGACACGGCCTGCTGGGCACCCAGTGCTGTAAAGGAACAGTGACTGCATCAGTGTCCAGTACAGTGAACAGATTGCCCACCCACCACCACCACATGCACCCCCAACAGTGTGTGCCCCACAGCATGCCTGTGCACCCCCCACTGTGTAGCCCATGAAAATGCAAGCAATGCCCCTATGCACACACACCGCACCACAGTGCACATGCACGTACAACATGTGCACCACCAACACATGCACACCACTTTGCAGCACCCACACTAAACCACAGTTTGACACAACTTTGCATGCCCCACGCATGCCCCCTGGCAGTGAAAAGGTGTGCCCCATTCCTGTTGGTGTTGGCCAGGCAGTGACAGCCACATGCTACAGACATACCTACCCTGGGTGGTGTGAGCGGTGTCTCACACCCACCGCCCTCGACTCCACCAACTGCCACTGGCCTCAGAATGGAGGCTACTAATGCCATCAGTGGGTCCCACTCCCGCTGTTCCACGGGCTGTGGCCCACCACCAGTCCACAGCCATTCCCTCAGTCGTTATGCCTCTTCTTCCTTGGCCCTGCAGAGCAGGTCATTCCACCTCTTGCATACGGCATCGGTGCTACGGCCACATCCTCCTATGGCAGCTGCAGTGATCTCCTCCCACATTTTCCTCGCAGTGGCATCTGTAGATTTATTGCACTGCAGGACCATCTCCCACTCCTTAACAACATGTACCAGGGCCTGCAGCTCATCCCCCAAGAATTTGTGGGCCCAGAGCCACTTCTACCCTGCAGCATCACCTGTGTGGGACAGAGGACATGACACAGATTACACACAGTGGCATACGAACTGTGCACAGCTGTATCAGTATCCAGTGGGCATGGCACGATACATGGCCACCATGCATATGCCACCCCTGTGTGTAGTGGGAATGGTGCATGCACACCGTAACACTCTGTGCTATGGAGGTCTGCACACCACCACATGTTGAGGCCATCAGTTTATTATTTTAAACATTTAAGAAACATCTGTATGTTTTTCTTAATTTTCCAGTTGTAGCACATGTTATGTATCTTTCTCAAATCCATGAGAAGTTTTGTCCTGAAAAAAAGAAGAAAATTGGACAGAAGAAAAGTTAGAAATTAGAATCATTTCTATTATTATTTACATCATTCATCGTTTACTAACCATCATACATTTTATCCTGACACAAAACAAGCTAAAGTCATTGCCAACAACTGCTTTACAATATTATCTTAAGTAAAGTAAGCACTATCGATTAAAGTTGCTATTCATTTTTTCATTTCTTCAAATATGGTCTTAAATTCCATTGATTAATCCCTGTGGTTTTACACTCTGTAACTTGAAGATCCATTTGCATTCCTTCTGTAATAACAAATTAGGTCTGTCCCCTTCAATATTTAATGGAGGTACCCATTCTAGATCCATAAACTTCAAATTTGTAGCTTTAGATAAGTGGTGAGTTGAGAAATGGGCTCCCACGGGTGTACTTAAATTTACATTTATAATGGAATGAGCACGTTCCTGAATTCTCTGTTTGAGGGGACGAACAGTTTTCCCCATGTATAATAGCCCACTTGTACACCAGTGTGTAAACTACATATGGGGTATCACATGTTATTAACTGCTCAATTTTAACATTCACACCTGATTTTTTGGGGTGTTGAAATGTTGTGGCTGGAGTTGTATATTTGCATACATTACATCGGTTGCAGCTATAAAAGCCGAATGGTCTCGTGGGAAGGCATTGTTTTTTTTCTTTCCTTTTTCTGTGTCATTCGACTATGTATCAATTTATCTTTAAGACTTTTTGCCTTGCAAAAAGTTGTTCGTGGCTGTGGTCCCACTGCCATTGCCAATTCTGTATCACTTAGTAGGATAGACCAATTTCTAAACACCACATCACCATTTTCCCTGCCAAATGATTAAATTCTGTTATGAAAGTGCAGGGAAAAGATGTTACCTGCTGTGTATTTTTTCATTAACTCTGTCCATGGGATTTTGTATACTTTTTGATGAGTTTATTTATTAGCTTTTGGTAACTGGGTAAGTGCACTAGGCAAAACATCCTACCTAATTTCAGGCATGACCCGGGAGAGTACAATATAACAACACAGTATGAGTACAATATCCAATCAGCAGTGATACACAAACCAATACATAGTGCAGGAGAACTTTCCAACAAATACCATGACAGACGACAGCCATCGACTAGAATGCACCTGCTGGAAAATACCAACAGTGGTCAAATTATTACAACATCAAATCAAAACAAGCAGTATGGTCAGTCTGACAGGCCTAGCTGTCAGAAATAAGCAGGTAGGCACGCTAACAGAATTATTAGGACTAGGAGTGGGAGAAGCAGACAGAGACATTAGTTACAAAAAGACAAATCTTGAAGGATGGGCAGGTCACAAACTAATAGTCAAAGTAGAAAGACAGGGCAGAAGTTAAGTGCAATCACAGTTACCAAGAGAGAAGAGGTGGGAAAAAAGGACATGTTTGAATGAAAGATGAGACGAGGAGTTCCTGACATGGAAGGGGAGAGAGTTCCAAAACCTAGGTGCAAAGTAGAAAGCCTGCTCTCCCATTTTTGTGGCGCATGGCTACACAGATAGCAATGGGGAGGTAGAGGATCTGAGGGTTCGGGAGTGAGAGACAGGAGTGAGCATGTCGCTCAGATAGGATGGACGAAGAGATCTTGTTAAGGAGTCAACAAAACACCCAAGGGTGTAGGAACGAAGGGCATTGGGAGACAGCCAGTTTAAAGCAGAATAGAGAAGGCAGTGATGGGTTAGGTGGGGAGCCAATAGGGCGAATCTATTGATACTATTGTAGGATGTATCCCATTTGCGAAGAACTCCTGTGCTGGCATGAGAGAGCACTGGCAGGGCATATAGCAGTTGTGGGAGTAAGACACCTCTCGCAACTGAGATCCTGGCAGCCAGGGTGAGTGAGTGAGTGTCGCATTCTGTAGACTGCACCAATTTTGGCATTAACTGAGCGACACACCTCATTGACATGTGCAGAGTAGTCAAGTACCGGGTCAAGTGTTGCCCCAAGATACTTGAAGGACAAAGTGTTGGAGACCGTAATCCCATCACAGCAGCGCATTAGGAGATTGGGGGACTCGGAGGACAACTTTCTAGCAGACCCAAAGAGCATGGCCTGAGTCTTGGATACGTTTAGGACTTGGTAGTTGGATGAGAACCAGGATTGAAGGGTCTGAAAAGTGGGGGAGAGACATAGATTGATGTTGACAATGGACTTGGAAGCCAAGTACAGCACCAGGTCTTCTGTGTACATGATAATATAGCAATGAGAAGAGGGAGTAGGGATATCATTAATGAAGAGGGAGAAAAGCAAAGGACCTAGTATTAATCCCTGCAGAACGCCACAGGTGATTGGGATGGGGGAGGAGAGAGACTTGCAGAAAGAGACCACCTGAGACCGATTTTCAAGGTAGCTGCCAAACCAGGAGAGGGTAGGCTCAGAGGCACCGAGCAAGTTCAGTTTTCCCAAAAGTAGAGGGTGATGAACCATGTCAAATGCTTTGGCGAGATCAATGAACACCACCCCAGTAAGTAAACACTTGTCCATGTTATTCTTAACATCACTGGTAAACTGAGTGAGAGTGGTAGTTGTGCTGTGCCCAGCCCTGAAGCATGTTGTACTGGGGACTGAAGGTCGAAGTTGAGAAGGTGCGCAGTGACCTGCTGATGAACGAGTTTCTTAAGCAGCTTGCTGAGTGTGGGCAGGAGGGAAATGGGCCTGTAGTTTGACATGATCCTGGTGTCCCCTTTCTTAAAGGATACCTAAACAACATTTTGACATCAAACTATTCAAAAATCTGACTCCGTAGGTGCTAAAGGAAAGGCTGCTGTATTCATTAATGCTAAAACTACATTTACATAATTTACCTAAATGTGATTCCAGAGCATTTGCAAATTGTAAAATCAGCCTTCCAATTTAAAAAAAAAAACCTATCTTACCTGCTTCCTAAAATGGCCGCCAAATCTGTTATGTGATGACATCATTGGAGCCAAAGTCAGAGAGATATATGGCTCTCTATAGTGCTAACTAGTTCTTTTTTCTCTTTGTATAGAATTGTTTCACTCAAATGGTCAAAACCATGTGCATTATTTTGTATAATGCACATGTTAGGCTATGGTTCTGCTCATTTTGTTTACTTTAACATGCTGAAAATGTGTTTTAATCAAACCGACTTTCTGTGTGGCAAACCACAGTGCAGTACACATTTTGAATAACCTGGTGGTCTAGTGGTTATGGTAGATCCAGGATGTTACGATGGGGGTGCTGGGGTGTTGTGCATGTTTAATATGCACTTTTTAACATTTTAATTAAACCTTTATATTTTCTGCTATTCTTTTCTAGTATGTTTTTGACAGAACCTACAAATGTAATCCATAGTTGGAATGTAAACATTTGTACAATCAATAAATCAGACTTCTTCAACAAAGTGAAATACAGCAGCATCAAACAAGTACATTACTATGGGGAGGTTGCAGCCACACCCTTCACCACCCCCTAGAGCCACCACTTTTTTTGTAGCAAAGTTGTTGTGCAGTCCAATGTTAGAGTTCATACTTTCTTGAAACTCAAATATATGTGTGTCTCGTCTTCTTTTTCCATGGGAAATAATAATAATAATAAGAATCAGCATTTATATTATATAGTGGTTTTCATACACATTGCATCCCAAAGTGCTTTACAAACAATACTAGACTGGTAATGTAGTAACTGAACATGTAGTGGCAGCCATTTCATACATTAATATCCACACACAGCCTTGGACAGTTGCATGAACTGGTTTTATGGGAAGGGGAATGTTGGCCAGGACAATGGGGTCAGGTAGTGATCAAGGTGCTGGCAGCCCCACATCTTATTTCTCACAGTAATCTGCACATATTTCTCTCCTTCTGTCTTCCTCCTTCCCTGAATATAGCGGTGCCTTGCAAGAGTGGCCTTCTCAGTCCCCCTCTGGTATTCATTCTTCACTATTCCTCCTCACACTAAAAACTGGTGAGCTCATCACCTTTCTGCATCATGAATGCACGTTGTACATAGCACGTAGTACAGTCCCTGTTTTGACATATCAAATATAAACATATCTTTCCAGTAAGTCAGGCTCGTAGCACCAGGGAACAAGGGGGATTGATTGGCTTTCCTATCCTTAAAAGATCTAGGCTACCTTTGATTAGACACTATTAAATGATGGGTTCGCACATCATTATGCACGTCATTTAATGGTGCCTAATCATAGGTGGCTTAGATCTTATATGGGTAGGAAAGCCTATTTTTCCACTTGTGCCATGCTGCTATCAGCCTGGCTTACCAGAAGATCATTGTTTACTATTAATAACCAAGGCCACTAGGGGTATGGTTCCGCCCCCTCCTCCCTGCTCCGTCATCCTTGCTGGCCTCTTCCTGGGACTAGTTACCCTCCAAGTGGTAACCGCCCCTATCCACACCACGTGGGATGGCTGTGAAAGGACTTCCCCCTGCAAGGTGACCTCCCCCTGCAAGGTACCTGACTTCACCTTCTCTAATCTCCTGGCATTCACTGGGAGACCCTGCTTTCTCACTTGCGGTCTGGTACCAAGACCCACACTGTACCGTATCTGGATAAGACAACGCCTAGCCCGCAAGTCTATGACCAGGAGTTCCTCCCTCAGAGGGCACCTCCTTTGGCTTTTCCTGTTGATCCTAGCCCTGGCCAGAGATGTTGAACCTAATCCTGGCCCTACCCTTCAGGCCTCCGCAATTCCTCAAGAATGGCGGCTGGGCAAGGGGTTAAAAGTGGCTCATCTCAACATTCGTATCCTGCTTCCCAATATGGACGAGCTTGTTGCATGGGTCACACTCTACAAGCCTGATATCCTTGGAATAACGGAAACCTGGCTTAAGCCCTTGATCCCTAACTCAGTCTGTGCACTACCAGGCTATGAGCTCATACGACTGGACAGGTCTCGTAACAAGAGGGGTGGTGGCATCCTAATATACTTCAGAAGCCACCTTAAAGTATCTCTGGTGGCACACCAGACATCCCCCCCTGTCCCCCTGTGAGCTGCTTCACATCATGCTCTTACTCAGCAACACAAAAAAAACTATATGTTGTATGCACCTATAACCCCCCAAAGGGAGGGCTTCAGGGCCTCACCCATCTCCTAGACACTGTTGTCCCCCGTACTGATGATAACAAACTCCTTATCCTGGGTGACGTGAACTTAACAGGGAACTGTACATACTACCTTCACTGTGCAGAAGGGTGGTGATCCACTCTGTTTACTGTGGGAGCAGAAGTCAAACATTGAGAATGTAGACTGGAGAGTGATTTAGGAGGCATTTTTAACAGTGTCAGCTGATGATGCGTATCAGTATAGGTGTGCAAAACTCTCTGAGGTACAGGATTACAATCTGAGGTGTGATAATTCTCTTCATGAGACCGCAAGCTCATATGCGGCCCCAGGCAGTACTAAGGACAGGGTATGGATGGTGGGGGTATGCAACAGAAGGCAGGCTAGGTGCAGGGGGTTCACACGGAAAAATAAAGCCTTATTTGTGGATTAACAAGAGAGCATAAGCTTTGAAACTGAACAAGACAGGTACTTTGCTGTATGACCCTGAGCAAGTCACTAAACTTTCTTGTGCTCCCAGGCCACACCTGTAAACAAGCTTTCAGCTTATTGCATCTCTCCTGGTTAACAAAAAACAAAATTCAGTGCATCATATAACTACTAGATCATCAGGTATTTGAAGTGCAGTACTGTAATGCAGTTTGCCAAAGAAAAAGTCAGCTGGATTACAAAACATTTTCCGCAAGTTAAAGTAAACAAAATGAACAAAATCATAGCCCAATGTGTACTGATCAAAATAATCCACGAGTTAATACATGGTGTTGATCATTCTGGTACAACAATTCAAAATAAAGAGGGAAAGAAGAACTAGTTAGCATTATAGATATATATGGATCTTTGTCTCTGGCTCCTATGATGTCATCATGACTCATCACTTAACACACTTGGCAGACAATTTAGGGAGAGACCAAGGCTGTTTTCTGAAAGTGAAAGGCTAATGTTTACATTTTTCAAAAGCTATGAAACTGCATTTATGTTATTTACATAAATGTTGTTTTAGCATGAATATAAACAGCAGCCTTTACTTTACCTCGATATAAAGCCAGATTTTGGAGTTTGCAGTTTTAAAAAACTGCTTGTTTAGGTACCCTTTAAGGATGGGAATAGTTCTGGCAACTTTCCAGACCAGAGGCACTGCTGATGGAGAGGTTGAAAAGTCTGGTTACAGGTACAGCAAGACAAGAGGCAAACTGCCCTAAGATACTAGGATAGACACCGTCAGAGCCCGCACTACCGGACGCAGGGATCGACTTTAGTAACAAGTACTTCTAGATAAGTGAACGATGACAGCTCAAGGGCCGGGACAGCAGCACCAGATGGGGATGGGGATACTGGGGGAGTAACATTCAAGGGGGGGAGATGGGTAGTGTGGAAAATAGACAATTAAAGGCATTTGCTCTATGATAAGGGGGTTATTGCAGTGAGTATCATTTATCAACATTTCATTCGGAGTCATGGGCTTATTGCTCCCCAGGATTTCCTTGATTTGGGACCAGTACCTTTTAGGGCTTAAGGTAGAAGAACTGAGCAGGTTATGGTAGTATATGCTCTTAGCAGAGCGAAGCTCCCTTCTGCAGGTGTTGCGTAAGGACCGGTAGGCCTCGAAATCAGCTTGAAAGGAAGAGGACTTCCATACTGACCAGAGTTTATCCCTATGTTTCAGCAGTTGCAGTAGGGGACGCTTAAGGCACTTGGTGACCTTACCTTTTACTCTACGTGTGGTGACCGGAATATGATGCTTCTGAAGGGAGAGTAGGGTACTATTGAAGTATTCAGCCGCTATGTTTATGTCGTTTGTCACATAGAGGGGAGACCAGTCAACCATGTTTAGATCATGCCGAAAAGATGTTAGAGAAAGATACGACCTTAGACAGGAAGGGGGGGGGGTGTCCCAGGTGCAGTAGATTGGACACTGATCGCTTATGGAGTCAGGAAGAACACCCGCAGAGGGGAAGTTCTCCTTCCTGTTTGTCAGGATCCAATCTATTAGAGTGCTAATGGATGCACAAAATCTAAACTATAGCCTCTCTCCAACAGTCTCTCAGTGAGGTATTGTGCTTGCTCTCTATATGAGCAGTCATCACTGCAATTTCTACATAGCCTAAGATACTGGCCATGTGGATTAGAGTTTTTTAATGTAGGGGGATGTGCACTGGAGGCATGGAGTAATGAATTTGTTGTAGTCTCTTTCCAATAACATTTTAATTTAATGGCATAGTCAGAGGGCGATGTAGATAGTGTTAAATCTAAAAAATTAATTGTATCCTTAGAAACTGTGTAAGTAAATTTCAGATTTAAATTATTAATATTTGACCACCTTATAAATTCTGGAATCAGTTCAATAAGGCCATTCCATATACAATCATCAATAAATATGTACCCAAATGCTATATAATCAAAAAAAAAAAAGGATTTACAGACTGATGCAAAACTAAATCTTTTTCCCATTTTCCCCAAAATAAATTAGCATAACTGGGTGCCATTGAGGTACCCATTGCTGTTCCACATTTCTGTAAAAAAATTATCCTTTAAATTCAAAAAAATTGCATTCTAAAATAAACTTAAGATCTCTCAAAATAAATTATTTTGGTAAGTGTTCAGTTTCTCCCACCTGATCCAGAAAATACTTCACAGCTTCTAAACCTTGTTGGTAATGAATGGAGGTATACAACACTTCCACATCTACTGATGACCATACATAGCTTGTCTGTCATTTGATTTCTTCTAGTTTGCGCGACAGGTCTGTACTGTCTTTGATGTAAGATTCTAACATCAGTATACACAACTGTAAGAAGAAATCTATACATTTGCCCATATTTTCTGTTCATGCCTCGATCCCTGTAACTATTGGGAGTCCTGGAGGGTTAATCAGATCTTTGTGAATCTTAGGAATAGCATAGAAGCCAGGTGTAGTTGGAAATTCTCTCCACATAAAATTATTTTCTGTCTGTTTGCCCTTGTTCTATTCCCATCATTAATATTTTGTGCAATTCAGTTCTAAACACAGTGGTGGGATTTGAACATAGTCCACCATAATTCTCTTGTTTATCTAAGAAAAAAAAACAATTGTTCTGTATTTATCAACATCCATAACAACAATGTTGCCACCTTATTTGATTATTTAATGACAACACTGTTATTCTGTAGCTCCACCAATGCATCTTTTTGTTTCTTTGTAAGATTCCACCTCTTCGGCTACTTATCTGAATTCAGAATTTTGGTAACCTGTTGGCACGCTGCTTTTTCGCATGTAGAAATAGCATGATTCAACATCTTAAGACAAAACAAGGAATCAGGTCTAAATGTTCCTTTGTGGAGGTTTTTTAACTATTTACCTGCTGTTAATATGCCTACTTGTTCCACATTCTCTGTTAAAAAAAAAATCCTTATTAGTAACACCTGCTTCAAATGCCAGACTAACAAGTGTTTCTAAATCAGTATCAGACACCTCAAAACCACTTTCTTTGTTACAAATGGACTCAGTTAAAGCCTGGTCAGCCTCATAATGAGGTAGTGCTAAATCGCTTTAATCTGCATTCATTCTCTCATTGTTACCATAATTAACAATTCCAGAGGCTGCTTCTAGAATATAATCAATATCTTCTTTAACCACACTAAGTTCATCATGATTGGTTCTAATTGGTAATTTTGCTGCAGTTCTTGCTGATGAAAGTACAATTTCAGTTTTATTTTTCTAAAAAGTTTATAAAGATCAACAAAGACTTGAAAATCGTTAACTGGGGGTGTCGGAATGAAGGACAAACCTTTTTCCAGCACAGTTACCTGTTCTCTGGTTAAAGTAACACTGGAAAGATTTATGACCTGTAATTTATGTCCTTCTTGCGTTCCCTCAGAGGTCTCGTTTTGTTGGCTTCTGAGTTTGTGCCTTCCCCTGTGGCCTCTTGTCTTTCTCTTTCTTGGGTTTCCACTGTTCTTTTCTCTAAAAAATGGTTTGTGTTATTCTGTTGATTATTAAACTGTTTGCCACCTCTTTTGTTGCTATTATTCCGATTTTTATTTCTACTGCCAGATCGTTTTTCAAATCTCACACGTAATCTCCCTCTGCTTACTGATCTTTCTGATTTTTTCCGTGGCCATTGTAAAATATCTCCTCTGTCATAATCTCCCTGGTCCTGAAATAGTTTCGTGTTTTTCTTTCCAACTATTTGGTGTTCATATTTTGCTAGTTTAGTTTGTGGTTTAGAATCAAGTTCTTTAAACAGAGAATGAGACTTGTATTCAAACACTTTCTCTTTAGCGATTTTTAACTCCTTTAATAGTTCATCATATCTGAGTGTGTCACTGCATTTTATTAATTCAGTAAATATTCTTGCACATTCACATGCTGCCTTAATCCATTCTTCCTTGAAACAAAAATCTTCCAACCCATAGGATGGTAAAACTGTTACTCTTAAGCCTCTCGGTGCTTGCTCCCATTTTAAATACTCCTCAAGTGTTGAAATATTGAAACTTAAATCAATCTGTTTAAAGAGCAACTTTTCCAAGTCAAAAAATGCACTTCTAATGGTGTTGGATTCTGAGTCATTAGTATCAGTGGCACTTGTTCCCCTTAACTGCAGGATCTCTCATGCTCTTTTTCTTCTTGTCTCCAAAGTTTCAGTAGCTTCCCAACTATAGCTCTTCTCACTCTCTGTATGTAGTGGTAACCCGTTCTCACTCATATTCCGAAATCGGTTTATATGGTGAAATGTGAAATTACAATTTCTGTAATAGATTGTTCTTAAAATGGACGCCCCAAACGAGTGAATTTAGAGCTTTACAGTGCTGAAGGCCAGGGCCTATGTGCAGCCACCCCTGCAATACAAATGTAAACCATGGCATACAGAGTTTTGTCCTGCCCATAGCCATGCTCGTGTGGCGTGTGTGTATCCCAGCCCACACAGCTGTAGATGACTGCAGCATGGCCATACCTCTCAACCTCCTGCCTCATAATTCAGGGACAAAGGACCAAAATCAGGGACACATCTTCAATATTAGACATATCCACCCAGAAAGCTGGTAGAATATGGTGCTTAGTGCAAAATACATGTGTTAAAGAAGAACAAGACTATAACGTTAATGCTTTACATTATTTTGTGCTTACAATCCCCACTATTTAGCTAAGGAAACTCAAAGTTTCAGAGGGACAGGGTAACATTTTGAGGCACAATGAGGGACATCCCTGAAAATCAGGGACAGTTGAGAGGTATGGGCCTGGCCTTCATGCAGTACATACTTGCCTGCCCCTGCTGTGTCTCCTGTGACATCCTGAGTTCTGTGCTGCTGAAGTAAATCCTGCACAACACTGCATTCCCTATCAGCAACACAGGTGGAGCACTGTTTGCCCTTAAATAGCACTGCCGGGCAATCAGGCCTGTTTGGCAGGCAGATGAGCCAGTAATGATATATTAATCCCACCCTGTTTGCTCCTGCATACACAAGTACCCTAATTTACATAGCCTATTTTTTTTTTTTTTTGTTCTTGTTTTTATCTCCCTGGGCCACTGGTCTGCTTACCTGCACATCCTGGCATCACCCGCAGATCTGTCCGGCTGCCGACCCCCCTGGAACTTCCCCTCTGCCACCCACCAGGGGCTCCCGACTACCCCCACGGCTTACCCCGCGGGGGGTGGGAGCACTCTCCGGAGCTCAACCCACCCAGTCCGGATTCAGCATTGGCGCCCAGGTACTGGGAGAGTCCAGCGCGGGGACCGCCATCATGCCGCCGCAGCCAGTGCCCTCCTTTTTCCACCTTTTCCCCCCCATATGTCGGCAGGCGTGCACTGATGCCAGTGGCCCTGAGCATGCGTGCTTCCGCCCGCGCTCTTGGCCCGGCATCTGCCTCCGGCTATGTTTTGTGATCCCAGCAGTTGAGGTACCTCCGGTCTCCACCGGGGGTCCATCCTGCACCGGGATGCCCCTGGATCCCCAGGGAGAGGAGAGCTGTCCTACGGATGCTCGATCCTACTCCTCCCACTGACCCCCAGATCCCCGGGCTCGTTCCCGAACCCGGGTCGCTGGCGTGATGCGAGGTGTGGCGTCCAGCGCCTCAGCCTCAGCGCCACCGGGCCAGCTAAACATAGCCTATTTGAATATGGCCTGTGTTAGCACCAGGCAAAGCATTAGCAAAGGGCTATCCCGCCGTGTCATTGTGCAGCAGTGCTGCGATAGCGTTGCGAGACATTGTGCATCATCTGCACATGCGCAGTTGGGCCTCTGTCTGGGCAACTACACCTGCTCTGCATGGTGTAGCACCGTGTTACAGACATTTGAGCGATGCCACTGCGCATGTGAGCTACTTCAGTGCCAGGGTCGTGCTGAGGTTGCACATACGCATTGCGCAAACTTAGAAACATAGACTTTGACGGCAGATAAGGACCGCTTGGCCCACCTAGACTGCCCATTTCCCTACCTAGAGGCTAAAAACTTCTGGGTTGCGTGGCACTAGTGCACACGGCAGCATGGTGCAAGACACACTTGGTGGTGCAGGGTGTGTCCCAGGAACTACTGCAGCGTGTGGCCATGCCCAGACAATGGAGGCAGAGGGCTGTGGTGCACCGTGAC
This sequence comes from Neoceratodus forsteri, assembly GCA_016271365.2. NCBI lineage: Eukaryota > Metazoa > Chordata > Ceratodontiformes > Ceratodontidae > Neoceratodus > Neoceratodus forsteri. Next base: position 345,577,855 of record JADMNL010000025.1, on the reverse strand, counting down.
AGGCGGGATAAGGTTGAGACAGCAAACCTGGTGCAGCTTGTCCAGTGGCGCTACCAGTGCCTGTTTGGGAAGGTCTGGGAGGGGACCAGCCCCGCCGCCTGGTGTGGGCCTCGATTGTCCGCCATCTGTCTGCAAGGACAGGAATACTGCACAACAGGGAGATGTGTCGGCATCGCTATAGCAGACCTGAGGCGCAGGAAGCAGCAGCTGTTGGAGAGATGCAGGACCATGGTTCAGGATGGGACAGTGCCCATGCCAGGTGGGTGACAGCTAGCACCACAGACTGATGCTCTATGGAGGGGGGGGGCTTGCAGTCAGTCAGGTGTGTCACTGTGTTGGGTGGTGTGCCTGTGTGTGTGTGCCTCATGCCCCCTACACATACCTGCAAAGGTGGCCCATGGGCATTGCTGGTGTGACTGGGTTTCACTGTTTGACATGTGCAGTTTGTGCTGGTGTCCATAGGTGTTTTGATACAGGTGGTGAGGGTTACCAGGCAACAAGTGGTGCGGGAGTGTTGGCTGCTATGTGTTGCACTGTGGTGCGTACATGGACCAAACCACCCACAGTTGTTGCGTACACCCACCACACCTGCTCCCAGCTTCATCTGCTGTGATCATATATGCTGGTGGGGGCTGAGTACAGCTGTGCATGCTGAACACAGTATCGCAAAGCAGTAGATGTCGTGCCTTGGCCTACGGCACACCTCCACTGCTGTGTGTGCGCCATGCCACTCTCCGCATGCATGTGGCCACAGTCCATGGCACAGATGCCATGATGAGCTTCCCAGTGTGCACTGTGCCCATGCAATGGCCCATTGTGGCATTGATTGTCTGGTGCAGGTCATGGCTTGGGTGACACAGTGTGCCTGCGGGGGGGGGCATGTGTGTGTGCACTGTGCCAGGACACTGGTGGTAGGGGGGTAGTTGTGGGACTTTCCTGTGTACCATGGATACAGCTGTGGCATACCATGTGGCCTTACATATAGGATGATGTATAGTCTTTGGTTAATGACCACGCTGTAAACACTTTGAGGGGTTGCCAGGACACCATTGTAAACCTTGAGAGTGCAGCTCAAGAGGTTTTCAGATGTCATGGCAACCTTGACCTCGAGAAGTGTTTCCAGCGCGGTTGTTAACCAGAGACCATACATTATATTTCATAGTGTATGGGCTACCAAGATTGTGTAATCACTGAATGAATTACTTTACTGAATTACTTTACAGAACAGTGATTGTTATGAGCATCCAATTTTGTTAGAACATTGATAGTTGTGTGCGGTCTGTTTTGTTAGAACATTGGTATGACATACTCAAGAAGGGTTAACAACTGAGTGATGGCATAACATTGGCATAACAAGGTTGTGCTCTGCTTGATTTCAGTTCATAATAAGGGCTCCCCATATATTATACTGTAGTAATGGTGCTGTAACCTCTTCCCATTGCAGAGCACAGAAACCAGGGCAGCCAAGGGGGCACAGAGCAGCAGGATGCTCAGGGAACAGCCGGTGACAGTCGGAGGGTGCTGCCGATGCAACAGTGTGCAGAGGACAGCAGCTCAGATGATAGCTCCCTATTGCGTGAGTGCACTGTTTGACTACACACTACACTGAATGTGACATGGGTGGTTCTTTCCATGGGCTGACAGTGCAGTAACTGCTGAGCACACAGCTGTGTGCCTGGTACCATGGCATGTGCCACGTGGTCCTGTGTTGGATGCTGGGGTGGCAGGGTGCACCATGGTTCGGGAAGGACAGGGTGGACATTTGGAACACGGGGTACCTTATCAGGGGGCATATGCAGGTGATGTAACATGATTTGGATGTGGGGGATAGGTGGTGGTTCATGCGCGGGGGCTACAGGGGGCCACCAGGACCTGTGCAAGGGTGAAGTGCACAGGTGGTAGGTCTGGTATACCATGCTGGTGGACCACGGGGGTCCAGGAGGTAGTATGGGGGTGAAGGCTGCCTACAATGAGTACATACAAATGAGGGGAGAGCAGGATAGGGGGAACTGTTGCCTTGCACACAGGGATGTCACTGGAGAGGTGAGGGGGCCAAAGGCCTGGAAGGGGCAGGGGCTGGTGCAGGGGATTCAGGGTGGGGTGAACAGCCTAGTGTTGTAAATTGGTGTGAGGGTGACAGTCAAGGACCAGCTCAGTGGTTGGAGGGCAGCCAGGGGGTGGGTGGAAGGGGCTGGGGAGCAGGCAGAGGTACTGACTGTGTACCTTGGCCTGGTGTTCACTAGGGAGGAGCAGGGGAACCTGCAACAGAGGGGCTTGCAGGACATGGATGGCACAGCAGACCTGACTATTGGGGTACCTGCTGTGGTACAAGCCGCTGGGGGAGGTAGGCCAGGGTTGCGATGTCAGGCTGGTTCTGCGGAAAGGGGAAGTAGATGATGGGATTCCTTTTGGTCAGGTGTTGGACGCCCTCAGGTCCCTGGAACAGGATACATCCCCGGGACCTGAGCTACCCATCCCAAAGTGCTGTGGGAGATGGTGGATGTCTTGGCTGCGCCATTGACGGTTCACTAAAACATGTCAATAGGGACTGGGAGGGTGCCAAGGGATTGTTTGCAGGTGCATGTTGTGCCCATCCATAACAAGAGATCGGGAGAAGTGTCAGGTACCATAGACCCATCAGTCTGCCGTTGGTGTTGGTGATGGTACTGGGGAGCATACCTATGGTATGGCTGGGCGATTTCTTAGTGGAGATGGGTTACCTGGATGACCAGCAGCATGGACTTGTGCTGGGTAGCTCGTGACAAACAAACCTTGCAGTGGTCTATGAGTGGGTGACATCAGCACTTGACAGGGGGAGGACAGTTGCTGTACTATTCCTGTACCTCAGCAAGATGTTTTAGTCAGTCCCTCACATTGGACTATGGGGAACACTGGGGGGATGGTGTGGGCCCATTGATGGTTTGGTGGATTGGAGATTGTCTTTCAGGTCACACTCAGAAGATATTGGTCAGAGGAGGAGGTCTTGTCTCCTAGGGTGGTCATATGTGGGGTCCCACAGGGATCAGTCCTGGGTTCGCTCCTGCTTCATGCCTGCATCTCCAATATTGGATGGTATTGTGTGCGGCATGAGGCTCCTTGCAGGTGCCACTCTGCTGGTGGTAGTGGTGGAGGGGGAGGAGGGGTACATGGCCCTGCAAGGGGGCCTGGATACTCTGGATAGGTGGTCCTGCAACTGTGGCTTGGTATGTACGTCCTCCATGTGAAAGGTGCTATGCCTGGTGCGGGTAAATTCCAGCTATGTGTACACCCTGGGAGGGATGGATTGCAGCCTATGGCAGAGGACAGCAACCTTGGTGGATGTTGCCATGATTACATCAGAGCACTGCAGGAGGGCTGCCATGAGAGCATATTGGCTGCTGGGATGCATCGCTTGGGGAATACCTCATGGGACAGGGAGGTGCTATTCCAGGGCCTGGGGATGTGTCCTCTGAGGAACGACTTGGGGAGCTCAACCAGGACTCACTGGAGGAGAGGATGGACCAGGGGGGCATGATTGAGGTGTCCAAGTACCTCAGGGGAGTTTGTTGTATGAGCTGAGATGGGATCATTTGGCTGCAGAATGGTGGACTCACCAGAGGACACTGTTGGTGGACTGAGGGTGGGGGGGTCTAGGGGGGCTGCAGGGGGAGGTACATCACCGTGGGAGTGGTGGAACCATGGAATGTACTGCCCGGGGTGTTGTTGTTGCAGGCTGCTATGATGGAGGGGTTCCAGAGAGTGTGGAATAGGTTTAGGTGTGGTGTGCGGCTGTGGCTGCTTTGCCTGGTGGGGCGGCACCGGGCACTGCAGTAACACTGGAAGGGGCCTGATTGAGGGCTATGGTTCCCAATCAGGGTGCTGCAGCATGAGCAGACATGACGGACAAGTAGGCATACTGTGCTGGCATCTGGTATGTTGGTACTTTGGTATGTTGTTATGTCAGCGGCCGTGCACTGTGCCTGGTGGGGAGGTGTTGGGGTGGGGCTGTCTGGGGCCTATGTGTTGTACTTGCATGTGGTGCTCTGGCCAGCATGTGTTCCCATTGCCATGGGGAGTCCTGGTTCACTGTTCTGCTGTTCACATGGCGTGTGTGTCTGTGACCACCTGGTCTTGGGTTACTGCAGTACTGACTGGCATGTTGTAGGTGCATGCCATTATTTCTGCCAGTGTACATTACATGGTGTTGCAGGGTGGCGTACACATGGCAACACCATGCCAGTGTGTGGGTGGTACATGTCAGCCACCGGTATAGCACGGTGGACCCTGGGTCTGATTGGGCAGTGGCCGTACAATGTGCCTGCTGGGGTTGGCAGTCTGGGGCCCCTAGTGTTGTAGAGGCATGTGTGGTTCTGCCCGTCTTGTGTGCCTGTTGTGTACTGCTGTGGTAGGGGGGGGCCATGTTCCTCGATTGGATGTTGTTCCCGCGTCCGTGCAGTGCCTGGTGTCTGTGCTCAGGTCATGTTGGGGGCTATAGGGGCTGGGCAGTTGAGGTGGCATGGTATGCCATGGGTCCGCTCAATGTGGCTGGTGTTGCACCCTCCATGGGGAGCCTGCCGAACCTTGCCAGTGTGTGCAGCACTGTCCTGGGCATGTGTATGGACTACTGCTGTCCTGCTGCTGGTGGCCCATGGCCTGTATTCCTTCATTGCATGTATCTGGCCATGCATTTCTGCCTTGTGTGTGCTGCTGTTGCGGGTGTTTGCACCGCCACATGTCATGCTCTGCTACTGTATGGGCTGCATGCCATTATACGGAGGTGTGGCTGTGGCCACTCCACTGGTAGGTGTGCCGTGCTGTGTGTTCCATTGCTCTGTTCCTATGGGTAGCTTGTCCCAATGTGGGTCATCCCATGCATTTGTTGTGCCATGCCCCTGTCCGTGTAGTCCCAGGGCCTGGCTGTCTGGTTGCACTGTGTCACCGTGTGCGCAACTAGTTTCTGTGGTGTACAGTGTGTCACAGTGTTGCCAGTGGCATTACACACCTGTCCATCATACGGAGGGTTGGTGGGGGCAGCCTGTGGCATCTTGCCTCAGCATACTGGTGTGTGTCCAGGTGTGCATTACATCCCGTGTTGTATCACAGCATGGGCATGGTTGTTGGGACATGCTGTCCATCCCTGGGTTGCCACCCGGTATGTGCTATATTCCTCCTTGTCCATGTCCCATTCTGACCTTACATAGATACATAGATACATAGACAGTGTCAGCAGATAAGGGCCTATGGCCCACCTAGTCTGCCCATTTGAGCTTGTAAGTTCAGTTTGTTTTCCTAGAAGTCTGTTTCCCCTTACCCCTGCCCTCTAGAATTCCTTTATGTCTATCCCATGCATTCTTAAATCCAGTGATTGTTTCAGCCCCCACCACTTCCTCTGGCAGGGTGTTCCACTTGTCCACCACCCGTTCTGTGAAGAAATTCTTTCTCATGTTTCCTCTGAATCGTCCTCCTTCCAACTTCATCCCATGCCCTCTAGTCCTGAAACATCTTTTTCGCTTAAAAAACCTTGTCCCCCTTTCTTGTGTAAGTCCACGTTGTAGCTCGCTGTGGGCCATGCGCCCGGAGGAGACAGAGAGAGGAAGATGACCTGCTCCGCTGCATTGTCAGACAGCAGTGCACCATCATTGAGCAGCAGGCTGTCCTAATTTCCAAAACACGGCATGTGGCTGCAATCCTGGAAGAACGTCTGCCTGTCCAGTCCAGCTGCCGGCCATAGGTCTCACCCCTTTTCTGTTGGCTCTCTCCCCTCTTACTTGATTGTTGATTGCATCTGTCCTCTGTTGCTTCCTCCCTGTTTGTGTCCACATCCCCCTTCCCTGCCTATCCATTGCCATCCTGTAAATATTGTATATTTGTATATAGGATTTTCATGTTAACTGAATTGTTGGTCCTTGTTCTTATACTTGTAGTTCCTGATTGTATTGTGTGTTGGGGTTCATTGGGGGTGGGGGTGCTTCACATTTCTGTTACTGGTGTTTGTACATATTCCTTTATTTCCTTTAGTGGTTGTTCCTGTAGTGGTAGTTGTAGCGTTAGTGTTTCACATATTGCTATTGGTTGTTGCTTTAATGTTGTTTACTTTACTGTTGTTGTGTGTACTGTTCGCATCACTGTTCTGTTCCTGTTGCTTTGGCATTTATTTGTTAATACATTCCACTTTATCCAGTTTACTGTGTCCAGTGTCATTTCTTGGTGCTGGTGTTTTCACATGGTACACTGTTCCTTGGTTCTTACACATGGGTCCTGGTTGTTGCTTGCCATTCACCTGCCTGTGTGTGTCATATCCTGGGTTCTGCACTGTGGTCAGCTCTTGGGTTCTAATTCTGGGCTGTGTTTCTTTGCATGGGTCCCAGGGCCAGGCTGTCTGACCTCTGCACTGTGTTCCACTGGGTGTTTTCACTGCCTGCCTGGGTGCTATATTCAGTGGTGTCTTGTTTTGCTATATTCAGGGCTGTCTTATTTACTGTATTCAGCGCTGTCTTATTCCTGGGCTGTTTTTGCCCAGCACTCCCAGACCAGTTTGCCTGGCTTCCTTAGAATGCTATATTCAGCAGGATTAGCACTGGGTTATTCCTTTTGAATATGGTAGGCTATTTGGTCTGGGCCATTTTTGCATGCCAGGCAGTGCTAATTTAGGCCTGGCACAAAGTTTTGAATATCTGGTCCTACGTCTTTGTTTACTGTGACTCTAAGCACATCTCTGATTTGGAGATAGTTATGAAACTCAGTTCTTGGAAGCAAACATTTTTTGAGAGATCTGGGCAAAAGACATTAAGGAAGCTGACTCTGCATCTAAAATATAATCTAAAAAGTGAATTCTTTTGGATTGCCACACAGGCCAGTCGAGGCATTTTCCGTTTATGATTAAGGTTGGATTTCCCCATAATTGGCAATGCGGAGAGGTACTTGGATCCCATTTTAAGGTCAAAGCCACTTCTTTTCAGGACTTGTTTACCTGGCACAAAACTGGGTTTGCCCTGAACGATCTAGTGGAGTCTGCAGATAAAACTGTCCTAGGATGATGCCCCTTTATCAGTGATCTTTCGAGTCTTACCCAGCCTGGGGAGTCTTGTTTGTTGTTTAACCAGAGGGATTTAACACACTGGGCAGCAATGAAGGCGCTGTGCCTGATGTTGAAATTTGGTGGGCCAAAAACCACCCGTATCAGCAGACTGTTGGAGTTTTTCGTTTTTTTATAGAAATTCTTGGGGGGGAGCTTGCCATTCCACAAGAATTTCCTTAGTAGGGCCATCATTTTGTCAAAGAAATGAGAAGGTATGTGCACAGGCAAGTGCTGCATGAGGTAATACATTTTAGGGGCAAGCATGTTGAAGGCCTAGATTTTGCCCCAGAGGGAAACAAACATCACCTTATGAGATCTAACTCCAGTTTGGCTATTAGAGTTTTAAAATTATAATTAACCATTTGTGGGGTGCTTGAACTCCTAAGAACCGTATACCTTCTGTTGAAATTTTGATATTGTGCCTGGTAAAGACGGAGTCATCAATATCCTTAGATAATAAAAGTACTTCAGATTTATCAAAGTTAATTTGTAGTCCTGAGAAATAAGAAAATTCCTGTATTTAGTTTTGCAAGGATGGTACAGTCTTTTGGGAGTCTGTGATTGAAAGCAATACATCGTCTGCATAAGCAGAGACCTTTTGTTGTTTACCCACCACAATAGCAGCAATGTGGGACGAGGCCCTAATCTTAGTAAAAAGGGGTCCTGGTGCCAATATGAATAATAAGAGGGAGAGGGGACAGCCTTGCCATGTACCCCAGAAAACAGGGAAACTAGGAGAAGAAAAGCCATTCATTTTTACCCTGGCAGATACCTCTGTATATAGGACCTGCACCCCTTTGCTGAAGAGTTTACTTAGATTATATCTACTCAATATTTTTGCTAACTAATCCCATTCTACCCTGTCGAAAGCTTTGTTGGCATCTAATGACAGCAGTGCATCTTGTGATTTATTGCATTTGGCTGTGTGGATGACATGAATAATTTTTTGAAAGCGGTCTGAACTCTGTCTTCCTACTACAAACCCGACCTGGTCTTAATGTACCAGATGGTGGATAATATTGTTTAACCGATTCACCAGTAATTTTGCAAAGATTTTACAGTCTACATTTATTAAGGATATTGGTCAATAGTTTTCACACATTGTAGGGTCTTTGTCCTTTTTGGGTAAGACCATAATAGTGGCTTCCCTCATGGTGAGAGGTAAGGCCCTTAAATCCAGCGCATTGTGGAATACCGTATTCAAGACTAGAGTAAGATTCTGCGATGTTGCTTTAAAGAATTCTTCTGAGAGACCATCAGGGCCAGGAGCTTTCACTGTGGGGAGGGAGTGGCTGGCTTTTATTTCTTCGGTGGAGATGGGCCGATGATTTTTTTCCCTATTGTGACAGTTCATATTTAGGGGCCATGTTTTTCCCTTTGCAGCTTCGAAATAATTCTGGTGCCCTCTAGGCTGACTACAGGCAGCACAGCCTCTTGCTCTCTCCTCATTGGCTAATTCCTCAAACTCGTTACCATTGATTCCACCTCCGGGGCAGCTGAACCCGGCTGGCATTCTGCACTTGTCAAGCATACTGAAGGACACCTTGGGAGAAACTATATTACTACGGTGAGTAATTGTTCTTCTCTGTCTGCCTCTGTGATCTTGACTGGCCCCTTGGCCTCTCTAGTTTTTTTCCTGACACTTGTCTCATTCTTTATCTTTATGTTTTTCTCTGTACCTTATAAAGGCCTTCTTTTTGGCCCAGAGTGCCTCCCTGACCTTTTCAGAGAACCAAATTGGTCACTTATACTTGTTTCTCTTGATAACTGTTCTTGTGCCTGTTTTAATTATCACAAGATTGGCACTTGTTATGACCCACTATCTTTCTTCTACTCCCCCCGATGCTGTCTACTTCAGTGTACTGGTGCCCAGTGCCAACCCAAACCATATTGTGGTAGCTGGCCCCCTATGGTTCCTTAACCCATACTCCATCTATTCTTTCAGAACTGGTGAGTACCACATCGAGAACTGTTGATTGCTAGTGGGTTCCCTGACCTGCTGCATCTGTATGCAGTCCTGGAAAGTATCAAGCAGGACCTGGTTTCTGGCACTGCTGGGATGGCCCAATTGATATCTGACAGGTTGAGATCTCCTACTGCTGCAATCTCCCCTTTTGATGTCCCTTTTTCTACTTCTGCTCCTAGTTCCTTATCACTCTCTTGTCCCTCTCCTGGTGGCCTGTAAACCAGCCCCAAGCAAAGTTTTCTACCTGATGACTGTGAGCTGTACCCACAATGATTCTGTCTCCCCTTTACCTCCAATGGATGCATCCTCTAGTTCTTCCATTTCTTCTCTGATGTAAATGGCCACCCCTCCATCTCTACTCATCCCTCTGTCATGCCTGTATAAGGTGTATCCAGGGATTGCCATGACCCAGTCGTTCTCATTGGTCCAAGTTTCTGTAACAGCCAGTAGATCCAGCCCAGAGTCTGCCACCAGTGCCTGGAGTTCACTAATTTTATTACCCAGACTCCTGTCATTGAGGCATACCACCCTTCATCTCACGCTTCCACCCCACTTGGTTCTTGAATGACTCCCCCATCACTAGGTGTCTTGGGGTTTTTCCTTTTTTGCTGGTCTATACTCCCTGGTCCCCTGAACTCATTCCATTTTGCTACTACTTCTTGGAAATCTTGCCCCATCTCTGAAGGGAGTCCTGTTTAGGTTCCTCACTTCACCTACCTCAACTGTGGAATCCCCAGCCCCAGCCTCCCCCACAGTTAAACAGCCAATGTAGATGTCAAACCTCTGCCCTAAAACATTAGTCTTCTCTCTTGTCAGATAAAGGCCATCGCCTTTTTGAAAAGCCTCCTGTGCCAGAAGCCCCCCATCCTCCACAAAGTGGAACCCTGTTCCTGACACAACCCTTTTAACCACCCTTTGAACTCCTCCATCTCTTCCTCATTCTGTCCTCCCCCTTCTCCCTATCCATACATATGAACATGTGAAGAAGCCAGCAGAGTTACACCTTTTGGTCTATCGAGTCTGCTCATTGTGCAGAGTTCTCAGCTCAGGCTATTGTCTCTGCTCCCACCTCTCCTTCCTTTCCATCCCTTTCCTTCCCCCTTCCATGACCTTTATTTTATTTAGTTATCTGTTTATTTTATTGTTACATTTGGAAAACACCTTTGAGCTTGGGGCTCATTTACAAAGATCCCTTGTCAGGTTGATACTTACTAATTGAATAAGTAAGCAGGGTAAAGGAGACAGCTGAAAGGGAGCCTATGTCAAAACTAGTTAAGAAAAAAATAATTCTACGACAATTCCGTAGATAAGCACAAGGTCATTACAATACACTGCTAGTAGGGTAGTCAGAGTTCTTGCATACGATGATGGATGGATGGAAGGAAGGGAGGAAGGGAAGGGAAAGCACATATTAGAGGTGGCAGTCACATTTGGGCCTTAGTGTGAGTACTTTTCTTAGTTCTGTCTTGAACTGTGGTAGTTTTGGGAGTTGCAAGAGGAGTTCTGGAAGTTCATTTAGCCAGTGTAGTGCCCGAAAGGCAAAGAAACGTTGACCTTGATTTGTTTTGCTGAAAGGCACAATTAGTGCATTCCTGTTCATGCTCCTAGTTGCATAATGGTTATTTACAGGGATAAGTAGATTTTGGATGGAGGGCGGTGAGAGGCCCTTGAGTGCCTTCATCCTGAGTAGACATACCTGATATTTGATGTGGTCCTGCAGTTTGAGCCAACTGGTTTGCAAGAGTGCGTGTGTGTGTGTGTGTGTGTGTGTGTGTGTGTATACGCCTATATGCCCATGAACAAATAGATAGGCTATATTCAGGAGTAGCCTGACCCTACTGAGAACTGAGTCAGTAGCTGCTCCATAGACTGGCAGGCCATCGTCTATTGCTGGGAGAATTGAGCTAGTTGCTGCCATGTGTTTTGTTTCAGGGGTGAAGCAGTGCCTATGTCTAAACAAAACATCTCATTTTATATTGGTTTGTTTTATAACACTGCCTATGTGTAGGGTGAAAGAATGTGTCATGTAGGGTTACCCCTAGGTATTTAAATGTGGCAACTTGTTCCAGGAGAATTCCATTATTATTTAGAATGGTGCGGTGAGGGGCCTTCTGACATGCTTGTGGGCTTGAGAAAATCATTGTTTTGGTTTTTTATAGTTTAGCAGTGATTTGTTTTGTCCAAACCACATTTAGAGAGCCTTGAAACTGTTTTGTAGTTCTTGTGTTATGATTTCAGGGTTTGAGCCACTTGTGTATATGACTACATCATCTGCACACAGTAGAGTCTTTGATGGGCAGGCTGCAGGGAGATTATTATCAAATAATAGTGGCCTAAGAATTAAGCCTTGGGATACACCAATGGTACCATTCCTGGGATCTGAGAGTGTTCCATTGATCTTTACTTGTGGAGACCTATTGGAGAAGTAGCTGTGGAACCAGGATAGTGTATCTTTTGAGAGGCCAAGTGTGTGGAGCTTAGTGAGCAGTAGTAGCTGGTCGACTAGAACAAATGTTTTTTCTTAGATCAATGTAAATAGACCCTACCAGACAGCCACTGTCTAAGGCTTCATTCAGGTAATTGGTATATTCAATCAGAGCTGTATTTGTACTATGGGACTTTCTGAAGCCGTGTTGCTGTGGGCATTGAATATTGTATTTGTGGAGATAGTCTACAAGCTGATTAGAGACTATTCGTTCTAGTGCCTTGGGCAAGGATGGATATTGATCTATAGTTGGAAACCTGTGTGTGGTCTCCACTTTTGTGGACAGGGGTGACCACAGCTGTTTTCCATAACTGAGAGAATTGTGAGTACTGCAGGGAAAGATTGAAAAGTTTGGTTGTGGGGGGGGGGGGCACAGTTCATTCAGTGTTAGGGCTACCAGTTTCATGTCAATACCTAATCTTGGTTTCCCCAATACCTGTCTATCGTACTTTATTGTATCAGTTATAGTGATAGGTTTGAAGTAGAATTGAGGGTTGCTGTGGTTATGTGACTTGCTTGTGGGTATGGGGTTGCCTTCTGTTGCGGGGGTGTCTTCTGTATGGAAGGTGTTTGGGTTAAGGATAGCTGAGAGCTCTGCAAAGGTGTTATTGAAGGTGTTCACAATCTTTAGTGGGCCTAGGGTGTTTTCTCAATTGATACTCATCACAGGTGTGGATTTGTTGTCTCTTCCAGGAGGTCTTTGAGGTTCTGCTCCCCAATTATTTGTTTGTTGTTCCTTAAGATAGTTTGCCTTACCTGCCCTGTAGCCTTAGGACATTTGTTTCAGGCAGCCCTGTAGTTTAGCATGTCCTCTTTAGACCCAGAGACGTTTGCTGTTTGCCATAGGCAGTCTCTGCCATGCATCTGGAAGAGGAGTGATGGGGTGATCCACCAAGCATTTGTCCCACGGATTACCTGTTTTTTTGAGAGGGGCAAATATGTTGCATGTCTTACTAAACTGGTTGATGAAGAAGTCCAAGGCAGCACTGATGTTTGTGATGGAGTATATGAAGCTCCAATCCAATTGTGCAAGGTGGGCCCTGAATGCAGGTAGTTGTCCCTTTTGGAGTAGCCTACTTATCACAATTTTGGGAGGGGTTCGGGAGCTTATTTATCTTCCCCCTATATCCATCCCAGCCTCTCTTGAAGCTGCCCACCATCTTTAATTGAATCACCTGTTCCATTTCCTTGCCACCCTTTCTGCAAAGAAGTGTCTTCTAACCTCGTCTTAAACACCCCCATGCCTCCAACTTTAGGCTGTGCCCCCTCGTAGTTTTGCTGTAGTTTAGCCTGAAGAGACCCTCTCCCTTATTAACCCCTTTCAAGTACTTGCAGGTCTCAATCATGTCTCCCCTCTCCCTCCTGTCCTCCAGGGACTACATGTTTAGGGCCCTCAGTCTTTCCTCGTATGATTTATCCTGCTGTCCTGCAGTCATTTCGTTGCCCTCCTCTGGACTGTCTCTTTATCAGGTTGATGTCCTTTTTAAGGTGAGGGCTCCAGAACTGCACCTCATACTCCAGATTCTGTCTCACCAGTGACCTGTAGAAGGGCAATACCACCTCCTGTTGCCTACTCCTGATCCCTCTGGCTGTGCACCCCAACATCCTGTTTGTCCTTGCCACTGTCTTCTTGCACTGTGTAGAATGTTTCAGGTCATTGGGTATCATCACTGCCAGATCCTTCTCCTCCCAGGTAATACTCTGTCCTAAGGTTTTTGACTCCAGTGTGCATAACCTTGCACTTCTTGCCATTGAAGCACAGTTGCCAGATCCCAGACCACTTTTCAAGTCTTCTTAGGTCCTCTTTATGGTCTTTTATCCCCTCAGCTGAGTCCACCCTCTCGAAGAGCTTGGTATCATCCATGAGCAGACACATTTTGCCCTTGATGTCATCCCCAATATCATTAATGAAAATGTTGAATAGTACTGACCTTAGTACTGAGCCCTGCAGGATGCCACTAGTGACCACCCTGATACTAGATGACTCCCACCATCACCACCACCACCACCATCACCTTTTGGGTCCTGTTCCCTAAGAAGTTTTACACCCATCTAACCATCTTCTCTCCTACTCCAAGGTCTGCCAACTTCCTGATCAGTCTCCTGTGGAGTACAGAGTCAAAGGCCAGACAGAGAGGATCTCAGAAAAGGCCAAAGAAGCAGAGTGCTTCTTCAGTGTGTTCCCCAGCCTCTGGAAGTCCCACTTCACTCTCTCCACAGGCCATTTCACCAGATCTTTGGTACCAAGGTGTACCAGCACTCCCTGCTCCCTCCCCTCCTCCACTATCCTCTTTCAATTCCAGATGGCTGATGTTCCAGGCAGGCATCTGCACCCCCCTTTCCTGCCTTGCCTACCACACTGTCTATGCCTCTAACCATAGAGTTCCCTATCACTAGAATACTACTTACTAACTTTTTCCCCAGCTGTCACCATGTCTTCTTTCCCTTCAACACCAATGGACTCAAGGTCCCCTCTCCAGTTAGTCAGGCACCTGTGCCTCTTCCGGGGTTGTAGAGTGATTTGCCACTGGTATCTCTTGGATATGGCTGACTGCTCTGTGATTGCCCTTGCCATCCGATCTTCTCCCCCTTCCCTTCCCACCTCCATGGAGGAATTTAAGAGGGGTTTAAAAACTCACTTTTATCAAATTGTCTTCTTGGATTGTTGACTGTGTTATGTTGTTGATGAGATTGAAGTTTTATTTGTGTTTTATATTGAATTATAATGCTTGTCTTTTATATACATTTGTACAGCATCTTGAAAACTTGAAAGGCGCTTTATAAATAAAATTTATTATTATTATTCCCCACCACCCTCCATCCCCCTAAGCCAGTGGGCCTCTGGGGTAGTGGGGGTGAGGGGGGACAAGCTAAGAGCTAGGGAAGTAGAGCTGAATCAGGTGTGATGTCAGTTGCTTTGGCTTCTCAGAAGGAACTAGAAGGGGACAGGATCAGATCTGTTACAGTACAGTAGCTTCTTTATGTTGTTTTTACATTGTTTCTTGTGGATTCTACTTGGTAGAAGGTTAGTTCTTTTCTTTCTTACTACTTCTATGGGGCTAGCAGGGTATTGTTTGGGGCTGTTGGAATTTTGAAACCTGTTTTGGTAGCTATAAGTGGGCTCATTTGTTTGATGTTTCACTGTGTAGCAGGCTGCATTTGTAGAGGCCTATTTTCTCTGATTTAAAACCTATTTGGTATGATTTAATTGGGTCTGTTTCTTTGAATTGGAGACCTATATCTTCTAATTTCAAGCCTATTTTGATGTGTTGTTGGTGAAGCTGTTTAATTGGAGTCCTGTTTCTTTTGGTAGCAAACCTATTTTGGGGGCTTTGAGTAGAATTGTGATTCATTTTTGCTGGCTTCATTAGCTGCAAAGTTTAGTGCAGAGTAGGGGAAGGGTGCTAATGGTCTGACTAGGGGCCTCAGCTACCTGATTGTTTCTGGAAGACTTGGGCTGGTCCCACCCCCGACCCCTCACCCCACCTGCCCCTGGTCTATTATGTCCTTTATACCAGGGGTTCTGACATCACTTCCTCAAACGGGCAAAGGATATGCACCTGTCATAGCAGAAGCAGACATCCAGGAAAGGAACAGCAGCAAGTGAAGAGGTGACTGCTTTCTCAGTGGAAGGGAGGTAACTGCAAATCTAGGAGCTTTCATTGTTACTTCTTTGCATTGCTATTGCATTGGGGAAAGGAGGAGTAGGAGTTTGAAGAAGGTTGTGCAATAGCTGCTTAAAGTCTCTTTTTGTGTGTGGATAGGAAGGATAGGAATATAAAAAGCAGTTGCTCAATATATCTAAACATGTGCAACAAAGGAGGTAAGGGAATAAAGAAAATGTTTTGCACTGATAGAGGGGAGAGGGAAGACTTGGGGAGTGTTTGGTATCCTGCATCTGGAAGGTGGGGGTCAGTTGTGGCAACTGACAGCAATGGGTAGGGTGGTAGGCTGCAACAACTGGTGTGCACCAATCTTTCTAAAATTGCCTGGAGTGTGGAGGATGTTTAGTGCAACCACATAGAGAAATTTAGAAAGGAGATTGAGGGTCTGCAGGAGGAACTAAGACAGGCAAGGCAGATTGGGGGTGGGTTTAGCCCAATACTGGCAGGAGGAAGAAGGGGAGATGAGGGAGGGTGATTTAAGCCAACAGTGGTGAGGAGAGGGTCAGAAGAAGGGAAGCAGAGACAAAGGGGCCCAGGCCAGGAAGAATGATTGCCGGGGAAACCAGGTCAGGAGACAAAAGACAAATGGAAGGAGGAGATAGGGACTTGTGAGGAGAGGTGAAGAAGTGGCAAAAGTCATGGAGTGGAAAGGAGAGAACAGGTTACTATGAAGAGAGAGGGAGTGGGCATTTGTGAAGGGTCTTCGGAAACTAGTTTTGCACTGCTAGAGAGGAAGAAGGTGGAAGAGGGAAATGACGAAATTAGATAAACTTGATAAATGCCTGAACCAAACCGGAGCGGGGGGAAGTTCTGCTGGGAGAATTGCAACGGGGGCAAAAGGGGGAAATAATGTGCAGGAGGAAGAAGGGGAGCTGGAAATGAGAGAAGGAAATAAATGGAAGCAAGCAGGGAGCAAGAGTGGTGGAATCTTAGTGCTGGGGACTCAATACTAAGAGGAGTTAGGTGGGGTAACAAGGGGGAGAGGCATAGTCTCATTTGGGTGGAGGCCATGCCAGGAATGACAGCGGAATGGGTGGGACAGTCTGTTCTGAAATATGCTAGAAGGGGTAGGGACAAGCCTCATTTAATTATACATCTTGGGACAAACGACCTGGCTGACAAGACAGTATATATAGTCCAGAGGAGGTTTGAGGAACTAGCACAATTATGTGAGGGGGCAGGAGATCAGTAACTTTTTCAGAGATACTTCCAGTGCCCAAGGCAAGCACAGCAAGAAAGCTGAGAATAGAGGAATTTAATGGATGGCTAAGAACTTGGTGTTGTGCTAAAGGGTATGGGCTGTTGGAGGGGGGTGAGGATGGACCTGGGAGAACAGTAGTCTCTGTGCCAAGGACAGACTGCACTTGAGTGAGGAGGGAAAGAAAGTGTTGAAACAGAGGATGGAGGAGTACATATAGGAAGTTGGGAATTTAAACTAGGTGCAGGGGTGGCAATTGGGCAAGAAATATGCAGAGACCACAGGTTGGGAAACCATATGAGCTTAACCCCCATAACAGTGACAAAGAATAAATGGCAAGTACTATTGGTAATGCTAGTAAAGGAGGGCAGGATGGGAAGGGGGGGAAGGGTGGAAGGTGGTTACCCTTAATGCTAGGAGCCTTGGGAGGAAAACTGCAGAGTTACAGGTGCTCATGGCAGAGGGAGAGGTGGACATTGCAGCCATCACAGAAACATGGGCCACCCAATACAATGACTGGGATCTGTCTGTACCAGGGTACAGGTTATTTCATAGGGACAGCCTGATTGTGAAAGGAGGGGATGTGGCACTATATGTGAAGGAAGGACTGAAGTGTGTAAGGGAGGAAGGGGAGGAGGGTAGTACGGAGTCACTTTGGATGCAAATCCAGGATTCCAAGAATAGGATTCTTAGAATGGGAGTGGTGTACAGGCCACCATCTCAGATGGAGGAGTTAGACGGGAAACTAGCGGGACAGATCAGGAGAACCTGCGAGAAGGGTAGTATGGTGATTGTGGGGGACTTCAACATGCCAGGAGTGGACTGGATTACCCCAACAACCAGGAACAGAAGGGAGCAGGTACTGCTGGATGCCTTCCAGGACAGCTTCCTGCTGCAAATGGTCAGTGAACCAACCGGGTTAGGGAATACCCTTGATCTTGTGCTGGCAAATGGGGACTTTGTGAGAGAACTTACAGTGGAGGAACCGCTGTCAGGGAGTGACCACCACTCAGTATGGCTCACATTGGATATGGGCAAGGAAGGAGTGGAATCTGGCACAAGAGTGCTGGACTTCAGGAGGGCCGACTTTGGGAGGATGTGGGAAGTGGTAAAAGGGTACCTGGCCAGAATTCAATCTAGTATGGACACTAACCAGAGGTGGGAGCTCATAAAGCTGGGGATAGTGGAGGCAACCAAAACCTGCTGCAAGGCCCAGAGCAAGAAGGCTAGGGCTAAGAAACCGATCTGGTTGAGCAAGGAGGTCATGGAAAAGGTAAGGAGGAAAAGAGCTGCCTTTAGGAAGTACAAGAAAACAGGGAGGGGGTGGACAGTGAGGAGTACTTGACAGATTCGAAGGAGATGACAAGGGCAGTAAGGGGAGCCAAAGCATCTATGGAACTCAGACTGGCACAAGGCATTAACAAGGGGGAGAAGACTTCTTTAGGTACATCAGGGAGAAAAGGAGCTGTAAGGACCACATAGTAAGGATTAGGAAGGAGGTGAGTTGGGTGGAAGCAGGGTGCGATAAGGCAGAAGCACTAAATGAGTACTTCTGCTCAGTATTTACTAAAGAGAAGGGGTGGTGACACCCAAGGGGAGAGAAATGGCAGAAAGAGGGGGGAAGGGGTGACAGATGGGGAAATCGTGGAGGGCAGAGTTCGGGAGGGTTTGAAGGCACTGAGGGTGGACAAGGTGCCAGGCCCAGATGGCATCCACCCCAGGGTACTGAAGGAGCTGGCAGAGGTCCTTGTAGGACCTTTGGCAGACCTATTTAATGCCTCACTACATTCGGGGTCTGTACCTCAGGACTGTAGAATGGCTCATGTGGTGCCCCTCCACAAGAGTTGCCCCAAGGATGAACCGGGAAACTACAGACCAGTGAGGCTCACATCCATCGTGGGTAAGCTAATGGAGACTATCCTGAAGGAGATGCTGGTGGCCCTCCTAGAGGCCAAAGGACTACAGGACAGCAGACAGCATGGCTTCAGACATGGCGGATCCTGCCAAATCAACCTGGTTGAGTTCTATGACTGGGTAACTAGGCAACTGGACAGGGGCCATGCAGTGGATGTCCTGTATCTGGACTTCAGTAAGGCATTCAACTCGGTGCCACATGGAAGGCTGGGAAGTAAGTTAGTAGACACAGTGGCAGGTGCAAAGCTGGTGACATGAGTAGGAAACTGGCTTCAGGGAAGGCAACAGAGGGTGGTGGTGGGTGGGGAGCTCTCACACCCAAGGGTAGTGATGGGCGGTGTTCCACAGGGCTTGGAGTTGGGACCAGTGTTGTTTGGGACATTCATTGCAGACATATCATGGGATATCAAGAGCAAGATCAGTCTGTTTGCTGATGATACCAAGATAGGAGCGGTGGTGGATGACCTAGGGGGATGGCAGGGGTTGCAGGATGATCTGGCAAAGCTTGAAACCTGGTCAGACACCTGGCAACTGGTGTTTAATACCAAAAAGTGGAAGGTGCTGCATTTTGGGATGAAGAACCCAAGAAGGAGTTACCAGCTGGGGGGAGTGCAGCTAGCCCAGACAGAGGAGGAGAAGGATCTGGGGGTGCTCATTACAGGGTCAATGAACAACTCAGCACAATGTAGGAAGGCAGCTGCATAGGCCAACAAAATGCTGGGTTGTATTGCAAGGGGTAAATCCTCGAGGAGGGAGGAGGTGGTTCTGCCACGGTATAGGTCATTAGTTAGATCACACCTGGAGTACTGCATGCAGTACTGGCGCCCGTATTTGAAGAGAGAAATTAGTTACTGGAGGGGGCGCAGCGCAGGATGACAAAGATGATCAAAGGGCTGGGGGACTTATCGTACGAGAGGAGACTGAGGGAGTTGAACATGTACTCACTGGAGGACAGGAGGGGCAGAGGGGACATGATTGAAACCTTTAAGTACATGAAAGGAATAAACAAGACAGGTACAGAGGGGCTGTTCAAAGTAAGGGAGGGGAGGGACACCAGGGGCCATGATATGAGACTGAAGGTAGGAAGGTTCAGGAGGGAGATGAGGAAACACTTTTTTACAGAGAGGGTGGTGGCTGGCTGGAATGCTTTACCTGCAGAAGTGGTATCCAGTAGAACAGTGGACCGCTTCAAAAGGGGATGGGAGGGTTAATGAAGGGGAAGGGTGGAAGGGAGGGGCAGTTACAGAATAAAGGGTGCTAGCTGCACAATTGAGCAGACTTGATGGACCTCTAGGCCTTTATCTGCTGGCAAATTTCATATGTTCGTATTAACAGTATTAGAAGTAATTAGGAACATCTCACAAGAGACACAGCCTGTCTGTTAGTCTGCCTGTTTTATAACCTTAGCCTATGTAGGTAGAAGCTAGGATTTAACCATTTTAGCAATAGTCATTAACACTACGCATAAGTTACAGTTTGTGCTGAAGTGCCTGAGGAGGAGGAGGAGGAGGAGGAGCCTCTGCATGAGGCAGATCCATGATGGTGGACCGAACGCTCTTGCATTGACTGCTGCCCTGCCTGAGCCCGCTTTCACTGAGGAACTACCTATCTAAATGCTGTAAGAAAACACTTATACCATCTTTTCCTCACAGAGGTATATCAACTGCTGAATGAAACCTACCCTGCTCTGAGTTACTTTTCCTGCTTAACTGGTTTCCACAAGAGTATGTCCCAGCAAAGTAGGAGAAAAGCTGCCCCATGAGATACTGGCTACAAAAGGAAGAAACATTTAACTACTCCGGTACCTGTGGCCACTACATCTGAGTTTGCCTCAGCTTGATCTGAACCTTTGCCAATCCATACACAACTTCAACAACAGAAGCTGAACTTGTTCCTAACTCCAACTACAATATTCGCTGGCAAGCCATTGTTCCCCCTTCCTGATTATCCAGCATTTCTCTTACCTGGCACCAGCTCCAAAGTTCAGGAATTACTCACAGAAACTGAACCAGAGGAATTGAATTATACGATGGCCGGCAAGGAAGACAATCCTTCCCTGGAGAATATACCCATGGCGGAGCTTACTGGCCATGTTGTTTCACTGGAGGATAGTGGAAATACTATAACTGTACCAGCTGATAAAACCTTAGGCATTCAGGTTAATTTGTCTTACCAAGAAGGATGTGCTGTGGATGGGAACTCTGTAGTCACCTTTGCCTCAGAGCAGGTGAACAGTTATATAAACAACACTGTGGGTGAACTGTGTGTGTGTGTGTGTGGGGGGGGGGCTCCTGAAATACTACACCCAAGATTGTCACCACAGAAACACTTGGTTTCAAAATGAAATCAAAAGCATTTTTGCAACAATTACCACGGCACTGTCTGATTTGTCAAACTTTTTTTGAACCTAATTACTAAGATGGAAGCACTCACTCTTCGCACTACAGAAATGGAACACAGGATCAGAATGATAGAAGATAAAATTGGCCCAATAAGGGATCTACAAAGGCAACATAATTCTCTGCTTCAGGAACTTAAAAATAAAATAACTGATACTGAAGATAGATGTTGCCATGAGAATGTAAACTTGATTGGCATACCTGAGGGGGCTGAGGGGCAAGGGGAGACCCGTACCAGTTTTTAAAGGTCTTGACTGTTGCGTTAAACCGAAAATATCCTGAGCAAAAAGTAACCTTGGACCATGCACTTGCTCATCATGGGGGAGACTCCAGAATACATGATCCTTTTAAGGATAACAGAAAGCCTGCCAGAGCAGTGTTTATTAAGCCACATTATTACCAAGATCAAGAAACTATTTTACGGGCAACAAGAGTCAATAGTGGTTTGATCTATGAGCAATGGAAATTTTCTACCTTTCCAGATTTCTCTGTTAATATTTCACAGACCAGATGAACTTTTAATAGAGCTAAGGAACTTTTACTTAAGAAGGGCATCTGCTTTATCATGCTTCCATTGTACGTCTTTGTTTCTTTGCACATGGAAAGACAATGATTTTCACAGATCCGAAAAAAGCTGAAGCTTCCTTACTGCAGATGGATAAAATTGATACTCCCCTGAATGCATCACAAAGCTAAAGCTGTTCTAACATCAACTCTATGGATCTAATGAAAAAAGTATTTGCAAAGCAGTTGTACCAATGGCAGACAAATAAATGGTGTCTGATCTGACTCTGCTGACCATGATTTATAATATAAAATACACCCCCCCCTTTTTTTGGTGGGGGGGTGTTCACCTGATTTAAACAGCCGATTTTTCCACCAGGAACTTCATTCACTATGTGTCTGAAAACACGGGATGCCATAGGAAGCAAAGTAGTATTAATGCTCTATTAATGGCATTTATTTTAGCAATGGACCAGTAGATCTAGAAAACTACAATTTGAACCTCATTTGTAGCCTGGCTTGATAAGTTACTTATACCACATACCACATGTGGTTGATTGGTAAACTAAGCCTTGTACTCATTTAGGCTCAGGATATCGGGGTCCAGCAGCCAAATCGTCGGAACACAGCACATCCATTGGGATAGACAAATTGGGAGGGGGGCCCACCGACGCTTGGGGTAGGTCAGATGGGTGGGTTAGCCGGGTTGTACTCACATTGGTGTCGTCTTTACACTGGTGTTTTCTTTTTTCAAATGAGGCCTTCTTGCTCATGATAACACCGATCATTTGAAACTTCTCTACAATTTGATAATAATGTGGGTTTTTAATGGGGTTATGGGTTTATTTGATAACATGTTTTTTGTTGCACAAATATAGAAATAAAGGAGTGGGGGATGGGTTGGGAGTGGATTGTTACTGATAATAGGACTTTTCATGATATATATGCTCATTTACCCATACCGTATCGAACTTATTGGTGGCGCATATTGATCATTGTTATAGCTTATAGGCTGGTTACATTGTTTAAACTCATTGGAGGCTTCATGTTTACAGAAACATGTACATCTCAGCTACCATTTATTTTGAAATTCATTTATGACTTATCTAATTACGTGTACTAGCTGGAATGTGAAAGATCTGCAGGATCATGTTAAAACTAAGACAATCTTCAATTACCTTGATAAAATCTGTACTAATTGTGCCCTATTACAAGAGACCCATTTAATTAAAAATATTTGTAACACGGCTCTCTGTCGGGCGGCGGAAAGGAGCGCGGCGATCGGCCCAACGGCCACAGCTGACTGAAACCGAGGGTATTAAGCCACTGCCAGAACGCCCGCCTGTCGTACCAGCTGTGGCCATGGAGGCACTCCGAGTAGCGGCCCGCTGCGCAGTACCTGGAGTGGCCAGGAGGCAGAGGATGCAGCACTGAGCAAGCAGTAGACATGCCAGAGATGGCATCGGGAGCGTAGCGCTTCCCTTGCCGCCGCAGCTACGCAGAGAAGCTGGCCGGCACGCCTGTCCCGCTAACACCCCAACAGATCACGCACTTCAATGCACAGCGGCGGGTCCCGGGAGCCTGCACCACACGCCGGCCCCCTCAGTGAGTGTGGCAACCCCCGGTCGCAGAGCGTTCGAGCAAACAACAGGAGGTGCCTGCTCGTTCTGTGGAAATGGGTGCCGCCGGAACATACAGGTCGCCGCAGGTGAGCGCGCAACCGATCCTGGCTGCCGGAGGTGATGGCGGTAACATAAGCTCGTGGCGACGAGCCTATGTTACAAGCGCATTAATCACCTTCTGCTTCGGGCTCTACCGGTGATTAATGCCCGCTGGGGGGCGCCCTCGGGTACGCGCCCCCCCTCAGCGGGCATTAATCCACCGGAAGAGCCCTCAGCCGACAGTGATTAATGCTTACTTATTTAGTTTTTATTGACCGGGAACGAGGACTAGACAATTATTTGCCTATTTTCAGCCTCATCCCGGGGAGAGGGATATAGATGGATGCCAACTGAAATTGAACCATATTTTTAAGCTGTTTGTGGTATTTTTAGTGAGTGGGGGAAATTTGGCCAGGACACCAGGGAAATTCCCCTACTTTGCCAGTAGGGGGATTGCTGGCCAAGGAGATGGAGGAGCCAGAAGCAGATCAGGCAGTGAACGGGATGGCTGGGAAGCACCCTGTGGAGGGTGGCCGACATAGTGTCCCTGAGGTTGCATCCTCAACAGCTTTGGAAGCCATAATTATGGAGACAGAATCTGAAGCTAGTTACCGCCATGAGTTTTGCTTCAGGGGTGAGGCAGTGCCTATGTCTAAACAAAACACCTAATTTTATATTGGTTTGTTTTATAATACTGTATGTGTAGGGCGAAAGAGAGTGTCATGTAGGGTTACCCCTAGGTATTTAAATGTGGCAACTTGTTCCAGGGGAATTCCATTATTATTTAGAATGGTGAGGTGAGGGGCCTTCTGTCATGCTTGTGGGCTTGAGAAAATCATTGTTTTGGTTTTCTTATAGTTTAGCAGCGGTTTGTTTTGTCCGAACCACATTTAGAGAGCCTTGAAACTGTTTTGTAGTTCTTGTGTTAGGATTTCAGGGTTTGAGCCAGTTGAGTATATGACTGCATCATCTGCACACAGTAGAGTCTTTTATGGGCAGGCTGCAGGGAGATTAATAACAAATAATAGTGGCCTAAGAATTAAGCCTTGGGATACTCCAATGGTACCATTCCTGGGATCTGAGAGTGTTCCAGTGATCTTTACTTGTTGAGACCTATTGGAGAGGTAGCTGTGGAACCAGGACAGTGTATCTTTTGAGAGGTCAAGTGTGTGGAGCTTAGTGAGCAGTAGTAGCTGGTCGACTAGAACAAATGTTTTTTCTTAGATCAATGTAAATAGACCCTACCAGACAGCCACTGTCTAAGGCTTCATTCAGGTAACTGGTATATTCTATGAGAGCTGTATTTGTACTATGGGACTTTCTGAAGCCGTGTTGCTGTGGGCATTGAATATTGTATTTGCGGAGATAGTCTACAAGCTGCTTAGAGGCTATTCGTTCTAGTGCCTTTGGGCAAGGATGGATATTGATCTATATTTGGAAACCTGTGTGTGGTCTCCACTTTTGTGGACAGAGGTGACCACAGCTGTTTTCCATAACTGAGGGAATTGAGTACTGCAGGGAAAGATTGAAAAGTTTGGTTGGTGGGGGGGAGTTCATTCAGTGCTAAGGCTACCAGTTTCATGTCAATACCTAACCTTGGTTTCCACAATACCTGTCTAACATACTTTATTGTATCAGTTATAGTGATAGGTTTGAAATAGAATTGAGGGTTGCTGTGGTTATGTGACTTGCTTGTGGGTATGGGGTTGCCTTCTGTTGCAGGGGTGTCTTCTGTTTGGAAGGTGTTTGGGTTAAGGGTAGATGAGAGGTCTGCAAAGGTGTTGTTGAAGGTGTTCACAATCTTTAGTGGGCTTAGGGTGTTTTCTCAATTGATACTCATCACAGGTGTGGATTTGTTGTCTCTTCCACGAGGTCTTTGAGGTTCTGCTCCCCAATTATTTGTTTGTTGTTCCTTAAGATAGTTTGCCTTAGCCTGCCCTGCAGCCTTAGTACATTTGTTTCAGGCAGCCCTGTAGTTTAACATGTCCTCTTTAGACCCAGAGGCTTTTGCTGTTTGCCATAGGCAGTCTCTGCCATGCATCTGGGAAAGGAGTGATGGAGTGATCCACCAAGCATTTGTCCCATGGATTACCTGTTTTTTTGAGAGGGGCAAATATGTTGCATGTCTTATTAAACTGGTTGATAAAAAAGTCCAAGGAAGCATTGATGTTAGTGGTGGAGTATATGAAGCTCCAATCCAGTTGTGCAAGATGGGCCGTGAATGCAGGTAGTTGTCTCTTTTGGAGTAGCCTACTTATGACAATTTTGGGGGGTGTTTTCGGGAACTTATTTATCTTCCCCCTATAGCTATCCCAGCCTCTCTTGAAGCTGCCCACTGTCCTCAAGTGGATCACCTGTTCCATTTGCTCGCCACCCTTTCTGTAAAGAAGTGTCTTCTAACCTCCCTCTTAAACACCCCATGCCTCCAACTTTAGGCTGTGCCCCCTCATAGTTTTGCTGCAGTTTAGCCTGAAGAGACCCTGCCCCTTATTAACCTCTTTCAAGTACCTGAAGGTCTCAATCGTGTTTCCCCTCTCCCTCCAGAGTGTACATGTTTAGGGTCCTCAGTCTTTCCTTGTATGATTTACCATGCTGTCCTGCAGTCATCTTCGTTGTCATCCTCTGGACTATCTCTTTATCAGGTTGATGTCTTTTTTAAGGTGAGTGCTCCAGAACTGCACCTTATACTTCAGATGCTGTCTCACCTGTGACCTGTAGAAGTGCAATATCACCTTCTGTCGCCTACTCCTGACCCCCCTGGTTGTGCACCCCAACATCCTGTTTGCCTTTGCCACTGTCTTCTTGCACTGTGTAGAATGCTTCAGGTCATTAGGTATCATCGCTGCCAGATCCTTCTCCTCTATGGGAGATACCCGGAACCCTCCCAGGTAAAACTCTGTCCTGGGGTTTTTGGCTCCAGTGTGCATAACCTTGCACTTCTTGTCATTGAAGCTCAGTTCGCCAGATCCCAGACCACTTTTCAAGTCTTCTTAGGTCCTCTTTACAGTTTTGTATCCCCTCAGCTGAGTCCACCCTCCCACAGAGCTTGGTATTGTCCATGAACAGACACATTTTGCCCTTGATGTCATCCCCAATATCATTAATGGAAACATTGAATAACACCGATCCTATCACTGAGCCCTGCGGGATGCCACTTGTGACCACCCTGGTACTAGATGACTCCCCCCCCACCACCACCTCCACCATCAACACCTTTTGGGTCCTGTTCCCTAAGACGTTTTCCATCCATCTAACCATCTTCTCTCCTACTCCGAGGTCTGACAGCTTCCTGATCACTATCCTGTGGGGTACAGAGTCAAAGGCCAGACAGAGAGGATCTCAGAAAAGGCCAAAGAAGCAGCGTGCTTCTTCAGTGTGTTCCCCAGCCTCTGGAAGTCCCACTTCACTCTCTCCACAGGCCATTTCAACAGATCTTTGGTGCCAAGGTGTACCAGCACTCCCTGCTCCCTCCCCTCCTCCACTACCCTCTTCCAGTTCCAGATGGCTGATGTTCCAGGCAGGCATCTGCACCCCCACCCTTCCTGCCTTGCCTACCACACTGTCTATGCCTCTAACCATAGAGTTCCCTATCACTAGAATACTCCTTACTAACTTTTGCCCCAGCTGTCACCATGTCTTCTTTCCCTTCAGCACCAATTGACTCACGGTCTCCCCCCCAAGTCAGGCACCTGTGCCTCTTCCAGGGTTGTAGAGTGATTTGCCACTGGTATCTCTTGGATATGGCTGACTGCTCTGTGATTGCCCTTGCCATCTGATCTTCTCCCCCTCCTCTCCTTCCCCACCACCCTCCATCCCCCTAAGCCAGTGGGCCTCTGGGGTAGTGGGGGTGAAGGGGGACAAGCTAAGATTAACAGTATTAGAAGTAATCAGGAACATCCCACCAGAGGCACAGCTTGTCTGTCAGTCTGCCTGTTTTATAACCTTAACCTGTATAGGTAGAAGCTAGGATTTAACCATATTAGCAATAGTCATTAACACTACGCATAAGCTACAGTTTGTGCTGAATTGCCTGAGGAGGAGGAGTCTTTGCACAAGGTACGATAGAACAGCTAATATTCTTCAGGTGAAGCTACCTCTGGCTGGAAGCTGCAATACTGAACATAGGATTTGCAAGAAAGCGAGTTGTGCTCACAACAGAGGGAGGTGAACCTTACAATTGTCTTTGGTTTGTAGCAGATATTCTGCAGGTGGAGGCTACTTCTAACTGAAAGGTGAAATAAGGAACTTAGAATTATCAGGAAAAGACAGTCTTTCAAGCAACAGAGGGAGGTGGATCTAGCTTACTTTGTTCCATCTTAAGATTTTCAGTGCAGGAAGAGTTTAAAGCACAGCTGACTTATTTTGGGGCTGGCTGCTTTCAGAGCACAAACCACCAGGCTGTTTTGGGGCTGGGGAGGTTTACCTGTGTCTGACTTGGATGTCTGGATTTTTCTCTGTTTGATTAGCAGGGTATTTTCTCTGTCAAATTGTTGTGTAGGGCATCTTGCTGACAGGAAGGCACTCATCGCAGCGGTGGGTCAGAGCTCTTAGCTGATTGTTTCATGAAGGCACAGTTTAGGCCCAACCCCTGCCCACCCCTCACCCCTGGAAATAGTTCCTTTATACCTGGGGTTCTGACATCATTTCCTCAAGAGTGCAAGGTGCATATCACTGTCATATTCTCTCTAGCACACTGCACTAAAAATATAAGCATACACATTGTATAATATATACATTTCTATATAACAAACCAATCACACACACACACACAAAAAAAAAAAGTAGATAAACATGTGAGGAGTAGTGCAATGTAATGGCTGTGGGGCAACAATCTTCTGGGAGTCTTTCTGGAGGCTGAGATGCTGCCCTATTTGCAGACAACTCTCTGCCCTGAGAGAGGAAGTTGCCTGTCTTCAGGCCACACTGGACAGTAGTAAGGGAACCTTCCCCCAGGCCACACTGGACAGTAGGAAGGGAACCTCCCCCATCCAAGGAGCACCAGAGCCACCACCACTATCTCAGAGGTTGCAAAGGAAGCACAGCAGTTGGACCACAGTGGGTTCAGGGAGGGTGAGGATGGTGGAACAGAGGCACACCCAGTCAGTTGTTCCACTCCACAATCCATACACCATTCTGGGGGAGCATAGCTCCCCTATGGATGCACCCGTAGAGGAGACTAAGGAGGCTGAGGACAACTGTCACAAGGGATGCCCACAGGAAGGAGGCAGAGGACACCACAGGGAAAGGAAGCAGCTCCTGGTGGGGGACTCAATTATTAGGGGGATAGAACTGGGGGGAGCAGGGAAAACAAGTAAGGTGCCTGCCTGGTGCCATGTCTTGGAGGGACAGGAAGCACATCCTCAGGATCACGAGAACAGCTGCATGGGAGTCTGAGCTGGACGTCATTGTCCACCTAGGGACAAATGACTTGGCTCCTCATGAGATTAGAGCAGTGTAGGAGGACATTGTAGAGTTGGGGAGGGGCCTAAGACAAGTAGCACACACAGTATCCTTCTCAGAGGTGCTGCCTGTCAATGGCATGGGTGAGGCAAGGGTACTTTGCACCATGCAGTTTAATGAATGGTTGAAAAAATGGTGTGGAGCACAGGGGTTTGGCTTCATTGGGGACTGGGGTTCCACCTGGAGGGACACACCAGCCTATACTGGCAGGATGGTCTGCATCTGTCCAGGAAGGAAAAAGTCTTTTGAGCAATCGGTTTAAATGCTTCATTGGCAAGCTTTTAAACTAGTCAAGGGGGAGGCACTGATACAACAGGAAATTCCAGCCCTCCCTGCAAAACAGGGTACTAAATGAGAAAAAGACCGAGGTAGAAAGGTCAGTGGGGGATGCTGCAACAGAAGGTAAAGCCATCAAAAATGTAGAGCAATGAGCACCAATGCCCATAGTCTGGGTAACAAGCTTCCTGAATTAGTGGCCTTGATGGAGGAGGAACATCTGGATATCGTGGCAGTCACAGAAACATGGTACACACAAAACCATGACTGGGGCATAAACACAACAGGATACACTATCTACAGGAGGGACAGGGAGGGTAAAAGAGGAGGAGGAGTAGCTCTTTACATAAGGGAAGGAATCAAAGCAACAGAACAAAGGGTAAACAGGGAGGAGAAGAAGCACTGTGGGTAAATTTGGAGACAGGCAATGGCACCACAATCCACACA
This sequence comes from Neoceratodus forsteri, assembly GCA_016271365.2. Classification (NCBI taxonomy): domain Eukaryota; kingdom Metazoa; phylum Chordata; order Ceratodontiformes; family Ceratodontidae; genus Neoceratodus; species Neoceratodus forsteri. The sequence continues at coordinate 345,548,823 of JADMNL010000025.1, read as the reverse complement.
GGGGTTGTATACAGACCCCCTTCTCAGGGGGAGGAAATGGACAAGGAAATGATAGAAAGTATACTTAGAATGGCAGAAAAAGGGGAGAGATTGCAGATGGGTGATCTGAATATGCCAGATGTTAACTGGAGTGCAGTTGCAGCAGCCACTTCGAAGAGTGGGGTTATTCTAGATGCCCTACAGGGAGCATGCCTTAGACAACTAGTATTGGAGTCCACTCGAGAGGGAGCAATCTTAGACCTGGTTCTCTCAAATGGAGATGGAGAGAGGATCACAGATGTAGAAGTGGGTAGCCATCTGGGAACTAGCGATCATCAAACAGTATGGTTCACAATAAACACAGCAATAGAGTCAAGCCATACAAAGGCAAAAGTACTGGACTTTAGGAGGGCTGACTTTGCCAAAATGGGTGAGTGCCTAAGGAATGCACTAGCAAATGGGCAGGAAGGAGGGGTGGAAGAACAATGGGGAATAATAAAAACTGCCATCACAGAGGTAACAAGCCTTTGTGTGAAGCAAATAAACAAAACAAAATGATGTAAGAAACCACTATGGTTCTCAAAGGAAGTGGCAGTGAAGGTTAAAGAGAAATGAAAGCATTCAGGAAGTACAAGGAATCACAGAAGGAGCAGGACAGAGAACTGTATCAGTTAAAAGCAAAAGGAAGCTGGGAAGGCAGTCAGAACAGCAAAGGCCCAAACCGAAGAAAAGATAGCCAACTCAGTTAAGAAGGGGATAAAACCTTTTATAGGTACATCAGGGAGCGAAGGAAGACCAAGGGAGGGATAGTGAGGCTTAATAAAGGGAGGGAGGGTGGGCAGAGGATGACTGTGAAAAGGCAGAGATACTAAACAAATATTTTTGCTCAGTATTTACAAATGAAGATGGGGAGGTACCTAAAACAAACAGTAGAAACACTCTGGATACAGAAGTTGATACCAGCCCATTTACAGAAGAAAGGGTTCTGAAAAGAACTCTTAAAACTGAAGGTGGACAAAGCAATGGGGTCTGATGGGATTCATCCCAGAATTTTAAAAGAACTAAGGGTAGAACTAGTGACACCACTGAATACCCTCTTTAACAAATCATGGGAGGATGGGGTGGTACCCGAGGACTGGAGGAGGGCAGATGTGATTCCCCTTCACAAAAGTGGGAGCAAGGCAGAAGCAGGAAACTACAGGCCTGTTAGTTTAACCTCAGTGATAGGGAAAATGATGGAATCACTTCTGAAGGAAAGAACTGTCAAGTATCTAGAGGCCAGAGGGGCACAGGACCCAAGGCAGCATGGATTCACAGCGGGAAGGTCATGCCAGACGAATCTGATAGATTTCTTTGACTGGGTGACCAAAGTAGTAGATCAGGGAGGGGCTGTGGACATGGCCTACCTAGACTTTAGCAAGGCATTTGACACAGTCCCGCACAAAAGATTAATATACAAATTAGCCAGCCTGGGAGTGGGTCCCAATATGACAGCCTGTATATAGAATTGGCTGGATAATAGGACACAGAGAGTAATAGTAAATGGAGTCCACTCTGAAGAAAGGGAGGTTACTAGTGGGGTACTGCAGGGTTCAGTATTAGGACCGGTCCTCTTCAATGTCTTTGTAGGCGACATTACAGAGGGACTGGAAGGAAAAATATGTCTCTTTGCAGATGACACAAAGATCTGCAACAGAGTTGATGCACAAGGTGGGGTGGAAAGCAAGAAGGGACTTGGCAAGGTTAGAGGAATGGTCAAATGTATGGCAGCTTAGATTCAATGCTAAGAAGTGCAAGGTAATGCACCTGGGAAACAAAAACCCAGGGGAAGAGTACACAGTGGGGGGTGAGATACTAACAACAACAAAAATGGAAAGGGACCTGGGGGTAGTCATATCAGATGACCTAAAGGTGGGCAAGCAATGTGAGAGGGCAGCAAGAAGGGCTGGGGGGATACTGGGATGCATAGGGAGAGGCATCACCAGTAGAAAACAGGAAGTTATTATCCCTCTGTACAGACAGCTGGTGAGACCCCATCTGGAGTACTGCGTGCAGTTCTGGAGACCCAATCTCTGCAAAGACATAGACAGGATGGAAGCTGTCCAGAGGAGGGCAACTAAAATGGTGCAGGGTCTGCACCAGAAGACATATGAAGAGAGAGACTTAGGAGCTTAATATGTATAGCCTCGAGGAAAGAGGGGGACATGATAGAAACTTTCAAGTACCTCAAGGAATCAACAAAGTCCAAGAGGGTAGCATCTTTCAAAAATGAGGTGTGCAAGAACAAGGGGCACAATTTGAAGATGAGGCGGCTCAGAGGTAATTTAAGAGGTATTTTTCACAGAGAGGTTGTGGATGCATGGAGCGGCCTTCCGGAGGAAAGTTGTGAGTCAAAAACAGTGGTGGAATTCAAGCATGCACGGGACAGTCATAAGACAATTCTAGGGTGTGGGGGTAGGAAGAAGTAGGCTGCTGGTTAACTAGGATCTGCGGCTTATCCATTAGGTAGGGAAATGGGCAGACTGGGTGGGCCAAGCGGTCCTTATCTGCTGTCAAATTCTATGTTTCTATGTTTCTATCCATGATGGTGGACTGAACAACCTTGCATTGACTGCTGCCCTGCCTGAGCCCGCTTTCACTGAGGAGCTACCTATCTAAATGCTGTAAGAAAACACTTATACCATCTTTTCCTCATAGGGGTATTGCAGCTGCTGAAGGAAACCTACCCTGCTTTGAGTTACTTCTCCTGCTTAACTGGTTTCCACAAGAGTATGTCCCAGCAAAGTAGGAGAAAATCTGCCCCATGAGAGACTGGCCATAAAAAAGAAGAAACATTTAACTATTCCGGTACCTGCTGCCACTACATCTGAGGTTGCCTCAGCTTTGTCTGAACCTTTGCCGATCCGTACACAACTTCAACAACAGAAGCTGAACTTGTTCCTAACTCCAACTACAATATTCACTGGCAAACCTTTGTTCCCCCATCCTGATTATCCAGCATCTCTCTTACTTGGCACCAGCTCCAAAGTTCAGGAATTACTCACAGAAACTGAACCAGAGGAATTGAATTATACAATGGCCGACAAGGAAGACCATCCTTCCCTGGAGAATATACCCATGGCAGAGCTTACCCGCCGTGTTGTTTCACTGGAGGATAGTGGAAATACTATAACTGTACCAGTTGATAAAACCTTAGACATTCAGGTTAATGTGTCTTACCAAGAATGATGTACTGTGGATGGGAACTCTGTAGTCACTTTTGCCTCAGAGCAGGTGAACCCGGTTCCCACTAAAGTAATATAAACAACACTGTGGGTGAACTGGGGGGTCCTGAAATACAGCACCTGAGATTATCACCACAGAAACACTTGGTTTCAAAATGAAATTAGAAATGAAATCAAAAGCAGATTTGCAACAATTACCATGACACTGTCCAATTTGTCAAAAGTTGTTTTGAACCTAACTGCTAAGATGGAAGCCCTCACTCTTCGCACTACAGAAATGGAACACAGGCTCGGAATAATTACGCAATAAGGCATGACCAAGGGTTATGTTAATGGTTTGTTAATCACCTTCTAGGGGTGTACTCTGGCACGAGGTGTAGCCGAGTGCCACATGCCCCTAGAGGGTGATTAACTGACCATTAACATAATCCCTGGGAGTGCCTTATTGCTATTATAATAAAAAATGTTTTTAAACAGTGTTAAACCTTGTTCAGCATATGGCTAAGCTCTACATGTATGTTAATAAAAGATTAACATAAGGCTGTTAGAATGTTTGCAGCCAATCAGAAAGTTCCATTTCTCAGACCCTTTTTATAATAGAAGATAAAATTGGCCCAATAAGGGATCTACAAAGGCAACATAATTCTCTGCTTCAGGAACTTAAAAATAAAATAACTGATATTGAAGATAGATGTTGCCATGAGAATGTAAACTTGATTGGCATACCTGAGGGGGCTGAGGGGCAAGGGGAAACCCGTACCAGTTTTTTAAAGGTCTTGACTGTTGCGTTAAATCGAAAATATCCTGAACAAAAAGTAACCTTGGACCGTGCACTTGCTCATCATGGGGGAGACTCCAGAATACATGATCCTTTTAAGGATAACAGAAAGCCCGCCAGAGCAGTTTTTATTAAGCCACATTATTACCAAGATCAAGAAACTATTTTACGGGCAACAAGAGTCAATAGTGGTTTGATCTATGAGCAATGGAAATTTTCTGCCTTTCCTAGTAATACTTTACAGACCAGAAGAACTTTTGATGGAGCTAAAGAACTTTTACTTAAGAAGGGCATCTGCTTTACCATGCTTCCACTGCACATCTTTGTTTCTTTGCACATGGAAAAGCAATGATTTTCACAAATCCAAAAAAAGCTGAAGCTTCCTTACTGCAGATGGATAAAATTGATACTCCCCTGAATACATCACAAAGCTAAAGCTGTTCTAACATCAACTCTATGGATCTAATGAAAAAAGTATTTGCAAAGCAATTGTAACCAATGGCAGACGAAGAAATAGTGTCTGATCCGATTCTGCTGGCCATAATTTACAATATAAAAGCCCCTTCCCTTTGTGGGGGGAGGTCGGCTGATTTAAACAGCTGATTTCTCCACAGGAACGTCAGTCACTACACTATGTGTCTGAAAACACGGGATGCCATAGGAAGCAATGTAGTATTAATGCTCTATTAATGGCATTTATTTTAGCAATGGACCAGTAGATCTAGAAAACTACAATTTGAACCTCATTTGTAGCCTGGCTTGATATATTACTTATACCACATACCACATGTGGTTGATTGGTAAACTAAGCCTTGTACTCATTTAGGCTCAGGATATCGGGGTCCAGCAGTCAAATCGTCGGAACACAGCACATCCATTGGGATAGACAAATTGGGAGGGGGACCCACAGATACTTGGGGTAGGTCAGGATGGGTGGGTTAGCCGGGTTGTACTCACATTGGTGTCGTCTTTACACTGGTGTTTTCTTTTTTCAAATGAGGCCTTCTTGTTCATGATAACACCGATCATTTGAAACTTCTCTACAATTTGATAATAATGTGGGTTTTTAATGGGGTTATGGGTTTATTTGATAACATGTTTTTTGTTGCACAAATATAGAAATAAAGGAGTGGGGGATGGGTTGGGAGTGGATTGTTACTGATAATAGGATTTTTCATGATATATATGCTCACTTATCCATACCATATTGAACTTATGGTGGCGCACATTGATCATGTTATAGCTTATAGGCTGGTTACATTGTTTAAACTCATTGGAGGCTTCATGTTTACGGAAACATGTACATCTCAGCTACCATTTATTTTGAAATTCATTTATGACTCATCTAATTAAGTGTACTAGCTGGAATGTGAAAGGTCTGCAGGACCGCCTTAAAACTAAGAAAATCTTCAATTACCTTGATAAAATCTGTACTAATTGTGCCCTCTTACAAGAGACCCATTTAATTAATTTATTTATTTAGTTTTTGTTGACCGAGAACGAGGACTAGACAATTATTTGCCTATTTTCAGCCTCATCCCAGGGGAGAGGGATATAGATGGATGCCAACTGAACGTGAACCATATTTTTAGGCTGTTGGTGGTATTTTTAGTGAATGGCGGAAATTTGGCCAGGACACCAGGGAAATTCCCCTACTTTGCCAGTAGGGGGATTGCTGATCAGGGAGTTAGAGGAGCCAGAAGCAGATCAGGCAGTGAACTGGATGGCTGGGAAGCACCCTGTGGGGGGTGGCCAACATAGCGCCCCTGAGGTTGCATCCTCAACAGCTTTGGAAGCAAGAATTATGGAGAGAGAATCTGAAGCAGAAATAGCAACAAATCAAGACAATATCCATCTTCAAGAGGCAGAAAGGCAGCTAGAAAGGACTGCCTCCAAACAAAAAGCAGAACTCATGGCTCAACTTGCAAAACTAGAGAAGGCTTATACTACACAAAGGCAACAACTCCTACAAAACAAAAACTTGAATGGAAATACCAGCAAAATGAGTACTCGCAGTGGGAAAGCACAATTGACATCGAAAATCTTTGTATTCGGGGCTGATAACCCTCTGGAACCAAATGGATCAAACATGCAGCATAATCCTCCCCAAATGGAGTTAGACACAGACTGGACAGCTAGCAAAGCGCTTGAAGGAGCAGGCTGGGTCCAGCACACAAATGGGTCCTGGATTCCAGACCCAGGGATCCCACTTCCAGGGTCTGAATGCGGGGAGGCGCAAATCAATGATGCGAAAGAAAGTGGCCAGGCATTGCTGCAAACAAAAAATCTGCCTACATCCATGACAAACCCGCAAAACCCTCAACTAGAAGCAGTTCAGGACGTGCACATGAGCACAGCTACAGACAACAACTAAACACTGTTGGAAACAGCGACTACAAGATCAGAGCTCAGGGGAGTTCACCTAAACAATGAGCAGGCACCAGCAGGCTCTTTGTAAAGCACAACAACAGAAAACCAACAGAAAAGAAGAGGCAGATCAAATGAAAACGGGGCCCTGTACTTCACAATAAGGTATTTCATATTCACCTCTAGGGTCATCTTCCGAGATATGCTTTGAAGCTCTTACATATATGGTGCCACCACCTATAAATAGTAATTAAGAAAGAGTTAATTACAATGAAACAAGAGATCACCCAAATAACTTAGGTGATACCCCCACTGAAAATGATAAGTCAGAAGAGACTTTTACTGAACAAGTGACATTTGCAAGACTTAAAAAAAAAAAAACTCTTCAGCAAGCCAAGAGAAGACATGCGGTTAGGATAAGGTACATTGGAGGCCTACAGTTACCTCCTGACAGGTTTTATGTGGGGAGACAGTTATTAAAACAGGATATGGGCTTCACACCAACAGAGGTATATGCCTTGATTGATGCACCAGGGGAAGCAACATTTGATTGAAGTTTCAGGTCTTCCTCCTTTCTTGATAGATTTTGGCTTCTGTATAATGGTCACAAAAACACACCCCTATGGGCCCCCTTTCAAGCTATCCCACTCACCAAACCCACGTCTAAGATTATAACCATTTTATTTAGAAAAGAGGGAGTAAACATTACAGATATTGTGTATTGGTAAGGGACAAAATGTGATGTGCAAGATACACCAGAACCTATAGTTGATGAAGAAGGATTTTGGACAGGAGGCTGAAGAGTTAAAGTAAAATTATGTCAAGATGATTCAGGGGTTAAGCACCTCCCCAATTGGTTCTATCTAGGTAAAGACAAAGAGGTATTATTTTACCAAGGGCAGCCTAGACAGTGTTACAAGTGCGGTTCTCACAGGCACTTAAGTAATAATTGTGAGGTGCAGAGATGCTTACATTGTGGAAGTGTGGGGCATACAAGTGCTAGGTGCACGGAACCCCCAGTGTGACATTTATGCAAGGAAGTAGGTCACTCTATCTTTTCTTGCCTTTGGGCCTTGCATAACAATGTGAATGGGGATTTCGCAGAACAAGATTTTTATATTAACAGGGCTACCTGACAGGGGTCATCATCCCCCCAAAGAAAGCAGAGGAGACAGACTCAGGTACCCAGCACATCTGGACAAGAGGCACAGCAACCCCCGCCAGGGGACACAGGACCAGAAACAAGACAGGAGACTCAAGACAGGAAGACAGAGAGTAACACACAGAACCACATACTCAGAACACACAATCAGGAACTTCTGAGATGGAAAGGCCACCTCCCCCACCCCCACCACACACACAAGCAGGGACTTCAGATATGAAAATGCCACCTCCCCCACCCCCACCACAAACAGGTGCAGCTTTTCAAATAGTATGCTCCAAAACACGCGTAGAGGGACAACAACATGAGGAAGAGATACCACTACAAAACAAATACGAGGCCCTACTATAGGAAGACACAGAGATGGGAGAAGACTCAGAAGGGACACCTGAACACTCTTCTAGTAAAGGGAGAGTTTTGGAACCAGAAGAAAACACTTGTCAAGTAGCAGGGAAGGTTAAAAAAAAGAGACACATGGGAACAAGGTATAGTTTAAGGAAAAAAAAACCCAGACTGAAGTAAACCCTGATGACCTATGACTTATGCTTAGCATCGCTTAATGTGAATAGCTCAAAATCTGAAAAGAAAATGAAATCAACTTTTCAGTATTTTAATCTTGACCACTATAACATAGTACTGTTTCAAGACACGCAGCTGTTCACAAGAACAGAAATACAGAAAGCTAGTGCAAATTGGATTGGTGGACCTTCCTACTGGTCAGTAGGGGAAGATGCATGTAGTGGGGGGGGGGTGCATCAATAAGCCACTGATAAAGGTAACTAGAGGACTGGATGTACTACCAGGCAGGGCTATGCTGATCAATTTTATTTTAGAACAACAACATCTTAGGCTAGTTAATGTGTATGCTCCCCAGGAAAGGGCAAAAGAACTCAACTATTTAACCTAATACAGCCATATGTATTAAAAGCACATGCAGTACTGTGGGGAGGAGACTTTAATTGTAGCAGACTAAAACAAGATAGGGGTCTCAAAACAGACAAAACCTTTTGTAATGCAGTTCTTTTAAACAGAATAATCATTCAGACCAAATTAATAGACATTTTCCACAACAACCACCCTTTCACACAATACACATATTTTAGGGGAAACCTCAAAACTAGAATTGGCTATTGGTTCACATCACCATAAGTCCCTATACAGCAATCAAGAGTACACCTGGTTGCAACATCAGATCACATGTTATTAGAAATAAGATTATCGGGGGCTCTAATGAGCTGCTAACTGAGCGGACCTGTTCTGACCTCGTTCCTCACTGCCGTTTTTTTTAAAGTAATTAAATTAAAAGATTTGCCTCAAATTTCGGTCAGAAGATATACAGACTGAGTGGCAAACACATCATGGATGAATACCTGACCTCAAATGTGAGTAAAAGGCAGTGACTCACTGGGAAAGCCAGAAAGAAGCAAACGGCTGGCGAGCATGGAGAAAGCACGGGCCCGATTTCACTGTCAGTGGCAGAAGTAAGTGCACTAGGCTTGGAACTCACAGACCAGGTCCTTGTGGTGCTGGAACCTTGTTTGTGCAAACTAGAAACAAAAACAGATTATAAGCTGCAAGAGGCCCTCACCCAGCAAACGGCACAGGCATTGCGAATTGCAGAAGCTGAAGATCGTATTTCTTATGACTTCAGTCCCAGGACAGGCAGCAAAAGGAGCTGAAAGAGTTCAAAGAGGCCTTTGATTAACAGGAAAATTACCATCACAGGCTGAATCTGCGCCTAAGGGGCTGCCGGAGGGAAGAGAAGGAGCAGATGTCATGGGGTGCTGTGCTGCAACTCTGCTGAAACTGCTGGGACTAACACCAAAGAATGACCGGTTTAAAATGGAGAGGACTCACAGAGCAGTGATGCCTAGGCTACTGGCAGATCAGCCACCTAGGCAAGTGATAATGAGATTTCATAACTTTCAGGATAGAGAAGCAGTGCTGCGAGCATATAGAGAAAAAGGCCCAGTAGTCTATGAGGGACATAGGCTTTTCATATCGCAGGAGTATTCTGCCAAATTATTGAAAAGACGGAAGCTGTTCAATGCGAAAATGGCCAAGCTGCAAGAACTGAACGTGGAACATTTTATGGTTTATCCTGCCACACTCAAAATCCGATATGAAGGAGCTGTGTATTCGTTTTGGGAGGTGGGCCAAACTGACACTTTCATTAGAGACCTGCAGAAGAAAGTTGGGTGAGGAGCATTGGAAGTTGGAGGTCAGATGGTCGAGAAAGTTAAGTTGAGATCTATTGCATTTTTATTTTACTTTATGCCTGTTTCCCAAGATGGGCCACAGCCTGGGTTTGTATGAACATTCCCCACCCTGATTGGAGTTAAGAGAGGAGGAGAAGAACCGTGTTTGGGAATGTCTGGGAACATTTGCAGAGGGACTTGCTAAAGGGACATGGACAATATTTGGCCCTGCAGGGCCATAGGTAACAGCAGCCCACATGAGGAGGACTTGAAATTCAGATGGGGGATGGGCCATGAGGGCAGGGAGGGAGCAGGGCGTAGCGTTCACATGTCGCCTTGTTCCTCACCCTAGCCTTGACCTGCAGGAATGTCCCTCTCAGTTGGTCTGCATAACAGACATTTTAAGGATTTGACATGGGATGATGAAGACTATTGAACTATTTTTTGGACTTGCTCGATCTGGGGTTGGGCGGGAAAAAGGAAAGAAGTGTTGTGTGGGAGAAGATGGCAGCCTTGAAGGGGGAATGGGGAATGTTGGGTATAGAAATATGGTTCAGGTTGTTGGTTAAAATCTTATGGGGCTACAGTAAGTTGGGACCTTGCCTCTGTGGTACAGGTTAAGTTAGGGGCACTCTGAGGTAGTTATGAGCTGGTGGGAAGGAGGCAGGGGAGACATGTTCTTCGAGTTGGATTGGGAAGACACTCATGCATATTCAGTGAGTTAGTGTCATGGTTATAATTGTAGTAGGGTTCTGGGCAGGGTGGGGGCAGGGGAAAGTTGGGTTGGGGACAAGTTTAGTTGCTACATGGGGAAGGGAGGAGGGAGGAAGATAGGGCATCAACACAGCAATATATGGGAGTAAGTTCTTATGGGAGGGGAGGGAGGGTGGCTGAGGGTATACCATGGATATGAAGTAGGAATAAGGAGAAAGAGGAGGGAGGGGGGATGGGGAGCGGGTACATGTTTATATGTTATGAATGATAAGGGGGAAGGTTGTGGGATAGGGGAATTTAGAATAAGTTGTTATTGTCACTGTGTTTTACCTTGTTCATCTTTGTATGAATACATCCATTTTAGGTGCACAAAGTAGATCAGGCAGGTGGACATAAGGGAGGAAATGATCATGGTGAGTATGTTGGCCTGCCCAAAGATAAATCAATCTACACGGGTTCTGGAGATGGGTACAGGGAAAATGAATGGAATGGCAACATGTCTAAATTAAGGATCCAACTGTATTAACATGGAGTGTTAGGAGATAGCCACCTTAGTGGAGTGTCACGGGCTCCTGACAGCAATGAAAAGGCAGGGGACACAGGTGGCCCTGCTTCAGGAGACTCATCTTACGGATCTTGAGCATGCAAAACGTGCACGTGGGTGGGTGGTTAAAGATTTTGCAACATCATACTCCTCACATAAAATAGGAGCTGCAATCTTATTGCACAAAACTCTCCTGTTTCAAGTTAAGCGGGTGGTGAAGGATCCAGAAGGGGGCAGATATGTATTTGTTATAGGGGAGTTGTATAGTGAAATGGTTACATTTGGTAGTATTTATACCCCAGCATTCTATGACACGAATTTCTATGGTACACTCCTCTCCTTGCTAGTCAAGGAACAATTCCCGAGGCTCATAACGGGAGGAGACATCAACTGTACCATGGACCCCCTCCTGGATCATTCGGGGAGCTAGGGTAGGACATGGGAGGCAATAAAACAATGGCAGATGGGTATGCTGGAGTTGGTGGATGGGTGGCATGCTACAAATCCAGGAGCACGTGAATACACATTTTATTCAAACCCTCATTGTACTTGGTTGCGTCTTGATTACATCTATGTGCCCAGAAAGTGGTACACAAGAGTGCAAAACATCAAACACAGTCCCATACACATATCAGACCATACGGTGGTTATTTTGGTGGTCACTGTGGGGGAACAGAGAGAGGGGCCTCTCCATGGAAGTTCCCAACTGATTTGCTGGGAGATAAAAAGTTCAGAGAATTTCTAGAGAACCAGTGGAAGGTATATATAGGTGTGAATGTGAATTCCCCCACTCCCAAGGCCACAGTTTTGGACACTGGAAAAGCGTATATGAGAGAGATGATTATTAGCTACATGTCTAAGGTTAAGAAACAGACAGGAGAAGAGGTTGAAGCTAGAAACCTGCCTAAAAGAATTGGAGAGAAGAGCGGTGGGGGGGGGGCAAGGAGGGGCTTGGAGGTTACCGGAAAGGCTCTGAATTTGTTGCTATGGGGAGAATCCAGGAAATCCTGGATGTTTTGCAAAAACAAATGTGTGAATGGGGGAATTAACCCGGCCCGTTTCTGGTTCGTCTGATTCGGGGAGGGAAATACCCTATGCATATCACAGGTATTAAGGACAAGGGAGGTACACTTCATAGGGAAAACCAGAAGGTAAGGGAGTGTTTCCAGGCTTTTTATGGAAAACTATACCAGATGGAGAGTGGGGGGCAGGTGGGACTAGCCAAGGCCTTCCTAGATAGTATAACAATGCCAAAAGTAATGAGGGAACAAAGAGACCCCCTTAATCAGGCAATTAAGAGGGTGGAGGTTTTGAGGGCTATCCAAGGGCTGAAAGGGGGTAAAGCAAATGGCCCAGATGGCTTCCCACAGACTACTATAAGAGCATAGCAAACCAACTGACTGGTCCCTTATCTGAGACTTTTCAACAGCCGGGGGGGGGGGGCTTGGAGCTCCTTGTAACGTTCGTTTTTTGATGCAGTAATATGCCTGATCCCTAAACCAGCAAAGGATTCGACAGAGTGTGCATAGAGCTAGTAGCTTTGATGGAAGATGAACAATTGGGTATTGTGGAAGTCACGGAAACATGGCACACGGAGAACCATGACTGGGATGTCAACATACCGGGGTACACAGTCTACAGAAGGGACAGGGAGGGTAAAAGAGGAGGTGGAGTAGCTCTATACATAAGGGAAGGGATCAAAGCTACAGAACTAAAAAGTAAAGGGGGAGGACAAGAGGCACTCTGGGTCACCTTGGAGACAGGGAATAGCATCACAATCCGCTGGGGGTTCTGCGACCCCCATCTCAGGAGGAAAATGGACAAGAAAATGATGAGGACATTCTCAAAATGGCTGAAAAAGGGCGATACTCTTGATGGGGGACCTGAATATGCAAGATGTTAACTGGATGACATGTACTGCAGCTTCATCCAAGAGCAGGGTCATTCTTGGTGCCCTGCAAGGGAGACCTTAGACAGCTTAGTGTTGGAACCCACTGGGGAGCAATACTAGACCTGGTACTCTCAAATGGAGAGAGGATCACAAATTTAGAAGTCAGTAGGCATCTGGGAACAAGTGACCACTGTACAGTGTGCTTCACAATAAGCACAACCATGGAGACGAGCCATACAAAAACAAGCATACTGGACTTTAGAAGGGCTGACTTTGGCAAAATGGGTGAATACCTGAGGAATACACTAGCAAACGGCCAAGAAGGAGGGGTGGAAGAACAATGGAGAAAAATCAAAACTGCCATCATAGAGGCAACAAGTCTTTGTGTGAAACAGATAAAGAAAACAAAGCGGAGTAAAAAACCACTATGGATCTCAAAAGAGGTGGCATGGAAGGTTAAGGAGAAAAAGGCTGCATTCAAAAAGTATAAGGAATCACAGAAGGAGCATGACAGGGAACTGTATCAATTAAAGCAGAAAGAAGTGGGGAAGGCAGTCAGAATAGCAAAATCCCAAACTGAGGAAAAAATAGCCATTTCAGTTAAGAAGGGGGATAAAACCTTTTATAGGTATACATTAGGGAGAATAGGAAGGTTAAGGGAGGAATAGTGAAGATTAATAAGGGAGAGGGGAGGTGGGCAGAGGGAGACAGTGAAAAGGCAGAGTTACTGAATGAATACTTTGCTCAGTATTCACAAAAGAAGACGAGGAGGAGTTACCTAAACCAGACAATAGAAGCACTCTGGGTAGGGGGGTTGACACCAGTCCATTTACAGAAGAAGAGTCCTGAAAAGAACTCTGAACTCAAGGTAAGACAAAGCAATGGGGCCTGATGGGATTCACCCCAGAATCCTAAAAGAACTAAGGGAGGACCTAGTGACACCACTGACCACACTTTTTAACAAATCATGGGAGGATGGGGTGGTACCTGAGGACGGAGCAGGGCAGATGTGATTCCCCTTCACAAAAGTGGGAGCAAGGCAGAAGCAGAAAACTACAGACCTGTAAATCTGACCTCAGTGGTGGGGAAAATGATGGAATCATTTCTGAAAGAAAGAATTGTTGAGTACCTAGAGGGCAGCGGGGCACAGGACCCAAAGCAGCATGGATTTACAGCAGGAAGGTCATGTCAGATGAATCTAATAGATTTCTTTGACTAGGTGACCAAAGTAATAGACCAGGGAGGGGCTGTGGATATGGCTTCCTAGACTTTAGTAAGGCATTTGACACAGTCCCAAGACAAAAGATTGATAACTCAAGTTAGCCAGCCTGGGAGTGGGTCCCAGGTGGTAGCCTGGGTAGCAAACTGGCTATACAACAGGACACAGAAGGTAATAGTGAATGGAACACATTCCAAGAAAGGGGGTCACTAGTGGAGCAATTAGATTAGTACTAGGTCCAGTCCTCTTTAACATCTTTATAGTGACATTGCAGAGGGTCTGAGGGAAAGGTATGCCTCTTTGCAGATGACACAAAGATCTGTAACAGAGTTGATACACAAGGGGGTAGAAAGGATAAGCAGGACTTGGCAAGGTTGGAGGAATGGTCAGACATATGGCAACTTAGATTCAACACAAAGAAGTGCAAGTAATGCACCTGGGAAACAAAAACCCAGGAGAAGAGTACACAATAGCAGGGGAGGTACTAACAACAACAAAAATGGAAAGGGATTTGGGGGTAGTGATATCAGATGATCTAAAGGTGGGTAAGCAATGTGAGAAGTTAGTAAGGAGAGCCAGGGGGATACTGGGATGCATAGGAAGGGGCATCACAAATAGAAAAAGGGAAGTGGTTATCCCTCTGTACAGACAGTTGGTGAGACCCCATCTGGAGTACTGTGTGCTGTATTGGAGACCTCATCTATGCAAGGACATAGACAGGATGGAAGCAGTCCAGAGGAGGGCAACTAAAATGGTGCATGGTCTGCATCAGAAACCATATGAAGAGAGACTGAGAGAGCTTAATATATATACCCTTGATGAAAGGAGGGACGAGGAGACATGCTAGAAACGTTCAAGTACCTCAAGGGAATCAACAAAGTCCAGGAGGGTAGCATCTTTCAGAAAAAGAGATGTGTAAGAACAAGGGGGCACAATTTAAAGATAGAAGGGGGACGGCTCAGGGGTAATGTGAGGAATTTTTTTTTCACGGAGAGAATGGTGGATGCATGGAACCGCCTTCCTGGGGAGGTTGTTGGGTCTAAAACAGTGGGGGAATTCAAACATGCATGGGACAGACATAAAACAATTGTGGTGGGGGTGGCAGGAAGTAGGCTGTTGGTTAACTAAAATCTGCAGCTTATCTAGTAGGTAGGGAAATGGGCAGACTGGGTGGGCCAAGTGGTCCTTATCTGCCACCAAAGTCTATGTTTCCATGTTTCTTATAGGCCAAATTTACTGTTGATTTGTAATCTTAAAATATTGGCAAAGACTTTGGCTGCTAGATTGGAGTTAGTGCTGCCGGAGATTATTCATCCAGACCAGACCGGGTTTATAAAGGGACGCCTCTCATACCGTAATGTTTGCTGGCTGTTAAATGTGGTGTGGAGAGTGAACCAGGTGAGGGAAGATACATATATAATCTCCATGGATGCAGAAAAGGCATTTGATTGGGTGGAGTGGGGGATACCTATTTGAGGTGTTGGCCCGGCTTGATCGGGGTGAAACATTCATGGGGTGAGTGCAGGTGATGTATAGATCCCCAAGGGCTCAGGTGCTCATGTATGGCACACTTTTCGGAAGGTTGGATTTAACTAGGGGCACTTGGCAGGGGTGCCCCCCCCCCGCTTTTTGCTGTGGCAGTGGAACCACTGGCGCTGGCGATGTGGCAATGTGAGGAGATCAGTAGGGTGAAGGGAGCATCAGGCAGGCAGCATAAAATTACTTTATTCATTGATGATATGCTGTTTGTGAGGAACCCGGATACCTCCATGCCCCCATTATTGAGCCTATATGACCACTTTACACAATTTTCAGGATATAAGATAAATCTGGATACATCTGAATTACTGGGGTTACCTGGGGGTTCAGATAGGGAGGGGACATGGGGGCTAAAGATAGTTGGTTAGAGTTTCACGTAGTTGGGCATCAAGGTGGGCAAGTCATTGGTATCTCTATATGAATTGAATTACACCACCTTTATCCAGACCATAGAGGCTGATCTACAGAGGTGGGCCCCCTTCCCATGTCTTGGTTGGGAAGAGTCAGTTTGATCAAAATGAGCATCCTTCCCAGGATCTTGTATAGCAAGCAAATGGTGCACATTGGATTGACAAAGTGGGGTATTAAAAGACTAGAGGAGGCCTTCACCTCCTTCATTTGGCAGGGAAAGAGCTCAAGAGTGAGTCTGCAGAAACTAAAGGCAGCAATAGCTAGGGGAGGGCTGAATTTACTGGATCTCCGAAATTATGTTTTATCTATACAGCAGAGAGATATTAGTGACTGGGTACATAAACTGAGGGTAGCTAGTTGGGTGGACCTGGAACAGTTAGGATGCCAAGGCAGGATTACAGCGTATCCAGATAAGAGAGGGCATAGAGCATATCGGGCACAGGAGGAGCGGAACCCACTGATACTAGCAGTTCTAGATGGATGGGGTCAACTTATGGAAAGTAGGGACATAAAGGGAGTGGATACACTGTTGTTACCAATCTCCAGGAACCCTTTCTTTTTGCCAGGCCTAGAAGACCCAAAGTTTAGGGCATGGGAGGAGAAAAGAATACGGACTGTCGGGTGTCGGGGACCTCTGTGTGGGAGGCAGTTTATGTTCATTCGCTGAAATACAACAGGGCCTGGGCTTGGAGAAAGGTCACCTCTTCAGATACTTTCATGTTTAGGCATATGTTACAGGGCTGGACAGATGAGGAAATGGGATTCAAGAGATGGGGAAAATGGAGTTCTTAATAACTCAGGCCAAAAAGGATCCCAAGGGCTTCATATGGAAGGCCGCAAAGGAAGGAAAACAAAATACCCCTGACCTAACTCTCAAAACCAAGGGATTGTGGGAAAGAGACCTGGGGTTTCGAATAAAAGAAAATAACTGGAAAATGCTTTTAACTATGCCCATGGGTATTGCAATAGGTTCAAAGAAGCTTTTTATAAGTTTGTTCATAGACTTTATTGCCTACCAGCCATAGTGCATAAATTCTACCCAGCAATCTCCTCTCAGTGTGGTAGGTGTGAGCAAGAAGAGGGAACATATTTCCATTATTTCTGGGCATGTCCAATATTAAAATGTTTCTGGAGGATGATAATATCAGAGGTGGGGAAGATGATGGGCAGAATGTTGACACTGGATCCTTTGGTATGTCTATTTGGGATAGAGAATGGAGGAGAGGGGGAATGGAACCTGCTTCCAAGGAGGGCGAGGGTTCTACTCATATTGGCCAGACACTACATCCAAAACATGTGGATCTCAAATGTAACCCCCACAGTACAGCAGTGGCAGGTACTATCTATCCAGACTTCAGCCCTACAGAAGCTCACATAGACGATTAGGGGGGAGGATAGAAGGATTCCTCTGAAGTTGGGCACCATATCTAGATAACTTGAGCCCAGTTGAGGCTCTGATATTATGGGAAGGTTTGGATGCCTAAGAAAGAAACAGAATATCTTACTTTGAGTGGGAGCTCTTGCAGCAGTCTATCACAATAAGGACTATGCCACAGGCACTAGGATCCACCGGAAAACTTCGCAGCCAGCAGTACCCAGCAGGGACCGCTCCTCACGTCGGCTCCGACCTGACGTCAGCCCTGAGATCAAAGGTGGACCCAGATCCACCCCAGTTCTTTTCCAGCCGCGTCCCAAGCACGTGAAGAGTTCTTCAGGCTTGGCTTGCCTGTACCAGCTAAAAAACTTCGGGTTTTTCAGCCTTTTTCTACAAATTCTTCAACTTTTTCGATGGGTTTTACTCACCAACATATGTCTTCACTATCCTCTGTCTCCTCATCGGGACCCCACGTCAACAAGTGCGGTTTTGGCCGCCAGATACCATCCAAGGATGGCCACATGAAGTGCATCTTTTGCCTGGGGTCTGAGCACGACACCGCGGCCTGTTCGTCCTGCCAGAAATTTACCAGCCGGTCCAACAGGGATTTAAACAGATGCTCACGCGAGCGGCGCGAGCGTGGGGGCGCGTCTCAGCATGCTGAGACACGTGGAGACACACGCGTCTAGTGCGTGTTTGCGTGAAGCAGTGGCAGTGTGCAGAAGATTCTGTATAGTTTTCTCTGAAACTTAAGCAGTTTTGAGTATAAAATGATGACAGAAGAGGTGAGGATATCTAGTTTTGTGACTTCAATTTTGACAACAGAGGGAGACTTGCTGATTGGATGTAAGGGATGTAGAATGTACAAAATTGTAGAGCTGGGGACTAACAATAGTAGCTATGAATATGAAAAATGTGAGCAAAATGAAGAATTACATAAGAATTTGGGAATGGTTACCGAAAGGTTAGTGAAATTAGAAAGGAGTTAGGGGGTGTTAACAGAAAAGATTCAAATACTTTCCAGTTTAAACGTAAATGAGGAGGCTAAGGGAAAAGTAAGTTTAGAAAAGGAATATGGGAAAAGGAAATCAAGATTTGTTGAAAATGAACAAAATTCTGGTAATCTTTATGAGAATAAGAAAGCTAAAAGAAAAACGTAGGGGTCAAAGTCCTTTTAAATCAGTTCCAACAGAGCTAAGGAAGGAAAAGGAGGTAACTATTAATTGTAATACTGAGGTTGTAGGGCAGGTTGAGACTGAAATATAAATATAAATGATTTTGTTGCTAATATAACAGAAGGAATAACAATAACAAATAGATTTGATGTGCTAGGGGAAATAAACCAATCTACTATAATGATAGATGGTGGAAATGAAAATAATGATCACATGGAGGAGGGAGGGGTGGTCAGTTCAAGGCAGGCTATAGTTATTGGTGATTCCATCATTAAGTATACTGATCAGTATATTTGTAAACATGACAAAGCAAATAGAATGGTCAGTAGTTTCTCAGGTTCAGGGGCTATAGATTTGTATAACATGGCCAACAATATATTTAAAGGGGCTGGGGGAACATCCATTGGCAGTGATTCATGTGGGCATAAATGATATTATGAGAAAAACTCTGCCTGAGATGCAGAAGGATTACAGTAAGTTAGTGGAGAAATTAGAAGAGAAAGGTTGTGAAATAATGATTTTGGAGATACTTCCTGAACCCAGGGCTAATTTTTACAAGGTAAAAAGGTTTGCACTGGCAAATAAATGGCTGTATAAATGGTCCAAAGATAGGAACTTTCAATTTATTAAACATTATGGAACTTTTGATGGAAAAAATGATTTGTATTGTAAAGATGGGTTGCTTCTGAATTTTAGAGGAAGTAGAATTTTGGGAATGAGATTACGTCAGGTAATAGAGAATTGTTTAAACTAAAAATGAAGGGGATGAGGGGAAATGATGGGGTTCGAAACGCTCCTGTGGCAAAAAAAGAAAATAATAGGTTATCTGGAATAAAGACCATGTTTTGCAACACCAGAAGTTTAAATATATCACGTATGGGAGAGTTGGAGGGTCTAATTATAAATGAGTGTTTGGATTTGATAGGAATAGTAGAAATATGATGGGATAATGAAAGTGAGTGGTTACAATATATTCCAGGATATAGAGTGTTTAAAAGAAATAGAGAGGGGAGAAGAGGTAGTGGTGTGGCTCTTTTTGTTAGAGAAGGAATAGAAGTTAGGGAATTAGAACAATGTGATTACCCGGAAATTGAAAATGTTAGTATTGAATTGTTGGGGATAAAGGGAAAAAAATGTAGAGTCTCTGTCTTTTATAGGGCTCCTGATGTTGGTATGGAAGAAACTGAGGCATATATTAAAGACATTGTAAATCAGGCCGGGATAACTAACATTATCCTCATGGGGATTTGAACATGCCCAACTCTTGAGTGGGGGAAAAAAACAAAACAATCTGGTAATCATTTAGGATGTAGAGTCCATGAGGAGCTGAGTTCAGGTGGCATTAAGCAATGTATAAAAGAGGCCACTAGAGGCAATAATATCTTAGACATTTTATTGACTAACATCCCTGATGTAATAAAGAATGTTAGTATTCTACCTCAGTTAGGCAACAGTGATCATAAGTCTATTATGTTTATAATGGATTGGGCACCTAAACCAGCTAAGGGAAATACAGTGCAGTATTTATACAAAAAAGGAAATTATATAGCCATAAGACAGGAATTGGTAGGTATCAACTGGGAAAAAGAGTTTGAAGGTTTAAATATGGAAGAATCTTGGAATTATTTCTTGAATATATTCAATAAATTGAAAAAAACCTACATCCCTTGTAGAAAGGTTTATAATCACAAGGGTAAAAAGCCACCATGGCTGAATAAGAAAATATTAAGAATGTGTAGGAAAAAGAAAATAATGTTTAATAAAATGAAAACTAATGGATTAGAAAGATCTAAACAGAGCTATAGGAAAGCATTGAATAAATTAAAGAAAGAAATAAGAAATGCTGAGAAAGGCTTTGAATTTAGATTAGCTGTTAATAAAGATAAAAAAAAGGTTTTTTTGCATATGTAAATAGCACAAAGGGTATTAGGGGGACAGTTGGACCTTTAAGTATAAATGGAGTCATGATCTCTGAACCTATAGATATGGCCAATGAATTCAGTAGAAGTTTTGGAGCAGTGTTTAAGAAGAATGAAGTTAATATTGAAAGGCGTAATATGGGAAACTGTAATTTGGATCCCCAAAATTTTATAACTGTAGAGAGGGTATCAAAAAGAGTAGGGAGATTAAAGCAGGATGGGATGGCTGGACCAGATGGTATCCACCCATATTTTGTTAAGGAATTGAGTGATTTAATGATACCTATTATTACTATACTAGGTCAAAAATCTTTAAGTGATGGTGAGGTGCCTGAAGAGTGGAGGTTGGCACATGTTGTTCCTATATATATAAGAAGGGAATAAGGAGTGATGCAGGGAATTATCACATAGAAACATAGACTTTGACGGCAGATAAGGACCGCTAGGCCCATCTAGTCTGCCCATTTCCCTACCTACAGGATAGGCCGCAGATCCTAGTTAACCAACAGCCTATTTCTTCCTACCCCCCACAAGAATTGCCTTATGTCTGTCCCATGCATTTTTGAACTCTCCCACAGTTTTAGACCCCACAACCTCCTCAGGAAGGCTGTTCCATGCATCCACTACCCTCTCTGTGAAATAATACTTCCTCACATTGCCCCTGAACCGCCCTACTTCTATCTTTAAATTGTGTCCTCTTGTTCTTGCAAGTCTCTTTTTCTGAAAAATGCTACCCTCTTGGACTTTGTTGATTCCACTGAGGTACTTAAAAGTTTCTACCATGTCCCCCCTCTCCCTTCTTTCCTCAAGGGTATACATATTAAGCTCCTTTAGTCTCTCCTCATACGGCTTCTGTTGCAGACCCTGCACCATTTTAGTTGCCCTCCTCTGGACTGCCTCTATCCTGTCTATGTCCTTGCGGAGATGGGGTCTCCAGAACTGGACACAGTACTCCAGATGGGGTCTCACCAACTGTCTGTACAGAGGGATAACAACTTCCTGTTTTCTGCTGCTGATGCCTCTCCTATACATCCTAGTATACCCCAGCCCTCCCTACTGCCTTCTCACATTGCTTGCTAACCTTAAGGTCATCTGATATGATTACCCCAGGTCCCTTTCCTTTTGTTGTTGTTACTACTTCCCACCCATTTGTGTATTCTTCCCTGGTTCTTGTTTCCCAGGTGCATTATTTTGCACTTCTTTGCATTGAATCCTAGCTGCCATACTCTGACCATTCCTCCAACCTTGCCAAGTCCCTTTTCATCCTTTCCATGCCTCCTTGTGTATCAACCCTGTTGCAGATTTTTGTGTCATCTGCAAAAAGGCATACTTTTCCTTCCAGTCCCTCTGCAATGTCACTGATGAAGACATTAAAAAGGACTGGACCCAATACTGAACCCTGCGGTACCCCACTAGTAACCCCCCTTTCTTCAGAATGGACTCCATTTACAATTACCTTCTGTGTCCTGTTGTCCAGCCAATGTTTTACCCAGGCTACCACCCTGGGTCCTACTCCCAGGCTGGTTAATTTGACTATTAATCTTTTGTGTGGGACTGTGTCAAATGCCTTGCTAAAGTCTAGGTAGGCCATGTCCACAGCCCCTCCCTGGTCTACTACTTTGGTCACCCAGTCAAAGAAATCTATTAGATTCGTCTGACATGACCTTCCCGCTGTGAACCCATGCTGCCTTGGATCCTGTGCTCCACTGACCTCTAGGTACTCAACTATTCTTTCCTTCAGAAGTGACTCCATCACTTTCCCTACCACAGAGGTCAGACTGACAGGTCTGTAGTTTCCGCCTCTGTCTTGGTCCCACTTTTGTGAAGGGAATCACATCCGCCTTCCTCCAGTCCTCGGGTACCACACCATCCTCCCATGATTTATTAAAGAGTAGCCAGTGGTTTCACTAGTTCCTTCCTTAATTCTTTTAGAATTCTGGGGTGAATTCATCAGGACCCATTGCTTTGTCCACCTTCAGTTTTAGGAGTTCTTGCAGAACCCTTTCTTCTGTGAAAGGACTGGGATCGACCCCCTATCAAGAGTGCTTCTGTTAATTGGATTAGGCACGCCCCCTCCTCTTTTGTGAATACTGAGCAGAAATATTCGTTCAGTATTCCTGCTTTTTCACTGTCCCCCTGCCCACCCACCGTTTATTCTATTCAGCCTCACTATCCCTCCCTTTGTCTTTCTACGCTCGCTGATGTACCTATAAAAGGTTTTATCCCCTTCTTAACTGAGTTGGCTATCTTTTCCTCAGTTTGGGCCTTTGTTATTCTGACTTCCCTCCTGCTTCTTTCTGCCTTAACTGGTACGAGCTCTCTGTCCTGCTCCTTCTGTGTTTCTTATACTTCCAGAATGCTATCTTTTCTTCCTGACTTTCACAGCCACCTCTCTTGAGAACCATAGTGGCTTTTTCTTTCATTTGATTTGTTTATTTGCTTCACACAAGGCTTGTTGCCTCTGTGATGGCAGTTTGATAATTCCCCATTGTTGCTCCACACCTCCTTCTAGCCTGTTTGCTAGTGCTTTTCTGAGGCACTCTCCCATCTTGCCAAAGTCAGCCCTCCTAAAGTCCAGTACCTCACTTTTGTATGGCTTGACTCTGTAGCTGAGTTTAATGTGAACCACACTGTTTGATGGTCACTTGTCCCCAGATGGCAACCCACTTCTAGATCTGAGATCCTCTCACTGCCCCCGTTTGAGAGTATGAGGTCTAAGATTGCTCCCTCAAGAGTGGGTTCCGAAACTAGCTGTCTAATGCCTGCCACCTGTAGGGCATCAAGAATGGCCCTGCTCTTGGATGTGGCTGCAGCAAATGTGCTCCAGTTAACATCTGGCATATTCAGGTCTCCCATCAACAGTATCTCCCCTTTCTCTGCCATTCTGAGAATGCCTTCTATCATATCCTTGTCCATTACTTCCCCTGACATGGGGGTCTGTACACAACCCCTGTGCGGATTGTGGTGCCCTTTCCAGTCTCCAAGGTGACCCACAGTGCCTCCTCTCCTCCCTGTTTACTCTTTTGTTCAGTTGCTTTTATCCCTTCCTTTACATAGAGAGCTACTCCTCCCCCTCTTCTCCCCTGCCTGTCTCTCCTGTAGGTTATGTACCCTGGTATGTTAACATCCCAGTCATGGTCTCTCTGGTACCATGTTTCTGTGACTGCTATGATATCCAGGCATCCCTCTTCCATTAAGGCCATCAGCTCAGGAGCTTGTTGCCCAGACTACGAGGATTGGTACTCATTACCCTCCATTTCCTGATGGCCTTACTCCCTTTTACCCCATCCTGTCCTTCTTGCCTTTGTCACTTTATTCATTTACCCCTGCCCTTCTCCCTATCAACACCTCTATGTTGGTGTTTGCCGCACTACTACCATTGATTATTTGGGGGCTAGAGTTTTCCTGCTCCTTCCAGTGCCTCCCCTTGGCTAGTTTAAAAGCTTGCCAATGAAGCATTTAAACCTATCACCTAGGATCCTGGTTCCTCCCGGACAGATGCAGCCCATCATGCCAGTATAGGCTTGCATCACTCCAGGTGGACCCCAGTCCCCAATGAAGCCAAATCCCTGAGCTCCACACCAGTTTTTCAACCACTGATTGAATCCCATGGTGCAGAACACCCTAGCCTCTCCTATGCCATAGATAGGTAGCACCTCCGAGAAGGTTACCGTGCGTGCTACTTGACTAAGGCCCCTACCCAATTCCATAAACTCTTCCTGCACTTCTCTAATCTCTTTCTTAGCCAGGTCATTTGTCCCTAGGTGGACAATGACATCCAGCTCCCTCCCCTGTGCAGCTGCTCCGGCAATCCTGAGGTTTCGCTTCTTGTCCCTGCAAGCCATGGCGCCAGGCAGGCACCTACCTCCCTCTCCCTTCCTCCCCAGTTCTACCTTCCACATGGAGTCCCCACCAGGAGTTGTTTTCTTCCCTGCAGGGTCCCCTGCCACCCTCCTGTGGGTCTCCTTTGTGGAGGTTCCCAGCATTCTCCTTGGTCTCCACTGTGGGTGCCTCCATAGAGGAACCACACTTTGCCAGAATGGCATAGGAATTGTGGAGAGGTACAATGGGAGGGATGTGCCTCTGTTCCACCACCCTCACCCTCCCTGAGCCCACTGTGGTCCAACCGCTCCTCTTTCTTGGCAACCTCTGAGGTAACGGCTAGTGGCACTGGTGGTCCCTGGATGGAAGAGGAGGTCCCACAAATCCTGGCCAACTCAGCCTGGAGATGAGCAACCTCCTCCCTCAGCCCAGAGAGGTGCCTGCAGATGAGACAACACCGCATCCTCCAGAACATCTCCCGGAAGACTGCTGCTCCACAGCCACTGCACTGCACCACTCCATGTCTTATTTCTGGCCCCTTAACTGTTTGCAATCCTTACTCTTTCCTCTGTTTTTTTTTCTCTCTCCTTACTTTCTGCCTGTGTGCCCTTTAAGCTCCTGATTGTCCTGTTCTGAGACAAGAATATCTTATATTTCACAGTAGACCACTTACTTGCTCAGAGGCAGACCTCCAGCAGCTAGAGGGGGCCGGAGAGCTACTCTTGCCCTTCTAGGATGGTGGGTCCTTGGTGGTTCTGTGATCACTCACTTCCTGCCCCTAAACAGGAAGTTCCTGTTGTCAGTCAAATTCTGTGCCTATAAATATAGAACTAGCTTTGGGTGGGGAGGTGGAGGGGAGGGAAGGATGGCAATATAGTCTCAGCAGAGAAGTTCAGTCACACAGCAGTCCTTTCTCCTGGTGTCGTCTGACAAGCTATTAGCAGAAACTTTCTAAGGCAGTCTTTAAATGTAGCTTCCTTCTAGCTAAGCCACTCCCCCTACTTACCAGATCTTTCTACAAGTAATTTAAACCTCACAGCAGTTAAGTCCTTTCAGTCACCTGAGATTTACACCTAGATAACTCTTCAGATACCCATTCAGTTCAGTTAACCCAAACACACACTTTTTTTCAGTTTTTTTACCCTAAATTAAAAGTCAAATACAAAAGTTCTTCTACTTTAGTCCCAGCAGAGAAGTCCAGTCACACAGCAGTCCTTTCTCCTGGTGTCTTCTGTCACCCTGTTAGTCTGACATCAGCGGTGGTAAAGATTATTGAAGGAGCTTTGAGTGATGCTATTTACGAAAGTATGTTAAGGAGGGGAATTCTGGACCAGAACCAGCATGGTTTCATGCCAAATAGGTCGTGTGAAACAAATCTATTGACCTTTTATGAGTTTGTCAGGAAATGTATTGATGAGGGAGGTAGCGTTGATGTTGTAATGCTCGATTTTAGTCGAGCATTCGACACAGTTCCACATTATAAAATAATAGAAAAACTTATAAATATGGAAATCAGTGAGAACATTGTTAGATGGGTAGAATGATGGCTAAGTAATAGATTACAGCAAGTAAAGATTCAAGGGTATTTGTCTGCTTTAAATAGTGTATGGAGTGGAGTTCCCCAGGGGTCAGTTTTGGGCCCACTACTGTTTTGCATATTTATAAGCGATCTGAAATTATTAAGTAATAATAGACTAATTAAATTTGCAGACGATGTTAAGGTTGGAGCAGTGGTAAATACGTTTGATGAGAGACTCATTTTTGGTCAGGATTTGTTATATATTATCGACTGGGCAAAAAAAAATGGAATGACATTTAATAAAGATAAATGTACCATCATGCATTTCGGTAGACATAATATAAATCAGAGCTACTATATGCAAGATCTGAAGCTTAGGGTATAGGAATGTGAGAAAGATCTGGGTATCTATGTCCAAAATGATTTTAAGAAATGAAGTAAATAGTAGACAATCATCTAACAAAGCAATGCAGATTGTTGGCTGCATCTGGATGTTGGAGAGGTTTTCAATCAAGGAGTAGAGAGGTTTTGATGCCATTGTATAAACATCTGGTGAGGCCTATATTGGATTATTGCTCTACAGTTGCAGGTCCTTTATTGATGAGGGATATTAAATTAATGGAAAGACCACAGAGATCCCTTACAAGGTTGATTTCAGGCTGTGAGAAGGAGTCATACGAGACTAGATTGGAAATATTGGGTTTGTGGTCTTTGGGGAGTAGAAAGGCAAGGGGGAGGATCTATTACTATTATATAAATCTCTGAAGGATCAGGGTATTAGAGCAGAGTTGGGACTGGTGTATAAGGAAAGGACCTATCATTTGAGAAGGTATGATAGGTAATTGAGTGAAGAACTAAGCAGGACTGAGTTAAGGAAAAGGTGTTTTAAGTGTTGAACAATAAGGACATGGAATGGACTACCCCAGGAGGTGGCGGAGGCAGAAAGTTTAGATTGTTTTAAGCAGAGACTGGACAAGTATCTAGAAGAAGTTGGTGGCATCTGCCACTACCACTGAATTGTGGGGAAAATCTTTATGGTCTATGTCTTCTGTTTTTCTTAGTCATCCAGTATCAACTCCAGTATGACTCGGATCCGCCATCTGAAGGCCTGAAGGTGTACCTTCTTGAGAGAAAGATGGACCTGCATACCTCAGGGGAGAAGGTGAAAAAGAAAGATGAAACCAAGTGGTCCCACGAAAAAGACCGTAGTCGGTCCAGGCACTGGTCCAGGTCCCAGTCTCGCTCCCGCTCATGGCCCTCTCCCAAGAAAGCCCTTGGTTCGACGGACTCAGGTGAGTGTCCAAAATCCAAAGATCAGGCTAAGGCTGGGCCTTCGAGGGAGAGGCCAGCGAAGCCTAAGGTGACTCCGCTAAGGGTCACCATTAAGTCCTCGGAGGTGCAAGCTTTGGCCCCGCCTTCTAAGGCCTTGGCGCTGCCCATCAAGAGTGCACCCTCGGAGTCGAAGGACACTCCGGCGCCCCCCGACGATACCCCGTCGTCGGTCCCCTTACTGACGCCGGGTGATGGGGCAACGGATCCAGATGCAGCCAGCGAAGGGGCTGCGTCTCCATCCCCCAAGTCCTCCTCCTTCTCCCCCTGGGACTCTGCAGGGGGCTGTCCTTCCAGGGCCGACATTCTGAATATTCCCTTTCCGGGAAAAGCGGCCTCCATCTTTATGAAGGATGAGTTCCAGGATCTTTTTTTCCTTCTGGTGGGGGCAGGTCCAGAAGCAGACCCCCCGAAGCTGGCCCCATCACTGGTTTTGGACCATACGGGTGAACCACAGCCAGGAGGTGCTTCTTCGACGAGGAAGACCCCAAGAGGCTGCCGCCTACACCTCCTCCTCCTAATGCTCATTCCTGTTCACGGTCCATAGACTGACACCAGCGCTCTACTAGATCTGGTAGCCGATGGCAGGTCAGTTCTCACACCAGGAGCCATTCCCGCTCTGTAAGACAGGACCGCTTCCGACGCTGGTCCTCTGACCGATGTCGGTTTCCACTCCGCCGTCGGTCCCGTGACCGATGTCAGTCAGTGAGTCACCGACGTTCGAGTGGGGCTAGTCACAGGGACCAGTCCGGCTACTTGACACCCAGTAGCCCTTCCTCTTCTTCTTCCTCTTCTACCTCTTCCTTTTCAGGAATCGGGGGTTCCCTGGGAGAGAAGGACCAGCCCCGCTTGCCTCCTGATGATCCTACTTTCGTGGACGTCATCAGGCACATCCAGGATTCCAATGAGTGGGATACAGAGAACCTGGATCCGGAATGCCAGCAATTAGCTAAGTACCTGAGGTAGAAGGAGCCTAAACCCTTGGTGGTTCCTCCTTTGGTGGACACATTCCAGGACCTCACCCAGATTACCTGGAAGCATCCGGCTTTGGTCCCACCAGTTCCAAAGAAATCAGACAGGCTGTACAGAGCCCCAAGGGATGAACCATTTCTGGCCGAACACCCTCAGGCAGACTCTTCAGTAATCACGGCTGCACATGATGAATCTAAGCAGCCCAAACACCTCAGCTCACAGGCTCCCAATCCAGAGTCTCGTTATTTGGACCAGGTGAGCAAGAAGGTGTATTCTGCCTCCAACTGTTCAATTAGATCCCTGAATTTCCTGACGCATATGGTCCAGTACCAGAATGAGCCCTGGGAGTGGGGACAAGAGCTGGTAAATGCTTTGCCAGACTCTGAGAAGAAAACGGAGATTCTGGATGTCATAAAATTGGGCTCGGATGTAGGCACACATATTTTGCGTGCCTCGTACGACACTACGGATATGGCAGCCAGAGCAGCGCATCAGATGTCTGCCTCAGGCACCATGCCTGGTTGAGGGTCTCTGGCTTTCAACAGGATCTGCAGTCCGGCATCTGGGACTTGCCATTCCAGGGTACCATTTGTTTGGGCAGGAGATGGAGTCTCTCATCTCTTGCCTCCAAGAGTCAGGCAAATCCATCCAGTCTGTCTGCCAAATGTACCGTGGAGACCAGTGGAGATAGCATAAATGGCCATTTTGGAAGCTCTCAGGTGGTTAAGCCCATGGAAATCAACAGGGCCAGAGAGGTGGCTTTCGGAGGAGCGCCGGCAACCAGCAGCCTGGAGGCGCTCCTCCCCATGGCCCCAAGTCCTCCCAGGCCTCTCTGCCCACACCTGCTTCCACCCAATGACTCCCTTCCACTCCCCCCCGGCGGAGGTTCCCAGGAAGGTGGTAGGGGGTCGCTTCTCCCTTTACTTTCAGGGATGGAGCTCAATCACTGCAGACAAATGGGTCCTAGACGTCATAAGGAGAGGACACACTCTAGAGTTCACGGAGATTCCTCCAGACACTCCACAGCGGTTCTCCAGATATCCTCCTCCTTCTCATATCCCTCTCACAGAAGGAGAGATACAGGCCCTCTTGCAGAAAAAGGGCAATAGAACCAGTCCCCCTGTGGCAGCGAGGAAAAGGGTATTATTCCCACTTCTTCCTGGTCTCAAAAAAGACTCAGGGCCTTCGTCCCATTCTGGACCTCAGCTGTCTCAATCTTTATATAGAGTACAAAAGGTTCCGGATGGTGACTCTTCCAGGACATCTTCCTCTGCTGCACCAAGGGGACTGGCTCTGCTCCCTAGACTTGCAAGATGCGTACATGCATATCGGGGTCTTTCCCCCTTACAGGAAGTTCCTGAGGTTCCACTTCCAAGGGGAGCATTATCAGTTTTGAGTTCTTCTGTTCAACCTCTCCTCCATTCTTCGAGTCTTCACAAAATGCTTGGCAGTAGTGGCTGCGGCTCTAAGGCGTCAAGGGCATTATGTCTTCCCTTACCTGAACGATTGGCTGCTCGTGGCCCTGTCAAGGTCACACCTGCTTCAAGCTCTCAGAGACACCTATACGCTCTTCTGAGACCTGGAGATCACCCTGAACCTTCAAAAATCTTCTCCAGAACCCAGCCAAAGACTCGTCTTTATCAGAACGGTCCTGGATTTGGTCCAGGGCATAGTTTTCTACCCCCAGAGAGGGGAGATCACTTGAGGAAAATAGCCGGATCAGTCCTAGTAACTCCTCAGGTCCCGGAAAGGACCTTCCTCAGACTTCTGGGGCACATGGCAGTGGCCATTCCAGTTACTCTTCTGGCCTGCCTCCACATGAGAATCCCACAATGGATGCTCAGTGTGCAGTGGGTTCAGTGCTCTGACGACCTCAACCACATGGTCAGGGTCTCAGAACCAGTAAGGAGAATACTTCTTTGGTGGATGGATCCTCTCACGTTGGAAAAAGGGGTCTTCTTCCATCCAAGCCCCTCAATCAGACCCTTATAACGGATGCCTCAGATTTGGGTGGGGAGTGCACCTGGGGGCCCACCAGATGCAGGGCATTTGGACCTCCGAGGAGCGCAAGCACCACATCAATGTCCTGGAGATGTGAGCAGTCTTCAATGCACTACAAGCCTTTCAGGAGTATCTCATATCAGGCTCGTTCCTGGTTCAGATGGACAACATGGCAGTCATCTTCTATATCAACAAGCAAGGGGGCACTCATTCTTACCCCCTGTGCAGGGAGGCGATGAGAGTCTGGTATTGGGCATTAGAATGGCACATCACTCTCTCTGCAGTGCATGTTCCAGGTGTCCTCAACGACTTGGCCGGCAGTCTCAGCAGATCTCAGTCCAAGGCACATGAGTGGGAGCTACTGCAATCAGTAGTGGACCAGCTGTTCGACACATGGGGTCGTTCAGAGGTGGACCTGTTTGCATCACCACGCAATGCCAAACTGCCAGTTTTCTGCTTGCAAGAGCCAGTGCCTGGTGTTTTCTGGCCAGATGCATTGTCCCTTTGTTGGGCAGGGAGGTTTCTTTATGCCTTCCCTCCCTTTCCTCTCATCCAGAGAGTTCTGTTGAAGTTGTAGGCCGAGGGGGCTCGAATGATTCTGATTGCCCTGCTGTGGCTATGACAGATTTGGTTCCCACTACTTCAGCGGCTATCCATGGAACCTCCAATCCCGCTGCCAATATGCTCACAGTTGCTGTCCCAGGATCAGGGCTCACTGGTCCATCCCAATCTCTGATCCTTACACCTTCATGTTTGGCTTCTTCAGACGTAGCAAAATACAGGTATGGGGTATCCCCAGAGGGGGCGGATGTTCTTGTGTTGGTGAGAAAGCCCTCCACGCTCCACTTATGCTATGAAGTGGCAGCGGTTCTGCTTGTGGGCCTCGTCTCACCATCTGGATCCCATTACCTGCCCTGTGAACTCAGCTCTACAGTATCTCCTCTCCTTATACCAGCAAGGCTTGAGCTACTCCTCCATTAAGGTGCACATGTGGGCCATTTCGGCTTATCACGCCCTTTCGGGAGACAGGGCCTTAGCCCAGTTGGATGTGGCCTTCATCTTTTTACAGGGGATTCTTCACATGAGATCTCCTTTTTGTGTTAGAGAAGCTTACTCTTCCCCCTTTTGAACCTGCAGCAGATTGTGAGCTGTGGTATCTTTCCTGGAAGGTTTGTTTTTTTAGTTGCCATTACATTGGCTTGAAGAGTTTCCAAGCTTCAGGCTCTGATGTGTAAAGAGCCGTATTTAATTTTCCACAGGGAAAGAGTTTCCCTGAGAATGAACCCTAAGTTTCTTCCCAAAGTGGTCTCAGAGTTGACTCTCAACCAGTCGGTTGACCTTCCAGTTTATTTCCCTTCTCCCTCTAACAGGGGGGAAGCTCTCCTTCACAATTTGGACGTCCACAGGACGCTAAGGTTTTACCTTAAGTGAATGGCTTCTCACCACCAATTGGAGCAACTGTTTGTGGCATTTGACACCACAACACTTGGGTAAAACAGTGTCCAAGCAGACCATTTCAGAATAGATTGTCCACTGTGTTTCTTTCTGCTATGAGAAGCACAACAAGCCCCTTCCGGGCCCGGTTAGGGGTCACTCCACCAGGGGAGTGTCTGCTTCCTTTGCTGCGCTGCAGAACATCTTGATTAGGGACATTTGTGCAGCCGCTACCTGGAATTCAGTGCATACTTTCATAAGGCACTACAGCTTGGACATTACCTCCAGACGCCGTGCCGGCTTTGGCCTGGCAGTCCTTCAGGGACTCCTGTCTTGAGCTTCTGTGTTCAGCTTCCTCTCCTCCACCTCCCAGGGTCAATTACCTCTTTGGCGAGGGACTGCTTGGGATTCAGTCCTTATTGTGATAGCTTGCTGCAAGAGCTCCCACTCGAAGTAAGATAGTACAGTTACGTAATAACTTACTGTAACAGTAGATCTTCAAGAGGAGCTCTTGCAGGAGGCATTACTTTCCTACTCTTCATCCCCCTTGAGGTGTGCAAAGCATCATATTTGAGCTTTGTCTTGTTCTCCTGTCAGGGCTCATTTGCAGGACTTGGCAGGGGAACTGGGGTGGAGCTGGGTCCACCCCTTTTATAACAGGGCTGACGTCAGGATGGAGCCGACGTCAGGGGTAGCCCCTGCTGGGTACTGCTGGCTGAGAAGTTTTCTGGTGGGTCCTAGTGCCTGCGGCATAGTCCTTATTGTGATAGCCTGCTGCAAGAGCTCCTCTCAAAGATCTACTGTTATGGTAAGTTCTTACATAACTGTACTTTCAGGACAGATGGGGGGAAGGATCGCATAGGGGGATCCTGATTTGCCACCAACCCCCCGTATGGGCAAGTGGAGATTAAGAAGCTTGAGGGGCAGATGTACATCTACCCAATATTATACCAACTGTAAAGATCAAGGGCCGGATATTCAAACTGCGCCCAAAAAGTGCACAACAGCAGGAGCAAGCGCAAGTCAATTGCGCACATGCGCAACACACGCGATATTCAAACATGGAGCAAGACAAAGCGCGCAAGCAGCCAATGTCTGAATATTGCACAACCTGTGCCATAGCACAACCAGGAAGGGGAAGCTGAGCAGTGATGATGCGCCATAGCGCAACCAGGAAGGGAAAGCTGAGCAGAGCTGATGCGCCACAGCGCAACAAAGGCAGCCCAGCTGAGCAGTCCAGAGGCACCATAGCACAAGCAAAGAGGCCCCAGCAGCAAAGCAATGGAACTGCACAACCAGGGAGGTAGGCAGGGGCCCACCACCCATGCCACAGATGGGCACAGGGACACACTGCCGAACCAACAATGTAGCCCCACACCCCAAGCACAGCAGAACTGGGGAGGGATGGAACAGCCACTGGACCATGGGGACAAGCAAACAAAGCACATCCCGGCCGTGTTACTGCAGCACACCCACTGTCAACCTGAGACTGGAACACAAAGGGGGCGGAGCACCCCAGTGTCCAGCAGCCCCCCGTGTGCACAGCACTCCCAGCACTGTGACCCCAAGACACCACCCATGCGCAGTGACCAGCACTGCAGGAATCCCCAGGCCCCCTGGTACACTGCAACCTCGTGAACCACAGAACCATACAAGCCACACCCACCATGAGCACCCAGCAGTGAGTGGCAGCACATGGCAATACTGACTGGAAGCCTCAACCACACCAGAGACACCGCCCCACACACACGCACACACATACCCATCACCATACTACACCAGATGCCATGCACACCACTGCAACTGAGCACCTATAGCCAGCTGCAAATCAGAGACCACCACAGTATTTCTATCAAAATATAAATGTAATAATAAGATGCATAACAAGAACAACAAACAACAACATATTTACAAAGCAGGGGTGGGGTATGGGTAGGAGGTAGGTGGGGTGAGGGCAGGGTGAACAACCGGGAGAGGGAAGGTGGGGTTCGCTGACATTCAGCTACCACCTGGCAGCCTGCCCTCCTCCTGCCTGGTGCTGTGCCCGTGGCCTCCTCCGGCACCGCATCCCATGCTGCTGCAAGTCTAGGAGAATGGTGTGTGTGTCGATGGCCACCTGAGTGAGCCTCCGCAGGCCCGCTCCATCAGGCGCAGGATCCGGATACCTAGGACAAGGGATCAGAGTCAATGGCTGTGACTGTCCACATCCCTGAATCCCACCCATCATGCATGGCATACAGCCAAGTGCCCCGCTCCTGTGATGGACTGCACCCACCCACAGTGACCGTGCACAAGACAAGCCCAACCAGCCAGCAATGGCCATGTGTACCACTGCACACACACACCGCCCATGTCCAGCACAGCACAACCAAGGCTGCCCAGTGACGTGGCTACGTGGTGGGATGCTAGTGCCACAGCCATGTGCCCGGTGCATGCATGGACCACCAGTGATGCACACACACACACATGCAGTGCCACTGGACAGTGATGACTGTCACATGTTGCATGCATGGTAGTGTTGTCCCTGGAAGGTGTCCGTGCTCCCCCAGCATGCAACAGCATCCATGATGTAATGACACTCACCCTCATCAAGCTGCTGCAGCAGGTGCTGCTGTGGCTGTGGCTGCTGCTGTTGCTGCTGCGGCTGTGGCTATTACACACCTCCTCCGCCAGCCACCCTGGCACCGCCATAACAGGCCTCAGCCTGTGCCTGCCTCCGCTCCTCCACGCCTGTGGGAGACAAAGGAAGAGAAACACATCAGTGAGATCCCAAAGCAGACAGCCCCTTGCCCCATTGAGTGTGTCTGCCCACACAACCAGACCCAAACAGCACACACCTGCAAACACCCTCACAGCAAACCACAACCCAACCCACCCCCATGCGCAGATTACATTACACAGTCACCCATGCAGACAATACCGGTGCATACACAGCACACCCACCTGGCCTGGGCACAATGCCCCTCCTGGCACGCGACCTAAGGTGCGCAAGCAGAGCACGCTCCCTCCTCTACAGGTCGCCGTAGCAGTGCCTGCACTGCTCCGGGGTCCTCCTCCGCCCAGTGACCTGCTCCAGGGCAGCGGCGACCTGCTGCCACACATGGGTGCGTAGCACCTGCAGGGGTACTCCCTCAAACAGTGAGCCATAGTGAGGCTCCAACACAGCCACCAGGTTAGCTATTTCCAAAGCCCCCCATTATGGTGCTCTCCTGCATGCCATTTTCAAAAAGTACAGTGGTAATATAGCACTCCGCAGCGCGGCAACCCCACGTGGAAATGTTGCGCAATACAACTCCATCACTGCCTATCACGCTGTTTGGACAGCGCCATCGGTCCACATCGTGCTGTCACCGAACAGCGCAATAGAGCCGTACACATGCCAGATGTACAGCGCCAGGGGGCAAAGGTCGGGCACAAAGTCATGGGTCAGTGGCGCAAGGCCATGCACAGAGCCATCGGACGTCCACACATCCTGGGTGATTGGACACCTGCGTGCCAGTGCTACAGTGGACTATTGAGCAGTACTGCCACAGCGCCATATGGTGACCAGCGCTGTAGCGCCATTGGCACAATGGTGGCCGTGGCCTGAATTGCTGATCGTGCACAGCACGTCATCAGCGCGGCAGACGCCTGCGTAAGCTACCTGGGCATGCGCAATGCAGTGTACCACGCAGTCACAGAAATGCGCCATTGGCTCAGCCGGCTCAACCGTATTGCGCAAAGCGCAACAGCGCGATATTCAGCCGACACATGCAAATCATCTGATCAGCCATTCAAAGGCACAGTGGCGCGATTTGTATCTCATTACAGTTGCTCCACTCCCAACTTGCATGCATTGCGCTATGAATGTGCGACATTGGGCTGCGCTGGCCAGATTCGGTTACTGCAGGTGAGAGGTGAGTTGCATGCTGTGTGATGTTCTGGCCAATGGTCATGGGATAACGCTGTAGACTGCACAGTGACAGGTGTCCACTTCCACCCATACAGACCGACATGACCGAGCAGAGCCAAGGTGAGGGTGAGGATGGTGGGCGGAGGAGGAGGCTCAACTTCACCACGGCGGAGACAGAGGCCCTCTTCCAGGCCTACCTGGAGGAGGAGCCACTACTGAGTGGATGGTGGGGCACCCCTCAGGCCCGTGTGGCTGCATGGGAGGGGGTAGCTCAGGCAGTGAACCTACACGGAAGCCACCAGCGCTCCGTGTAGGAATGCAAAAAGAAGATAGGGACAGACCGCAGGAGGGTGAAGGAGAAGGTGGCAGCCCTCAGGGTGGCACGTGCTGTCACAGGCGGGGGCCAGCCAGCGGTGGCGGAGCTGACCCCGGCTGAGGACTGACTGGCTGCATCAATGCAGTGGAGTGCTATTGAGGGCATACCAGGAGGTGGATTCCAGACAGGTGGAAGCCCATCACTCCACGGTATGACATACTGGTGGTGTTGGGGGGGTGGGAGGTTGTTCAGATGCACTCACATGTCCTCACTTTCTGTTACAGATCCTGTTCATCTTCAGGGGACTGTGGTGGTGGGTCCAGGCAGTGAGGAAGACCTGCCGGAGCTGGAGGAGGGTCCATCCACCTCTGTCACCAGCCAGCATGCACTGCACCAGCATGCACGCCTGGCTGCCAACTCTGTTGTCGGTGAGTCAGGTGTGGGGGGTGCACCGCCTGTGTCTCAGCAGTCTGGCATGCAAGCATGCCAGCATGCTGTGACTGTGGCTGTAGCACATGATGATGCAAGGACTGCAATGGGCAGTGACATGTGTGTGTCCCATGACGGACACACAGCAGGCCAGCATGTACCCCTGGGCCTAGCTGGTTCCAACGTGTGTGCCAGCATGTCGGCACAGTCCCAGGCTGTGCCTGTCAGCACCGGTGGGGCAGCACCGGTGGCTGTGCAGGTGTCTGGCACTGTTGCGGCCACAGCAGTGGAATGAGTGGTTCCTGGGGCACAGCGGTTGGAGGGGCAGCAGCAGCAGTCACCTACCAGGTCTGGGGGTACAGTGTCCAGTGGTGGCACATGCCCACCACCCTTTGATATGCCCATTCCTGGTCCTGGTGAACAGCGCCCACCCTCAAGGGGTGTTGAGCATCAGGACCTTCCATACCCTGGGGGACAGGATGCCATTGTGGCACAGTACCCATTTGAAGAGCACACCCACCTGCTGTGGGAATCAGTACAGCAGCAAAGGCGGGTTGCAACATCTGTGGAGGCACTGTGCGTGGCTGTGGAGCGGCACAGCTGGGACTGTGCTCTGATCCTTGCAGAGATGGTCCATATGCGGATGGATGTGACCGCCACCATTGACAGGCAGACCCAGGCATTGGTCACTGTCGTGGCTGCATTGGGCACACAAGCAGGTGCCCCTGTACCATGCACCCCACACAGTATGCTCTCCACTCCCCGTTCCCGGCTTCATGTGACACCCAGCCTGTCAACACCGGGTTCTGCTGTGGGCATCCTGAGCACCCCTGGTGCAGGTATGTTTGCCATACTACAGACCCCTGTGCGGACAAGGTCGAGATCGCTCAATGGGACCCCTGGTGGTCCATCAGAGCCACCCCATGTGGCCCCTGCTCAGCCTACCAGTGCTGTTGGGTCACGGTGGGGCCACCCACGCATCCACAGTGGCCGTGGAACAGTGCAACATGATTGACCTGTCTCCCAGTGTGGGCCCTGTCTGGTGCTGCCCTGTGTGCAATGTGCGTCATGGTGGGCAGTGCACTGGTGGGTGCCCTGCCCATCACGGCGACACACAGACCACCTGCACACCATCCCAACTGCTGTCCACAGGTGCGTGTGCATGATGATGCCTGCATTGCACTGTACACCAAAGTGCAAGGGTGCCCAGCATCTGACACACGTACATGGACAGTACAGGTGGTGGGGGTGGTCTGTGGATCTGTGTGTTTCCCATGTCTGTTCCTGCTCTGCTGTGCACCTGCCCATGTACACTTTGTGCCTGGTGTGTGTGTGTGTGTGTCCATATGACTGTTCACCCCTCCCTGATGGTGTGTTCATGTGCCTGGACCCTTACACTCCCCTTGCTGTCATGCACCCCTGGTGTGTTACTCTGTGTGCCTGTGGGTTGCACCAGGACAGTGTTGGTTGCACATGGCCCCTTGACTTACCTGTGTCGTGCATAATGCTCCTCTGTGATGGTATCCCGGTGCAGCTGGGCCTGCCGGATCAGTTGGGGGTCCCGCCGTCCAAGGGGGGGGCTGCTCATCACCATCATCACCGGCGCCACTGGCGTCCCCATTGCTGTCCCCCTCCTCGACCTGAATGGCTATCCCACAGTCTTGGCCATGTTGTGCAGGATACGCCAGGCCAGAAATATCCCACAGGCCTTTGAGGGGCTGTACTGTAGGGCACCGGAGGTGTCTAGGCATCGAAGCGTGCCTTGAGCATCCCAAACACCCGCCGATGATGTTGCGTGGGGGCATGCGCCTCATTATAGCATTGCTGCGATGGGGTCATGGGCACTGGTATGGTGTGAGCAGCCAGGGACGGAGGGTATCCGCTGTCACCTGTGTGGAGATGGTGGAGATGAGTATCATGTTCAGGTCCATATTGCCAATATCCCTGTGTGCCACTACCATAGCACCTGTGGCATTCCCACCCTTGCCCCACGTTTGCAATTCCTACATGCTACTCACCCACTAGATGGCCTGTGGGGATGTCCCCACTCGAATCGATGGCACAGTGTGGACTGATACTATGCGTAGGCATCATGTGCTCCACCAGGGTGTGTGGCACAGACGTTGATTATGCGCCCAGTGGCATCACACACCACCTGGCAGTTGACACTGGAATAGCCCTTCCTGTTCCTATATGCAACCCCATCAGGGCCAGGTGGCATGCGAATGGCCACATGAGTGCAGTCTATGGCCCCTAGCACACCAGGTATTCATGCTACCCTGTGAAACTCCTGCATGTTTGCTGTACACTCTGCCGCGGTGCTGGGGAAATGGATGTGCTCTGCAGCATGTGGCAGCAGTGCGCTGAGGAATTGGGTGAGGATGTGTGACGTGGCCAACTGTGTGATGCCTGTGGTGGCCCCTGTCGGCCTCTGGCAGGTGCCCGTGGTGAGCAGGCACATGCAGGCTGTCACCTTGGTCTCCACCCGCAGAGCGTGACTCCATCGTGAGGGTGCCTGCATCACATCACTGCACAGCTCACAGAGCCGCCTCAGTATTGCCCTGTTCAGGTGGTACCGGCCCACGATCTCTACATCTGTGTACAGCTCAAAGCTGATGCGGGCACGGTACTGCCTGTTGGGGGTGTTCTGCCGACGGGCCCTTCCACGGCCACGTCCCTCTGCAGCATGCATTCTCACCCCTCTCATTACAGCTTCCATGTCCATCTCCCTGGCTTGTGACCCCCCCCTGGCTGATGTTGCTCTGTTACCCCCGCTGTCCTGACTGCTACCTCCACTGCACCGGGTACCCCCGCTGGCCTCTGCAGCCTATGGCCCACACAACTTCCCTTGCCTGCCCTGTTCTGGACTGTTGCTGTCTGTCTCTCTCTGTCTGTCTCACTTGGCATCCCTGAAGCGTTCTTGCGCCTCTTACTTGAGCCTTTTTATTTTGGCTCATTTCCGCTGTGGTGCACCTTCCGGTTGTTCCGCTATTGAGCAAACCTTTGAATATCGCATTGTGCTTTTTATGCATGGATCCACCCCCTTTGGTTGCGCATGCCTTCATTTGCATTGTGCTATTGCTCAGCCTGTTTTCAGTGGCGCAACTGCCTCCTGCTGAATATCGCAGAATGGACGACCAGACTTAGTGACAAGAACTTATTGCGCATGGCGCAACCCTTTTGAATATCTGGCCCCAAGTGTCAAAATAATTAACTGTGGAATGTCACTTCTTTGATAAAATAAGTGCACCTAGGGATGAATTGTATGAAGCAATGTTGGAGAAGCCTTTTTTTTTAGTGTTGTTTGAGGCTGTATGTGAATGT
This sequence comes from Neoceratodus forsteri, assembly GCA_016271365.2. Classification (NCBI taxonomy): domain Eukaryota; kingdom Metazoa; phylum Chordata; order Ceratodontiformes; family Ceratodontidae; genus Neoceratodus; species Neoceratodus forsteri. Next base: position 345,509,290 of record JADMNL010000025.1, on the reverse strand, counting down.
AAACTATAAAACTTTTAATAAACAGATTGTGCAAAAAAAAAAAAAATAGAAATAAGATTATCATATTCACCTGAGGCCATGTTAGGGAAGGGATATTGGAGATGTAATACCACCCTACTAGAAATACCAGAAATAAGACGAGGTTTAGAAGACACAATCAATGCCAGAAAATCAGTCAAGTTTATACAGTATATGATAATATTCTAGAAAGGTGGGAACAGACTAAGGCATACTTAACTAAGTATTTCAAAACCACAGGACAACTCATGGGCTCTCACAAAAACCCACAGTACGAGCAACTTAAGCAGCAGTTGTGCAGACTAATTTCCCTACAAACTGAAACCGGACAGGACGATACAGAACAAATAAAAATAATTAAACGAGATATGGCAGAGAGCCAGTATGATAGAAATAAGTCATTAGAATTTGAACAGAGGTATGGAACAAAGGGAAACAGGAACAGACTAACCCTTATGAGAACTGTATGACACAAAACAATACAAAAATTATTTCCGCCCTAAAAAAAGGCAACCAGATGATTACTGGCAACGCAAACATTATGAACGAGATAGAACAGTTTATAAATAACTTATATGGTATAGCACACCAATAGAAACAAAGGAATGGTTACAAAAATGTAGATTGCCACAAATTACCCAATCAGACAGGGAGATATCATCAGGCCAGATCACAAAACAAGAAATAACATTGATTATTGAACAATTAAACATAGGAACAGCTCCAGGAGCAGACGGATTACCCTATACCTTCTATAATAAACTGATACAATATATGGCACCTGAAATAACTGAGGTATGTAATGACATCTTACAGAACAACAGTTTTCCCCAATCAGTGTATCCGGGGCTTCTACTCTTGCTACACAGAAGGGGGGCAAAGAGATTTTGGACAATTGGAGACTGATATCATTGCTAAATTCAGATTTCAAGATTCTTACTAAATTACTAAGCAACAGATTAATTTCAGTAATTTCAACACGGATACATCACTCACAAGCATGCTTTCTTCCTGGGAGGAAGGTGTCAGACTTGTTAATTCTCATCAGGGAAATACTGGAAAAAGGAGAGAATGGAGAAATATCAGGGGTTTTTATTCAATTTAGATCAATCCAAAGCATTCAACAGGGTTTCACACCCGTACCTGAGGGCATGTCTAGAGTAATATGGTTTCCCAGGAGAATTCATCAAATGGATACAGTTATGATATGAACAGGCAACTGTGGCCCCATATGTTAATAGGCAGATAGGAAAAGCATGCCAAATATGAATAGGGGTAAGGCAAGGATGCCCGCTCAGCCCTATCCTTTACTGTATATCCTCTCCTGGACCCCTTGATAAGAAACATTAATATACACCAGGAAATAAGGGGGCTTTCAGTATCCAGTCAGGACAGTGAAATTAGGACTTTGGGAGTATGCCGACGATTTATGCATTGTTCTAGCAGACAGTTTCTCAGCAGCACCAATGGGGCAACTGTTAGAAGAATTTTCAGAAATTTCAGGTTCTAAAATAAATCTACAGAAAAGCACATGTCTACCAATAGGACAGGATATTACACAAGAATCACACCTAAATAACATATCAAAAGATAATACAGGGACAAAGATCCTAGGGATTTTCTTTGGGTACCCGGAGATAGCCCTATATAACTGAGAACACATACTTAATATAGCCCTAGAATAGCTAAATGGAACAGATGGGGAATGAGCAAAAAAAAGAGGGTATATATGTTACATACATTTTTATTATAGCTGTTCCTATATCTAAGCTTTGTCTTTCCACCACCTAAACAAATAGAAACAAGACTTCTCATTTGTTTCTTCCAATGTACATGGGGGAGTCGGATTAACCCTATTAAGAGAGGGATTCTATGTTTAGAGACCAAAGCAGGTGGACTGAAATGAATTAACCCCATTGCATTCTATCATAGCATATTTTTATATGCCAATATAAAACCCATCGTACAAGGCAGAATTCATATTTGGTGTCCTTGGGTAGCCGACCACATAAGCTCAGTCATGCAAACATGGGAGCAATACGGCACAATTCCCAAACAATCAAGGCTCATGGGTATACCAACAAATTTAATAGAATGTTTAAACAAACTGAAACTGTGGAAGGTGTATATAGACAAGATTAAGACATAAGACAGGAAACCGTTCTATGCACACATACAGAAAGCATAATTTATACAAAAACCTGAATTCATGACAAGAACAGAGAAAGAGATCAATAGCATATCTGTGCTATGGATCATACTTGGTTGAGTGTGCATGGGAAACTCCCAGTCAAAAATAACTTGAAACACAAAGACCAAACAGAGAGAGTTTACCCAAGACAGGGATGTATTGAAAAAATTGGAGACAATGGATCATCTTTTCTTTGAACGCCCATTTATTCACATGTTCTGGACCCTTGTTTTCCACAAGTGGGGGTGGTTTCCTAGATGGTTGGTGAACCCAGACCCCTTATACTATGGGATCTTCCCTGAAACAAAGAGGAATTATGAGGCAGGAACCTTAAGAATAACAATCACATGTCTTAGATATTGGATATGACAGGGAAGATGCAAATTAACTGCAGCAAATTGAGTGGACTTCTGAACAGCTGGTACACATCATTCAGGGTAATGTTCGGCTTATAAAAAGACAGGAATGTAAAATGGATAGTAAGAATATTGAGAAATGGAGAGACTTCGATATACAATGAACATAGTGATTAATGTGTGAGAACGGATAAGGGGAAAATCTTATGGATCCATAAGTAATAGGGAAAATTAAAAGAATTATACTGTAATGATTTTTAGAGTGCTACAGTAATAGGAAAAACACAATGTAAAAGTAGTGCAAAAATGTATAGATTTTGATTATGCATGATTTGTATTTTTTGTTTATGATTTTGTAATAAAAACATCCCTACTGTTTTCGAGAAGTGACATGGAATCTTTAACTTTAACCTGAAGTACCACCAGAACAGGCAGATGGGACCTCAGTTTAACGTCTCATCTGAAAGATGGCACCTCGGGAGTGCTTCACCCCCCTCATAATGCACTACAGTGTCAGTATGGGATTTAATCCAAGTCCTTGGTGTGATAGAACCCACAGCCTTATTATCTTCCAGCCTCAGAGGCGAATCTGCAACCTGCTGAGACACTGACACTGCAAGGCGAGTTCCAGTTTCTTGCCAATAAATGGGGACATGGCATAAACACCCCTTATAAAAATGACTCTAGGGCTGTTTCAGTATTTAAAAAAAAATCATTGAATGTTAAAATTCTAAAACAAATCATAGATGTTAATGGAAGTTACATAATCTGTCAAATTCAAGTTCTTGTGAATTCATATACCATGGGCTGGATATTCAAATTGCGCCCAAAAAGTGCGCAACAGCAGCAGCAGCAAGCACAAGTCACTTGCGCACATGCATAATAGACACGATATTCAAACATGGTGCAAGCCAAATTGCGCAACAAGCCAGCGTCTGAATATCGCACAAGCTGCGCTATAGCGCAACCAGGAAGGGGAAGCTGAGCAGAGATGATGCGCTATGGCGCAACAAGGGCTGCCCAGCTGAGCAGCCCAGAGGTGCCATAGCACAAGCAGGGAGCCCCCCAGCAGCAGAGTAATGGAACTGCACAACCAGGGAGGTAGGCAGGGGTACACCACCCATGCCACAGATGGGCACAGGGACACACTGCAGAACCAACAATGTACCCCCACACCCCAAGCACAGCATAACTGGGGGAGGGATGGAACAGCCATCGGACCATGGGGACAAGCAAACAAAGCACAGCTGGGCCATGGTGCCCCAGCACACCCACCGGCAAGCTGAGACTGCCACACAAGGAGGGCGGACCACCCCATGGCACAGCAGCCCCCCCCGTGCACAGCACACCCTGAACCGTGACCCCAAGACACCCCCATGAGCAGTGACCACCACTGGGAATCCTCATGCATAGCTCACCACCCCCACTGCCACACTGCAACCTTGTGTACCACAGAACCATACAAGCCAGACCCACCATGAGCCACAGCAGCTTGCACAGACACCCACAGTGGTGTGTGGAAGCATGCACACTGGATGCAACACAGTGCAGGGCAAACACATACCCATACCCATGGGGACACTAACACAGGGACGCAGTAGTGTGGCAGCCAGCCCCAGTGTGGGCCCATGAAACTGTGTACACACAGCCTGCAGTCCTCATGGCACAGGGTGACACCCACCCTGTGCATGAACTGTGGCCCTGTATGTCACCAGCAGATGCCTGGAGCACAAGTCACAGACAGTGGTGCACAGCCCCTGCAATACACACAGGCCACAGCATGGAGGTGGGACAGCAACTGCGGAGGCCATAGTGTCACCCGAGGCAAACATGCACCACACCATTGACAGTAGGCAACCCAGCATGATGCTGGTCACAGTGGATGACCTGCAGGGACAGCTACCACTGAGAAGGCAGCAGACCTCGCAGGCCACAGACATGCATGGGTGTCAGCTGCACAGGCCAAGGATGGGTTGACAGGGGCACAATGGACACAGAGCAGGCACCATGGACCACTGCACACAGTAATGCAATGCACAGGGAACAACACACACACCACAAATACCGACTGATGGCCACTCCCACACCAGAGACACATCCCCATGCACACACACACACATACCCATGACTGAACCACCCCAGCTGCCATGCACACCACTGCAACTGAGCACCTATAACCAGCTGCAAATCAGAGACCACCACAGTATTCATATCAAAATAACTGTATTCCAAAAATATAACAACAACAACTATTTACAATTATGTACAAACGTGGGGTGGAGGGACAGGAACAAGGTGGGGTGGGTAAGGGCAGGGGTGAACATATATGGAGAGGAAGGTGGGGTGTGAGGGTTCGTCAAAGGGGGGAGGTTGTCTCTCTTCACTGGTGGCCAGCCTGGTCCTTTGCTGCCTGGGGCTGTTGTCTGGGTCGCCTCCTCCTCCTCACGCCATGCTGCTGCAGATCCTGCAGGATGGCAAGGGACTCTTGCACCACCCGCACAAGGTCCTGGATGGACCGCTGCATTCGCAAGAGTATCTGCACACCTAGGACAAGGGATCAGAGTCAATGGGTGTGACTGTCCATCCCCCTGCAGCCCACGCAGTATGCATGGCAGACAGCCATGTGCCACGCTCCTGTGATGGTGTGCGCCCACCCACAGTGACCGTGTCCACAAGACATGCCCAACCAGGCAGCAATAGCCATATGTACCACTGCACACACCGCCCATGTCCAGCACAGCACAACAAAGCTGTACAGTAACATGGCTATCTCGGTGAGCAGGCAGTGCCACAGCCATGTGCCCAGTGCACGCATGGACCACCATTGATGCACTCCCAGACATGCAGTGGCACTGGAGAGTGCTGACTGTCACATGTCGCGTGCATGGCAGTGGTGTCCATGGATGGTGGCTATGCCCTGCCTCCCACCCTGTCACACAGCATGCAATAGCAATCATGGTGTCATGGCACTCACCCCTCATCGGGATGCTGCTGGCATTGTGGTTGTTCACCGCCACGATCCGGTCCTGCAGCCACCACCCTCCACTGCTGCTCCATATTCCTCCTCTGCTCGGCCACACCTGTGGGAGACAAAAGGAGAGAAACACATCAGTACAAACCCAAAGCATATTCCCCCCACCCCAATGTGTGTGCCCACCCACCCAGCCAGACCCACCATCCCATACCCTGTAAACACCGCCACAGCCAACCCTAGACCATCCCTCCCCTATGTGCTGGACACATGAGACAGTGTTGCCCATATGGACCATACAAGTGTGTAGACGTATCACCCACCTGGATGAGGCACCACGCCCCTCCTGGCATGCTACCGCAGACGTGCCAGTAGCTCCGGCTTCCTCCATCTCAGGTCCCCATACCAGTGCCTGCACTGTTCAGCTGTTCTCCTGTGGCCAGTGGCCGCCTCCAGGTCTGTGGCCACCTCTTCCCAGACCTGGGTCCTGGCCCTGTCCAGTGGCACCTCACCAAAGAGTGGGCCATAGTGTGGCTCCACAGTGGCCACAAGGTTGGCCAGCTCAAGGGCATCCCACTGAGGGGCTCTCCTGCATGCCATCTCTAATGCTATAGTAGACAATATGGCATTCCGCAGCCGGCAACCCCGTGGGTGCTGCGCGGTACACTCGCCCGCCATTTCCTATCGCTGCCGTAAGGCGCTACCATTCTCATCGCGCTGTCACCAAACAGCGTGATGAGAGCCATACACATGCCAGATGTACAGCGCCAGAGGCAAAGGTCGGCACAAGGTCTGGGGTCAGTGGCGCAAGGCCACGCACAGCGCCATCGGATGTCTACATGTCCTGCGCAAATGGTCACCTGCATGCCAGTGCCATAGTGGACTATTGCGCAGTTGTGCCACAGCGCCATTTGGTGCCCAGTGCTGTAGTGCCACTGGCACAATGGTGGCCATGTCCTGAATTGCTGATCGCGCACAGCACGTCATCAGCACAGCAGACGCCTGTGTAAGCCACCTGGGCATGCGCAATGTGGTGTACTACACAGTCACGGAAATGCGCCATTGGCTCAGCTGGCTCAACTGTATTGCGCAAAGCGCAACGGCGCGATATTCAGCCGACACATGCAAATCATCTGATCAGCCATTCAAAAGCGCAGTGGCGCGATTTGCATCTCATTACAGTTGCTCCACTCCTAATTTGCATGCATTGCGCTATAAATGTGTGACATTGGGCTGTGCTGGCCAGATTCGGTTACTGCAGGTGAGAGGTGGGTTGCATGCTGTGTGATGTTCTGGACAATGGTCATGGGATAACGCTGTAGACTGCACAGTGACAGGTGTCCACTTCCACCCATACAGACCGACATGACCGAGCAGAGCCAAGGTGAGGGTGAGGATGGTGGGGGGAGGAGGAGGCCCAACTTCACCACGGCGGAGACAGAGGCCCTCTTCCAGGCCTACCTGGAGGAGGAGCCACTACTGAGTGGATGGCGGGCACCCTCAGGCCCGTGTGGCTGCATTGGAGGGGGTAGCTCGGGCAGTGAACCTGCGCAGAAGCCACCAGCGCTCCGTGCAGAAATGCAAAAAGAAGATGGGGACAGACCGCAGGAGGGTGAAGGAGAAGGTGGCAGCCCTCAGGGCGGCACGTGCTGGCACAGGCGGGGCCAGCCAGTGGTGGCGGAGCTGACCCCAGCTGAGGACCGACTGGCTGCATCAATGCAGTGGAGTGCTATTGAGGGTGTACCAGGAGGTGGATTCCAGACAGGTGGAAGCCCATCACTGCACGGTATGACATGGTGGTGGTGTTGGGGGGGAAGGTTGTTCACATGCACTCACATGTCCTCACTTTCTGTTACAGATCCTGTTCATCTTCAGGGGATGGTGGTGGTGGGTCCAGGCAGTGAGGAAGACCTGCCAGAGTTGGAGGAGGGTCCATTCACCTCTGTCGCCAGCCAGCATGCACTGCACCAGCATGCACGCCTGGCTGCCAACTCTGCTGTCGGTGAGTCAGGTGTGGGGGGTGCACAGCCTGTGTCTCAGCAGTCTGGCATGCAAGCATGCCAGCACGCTGTGACTGTGGCTGTAGCACGTACCTGCACCATTGATGATGCAAGGACTGCAATGGGCAGTGACATGTGTGTGTCCCATGACGGACACACAGCAGGCCAGCATGTGCCCCTGGGCCTAGCTGGTTCCAACGTGTGTGCCAGCATGTCGGCACAGTCCCAGGCTGTGCCTGTCAGCACCAGTGGGGCAGCACCAGTGGCTGTGCAGATGTCTGGCACTGTTGCGGGCCACAGCAGTGGAACGAGTGGTCCCTGGGGCACAGCGGTTGGAGGGGCAGCAGCAGCAGTCACCCACCAGGTCTTGGGGTACAGTGCCATGCCCACCGCCCTTTGATATGCCCATTCCTGGTCCTGGTGAATAGCGCCCACCCTCAAGGGGTGTTGAGCATCAGGACCTTCCATACCCTGGGGGACAGGATGCCGTTGTGGCACAGTACCCATTTGAAGAGCACACCCACCTGCTGCGGGAATCGGTACAGCAGCAAAGGCAGGTTGCAACGTCTGTGGAGGCACTGTGCGTGGCTGTGGAGTGGCACAGCAGGGACTGTGCTCTGATCCTTTGCAGAGATGGTCCATATGCGGATGGATGTGACCGCCGCCATTGACAGGCAGACCCAGGCATTGGTCGCTGTCGTGGCTGCATTGGGCACACAAGCAGGTGCCCCTGTACCACGCACCCCACACAGTATGCTCTCCACTCCCTGTTCCCAGCTTCGTGTGACACCCAGCCTGTCAACGCCGGGTTCTGCTGTGGGCATCCTGAGCACCCCTGGTGCAGGTATGTTTAGCATACTACAGACCCCAGTGCGGACAAGGTAGCGATCATGCAGTGGGACCCCTGGTGGTCCATCGGTGCCATCCCATGTGGCCCCTGCTCAGCCTGCCAGTGCTGTTGGGTCACGGCGGGGCCGTCCACGCATCTGCGGTGGCCGTGGAACAGTGCAACATGACTGACCTGTCTCCCAGTGCGGGCCCTGTCTGGTGCTGCCCTGTGTGCAATGTGCGTCATGGTGGGCAGTGCACTGGTGGGTGCCCTGCCCATCACGCCGACATACCGACCACCTGCACACCATCCCGACTGCTGTCCACAGGTGCGTGTGCATGATGATGCCTGTATTGTACTGTACACCAAGGTGCAAGGGTGCCCAGCATCTGACACACGTACTTGGACAGTACAGGTGGTGGGTGTGGTCTGTGGATCTGTGTGTTTGCCATGTCTGTTCCTGCTCTGCTGTGCACCTGCCCATGTACGCTTTGTGCCTGGTGTGTGTGTCCATATGACTGTTCACCCCTTCCTGATGGTGTGTTAGTGTGCCTGGTCCCTTCCACTCCCCTTGCCATCATGCACCCCTGGTGTGTTACTCTGTGTGCCTGTGGGTTGCGCCAGAACAGTGTTGGTTGCACATGGCCCCTTGACTTACCTGTGTTGTGCATAATGCTCCTCCGTGATGGTGTCCCAGTGCAGCTGGGCCTGCCTGATCAGTCGGGGATCCCGCCGTCCAAGAGGGGCTGCTCATCACCATCATCACCGGCGCCGCTGGCGTCCCCATCGCTGTCCCCCTCCTCGACCTGAATGGCTATCCCACAGTCCTTTGGCCATGTTGTGCAGGATACAACAGGCCAGGAATATCCCACAGGCCTTTGAGGGCTGTACTGTAGGGCACCGCCGGAGGTGTCTAGGCATCAGAAGCGTGCCTTGAGCATCCCAAACACCCGCTCGATGATGTTTAGTGGTGGCATGTGCCTCATTATAAGCGTTGCTGCGATGGGGTCATGAGTGCGGTATGGTGTGAGCAGCCAGGGATGGAGTGGGTATCCGCTGTCACCTGTGTGGAGATGGTGGAGATGAGTATCATGTTCAGGTCCATATTACCAATATCCTGTGCTACTACCATAGCACCTGTGGCATTCCACCCTTGCCCCACGTTTGCAATTTCACCATGCGTACTCACCCACTAGATGGCCTGTGGGATGTCCCCACTCTTGAATCGATGGACTGGCGACGGACTGATACCATATAAAGGCATCATGTGCTCCGCCAGGTGTGTGGCATAGACATTGATTATGCGCCAGTGGCATCACACACACCCGGCAGTTGACACTGAATAGCCCTTCCTGTTCCTATATGCAGCCCCATCAGGCCAGGTGGTGCGAATGGCCACATGGGTGCAGTCTATGGCCCCTAGCACGCCAGGCACATGCTACCCTGTGGAACCCGCATGTTTGCTGTACGCCTGCTGTACTGGGGAAATGGATGTGCTGCGGCAAGTGGCGGCAGTGCGCTTGAGGAATTGGGTGAGGCATGATGTGGCCGACTGTGTGATGCCTGTGGTGTCCCCTGTCGGCCTCTGAAGGTGCCCGTGGTGAGCAGGCACATGCGGCTGTCACCTTGTCTCCACCGACAGAGCATGACTCGTTGTTACGGTGCCTGCATCACATCACTACACAGCTCACAGAGCCACCTCAGTATTGCCCTGCTCCCAGCGGTACCAGCCCATGATCTCTACATCTGTGTACAGCTCAAAGCTGATGCGGGCACACATACTGCCTGTTGGGGCGATCGCCCGACGGGCCCTTCCACGGCCACGTCCCTCTGCAGCATGCATTCTCACCCCCTCATTACAGCTTCCATGTGGAAGTTGGCACTGTCCATCTCACTAGCTTGTGACCCCCCTGGCTGATGTTGCTCTGTTACCCTCGCTGTCCTGACTGCTACCTCCACTGCACCGGGTACCCCGCTGGCCCTGCAGCCTATGGGCCCACAACTTCCCTTGCCTGCCCTGTTCTGGACTGTCGTTAGTCTCTCTCTCTGTCTGTCTCTTGGCATCCCTGTAGTTTTGCGCCTTTACTTGAGCCTTTATTTTGGCTCATTTCGCTGTGGCGCACCTTCCGTTGTTCCGCTATTGGCGCATTGCGCAAACTTTGAATATCGTGATTGCGCTTTTATGCATGGATCCACTCTTCAGTTGGTGCATGCTTCATTTGCATTGCGCTGTTGTTCAGCTCTGTTTTCAGTGGCGACCCGTCCCTGCTGAATATCGGGAGAATGATACTGACTTTACATGCGTTATCTTATTATGATGGCGCAGCCTTTTGAATATCCCACCCCATATGTAATTTTATACGGTCCAAATGAAAATTCCCATCATTCTTTAGACATATAGGCCTAGATATTCAAAAAGGGTTGGGCTTAGGCATGAACAGGGGTTGGGCAAGGCATGAATCTCCAAAAATGCGCCATCTGAGATATTCAGAAGGGGTCAAGGCGCCCACCCAAACATGCTGAGCAACAGCTAATGGAAATGAAGGCATGCGCAACCGAAGGGGGCGGGTCCATGCATAAAGTGCGCAATGCGATATCCGAACACTTGCGCAATGCGCAAGAGTGGCTCGTAGCCGGAAGTTGCGCAGTACCGGATTTGAGCCAAAATAAAAAGGCTCAAGGAAGCGGCGCAAGAACCCTCAGTGCTGCAAACTGGGGAGAGAGACAGAGAGAGAGAGAGAGAGAGGAGCTGAAGGGCAGAGAGGGACAGTGGGTCCAGGAGGACAGAGAGGCTGGTGGGGGGTGCCCGCAGTGGAAGCAGCAGGGGCAGTAGGGGTGACAGCAGGAACAGCAGCCGGGGCAGAAGCCAGGAGATGGACAGTGCCAGCTTCCACATGACGCCTGTAATGAGGGGGTGAGACACCATGCTGCAGGGGACGCGGGCCGGAGGGGCCTGCCCGGCGGTATGCCTCGACAGGTGGTATCGTGCCTGCATCAGCCGAGCTGTCATAGACGCGATTGTGGGCCAGTACCGCCTGAACAGCACACTCAGACAGCTCTGTGAGCTGTGCAGTGATGTGATGCAGGCACCCTCTCGACGGAGTCACGCCTGTCCTGTGGAGACCAAGGTGACAGCCTGCATGTGCCTGTTCAACGGGGCACCTTCCAGAGGCCAACAGGGGACACACAGGCATTACACAGTCGCCACCGCCATGCATCCTCACCCAATTCCTCACGCGACTGCTGCCCATGCTGCGGAGTACATCCATTTCCCCAGCACCGCCGGGCAGAGCATACAACAAACATGCAGGAGTTCCACAGGTAAGACATATGCCTGGCGTGCTAGGGGCCATAGACTGCACCCATGTGCCATTCAGACGCCCACCTGGCCCCGACGGCCAGGCATATCGGAACCGAAAGGGTTTCCAGTGTCAACTGCCAGGTGGTGTGATGCCACTGGCGATTATCAATGTCTGTGCCACACACCTGGTGGAGCACATGATGCTTTCATATGGCACCAGTCTGCACTGTGCCATCAATTCGAGAGTGGGGACATCCCCACGGGTCATCTAGTGGGTGAGTACACATATGGAATGCAAACTTGGGCAAGGTGGAATGACACAGGTGCCATGGTAGTGGCACACAAGGATATGGGCAATATGGACCTGACATGACATCGATCTCACTATCTCCACACAGGTGACCGCGGATACCCACTCCGTCCTGGTGCTCACACTGTACCAGCGCCCACGACCCCAGCGCAGCTTATGCTTCAATGAGGCACATGCCGCAACACGTAACATCATAGAGCGGGTGTTTGGGATGCTCAAGGCACGCCTCCGATGCCTGGACACCTGGGCGGAGCTCTACAGTACAGCCCCCAAAAGGCCTGTGGATATTCCTGGCTTGTTGCTATCCTGCACAACATGGCCAAAGACCATGGGATAGCCGACAGGTCCAAAGAGGGGACAGCGGCGGGGACACCAGTGGCGCGGTGATGTTAGTGATGAGCAGCCCCTAGGACGGAGGGACCTCCACTGACCCGACAGGCCCAGCTGCACCGGGACACCATTGCAGAAGAGCACTACGCCTAACACAGGTAAGCTGAAGGGACATGTGCAACACTGTCCATGCGCAAACCACAGGCACACGGGGAACACACTGCATGAGGTCAGGAGTTGAAGGTTCCAGGCATACCAACACACCATCAAGAGGGGTGAGCACCTATATGGACACACACACACACCAGGCAGCGCATAGGAGCAGCACAGCACTGCGGAAACGACATTGCCAACACACAGCACCACCAACCACCCCACCACCTGGACTGTCCACGGCGTGTGTCAGGACCTGGGCACCCTGCACCTTGGTGTACAGTGCAATGCAGGCATCATCATGCACACGCACCTGTGGACAGCAGTTGGGAGGTGCAGGTGGTCCGTGTGTCAGTGTGGTGAGCAGAGCACCCAGCAGTGCACTGCCCACCATGACACACATTGCACACAGGGCAGCACCAGACAGGGCCTGCACTGGGAGACAGCTCAGTCAGGTAGCACTGTCCCACGGCCACCACGGATGCGTGGGTGGCCCCACCGTGGCTCAGCAGCACTGTCAGGCTGAGCAGGGGCCACATCGGGTGGCGCTGGTTCACCACCACGGGTCCCACTGCGCGAACGTGACCTTGTCTGCACAGGGGTCTGCATCCTGCCAAACAAACTTGCACCAGGGGTGCTCAGGATGCCCACGCAGAACCCGCATCGACAGGCCTGGTGTCGTATCGACGCCGGAATGGGGAGTGAGAGCACACTGTGTGGGTGTGTGGCAGGGCACCTGACAGTGTGGCCAATGCATCCGCGACAGAGACCACTGCCTGGGTCAGCCTGTCAATGGCAGCGGTCACATCCGTCCGCATAAGGACCAGCTCGGCTCGGTCCCGAGCACACTCCCTGCTATGCCGCTCCACGGACACAGACAGTGCCTCCACGGACCTTGCAACCCGCCCCTGCAGCTGTACCGAGTGAAGTTCGGCCTCCTCCTATGCCCACCATCCACACCCTCAGCTTGGCTCTGGTCAGTCATGGTGATCTGTATGGGTGGAAGTGGACACCTGTCACTGTGCAGTCGACAGCATTTCCCCATGAGCATAGCTGCCGGCCCGGGGGTGGCGGAAGCCCCCCACGTTTCCTCTCCGCATGGCAGATACTGATAGAAAGGGTGCCCTTTGTCCCTTCTAAGTGCCCTTTCATGCTCAGCCCCTCAGCCTTTATCATCCTCCGCACCCCTGCCCATGAGCATTGTCCTGAGCATCACACAGCATGTAACTCACTCTCACCTGCAGTAACCAAATCTGGCCAGCACAACCCACTGTCGATTTTTATAGTGCAACACATGCAAATGAGTTGTGCGCAACTTTAATGACATGCTAATCGCGCCTACCGCGCCTTTGAATGGCTGATCGCATGATTTGCATATGTTGGTTGAATATCGCGTATTGGCGCTTTGGCGCACACGGAAGGTCCGGGTTGAGCCAATGGCGCAGGTTTGTGGCTGTGTGCCACCGCATTGCACATGCCCAGACAGCTACGCGATGCGCCTATCGCGCTGCAGACCTGCTGAGCGTGATAGGCGATTCAGACCATGGCCACCATTGTGCCAGTGGCGCCACAGCACTGGGCACTATATGGCGCCTGGCACTACTGCGCGATAGTCCACTGTGGCACTGGTGCGCAGCATGGCAGTCATGCAGGATGCCCTGCCATCCGATGGCGCTGTGCGTAGCCTTGCGTCATTGCCGTGACCTTGTGTATGCCCTCTGACCCCTGGCGCTGTTGGCATGCCATGTGTACGTCCCTATTGCGCTGTCTGGTGACAGCGCCATGTGAAGTGACGGCGCTGTTCAAACAGCGCGATTGGAGCCTGTGGTGGTCTATTGCGCAACAACTCCACGTGGGGTTACGCGCAGCGGGGCGCCATATTGCCTGCTGTAAAGTTGGTGCCATGGCTAGGAGGAGGGCGGTGTCCTGGAGCAGATTGAAGAGGCCAACCTGGTGGCCCTAGTTGAGCCACACTATGATGGCCTGTGTGGTGAGGCGCCTCACCAGTGCCAGGACTCAGCTGTGGCAGCAAGTGGCCACTGACCTGGTGGAGATCACTGGGCGGGCGGTCTGCTGAGCAGTGCCGCACGGTGCACGGTGACCTCGCTGGAGGACCAGAACTTTTGTCAGCGGCTGCGGTCACGTGCAAGGCGGGCAGTGCCTGAGGCCAGGTGAGTGTACCATCTATGCACCTATATTCTCTGTAGGTGTGTGTGTGCTTGGGTGGCTGTGCATAGGTGCCGGCTCGGACACGGTTGGCTGTGTCAGTGTGTGCAGCTGTGCGATGGATGGTTATGGCTGTGTGGGCAGGCACTCTCACTGGGGCAGGGGCACTCTGCTTTTGAGTCACACTGATGTTTGTCTCAACATATGTCTCCCACAGGCCGGATTTTGAGGGCGCAGGGGTGAGGGTGAAGTGGGCGTGCCAGGCCCGTGCCAGGGTGTTGTGCCCCAACCGCAGCAGCAGCATCATCATCAGCAGCGGCAGACCCAGCTGCTGGAGGAGTGGAGTCATTACTTCATGGATGCTATTGCATGCTGGGGGCAAGACCACCAGCCATGCACAACACAACCAAAGGGGAGGTCATAATTCCACTATACAAGACACTAGTGAGGCCCCACACTGGAGTACAGTGTACAGTTCTGGAGACCATACCTACGTATGGACATGGACTGGGTAGAGAGGGTTCAGAGGAGGGCAACACGGATGGTGCATGGATTGCATCACAAGTCCTATGAAGACAGGTTGAAGGAACTGAACATGTACTCCCTGGAGGAGGGAGGGAGAGGGGGATATGATGGGGACATACAAGTATCTTACAGGGGGGAACAGAGTGCAGGAAAACACTATTTTTAAGCGTAAAAGATGTTCCAGGACTAGAGGGCATGGGATGAAGTTGGAGGGGGGACGATTCAGAGGAAACATGAGAAAGAATTTCTTCACAGAACGGGTGGTGGACAAGTGGAACACCCTGCCAGAGGAAGTGGTGGGGGCTGACTTGGTCACGGGATTTAAGAATGCATGGGATAGCCATACAGGAATTCTGGAGGTCAGGGGTAAGGTGCAACAGACTTATAGGAAAACAGAGTGAACTTACAAGGCCAAATGGCCAGACTGGGTGGCCCATAGGCCCTTATCTACCGACACTGTCTATGTATCCATGTATGTGGGCACGACACAGGTGACATGCATCACAGTGCAGTATCACAGCACGTCTGTGTATGCGTCACTGGTGGTCAGGCATGCACTGGGCACATAGCTGTGTAACTGGCATCGCACCACGTTGCCACATCACTTGCCAGCCTAGTTTGTACTGTGATTGGCGTGGGCAGTGTGTGTGTGGGTGGTGCGATAGCTGAGAAATCCGCCTGTTTGTGATGCATGTGCATGTTCACTGTGGGTGGGTGCATGCCATCACAGGTGCGGGACATTGGGCTATATGGCTTGCAGGTTGGGTGGTGTTCAAGGTTGTGGTCAGTCACAGCCATTGACTGTGTTCCCATTTTCCCTAGGCCTCGAGGTTCTCGGCGGATTCGCCACGATATTTGGGGCCTCCACGCGGTGTCGATCGAAAATCAGGCCATCCTCCAATCAATCAGACGCCATGGCCTTCGGAGGAGGTGGCACAGGATGGTGCAGGACCAGGCGGAGGATGAGCAGCCAGCTGGGCCATAGCGGCTGCTACCCTTCCCACTTCTCCCATCCCTACCACCCTGCCTTCCCTCTCCAAGTTGTTCATCCCTACCCCTTGAACACCCCTACCTTGTACCAGTCCCCCCCCTTGTAAATAGTTGTTATTGCTTTGTTTCTTTACTATTCGATATTTAAATATACATTTCTATTTGATATGAATACTGTGTTGGTCTCTGATTTGCAGCTGGCTATGGGTGCTCAGTTGCAGGGGTGTACATGCCATCTGGGGTGGTATGATCCTGGGTATATGTGTGTGTGTGTGTGTGTGTGTGTGCATGGGGAGGTATCTCCAGCATGGCAGTGACTTCGGTTGGTCTTGCCATCTGCTGCCACCAGTGCTGGGTGCTAGGTGTGTCTGGCTTGTAGGCTTCTGTGTTGCATGGGGCTGACGTGTGCTGGGGGACTGCATGGTTTCCTGCAGTGCCAGTCACTGAACATGGGTGGTGTCTTGGGGTCACAGTGCAGGGTGTGCTGTGCATACGGGGGCTGATGTGCACTGTGGTTGTCAACCCCTGTGTGGGCACTCTCCGCCTGCCAGTGTGTTGTGCTGGGGTGTCAGGGGCTCTGCTATGCTTTGTTGGCTTGTCCCCATGGGCACGTGGATCATCCGTCCCACCCCAGTGATGCTGTGCTTGGGGTGTGCGGTGTGGTGTGGGTTCTGCAGTGTGTTCCTGTGCCCATGTGTGGCATGGCTGGCGGTGGGCCCCAGCCTGCCTCCCTGGATGTGCAGTTCCATTGCTCTGGGGGGCTGTGCTTGCGCTATGGCAGCTCTGGAATGCTCAGCTGAGCTTCCCTGGATTGCTCCATGGCGCACATTTTCCAGCTCAGCTTCTCCTTCCTGGTTCTTGTGATGGCGCATATGTGATATTCAGACGTTTGGTTGTACAATTGCTCTGCTCCATGTTTGAATATTGCACCTGTTCTTGCATTTGCGCAACTGGTTTGTGCTTGCTCCTGCTGTTGCGCTACTTTTGGGCGCAGTTTGAATATCTGGGCCATTGTTTTAGAACTGTCCAAATTGCCGGCCCCCTATATAATCAGGGGCAGTTTTAATCTCATCCTTGACCCTACATTGGACCAATCTGGGACTTGCTCTCATCTTATTACTTCTGCAGCCACAGAGATCAAACTTTTTATGAATGACCTTAACCTTTTATAGAAGTCTGCTGAGCGCAAAATTCAGAAACTTGGTAATTCTCCTATTTCTCCTAAGTCCATCAAACCTATTCCCGTATTGACTTTTTTCTTTTGTCTAAATCCTCTCTTTATCAAGTTAGTGAAAATAAATACTATAATATCATTATCTCGGACCATGCACCTATCCAAATTTCACTGCAGTATAGAAACAAGCCCATAACTTTATCATTTAAGATAGACCCTCTGGTATTAAAAGATCAAAAAAATATGAGATTTATTAAAAACTGATAGCAACTCTTATTTTTTACATAACACTACCAATGATACTAGTTTTAGTGTTATCTGGGAATCATTTAAAGCTTTCTTAAGGGGAGCTATTACTCCCTATACTATCAACCATACTAAAAAGAAACAAAAAAGATCCTCAAATTATAAACACTTATTAACCAAGCTGAAACGGCACATATGATTTGAAGAGGAGCTGTTTTTGTTTGCTGATTTTGCCACAGTCGGCGGTGGGGATATTTGGCTGCTGTTGCCGCTAGCTGGAGGAGGAAGCCACAGCATTGGTGGCGGGGGACACCAGCCACATCAGGCGTCAAGGACCAGCAGCATCGGCAGGGGGTGTCACCAGAGACCGTTGCCGCACAGGAGGCAGGCCGCATTGGCAGCAGGAAGAAGCCATCCAGTCATGGAGCAAGGTGCCAAGGGGTGTGAAATTCAAGAATTGCAGCTGGGCTATTTAAAGCATGGGCCCAGAGGCAGCACAGACTTTCACAGAGGGGCTGTTTTTCTCCCACCCACCCTTCCTGCACCACCTCCAAATTAAATGGCCTAGCGTTACCACGCCCAGTGGTAGATGCATCAATTAAATCAGGACAGGAAGTGGGGTAAAACGAAGGGGTGGCGACAGGAGAGTTGTGGGGCAGAGGCTTCTCACTGGAAAGGGTGACGGCTTCGGTTACAAATGAAACCTGGATAGCAACACCCACAAAGGAACTGGGACATTGGGCTAAATGCTTCAGATCTAAGGTACTGTGCTAAATACTATACAACTGGGGACTGTGGAATATAGGGGGCATCTGTGACTATTTAAGGTACTGTGAATCTGGAGTGCAACTACAGTAGATTAGGTGGAAGCTGGGGGCACTCAATGCATGTGCAGCCAATTTGCAGTGGCATATATGAGGCCCCCTATATTCCATAGGGCCATGAATACACTGTGGAGACTAGGTCACTGTCCGATATGTGCCCGGTTAAGGAAATTAGAGGCTGAGGTATGCAGTCTTGGGGACAAATTGGTCAGGTGAAGGGAGGGTATGGGCACAAGTGGAGGGAGGCACATCTTCAGAGCTGGTTGGGGATGATGGGGGTCTACTACTGTGGCATGCTGTGGCATCTAGCATGGTGGGAGGTCAGGCCAGGCTGAGGGGTGTCAAAGGGGAAAGAGTTTGAGACAGGAAGGGGAGGTGAATGATGGATGGAGGAGAGTGGGTACTTCTGGTGGGAGTGGTAAAGGGTCACCAAGGTCCCAGGGAGGGGGGATAGCTCTCCAGCAGGGGAAGAAGGAAGACAGGCTGGGGGGGATTCTGGTCTCTAACAGATACTCGCCGCTGGAGGACACCATGGCAGTAGGGGTATCAGAGGTGAAGGGGGAGCAGATGGCAGAAGTCAGAAGGAGAGGTGGGGCAAAAGTGAGGGGAAGGGGAGCTGGAACACATGAAGACAAAGGAGACAATGGGGTGTGAAGAGGGGAGTGGGATACATGCGGGGAGGGAGAAGGGGCAGAGGAGATGTGTACAGACAGAACCCAGGAGCCATGGGGGCATCAGAGAGTCTAAATGGGGGAGCACAGGAGCTAAATGTGGAGCAGAAAAGTGAGGGAGACAAAGGAGGACAGAGGGAGATTCTGGGTGGCTCTAGACTGGAGGACCACATGGAAAAGGGAAAGGGAAGAGTCTACACACTCATCGAGGTTATCTGGAAAATTGCTGGCATGGGACAGGCACATTGAAGGGCCGGGGATCGGAGAGCTAGAAGCAAAGGCAAAAGGAGTAGTGTTAAATACCATCAGGGAAGATGAGGGAGGAGCTGCAGTGGTGGAAGAGGGGAGGGCTCAAGGAGTGAAATCAGCAGGGGTGGTAGTGAGGGACAGGAAGATGGAACACACGCCAGTAACCCGGGGAAGGAAAACTGTCAGGCAGGTAAATCAGAAAGAAAAGAGGGGCAAGACACTACTGACGGGAGGCTCGCTCATAAAGGGTATCAAGTAGGGGGGAGCAGAAATAGTGCAGTTTGGGTAGAGTGCCTGCCAGGAATGACGGCGCTCGAGGTAATCCACCATATTCTGTCATGGGGTAGGGAACAGGATGAGAAACCACATCTAGTATTCCATCTAGGGACAAACAATCTTTTTTTTTATCACTGGCATATTTTATTGATAAATATTGGATAACACCTTTGAGTCAGACTCTTTTACAAAGGTTCCACGTCATGCATAAGAAGAGACAACCGTGTACAGAGTAACAAGTAACATAGTAGTTACACACAGCAGTTACAGAATGGTTGCAGATGATTACAGAAAATACAAAGAATACAAAAAATAGCAGCTGGGAATAAATATTGCAGGTATATGCATAGCATTTCAGGGCAATGGCACTAGCCATGCCCACACGTTATTCATTGGCCAAGGCTGGACAGAGATGTCCATTGTCGGTGGGTAATAGTCTCCTTGAGGTGTAGACAAGATGTAGGGCTCTGGCTAGGTTTTGCACTGATCTCTGCTTTAAATCTATAGCTTTCCCAGAGATATTGCCAGTGCCTAGAGCCAGTACAGAGAGGAAACAAAGGGTAAGGGAATTCAATAACTGGTAGGTAAGATGGTGGAAGCAGATGGGGTGTGGGCAGGTGGGGGACAGGGAGCAACATGGGATGATGAGTGTGTCTATGCCCCTGACAGGCTTCACCTTAACAGAGATGGGGCAGCTGTACTAAAATGTAGGCTAGGGGAGTTCTTTGAAAAAGCATATGAGTTAAACTAAACAAGAGGGGGTCTGGGAGTGACACCATAGATAACTACAGCTGGGAAGGGGGGCTCTATGCCGCCCCTGAGGAAGGGATGATGTACTAGGCTCTGGCATGCCCTTGGGCAGGGGAAGGGAAGGAGAACTATGGTGGAGGGGTTTAGTGGTCAGTGCCAGTAGCATAGCAAATAAGATGGAGGAACTAGTAGCCATCGTTGTGCATGAAGGACTGGACATAACTTGATCATGGAAACCTGGTGGACAAACTATCACACATAGGAGATGGCTATCCCTGGCTACAGATTGTTCAGGAGGGACAGGAGAGACAAGAAGGGGGGGTGACACTATACAATGGGGAGGACATAAAGGCTACAGAAGGGCAGGAGGGGGATGGGGAAACTGAACTACTTTGGGTAACACTGAGCAGAAGGGCAGGGGAATCCTTCAGGCTAGGGGTGTTCTACAGGCTACCGATGCAAGGGGAAGAATGGGACAGAATGATGTCACAGGCAATTGAGCAGATAACTCTCAAGGGGGAAACACTTCTGGTGGGGGACCTGAACCTCCCTGACATAGACTGGTCCATCCCAGAGGTGACCTTGGCCAGAAGCAGAGGGATTCTGGAAACACTACAGGGGGTATTCCTGCAGCAGTTTGTCAAAGAGCTAGCCAGGTGAAACAACCTCCTGGACATGATCTTAACAAATGGGGAAAGTGTAGAGCAGGTGGTGGCGGGGGAGAAGCTGGGAAATGGCAACCACAGGACCATCAGGTTCAGGGTGAGAACTGGAAGGGAAGTGCACCGTACAAACACAACAGTGCTGGACTTCAGGTGCATGGACTTCGATTGAGAAGGATAGTGAGGGAAGATATGGAAAAGATGAACGATATGGAGGAGTTATGGGGAACTATTAGTGACCGGGTGAGGGAGGCCACACAAGTGTGTATTAGGAAGGGTACAAGGTGCAGGAGACCTCTCTGGTTCACTAGGGAGGTTGTGAGAGTGGTCGGGGCAGGAGAGGGCTTTCAGGGAATACAAGAGAACACAAAAGGAAGCAGACAAGGAGGTATACAGGCAAATGAGGAGGCAGGAGGAAAGGTGATAAGGAGGGCAAAGGTCAACACTGAGGAAACAATAGGTAAACAGACCAAGATGGGGGACAGAACCTTCTTTAGATATGTAGGGGACAGGAGGAAGACTAGACAGGGGGTTGCAAGGTTGTGGGGTGAGGCTAGGAAGCCATTGGAAGAGGACGATGAAAAGCAGAACTAAATAGGTACTTTTGCTCAGTATTTACGAATGAGGGAGAGGGCAGGGGGCCTGAGCTAAGGAGGAGAGGAGGGAAGTGGGCAGGAAGGTGGACACGAGTCCCTTCAGTGCAGAGAGGGTACGGGAGGAGCTTAGCAAGCTAAAGGTGGACAAGACCATGGGACTGGATGGGTTGCATCCGGGAACCGAGAGAGGAACTGGCTACCCCATTGATGAGGCTGTTTAACCTGTCACTGGACTCCGGTAGGGTACCGGAGGACTGGAAAGAGGTGACCGTCGTACCAATACATGTGGGGGGGGGGTAGCAGGGAGTTGAGGGAAAACTACCACCCGGTCAGTCTCACAGTGGTGGTGGGGAAGGTCATGGAGGCACTCATCAGGGAGAGGGTGACAGACTACTTGGAGGAAAATGGGCTGATAGTCGACAGACAGCATGGGTTCTCAAAAGTGAAATCATGCCAGACCAATTTAATTGGGTTCTTTGACTGGGTGATGCAGGTGATCGACCAGGGGGGAGTGGTGGACATAGCCTTATTGGACTTCAGCAAGACTTTCGAGCTCATACCCCACAGGAGACTAGTCAACAAGCTGGACAGTATGGGGATAGGGGACAAAATAGATGAGTACAAAACTGGTTGATGGACAGAACCCAGTGGGTGGTGGTAAATGGGGTGCACTCCAGGAGGTTATGAGTAAGGTCCTGCAGGGATCAGTTCTGGGTCTGCTGCTTTTCAATATCTACATCAGCGATATAGTGGTAGGACTGAAGGGAAGGGTGGCCCTCTTTGCAGATGATATGAAAATCTGCAACAGGGTGGACTCCACAGAGGGTGCTGAGGACATGATGGCACTGGAGCAGTGGGCAGAGACCTAGCAACTTAAATTCAATATCAAAAAATGTGCAGTCATGCACCTGGGGCATGGGAACCCGAAGGCAGGGTATACACTTGCAGGGGAGGGAGTCAGGGTTACAGAGCAGGAGAGGAATCTGGGTATAGTGGTGACTAATAACCTCAGGGTGAGTAATCAGTGTAACAGGGCAGTGGGGAGAGCTTATGGGATACTGGCATGTATAGGCAAGGGAATCACTAACAGAAGGAGGGAGGTCCTGATGCCCCTGTACCAAGCCATGGTAAGGCCACACCTCAAGTATGGAATCCAGTTCTGGAGGTCATACCTGTGCAATGACATAGATGTGATAGAAAGGGTATAGAAAAGAGTGACAAAGATGATTCAGAAGATGAAGGGCATACCATACAAAGAGAGGTGTAGGGAAATGGGAATCTACACACAGGAGACCAGAAGGGAGAGAGGGGTTATGATTGAAACCTTTAAATATGTAAAAGGGATAAACAGGGTGTGTTCAGGACATTTATTTCACAAGAAGGAAGGCACTAAAATGAGAGGGCATGGGTTAAGACTACAGGGAGGAAACTACAGAGGCAATGTGAGGGGATGGTTCTTCACTGGGAGGGTGGTGGAAGCATGAAACAAGCTTCCGGAGGAGGTTGTGGGGTCCGAAACAGTGTCAGACTTCAACAGAGCACAGGACAACACATGGGGTTACAAAGTGGGGGGAGGGAGGAATAGAGGGAAGAAAAAGGGGCAGATTGGATGGGCCGGGGAGGTCCTTTTCTGCCATCAAGTTTCTATGATATGCAGACAAATGATCCATGCACATTACAGAATTTGCTTATTTTAAAGAACAACATAATAGCCTAATTACTGAGGAAGCCAAAAGGCAACTTCTCTAAACCAAAAGCCATTATTATGTCACGGGAGATAAGCTGGATAAACTGATGGCCTGGCAATTGAAATCATGCCAACAAAATAATCTCATAATCAGCATTCAAGATCAATCAGGTAAAACTGCCACCTCCCCTCAGGAACTTAATCATACTTTTTATCAATATTACCAAATGCTCATCAGAAAAAAACTAATTCTTTGGATGCCACTCAGCGATTTATTAAAGATATTAATTTTCCCTCCATTACCCCAACCAGTTCCCAAAAAATGGAAACATCGATCTCCTTCGATGAGATTATTACAGCAATCAATACTTTACCATCTGACAAGGCTCCTGGCCTTGATGGCCTAACTAGTGATTTTTATAAAATCTTTTCCCCCATACTTGCACCCTGTTTAAAGAATATATTTGGCTACAGCTTTCAAAATAATACCTTGACACCTTCATTTAAAGAAGCAAACATTCTACTATTTCTTAAAAAAAACCAAAACCTCTATCACCCTTTTCTTATAGACCGATCTCTCTCATCAACACTATAGAAACATAGAATTTGATGGCAGATAAGGACCACTTAGCCCACCCAGTCTGCCCATTTCCCTACCTAATGGATAAGCTGCAGATCCTAGTTAACCAGCAGCCTACTTCTTTCTACTCCCACCCCTAGAATTTGCCTTACTAGACGTCCCATGCATGCTTAGTTCAATCACTGTTTTGACTCCACACTACCTCTGGAAGGCCGTTCCATGCATCCACACCCCTCTCTGTGAAAAATACTTCCTTATTACCTCTGAGCTGCCCCCCATCTTCAAATTGTGCCCTCTTGTTTGCACCTCTTTTTGAAAGATGCTACCCTCTTGGACTTTGTTGATTCCTTGAGGTACTTGAAAGTTTCTATCATGTCCCCCTCTCCCTCCTTTCCTCAAGGGTATACATATTAAGCTCCTTAAGTCTCTCCTCATATGTCTTCGGTGCAGACCCTGCACCATTTTAGTGCCCTCCTCTGGACAGCTTCCATCTTGTCTATGTCCTTGGAGACTGGGTCTCCAGAACTGCACACAGTACTCCAGATGGGGTCTCACCAGCTGTCTGTACAGAGGGCCAACAACTTCCTGTTTTCTACTGGTGATGCCTCTCCTATGCATCCCAGTATTCCCCAGCCCTCCTTACTGCCCTCTCACATTGCTTGCCCACCTTTAAGTCATCTGATATGACTACCCCCAGGTCCCTTTTCATTTTGTTGTTGTTAGTATCTCACCCCCCATTGTGTACTCTTCCCCTGGGTTTTTGTTTCCCAGGTGCATTACCTTGCACTTCTTAGCATTAAATCTAAGCTGCCATACATTTGACCATTCCTCTAACCTTGCCAAGTCCCTTCTCTTCCTTTCCACCCCACCTTGTGCATCAACTGTGTTGCAGCTCTTTGTGTCATCTGCAAAGAGACATACTTTTCCTTCCAGTCCCTCTGCAATGTCACTTATAAAGACATTGAAGAGGACCGGTCCTAATACTGAACCCTGCGGCACCCCACTAGTAACCCCCCTTTCTTCAGAGTGGACTCCATTTACTATTACCCTCTGTGTCCTATTCTCCAGCCAATTCTTTACCCAGGCTATCATCTTGGGACTCACTCCCAGGCTGGCTAACTTGTATATTAATCTTTTGTGTGGGACTGAGTCAAATGTCTTGCTAAAGTCTAGGTAGGCCATGTCCACAGCCCCTCCCTGATCTACTACTTTGGTCACCCAGTCAAAGAAATCTATTAGATTCGTCTGGCATGACCTTGCCGCTGTGAATCCATGCTGCCTTGGGTCCTATGCCCCTCTGGCCTCTAGATACTTGACAATTCTTTCCTTCAGAAGTGGTTCCATCATTTTCCCTATCACTGAGGTTAAACTAACTGGTCTGTAGTTTCCTGCTTCTGCCCTGCTCCCACTTTTGTGAAGGGGAATCACATCTGCCCTCCTCCAGTCCTCAGGTACCACCCCATCCTCCCATGATTTGTTAAAGAGGGTAGTCAGTGGTGTCCTAGTTCTACCCTTAGTTCTTTTAGAATTCTGGGATGAATCCATCAGGCCCCATTGCTTGTCCACCTTCAGTTTTAAGAGCTCTTTCAGAACCCTTTCTTCTGTAAATGGGCCGGTATCAACTTCTGTATCCAGAGTGTTTCTATTGTTTGTTTTAGGTACCTCCCCCTTTTCATTTGTAAATACTGAGCAAAAATATTTGTTTAGTATCTCTGCCTTTTCACAGTCACCCTCTGCCCACCCCCCTCCCCTTTATTAAGCCTCACTATCCCTCCCTTAGTCTTCCTTCGCTCCCTGATGTACCTAAAAAAGGTTTTATCCTGATACAAAACTTCTTGCCAAGATCCTGACCACCAGATTGGGAAATATACCACCCACGATAATCCATCCTGACCAAAATGGCTTTATTAAAGGCCTCTCCTTAAACTGTAATATTAGGCATACACTCAACATCTTGAATTACTGTAAAAATTCTGACTTGTCAGTTTTATTGCTCGACGCAGAGAAGGCATTTGACTGCCTTGAATGGTCATATTTCAAAACAATAATACATAGATATGGATTCAGACCTAACTTTATTAAATTGGTTGCTATCCTATATTCCAATCGGGTGGCCAGAGTCAAAACCAATCAGGATATTTCCCCATTCATAAATCTCCAGCGTGGCATCAGACAAGGGTGCCCTCTGTCTCCACTCATATTTGCCATGGCAATTGAACCATTGGCAATAGACATAAGAATGTCCCAACAAATTTCAGGGCCTGAAATCAATGGGGTGGAACTCAGAATCAGCCTTTATGCCGATGACACACTTATTTATGTAAAAAGACGTAATTATAGCTTCCCACATATAGATACATAGATACATAGATACATAGACAGTGTCAGCAGATAAGGGCCTATGGCCCACCCAGTCTGCCCATTTGAGCTTGTAAGTTCAGTTTGTTTTCCTAGAAGTCTGTTGCACCTTACCCCTGACCTCCAGAATTTCTTTATGTCTATCCCATGCATTCTTAAATCCGTGATTGTTTCAGCCCCACAACTTCCTCTGGCAGGGTGTTCCATTTGTCCACCACCGTTCTGTGAAGAAATTCTTTCTCATGTTTCTCTGAATCGTCCTCCTCCAACTTTATCCCATGCCCTCTAGTCCTGGAACATCTTTTTCACTTAAAATAGTGTTTTCTGCACCCTGTTCCTCCCTGTAAGATACTTGTACATCTCTATCATATCCTCTCTCTCTCTCTCCTCCAGGAGTACATGTTCAGTTCCTTCAACCTGACTTCATAGGACTTGTGATGCAATCCATACCATCTTTGTTGCCCTACTCTGAACCTTCTCTACCCTGTCTATGTCCTTACGTAGGTATGGTCTCCAGAACTGTACACTGTACTCCAGGTGGGGCCTCACTAGTGTCTTGTATAGCGGAATTATGACCTCCCTTTCCCTGCTGGTAATGCCCCTGCCTATACATCCCAGCATCCTATTTGCTTTACCTGCTGCCTTATCACACTGTTTCCCTACCTTGAGGTCATCAGAGATGATAACCCCAAGATCCCTTTCCTGCTTGGTGCATGCTATATACTAGACATTCTTACTCACTATGGCTCCGCATCAGGCTACAAGGTGAATTGATCAAAAACAGAGGTCCTTGAAACCAAAACACATTCTGATCCCTTTATTCCCCCTTCTCATTTAACCATATAGATAGTATCAAAAATCACATATCTTGGTATTATAATAGATAATGAACTTAATAAATTACAGTCATCAAACTTGGATTCATTAATTCAAGAAACAAAAACCCTCCTTGGTCAATGGGGACACTCTTACTCTCATTGGAAGAACTAATGCAATCAAAATGATTATCCTTCCTAAATTTATTTTTATATTTCAAAATTATCTTAAAAGATGAATTTTTTCATGGCTTGGATGTTATCAAGAAATTTTTGTGGAAAGGGAAAAAAAACAAGGTTCAAACTTAATAAACTTTATGCTTCTCTGACTGAAGGGGGTTTAACTCTTCTATGTTTTAAATCTTATTATTTTGCCACCAACATTGCAGTCACCTATAAATGGTTCAGAGAGAAACTATCAGAGCCTTCAGCTGTCATTGAATCTTTTAGATCTCCTTACACTAATATAAAACATAGCTTATACTTAGGGTCATATACAAATAAGTTAAAAAATCTCGCCTTTTGTACAAAAACTGTTCTCAACATTTGGCATGGAGTTTTCAACAAACCTTGCACTCATGACTACTTTTCTACACACACTCCAATTTATTTAAACTCTCATTTTACCCCTTCTATTTCTGACTCAACCTTTAAGAGGTGGTACTTTAAAGGACTGAAAGAAGTTGGACATTTCCTTAACTCTGACCAAATCATTGATTTTGAAACACATAAATAAAAATGTGATCTCCCCAATTCTCAGTTTTTTTGGGTTCTTATAACTTAGAGACTTTGTTCTTAAAGTAAGCAATAATATCTGACAAGGTGAGCTGTATTGTGCTATCCAGGACTGCCCAGGGGTGTAATGAGGCCCAATGCTGCAGGCGGAGGGCCTTATAGCCCCTGGAAGGTCCAGTATAGCACAATACCACCCGCTCTGTCGGGTATTACAGTGTTTAGAAAATGGGCACTGTAAAAAAAAAAAAAATTAGTTCAATAAAAAATGTTAATGAAAAATAAGTTTAAAGTAAGTTTTGAAATAAAATAGTTCCTCCACCTGCATTTGACTTTTGTCCTGTCTGAAGACTGTGCTTAAAAACTGCCTCCTTTTGTAATTGACAGAGACTGTCAATTTTCTTTGTTTTTCCTGCAGTATCTTGTCATTCCCTGCCCCCCAACCCCAACAGAAACACACAGGGCACAGAGACCATCAATTTAATTTGTTTTCCTGCAGTTTCTTGTTGCCCCCCAACCCACACACACAAACCTTGTGCTCTTTTTTTCTCCTTGGTGATGGAGCTCCATTTATTTTATTTTTTTTGGTAACAAACTGTGACTTGTCATTCCTAGCTCCCTCAAAAAAGACAAGCAGGGTTGGAGCAGGAGAGGTAGCGGGTGAACAGTCACGATATATGGAGCTGCTTAGGGGGACAGAAGGTCTGGAGGTGGATGGAGAGAGAGCATAAACAAGCTGGCAACACAAAGAGTTGTAAGCCTGTAAAAATGGGCAGATTACTGTGCATTTTTTATTTTAATTTTGTTACGAGGCTCCACTGAGCACCCTTACTTGGCAGTGCTATCATTTTAAATTAGATCGGGAGATGAATGCTGCTGACATGCGGACAACTGTGGAGCTGCCGAGAAGGTACGGAACAGTCCCACTGTAGCATGGGGTTTGCGCCATTGGCATCCTGTAAGCTCACAGGTAACATCGCTGAACTGCATAAGGTGTTGGTCAACTACATACTGTCTGTGGGTAAAAACTGCTAATGCTGATGAAGATTCATTTTTGAATGGGTAATGGGCAGGATGGAGGAAAGGAGCGGGGCAACATGGCTCAAATCTGTGAGCCAGGGCAAGTGCACAGCATTTTTGAAGCATTTTTTTAAACAAAGAAGTAGATTGGGGAAAAAACATCTTTTTTTTTATTTAGTTGTTTAACCAGGTATAACACACTAAGCTGAAAGCTTTTTTACAGGAGTGACCTGGGAGCACAAGGAGGTTAAGTGACTTGCGCAGGGTCACACAGTATGCAAGTGGAAGCTGTGGGATTCAAACCCAGGTCTGGTCTGCTGGATGTCACCAAATTTGCAGCTCAGAGCCTTAGACCACTGTGCTATACTGCTTCCTATTTTAGAGGACAGATGGGCAGGTGGGGGAGAAGGAACAGAGCAGTGCAGCTTGAATATCTGAGGCAGGTGAGTATGCAGCAGTTTTAAATAATTTTCAAAACAAAGCAGTTCTATGAAAAATGTAAATTTTTTTTAATGGCTCATTTTTCTTGACATTGCAAGGCTGTGTGTATGTGTAGGGGGCTTTCCTGTCAGGCTGCTTCAGGTATGAAAAATGTTTCTGTCAGGCTGCTGCTTCGTGTACTTTGTGCTGGTGTTGCCAGGTGTGTGTTACATGGCACCTTGTGATACCTTTTTATGAGCCCCCACCCGTTTCTGTGTTTAAAGTCAACATGGCAGGTTCTATCTCTTACTAACAGAGAGAAAACAAATGGCGGCTATTTGAAATTGAAAATTCGATCGGCCCTGTAATATTGTAAGGTAGTCAGGCAGCCAGAGACTGGGACTCATTCCCAGTCTCTCTTGTCTGATACCGGACTGGCAAGTTAGGGGCATTAGCCAATTTGAAACTATAATTTTCTCTACCCATTTTATAAAATCAACATAAACAATCTAACTCAACTTTAACTCAGGCTGAACAAATTTCGACTTCCCCTTCTCAGATTAAAGTAATATCTCAAATATGCAAAATCATACTTCCTAATGATACCCCATCTGGCTATACCCTAAGACAAAAATGGGAAAAGAAAATTAATAAACCTATACCTCAAATGCTATGGAAAAGAAAAATTAATTTTAAGTCATAGGGCCTAAAATCAGCTAAAATGCAACAAATTCAATGTAACGTATTACATTGTACTTATTACACCCCATACCAGTTAAGCAAAATAAATTCCTCAGTTACTTCTCTGTGTCCTAGGTGTGGTGACCCCAATGCCACACTTGAACAAATGTTAATTTTATGTTCATCTTTAAACTCATGGTGGCAATCAGTTCTCTCTTTTCTATTAAGGGCTAATGGTAAAATGCTTTTCAAAACCCCCACATGGATGCTACTTTGATATGGGGGACCGATTCATAACATGTCACATACTGCTTGCTGTTTGGTAAACATAAGTAGAATTGCTGCATTTAAACATATTTTAATCAAATGGAAAGATAATGATCCTCCACTGTTTACCATCTGGTTAAACTCCATGATGTCTATACATCGTATAGAATGAGTTCATTATCATACTCTCAAACATATGACAAAACATAATCAAATCTGGACTCCATTCATCAGTGAATTAAAATCTATGGTAATACAACAGCATTCAATCCGACGAGGAACAGGTTAACTTCACTGAGTGTTAGCTGCTTCTTAAAACATCTACTTGGCCCCTGTTTACATTTCATGAAAGCCTTGAAATGTCTTCTTCTATTTTTTTTTTTAATCAGTTTCCCTATTCGCTCATTTAATAGATATAGCAATTATCTGTGTCAGCAGGAACAATGCCCTCCCACTCAATAGAGCTTAGCTGAATACAGAGCTTTAGATATAATGTGCGCATATCACATGTAGTAATTAATATACTTGAATGATTCGTATGGATTCTAATGTATCTATTGTTATGGTCTTTCATTACGTAATAACCTGTTAACTTGCAATAAAGAACAAAAAGCTAGTTTGTGTTTACCAACTGCAGTTAGTCACCGCTCCTTCAGAGTCTCCTGCAGAACTGCTGGATTCTACATGCCTTGGTCATCGCAGACAATGAGTCCCCTGCAGAACTGCTGGGATCTACATGTCCTGGGCACTGCAGACATTGAGTACCCTGCAAAACTGCAGATTCTCCTGCAGCTGCCATCCTCTCACTTCTGTAGTCCTTCAGTTCCTGTTGGTTGCAAGCTATTGGTCACCTGGAATTGTGGGTAAGAAATACCTGCCAGGTTTAATGATCTCTTCCCTATAGCTGCCTCAGGTGCAGGGAGGGAGGGGGAGCTTTACTTAGCCCTACCCCTGGAAGGTGGTTCTTAAACAGTGTAAAATCCAAAAACTGGGAAAGATGCTCTTTAATTCCTGATTTGGATTTAATGGTTAAATATTTTACAAACACATTCCAAAATATCTGTGATCTTCATGCTTTCAGGGTAAAGGCACAGTCTAACACTATTGCAAGGTTTTCTTGGATAACCCAGAAATTGTTACACAAAAATCAGGGTTAAGAATGGAATCTGGAAAAAAGCTAGGAAAACAAAATTGGTCTCTGATTTGAAGCATTTTAAACTAAAAAGGAATGAATGTAGGAGACGTACTAAGAAAGCTAAAGCTTCTTATTAAAGGAGAAAATTAAACCAAAATGTAGATCCAAAAATATTTTGGTCCACTGTTAAGTATTTAACTAATCCTGGGGGACAGAGTATACAAAGAAATATAACAACAAGAGTGAATGACATTCTAACTAATGATATAGAAATGGTCTCTGATACATTAAATACATTTTTTATGGACCTTCCAGGGCGGGGGGCCTATTCACAGTTGGGGCATTAAGAAAATCTTATGGTGGATGATGTACTACCTGGACACCATCCACTGTTTAGGTTTAAGCAGTTAACCTTCCTAGAGGTACAACAAGAATTATTAAAAATAAATGCATAAATCATTTGGTCTGGACAATTTGGAAGGGACATTTTTGAAATTGGTTGCACCTTATATAGCCACACCCATACTGTCCTTATTTAACTGGAGCCTACAAATTGTCCACTTTCCATCTCTGTGGAAAGCAAGGAAAATAACACCAATGTTTAAGGCGGGAGACTCAGCTGATCCAAACAATTACCGATGTATAGCAATATTTCCTGTGTTGTCTAAGTGTTTGGAAAAGCTAGTCTCCAGGCAAATTTGTGACTATATGGACAAGTATGGGTTGTTTACTTAATATCAATCAGGTTTTCATAGGGGTTATTCCACCTCATCTTCTTTGGTGGAATTTAATGACTTGATTTGTTCTTCTCTTAATGATGGTAGGGAAACGGCAGCAATTTTCATAGATCTATCCAAAGCCTTTGACCTGGTGGACCACTTCGTTTTGAGAATTAGATTAATGGGCCTAGGTTTCTCGGATGGTCCTCTGGCTTGGTTCTCCTCATATTTGATGGGGAGATCACAAAGGGTTCAAATACAGCAACATCTGTCTGGACCCCTTGAAGTAAGAAGAGGGGTCCCACAAGGGTCTACCTTGGGACCCCTGCTATTTCTATTATTTAATAACAACTTTCCCTCTGTGGTTCAGCATACGTCTATTAGATTATATGCTGATGACACAGTCATAGTGACTTCAGGAGACAACCCAGAGGACCTTTGGAGAAAACTCCAGGCAGATTTTGATAGGGTACAGGAGTGGTTCACAAGGTCATGGCTTAGATTGAATAATAAACAGACCAAAGTTATGTGTTTTGCATCCAACAGATGAAAAAATTCTCCTCAATTGCAAATATGTGCAGCTGATCAGACCCTAATAGAACAAGTCACTACCTATAGTTACTTGGGTATAGTCTTTGTCTCTGCTCTTACTTTCAAGGATCATATAGAAACAATAATTAGTAAGGTCAACAAGAAATTAGGGGCTTTAAAAGAACAACTAGATTTTTTTTTTAAATCTGATAAGGGCTGATGAGCAGCTAAGGTGATAAGACGTGTCTGGACCATGCTCCTCCTCATTGGGATTAGTAAATAAAATAAAATAATTACCTGTCTACTTTTTTGATTGTATTTTGGTCGCTATCAACAGCTAAAACTGAGCAGTGAAGAAAGATGGATGGATATCTGGCTCAAAGTGCTGGGAAAAGCCAGAGAATGGCCGGCAAAGTGGTAAAGAAAAACTCTGCTTGTGTGCCACTGGAGAGCTAGAACTTGGTATCCTTGTCAGCTGCGGAGGTGAGCACCCTTGGTAGAGAACTTACAGGCCAGGTATTGGCAGCTTTGGAGCCGTGGCTATGCAAACTTAAATCCAAAATTGATGATAAGCTGCAGGAGGTACTCATGCAACAAACCCTACAAGCTACTTGCATAACAGAAGCAAAGGAGAGGATTTCCCAGCTGGAGGATGAGATGCAGGTGGTGCCCGGGCAGATTCAGGCCTTACAAAAAGAGCTGGAGGAGATGAAAGAGGCGGCAGACTACCAGTAAAATTACCATCGCAGGTTGAATCTGCACCTCAGAGGTCTGCCTGAAGGTTTGGAAGAGGGTAGTGCTTTGGAATTCTGTGCAGTCTCATTGCCCAAACTACTAGCTGTGGATGTGAAAAATGGGAAGCTGAAGTTGGAGCGGGCACACTGCGCGGTCATGCCCAGTCCCCCGACGGGACAACCCCCGCGTCAACATATGATCTTTCATCACTACCAAGGCAGGGAAGCTGTCTTGCGAGCTTATAGGGAGAAAGGCCAATTGGTGTTTGAGGGCCACAGAATATTTTTGTCACAAGATTACTCGGCAAGACTTTTAAAGGAAAGGAAAATGTTTAATGAGGTCATGGCCACTCTGCGCTCATTGAAAGTAGAGAACTTTATGATATACCCCGTAACTTGAAAAATCAGACATGAGGGAGCGGTCTTCTCCTTTTGGGACATGGGAAAGGCCAAAAAGTTTGTAGAGGAGCTGCAGAAGAAAGTAGGCTGAACTTTGGCTCGCTGTAGTTAAACAAAAACAACACAAAAAGTGACATTGATGTATAGGCCATGGAGCCTGGGGAATTAACAGGCTTCATAGATGTGCAAATAAAGCTCTGTTTTATTTTCTGTTGCGACTGGCGCCCAGACCCTGAATGAG
Organism: Neoceratodus forsteri; assembly: GCA_016271365.2. NCBI lineage: Eukaryota > Metazoa > Chordata > Ceratodontiformes > Ceratodontidae > Neoceratodus > Neoceratodus forsteri. The sequence continues at coordinate 345,475,383 of JADMNL010000025.1, read as the reverse complement.
AAAGATGAACAAAGATTCTGCGATTGGCAGGGTACCTGTGCTTTCCCCTTTCATGTGCAGGAGATCATGCGGAGAAGCTGGGGCCTGTTGCAGCAGGGAGATTTGTTTCCAGGCCGGTGCCTTGGACGTTCAACACTGTGCGGCTTCCCACATGGTTATATGGACGCATTATGGGCTGCGAGATAAAAATTTATAAGGCCTGCAGTTAGAAACTCTTTCTATTTCCTGTGCTCCACATAAGGAGGTACAGGGGAATTTGGATGGGACTGCCATGCTACCCGCGCTCCGGGAACAGGCAGTGCAGGGGGAAGATGGGACATGTCATGGATCTCTCGGATAGGAAGCATGGAGGTAAATCTTTCTAATTGCTGAGTCCCTTGCAGTTTAAAAAAAGGGTGAGGGTTGTGGGGGCACTGGAGGAGGACTGAGGGATGAATTTAACCGTGTTATTGCTGGATTACCTGCAATGGACGATGCCTCAGTTTTTTCGATGGGCCTTCTAAGCTGGACTGTCACTTACTTTCCCATGCTCCAATATTGGAGGTGCAGGGGGATCCCTCAGGAAATTTCTGATGAATGGGAAATAAAAGGGGATATCGCCCCACAGGTTGGGGAGCTGCCTATATGGGGAAGGGTAATGAATAACAAATACATGTTATAGAATTGTTGCAGGGTTCTGGGCCTTGTTGTCGATGCTGTTTAATCATTGTAGGGCATTGCCTAACATTTAAACTAGATGCAGAGTATATATAATTAGTCTGGGAATGTAGACAGGTTTTAGGAATCCGGGGGTGGGTAGGACATGGACTTTAGAGGGCAACTGTTTTAGACACTATTAGCAAATTTTGCAGTTTGTATCTGCACACGAGATGAGGGACTCGGTGGGGGAGAAGGGGACAAACTGATTATAATTTTAGGTGGTCTTTTGGTAAATCGGGGAACAATGCTTGATACAAAGCAAATAGAAGGTAAGCAGGGAGTGAAGAAGATGAAAGGGAAAATTGTTATTTACCTGTTGGGGGGGAGTAAGAAAACTTGGTTCTGGAAATGGGGTGGGGGTGGGATGTTGTTAAAACTATTTAAATGTTTCTGTTCTTTCTTTGTTTACCTGTTGGTTCACATGTATTCACATCCAGAAGCTTTTCATATTACAGGATCAGTGGAAGGGTATGTAAAATCTAGGGAGGGAGGACTGCAAGAGTACTATTGTGTGGGAGGATCTGCTTCAAGGGGAGGAATGGGGCTTAAGGACAAATATCATTCTTTGTAATGGCTAGCAGACAAGAGTTGACTACATGTTCCTGGAATGTGAGGGGGATAGCGACCCCAGTAAACAGCTCTGCTGACGGCACTTCGGAGACAGGGAGTGCAAGTGGCCATGTTACAAGAAACTCACCTTACGGGGCGCTAGAACATAGTAAGCTGGTACGGGGTTGGGTGGGGAAATGTTTTGCTGCATCTTATAAAGCACACAAGCGTGGGGTTGCTGTCCTCTTGCACAAACATCTGCCATTCCAAGTTAAGATAGTGGTCAAAGATCAAGTAGACGGAAGGTATATTTTTGTTTTAGGAAAGCTTTGGGGGGAAGAAGAAGAAGAATCAGCCTTTATATAGCATTTTTCATACACAGTATACCAAAGCACTTTACAAGCAATGCTAGACTGGTAGTGAAGTGATTGAATGTGTGGTGGCAGCCGTATCGCACATCATCACCCACACACAGCCTGGATAATTGCATGAACCGGTTTATGGGAAGGGGAATGTTGGCCAGGACATTGGGAATGTTCCTTGCTCTTTTGCGAAGAGTGCCCTTGGTTCTTTTACTTCCACCTGGACACCCACCAGGATGGGCAGAAGGGACCTCGGTTTAACATCTTATCCGAAGGATGACACACCCCAGCAGTACAGTACCCCCCAATACTGCACTCGGATGCCAGCGATTTTTAGGTGCAAGTTCAATCCCAATATGGGACGAGAACCCACGACCTTGTGGTCCAGAGGCCAATGTGCTACCAACTGAGCCACGCTGACAAACCACATTTGGAAGTGTATACACACCAGTGGTATTTGATCAAGCTTTTTATGGTTCCCTCCTTGCACTTCTGGTTAAAGAGCAATTCTCGGGGCTGATATTGGGGGGGGGAGGGGATATGAATTGTACATTGGATCCCATACTTGACCATTCTCAAGGTTGAGGCAGGAAGAGTGAGAGAATATCACAGTGGAGGATGGGAATGGTAAACTTGTGACTAATAGATGGGTGTAGGGAGGCGAACCCATGGGTTAAAGAATTTACCTTTTACTCCAATCCGCATGGTATGTGGTCACGAACAGATTATTTGTTTATGTTGCAGGAATGTTTATGGGAGAGTTCTGGGGGTCTGACACAGCCCTATCGATGTCTCTGATCATGCCATGGTGATCTTATCCTTGAGTATGAACAAGCCAAGGGACGGACCCCCTCCCTGGAAATTCCTGACCTACCTCCTAGGGGATAAGGGATTTAAGGAATACCTGGAAGAACAATGGAAGGATTATATGGTGGCAAATAAGGACTCCCCCACTTCTAAGGCTGTAATTTGGGATGCGGAGAAAGCATTTATGAGAGGGATGATAATTAGGTATGTGGCTGGGGTAAAGAAGTGGAAACAAGAAAAAAGGTTGGAGTTGGAGGCTAAGGTAAGGGAATTAGTAAGGCAGGTGGCAGGTGGAGAAGAGGGAGGGGTACGGGACTGTTTGAAGGTAACCAGGGAGGCACTGAATGCTTTATTAAATAGGGAGACGAGGAAGTCCCGGACGTTCTGCAAGAAGCAGCTATATGAATGAGGTAACAAGCTGGGGCCGATGTTGATTAGATTAATGAAGGGTGGTAAATGCCCCACACATATTACAGCCATTAAAGACCAGGAGGGGAAGGTGCATAAACAATCACAGAGGATAAGGGAATGCTTTGAAGAGTTTTTTAGGAATGTGTACCAGATGGAGGGGGGTTCAAGGGAGACAATGATGGACTTCTTGGGAAAGGTTAATATGCCCAAGGTGTCTAGAGTGCAGAAAGAAATGTTAAATGGCCCTATTACAGAAGTAGCGGTGCTGCAGGCAATCCAGAAGTTGAAGAGCGGGAAGGTGATTGGCCCAGATGGTTAGCCGGTGGAATATTATAAAATTATGGCGACCCACTTGGCTGGCTCACTCTCTGATACCTTTCAGCAGCAGGAAGGGGGACCCTTGGAGCTTCCAAGTACTTTTTCAGATGCTGTGATTTGTCTGATCCTGAAAGCTGGGAAAGATCTTATGGAGTGTGCAGCCTATAGGCCAAAATCACTTTTAAATTGTGACATGAAAATGTTGGCTAAGGTTCTGTCAGGAAGATTGGAGATAGTGCTGCCAGACATTGTTCACCCAGACCAGACCGGGTTCATTAAGGGGCGCCAGCCATACCACAATGTCAGGAGACTATTGAATGTGATTTGAGAGCGAATAAGGAGAATGGGGACACATGCATTATTTCTGTGGATGCAGAAAAAGCATTTGACAGGGTGGAATGGGAATACTTGTTTGAAGTATTGACCCGGTCTGGTCTGGGAGATGTGTTTGTAAGGTGGGTAAGGGCAATGTACCAGTCCCCTTGAGCATGGGTATTAATAAATGGCACCTTCTCTGATGGAGTTGGGTTAGGCCGAGGTACAAGGCAGGGATGCCTGCTTTCCCCATTGCTGTTTGCCCTGGCGGTGGAACCACTTGCTATTGCAATCAGGCAGAGTGAGAATATTCGAGAGGTGCGGGGGGGGGGTCTCAGGGGAGCAACATAAGATAACGATGTATGCTGATGATATGTTGCTTTTTATAACAGATCCTATGACTTTGATGCCTGCATTGTTAGAGGTGGTGGGAGAGTTTGTGCAGTTTTCGGGATATAGACTCAATCTCGGTAAGTCGGAAATAATGAGATTGCCAAGGGGATTGGATTCAGGGCAGACATAGGGCCTTAAGTGGGTTGGGAATAGGTTTATTTATTTGGGCATAAAAATAGGATGGAATCTGGGAACACTGTTTGACCTGAACTATGCACATTTGCTCAAAACTATTGAAGCAGACATGAAGAGATGGGCAGCCCTCCCAATCTCTTGGCTAGGTAGGATAAGCCTGATTAAGAAGAACGTTCTTCCTTGGCTGGTGTACATCATGCAGATGGTATATGTGGGTTTATCAAAGCAGGATACTAAGAAGATAGAAGGCATGTTGTCTGTGTTTATGTAAAAGGGGAAGAGGCCTAGGTGAGCCTACAAAGACTCAAAGCAGACACAGGGAAGGGTGGACTAAATTTTCTGGACCTGGGAAATTACCATCTGGTGGTACAGCAGAAGTATATTAGTGATTGAGTGCATATGCCTAGTGTGGCTAGATGGGTGGACCTTGAGCAATGGGGATGCTGAGCTAGACTTTCGGCTTATCTAGGTAGGCAGGGTGTTAAAGCTATAAAATTGCAGGATGGTGGGAACCCATTGGATGTTGCAGTATTGACTAGTTGGAGTAGACTCCTGAAACAGCGGAATATTAAAAATGTGGATACCTATCTGGTCCCTGTGGTGGGGAATTCTTATTTTCTCCCAGGATGGGAGGACCCTGGATTCATGCTGTGGGAGAAGAATGGGATAAGATCCATAGGGGATTTGTGTACTGGGGGGGGGGGCCTAGCCCCTTTACAGGGTTTTGCCAGAGGTTAAACTTAGGGCTGGGAAATTTGTTTAGATTCTTTCAAGCTAGAGTCTATGCTGCAGGATTGGTCAGAGAGGATCTGGGACTGTTTGAAATGAAAAAGATAGAATCACTTATCCAGACAGTGAAGCAAGTTCCCAAGGGTTTAATAGGAAGGGCAGTGAAAGAGAATAGGCAGTGCTTTCCAGACCTCTCTCTTAGGGTGAGGAGACTATAGGAAAGAGATCTGAATATGCAGATTTGGGATCAAAACTGGGCATATGGGTCTCTTGATCTGTAATAAGTTTAACTCATTCCTTCCTGATGACGCCATATGGCGTCATAAAAAAAATTCCTCTTTTTCCTGATGACGCCATATGGCGTCCTAAAATCATGTGCTGTAGTGCCTGATGACGCCAATTGGCGTCCATGTCTTTCTCTTGGTGCAGCTCAAGCATTTGTTTATATTTGATGAACTGAGTTGTACCAGCTAATAGGGGACATCATACCCTTACTGATTTTACCTAATATAATATGTGTTCCCTTTGGCTATTTTTAAGAAAACAAGCCTTAATACATAAATAAATAAATTTACTATTTTTGCATGTGCTGTGAAAATGTATTATGTTCATTCTGCCATTAGTTTGTATTGTAACAACAAATCATCTTGTTTTAGTGTAACATGTTAGCTGATCAGGTTGACACTATAATTAATTTCATAACTTATATTTTTTATTTTTTATTCGAGCAATCCGTTGGCCGTCACCACTTTGGCGTATTTTTTGTCTTTGGGGTATTTTCTACAATAACATGTTGTCACTGATGATATGATTGTTATAACTATTAGTCCATTTATACCACTAAGTGAGCTGAATATTTCTGTATTTAAAAATCGAGCTCTGTGATTGGTCGGATTTTCTGACATCATCAATTCTGAATTTAATTGGTATAAAGGGATTGTCTTAGATGCAGGCACCATCCCTGATGAAGCCTTAGTTAGTCAAGCACTAGGGAACCTGCACGCTAATCTTTTGTTGTGCCTTCCACTATTCTATTCAATGTGTGTGCCTGAAACGTTAGACTAAATCCTTATTTAGCATTCAAACAAGGACTCATATTTTTTTTACAACCGTCACTGGAGGAAAAGTGGCTCTCTGGGCTCTGGAGTGTACAGTGATTTTTTTTTTTAATGTTTCAGTTAGGGGTCGCAGCCCTCACCTGCACCCACCCTAGCTCTGTAGTGCGTCACCATTTGGTCATATTGATCCTCACTGTTGCCATGCTTGCTCTATGCTTATTGTACACGTCACTATTTCCATTAACCAGTCCGAGCACACACTGGTGCAGGAAGAGCATGGTGACTAGAAACTTAGTTTCAAGATGGAGGTGCTGCTCTTATCCTAAAATACTCACTACAGTTTGGTGCCAAAACCTCGATTTGTAATCTGTATTTACTTTATTTATTTTTAATTTTATTTATGATAAAAGTTTTCATAGTTGTTACTTTGTTCATTTTGGGATAATTTCTGGTCATCCTGTGTGATCACTTCTTATGGATCCGACTGGCATTCCTGATGGGAAAGAGTGTTTTTTGTGCATGTACTAGATGAGGTCACACAAATTCAGCACCTTTTGTTACTTTTTAGAATTTATGTTCAGATTATGGCTGTGTTAAAATCTATGTGGCATGTTGCTCCCTGCGTTATGGATGATAAGTGGGTTAGGGTCAGTAGCATGTTTGTCTCATGCTCTGCACTTGAGTTTTCTCCCTAGAACGCAGTTGCTGATTGTTTAAAATGAAAAAATAATGGTGTTGCCTTCAACTTATCTGACATCAGTCCAGCCCCAATCTCTGATGCATTGTAAAGGCCAAATCAGATTTGAATCCCTCCACAGTCACTGGTGTTGTCCATCGACTTGTATGATGTCAGTCCAGACTCAACCTCTGATGCACTGTAAAGTGCTCTTCAGGTTCAAATCCCTCCACAGCCACTTGTAAGATCTGTCTCCTTATCATGTGTCAGTCGAGCCCCAAACTGTAGTGAACAGTGAAGTGCATTTCAGGTTCAGATCCCTTCACAGCAGATGGTGTTGTCCATTGACTTACCATGCATCAGTCCAGACCAATCCCATAATGCACTGAAGTGCATTTGATGTTCAAAACCCTCCACATCCGCTGGTGTAACCAATCAATTCATATGACATCAGTTCAGCCCTCAATCTCTGATGCACTGTAAAGTATTCTTCAAGCTCAAATCCTTCACAGCCACTTGTAAAATCTATCTCCTTATCATGCATCCATCGAGCTCAAATGTAGTGAACAGTGAAGTGCATTTCAGGTTCAGATCCTCCACAGCCAATGGTGTTGTCCATTGACTGATCTGGTGTCAGTCCAGCCCCAACCTCTACTGCACTGTAAAGTGCTGTTCAGGTTCAAATCCCACCAGAGTCACTGATTTAGTCCATCTGTTCATCAGTCTTCAGTCCAACCTTTATCTCTGACACTCTGTGATGTGCATTACTGATATGGATCCCTCCTCAGTCACCATGGTGTAGTCCATTGTGCACATCAAGATTCATTCAACATTACCTCAGATGCACTGTAATGTTCTATTCAAGTTCTGAATCACTCCACAACCACTTTAGTACCTTGTGCTCATAATGCTTCAGACTAGCCTTACCTCGGATGCACTGTGATGTGATCAGTGCCAGTGTATGACGATACAGTCCATTCAAATGAAACATAGCACACAGTACACATGTGCACCAATGAGCATCACTCCATGGTGCAGGCATACCCACACTCCTTCCCCACCACAGTGTGCCATACTGAATGTTCCAACATATCACATGTGTATGCAGGCAAACCATGTGATACAGCACATAGTACACAACCTTTACAGGTGCCATGTCATCACCCTGTATGTATACCCACAATGTCTCTGCATGGCATATGAACACTATTACCAGGTGCAGGCAGCCCACCTGCTTCCCTACTTACTGAGTATACCCCAAGGACTGGTGCCAATTCATGACGCAAAATGACTGCAGTGCCTATGAGCAGCATTCCTTGGTACAGGCACACCCACACCCTTCCCCATGACACAGTATACCCCAAATTACCAGTGCCTTTTCAGCAATTTCATCATCCTATACGTATACCCATAATGTATCTACAATGTCTATTAGCACCATTATTACATGCGTACAGCCCCTCTCATTTCCCCAGAACACATGAAGTGCATCTGAGCCTGTATTATGAATGCAGGACCCCCGCCACTAACACACAGTGCTTCTTCATAGAGTCATTCCCTCACCTTAAGCCATCCCATAATACAACCCAAAAAAAATAAACTATGCCAGGAAATTAAATAATACACAGATTTATGTAACATGATGTTTACTGAAAGACTGTGAACCTTTACATGAACAACATCATGCTTCATTTACAGTACGATAAAGCAAACAGCACAAATAAAATACAGTTTCCTATACTTACTATAGATCCAGAAGCAAATGATTTGATACCTTTTAATGGACCAACATAGATGTAACAACAAGAACAAAGTGCTCTAGCTTTCGGACCAACCAGTCCTTCTTCAGAAGCTCATGGCAGTTGTTTAGAAAATACAATACTTATAACAGCTAGATAATGCAGAGAAAAACAGAAAAAAATCCCCATTGGTTTAAAATACTCATTTAAAAAAAAAAAAAAAAAACAGAAGATGATGTCAGAGAAGTTAAACAGTACAATACTGCCCTCAGTCCGAATGAACCTTGGGTTAAGATGTGCTTGGTGCAACAAACATAAAGAATCCTACTACACATAAATTTAATTGACATAAGATAACACTGCTGAAGCAGATAACTCCCAAATCAAGCCATGAGTGTCACAGTCAGTATAAGGATGTGATTACTGAAAGGCAACCCCCACCCAGCTTAAAGACAAACTAAGATAGTTATAGGGCTCATGAAATTACAATGTATGCATTAAAGACAAGAATACCAGTAAAGTTGTCTAAAAACCATCAGTGCACACTGTGTGATGTGTAAAACCTAGCTAGACATGTCACCCAGCTGTATTCTCAAGCTAAATAAAAGGCCCAAGAAATTACAAAACCTCAGGACTATATAAATGATAATATAAATATAAATTGATAATATTAGTGTTAAACAAAAACTCTAGTAGAGGAACCTCAAAGATTCAGACCATGCATCCTGATATGTACTGATGTCAATATATACTGAGAATGTAGCAACTACATGTACCACAAGTGTCTAGGGAATCTGAAAAAGAGATAAAAAGTAATTTATCTCCTCCTGCTCATACAAACAGTACAACCTAACCCCACCCACATCACAATAATGTGGGTGGGGAGATACATACTTAAACGAGATGTTGTCTCTCTCTGTCTTCCTCCTTTTCTCTCCTCTCGTCACACACACACACACACACACACACACACACACACACACACACACTCTCTCTCTCTCCTAGTGAACCTATATTAACTTCAGTCACTGTAATTGTTCCCAAAGGAATACAACTTGTAATGAAATTCTGAGTAAATTACTACAATATTAGCCTAATGTAAAGATTATGTGCAGGACCCCCAAGCAAATGAGATCACACATCCCAATATGTACAGAGTTACAAAATTATATATAACAGTATAAGATAACACTCCTGTATGTACACTAGCAGGCTGGGTAAACTGAATATGGTGCAATGGAATCAATCCCCCCACACAGGCAAAGATAAAAGTAAGGAGAAATTTGTTGTGTGTGAAATGAAAATAGTAACACATTATACCTCCATATAGCTAAATAGAGACTTACCTCAATGTGACAGCAAGCCCCACATCTTTATTATATCACATACCTCACAGCACATACCACACACATACATACACACATGCATCCACATCTCACACATGCTGAAGTCCTATAATATGTCAGCTTGAAGAAGAAAAGGTCTGTGGATGTTAATTTCTGTAGTGTCCCATAAAGCCAATATCCAAGTTCATCCCATCTGCTACCATATTGAGATGTAAAATAAGTTTAATCTCAAAAGCTCGTCTCTGTTGTGTGTTTTTGAGATTTCCTTTTAAGACCATTACTGACATATCTGAGACTGAGTGGTCAGGCTGGGAGAAGTGATGCCCACTGGTTTTCAGTCTTCCTTGCTGTAATAGTATGCCTGTGTGAGTTCATCCTAGTGCGGAGCTGTTGGCGTGTCTCTCTACATAACCTGTTTGTGGACATCTCTTGCACTGAATGAAATAAACAACATATCGTGACATGCATGTATAACTCCCATGCACCTGGAATTGTCTGTTTTGTGATGTAACCACACAGTCTGAGGTAGAAATTAGCCCACAAGTCTTGCAGGGCGTTGATTGCAGTGGTCGCGTGCCATTGTGTGACATGGTATTCTGTTCCGGTGAAAGTTTGCTCCTAATAATTAGGCTGGATAAATTGGCGGTTGTTTAAAAGATAGTAGTGGGAGTTCCTTAAAAATACAATTATGGTGTCATCCTCACTAAATATTGGGTGGAGATCTTTAATAATCTTCACGCAGACGTTCAAGGTCTGGATGATATGTGACTACAGGTATTCTTTCTGTAGCTGTCTTTTCTTTATATTGAAGTAGTTGTTGTCTTGGTACTTGCTGTCTGCTCTGTTATCCTGTCAATTTCCTGGAAGAGTGTCCCTGCTCCATAAAGGTGTTTTCAACATAGCCAAATGTGTATCTCTGTCATCCTCATTTGAACAAATACGTTGACAACGAAGTGCTTGACTGTATATGACAGATTTTTTTGTATGATTAGGGTGGTTACTTTTCCTGTGCAGGTACCTCTGTCTGTCTGTTGGCTTCCTGTAAATACATGTATGTAAGGTTCCATCCTTAATGATGACTGTGGTGTCCAGAAAGTTAACCTTGGTGGTAGAGTACTCCAAGGTAAGCTTTATAGTAGGGTGGAGATTGTTAAGTTTGTGATGAAAATCTTGAGTGCATCTGTGCCTTCCGTCCAGATGATAAACAAATCATCAATGTAACGGAAATAAGCCAGTGGTTTGTGGGGATACTGCCTTAAAAAATCCTCCTCCAAGTCAGCCATAAAGAGGTTAGCATACTGTGGAGCCATTTTGGTGCCCATTGCTGTTCCCATAGTTTGAACATAATGTTTACCATTGAAGTTGAAGTTGTTATGTGTCAAAATGAATTCCATAAGTTCCCCCACCACTCCAGGGTTGATGTTTTGGTCAGGTCCTTTCTCACGTATGTATTTAAGGCATGCTGCAATGCCATCTGTGTGTGGAATATTAGTGTAGAGGATGTTACATCCATTGTCACTAAAATGGTATCAGGTGGTAAATCCTTATAACCAGAAAGTACACGCTAATCAGTGCATAGTGTCCTGGATATAACTGTCTCTTTCCATAACCAGCGGTTTCAAAATGGTCTCTACAAACCCTGAGATCCCCTCAGTCAAGGTACCATTACCAGAGACTATGGGTCTCCCTGATTGCCAGATTTATGTATTTTAGGCAGCATGTAGAATGTCCCTGGCTTTTGGTTCAGCAGGAATGAGGTGAGCTAGTTTCTTCGGACATGGTCAGGAAAAGTTTTAGTTAAGTCACATAGTTCATCTTTATATCTTGTAGTGGGTCACTCTCCAGTTCTCTGTAGTATGTAAGATCTGTTAGCTGTCTATTAGCTTCAGTAATATAGTCTTCTCTGTTTAAAATCACCACTGCAGAACCTTTATCAGCTTTTTGATGACAATGTTGTGGTTTGATTTCAGTGTCCCTATAGCTCTCCGCTCCAGTGGAGAGAGGTTATAATGGGTTTGTTTTTGCCTGGTAAGGATCTGACCACTGACTTGTTGGCGAAACAATTAATATAATTGTCTAGTTTTTGTTACGCCTCACTTGAGGGGTAAATCAGATTCCTTTTCTTATCCATTACATTATTGCTGTTTGCACTGTCTTCACTACCAGTGATTTCTTCCCTGCCATGAAAGAATTCTTTAAGTCTCAATCTACGAAAGTATCCTCTAGTTCACCACAAAACAGTATGTTATCCAGTGGTTTTGTTGGGCAGAAAGTGAGGCCCTTTGAAAGTACATTCAGTTCTCCAGTAGTCAGTGTGTAGTTGGACAAATTAACAACTGAAAGGTGCCCATCAGTATTGTGTTGTTGTTCAGTGACTCCATTATGTGCTTCATGGTTGTTAGGAAGAATGGTATGTTGAAGGGCATCTAATTTCCTATTTTTCACAAGCATGGCTTTTCTTAGGGTCCTTTGGTAGTTAATGTGTATCTCTCGCAAGATGTCTTGAATAGGTTCCCCAGACACCCTTTCCAGAGTGGTTACAATTTCAGCAAACTTTTTGTTAAGAACAACTTTTTGGGCATATGACAAGCGAATCCTGTGATTTCTCAGTTTCTCGGAGGTCCTGTGACAAAGTTGTTCTGCATAAGTAGAATTGTGATTTTAAACAGAGAAGACTATATTACTGAAGCTAATAGACAGCTAACAGATCTTACATACTACAGAGAACTGGAGAGTGACCCCACTACAAGATATAAAGATGAACTATGTGACTTAACTAAAACTTTTCCTGACCATGTCCGAAAGAAACTAGCTCACCTCATTCCTGCTGAACCAAAGCCAGGGACATTCTACATGCTGCCTAAAATACATAATCTGGTAATCCAGGAGACCCATAGTCTCTGGTAATGGTACCTTGACTGAGGGATCTCAGGGTTTGTAGAGACCATTTTAAACTGCTGGTTATGGAAAGAGACAGTTATATCCAGGACACTCACGCACTTGTTGCGTGTACTTTCTGGTTATAAGGATTTACCACCTGATACCATTTTAGTGACAATGGATGTAACATCCTCTACACTAATATTCCACACACAGATGGCATTGCAGCATGCCTTAAATACATACGTGAGAAAGGACCTGACCAAAACATCAACCCTGGAGTGGTGGGGAACTTATGGAATTCATTTTGACACATAACAACTTCAACTTCAATGGTAAACATTATGTTCAAACTATGGAACAGCAATGGGCACCAAAATGGCTCCACAGTATGCTAACCTCTTTATGGCTGACTTGGAGGAGGATTTTTAAGGCAGTATCCCCACAAACCACTGGCTTATTTCCGTTACATTGATGATTTGTTTATCATCTGGACGGAAGGCACAGATGCACTCAAAGATTTTCATCACAAACTTAACAATCTCCACCCTACTATAAAGCTTACCTTGGAGTACTCTACCACCAAGGTTAACTTTCTGACACCACAGTCATCATTAAGGATGGAACCTTACATACATGTATTTACAGGAAGCCAACAGACAGACAGAGGTACCTGCACAGGAAAAGTAACCACCCTAATCATACAAAAAAATCTGTCATATACAGTCAAGCACTTCGTTGTCAACGTATTTGTTCAAATGAGGATGACAGAGATACACATTTGGCTATGTTGAAAAACACCTTTATGGAGCAGGGACACTCTTCCAGGGAAATTGACAGGATAACAGAACGGGCAACGCAAGTACCAAGACAACAACTACTTCAATATAAAGAAAGGACAGCTACAGAAAGAATACCCTTGGTAGTCACATATCGTCTAGACCTTGAACGCTCATGTAAGATTATTAAAGATCTCCACCAATATTTAGTGAGGATGACACCCTTTAATTGTATTTTAAGGAACTCCCACTACTATCTTTTAAACAACCGCCAAATTTATCCAGCCTAATTATTAGGAGCAAACTTTCACCGGAACAGAATACCATGTCACACAATGGCACACGACCCTGCAATCAACGCCCCTGCAAGACTTGTGGGCTAATTTCTACCTCAGACTGTGTGGTTACATCACAAAACAGACAATTCCAGGCATGGGAGTATACATGCATGTCACGATATGTTGTTTATTTCATTCAGTGCAAGAGATGTCCACAACAGGTTATGTAGGAGAGACACGCCAACAGCTCCGCACTAGGATGAACTCACACAGGCATACTATTACAGCAAGGAAGACTGAAAACCAGTGGGGCATCACTTCTCCCAGCCTGACCACTCAGTCTCAGATATATCAGTAATGGTCTTAAAAGGAAATCTCAAAACACACAACAGAGACGAGCTTTTGAGATTAAACTTATTTTACATCTCAATATGGTAGCAGATGGGATGAACTTGGATATTGGCTTTATGGGACACTACAGAAATTAACATCCACAGACCTTTTCTTCTTCAAGCTGACATATTATAGGACTTCAGCATGTATGAGATGGATGCGTGTGTGTATGTATGTGTGTGGGTATGTGCTGTGAGGTATGTGATATAATAGATGTGGGCTTGCTGTCACATTGAGGTAAGTCTCTATTTAGCTTATATGGAGGTATAATGTGTTACTATTTTCATTTCACACACAACAAATTTCTCCTTACTTTTTATCTTTGCCTGTGTTGGGGGATTGATTCCATTGCACCATATTCAGTTTACCCAGCCTGCTAGTGTACATACAGGAGTGTTATCTTATACTGTTACATATAATTTTGTAACTCTGTACATATTGGGATGTGTGATCTCATTTGCTTGGGGGTCCTGCACATATCTTTTACATTAGGCTAATATTGTAGTAATTTACTCAGAATTTCATTACAAGTTGTATTCCTTTGAGAACAATTATAGTGACTGAAGTTAATATAGGTTCACTAGGAGAGAGATTGAGAGTGTGTGTGTGTGTGTGTGTGTGTGTGGGACAGAGAGAGGGAGAGAAAAGGAGGGGGGAGACAGAGAGAGACAACATCTCGTTTAAGTTATGTATCTCCCCCACCCACATTATTGTGATGTGGGTGGTTAGGTTGTACTGTTTGTATGAGCAGGAGGAGATAAATTACTTTTTATCTCTTTTCAGATTCCCTAGACACTTGTGGTACATGTAGTTGCTACATTCTCAGTATATATTGACATCAGTACATATCAGGATGCATGGTCTGAATTCTTTGAGGTTCCTCTACTAGAGTTTTTGTTTAACACTAATATTATCAATTTATATTTATATTATCATTTATATAGTCCTGAGGTTTTTGTAATTTCTTGGGCCTTTTATTTAGCTTGAGAATACAGCTGGTGACATGTCTAGCTAGGTTTTACACATCACACAGTGTGCACTGATGGTTTTAGACAACTTTACTGGTATTCTTGTCTTTAATGCATACATTGTAATTTCATGAGCCCTATAACTATCTTAGTTTGTCTTTAAGCTGGGTGGGGGTTGCCTTTCAGTAATCACATCCTTATACTGACTGTGACACTCATGGCTTGATTTGGGAGTTATCTGCTTCAGCAGTGTTATCTTATGTCAATTAAATTTATGTGTAGTAGGATTCTTTATGTTTGTTGCACCAAGCACATCTTAACCCAAGGTTCATTTGGACTGAGGGCAGTATTGTACTGTTTAACTTCTCTGACATCATCTTCTGTTTTTTTTTTTTTTTTTAAATGAGTATTTTAAACCAATGGGGATTTTTTTTCTGTTTTTCTCTGCATTATCTAGCTGTTATAAGTATTGTATTTTCTAAACAACTGCCATGAGCTTCTGAAGAAGGACTGGTTGGTCCGAAAGCTAGAGCACTTTGTTCTTGTTGTTACATCTATGTTGGTCCATTAAAAGGTATCAAATCATTTGCTTCTGGATCTATTCTTGCAAGGACCAATACGGCAACCACTAAATCAAGATTTCTATACTTACTATGGGATTTTATTACAAAAATAAAATAATACAGTTTATTTCAATGAAATTACACATTTTAACTACAGCAAATATGCAATTAATCATAGAGAGATCTCCAGCACTAACACATGTCTCCATTTCCTGTGTCAGCTCACTGACCCACACTGGAAGGGTTCTTCCTGTTTACATCACTTGACCTCACAAAGCACTTCCGTCCTGCATCACTTCCTGATATGTACTTCTAAGGGAATGTGTAAATATGTTCTTACTAAACTAGGAGAAAAACAAAAAAATTGATAATCAGATTCATAAACTAAAATCAGTGGGTAGGAAGAATTAAACACTGCAAAAATTCCAACCAGTGGAGTGGAATGAAAAACTCAAACTGTAATAACAAGAGATTCAGATATTGATTTCTGACTAAAAAAATGGTAAAAAACTTGCAAAATTTGTATTTAGACAATGACAGATGTTTATTGTATATTTTGAACAATTTTAATCAACAATTTTACAGAAATTTAATATTTTTGCATGACTAAGTAAACAGAGCATAATTATATTTAGATAAAATCATCAGAATTTATTAAAATATGAAAACAACCTTACACAACATTAAATCCAGTTAAATAGGCATTGTCAAACCTCAATCATTTTCAAAAACTTTTTGTCCTGAAAAACTTTTCTTTTTACAGTTTTAAAACTAGATGTATGGTTTTTAAGATATGTAGGTTTAAGCACAGAGTGTTTGTATGAATGCTGCAGATCTAAAAGCCCTTCAGGCACACAGGTGTTCTAGCAGCAGGCAGAGGGTACCTGAACATTCTAAGTGACAATAGGATAGAATGAGTTAAGGAGGCTTTTTATAAATTCATTCACAGGGTTTACAGTCCACCTGCCATAGTACATAAATACCACCCCACAATATCTCCACAATATGGATGGTGTGGGCTAGAGGAGGGAAATTATTTTCACTGTTTTTGGGGATGCCCTATCCTGCAGGGATTCTGGGGTAGGGTAGTTCATGAAGTTGGGCGTATGTTGGGGGGTACTGCAACCAGCCCCAAGTTATGCTTATTCGGGGTAGAGGTAGAAGAGGAAGGGGAATGGGAAAGGGAATGGGAATGGGAGTGCCTCCCAAGATGGGGTTGGATTCTCTTCAGCCTGGCTAGGCACTGTATACAAAATACCTGGGTCTCAAGTATAACACCCACAATACAGTGCTGATGAGTTCTGGTGTTGCGGACACTGGCACTTGAGAGGCTGACTCTTTTAGTCAAACATTAAATAGAGGCTTTCACTAGAGAATGGGCACCCTTCCTGGCAGATCTCACCCAGCACGAAAATATACTTTTATGGGAAGGAATGGATGATTGAGGAAATCCACTGTGATGTACTGATCCTGAGAAATGTATATCTTATAGGGAAAGTAATGATTAACTATGTTAAAATGTGTCTAATATAATGGATTTATGCTGTCCTGTGTATGGATGTGAACTACTATGTGTTTGTTTATAATAAAGCTTTTTATACAAAAAAAAATCTGATAAGAAAAAGATTGCTGAGCAACTTATGCCTATGGTTAAATATGGTGAATGTGTATTTAGGTCTGCAAATAAATTATTGTTAAACAAACTTGATAAACTACAATATTGGGTAGCTAGATATGTCCTTTGCTGTAGTTTTAGAACTCACCACTGTTTACTCCTGAATAGTTTAAATTGGTTGCCTCTTGAGATGGAATATGCAAGGAACTGATTAACATTTCTTTGCAAGTTAAGGTTATCCACCCAGAACACAATATTTCAAAAATGTTATTTTTTTGGGTTCCTGACAATAACAAACAAATGGCTAGGTTGGTTCACCAAAACAAAATTTCCCAAAAAAGATGCAATAACAGATTTGGGGATTACACCCTTAGATCTTTGGCAGCTTCTTACTGGAATGGTTTGCCTTCTTTTATAAGGGCTGAGACTAGGCACAGCTCTTTTACTGAATTATTGAGAGGCCATTATATTTACATCTGCCACTGTGTGAAATATAATCTTATTCTTATACAGTATACTTAACTGATTTTTGTATTGTTACTGATTGTACTTATCATTATTTATGCAATGTTTGTGTGATTTGTAATGTATTTCATACTTTATGTGTAACCTGATCAGAAAACAGGACTGCCTTGAAAACTGGACTGATAAAGTCCAAAATGGAATATTTCCTGTATAAAAATAAAGTTTTTTACTTACCCCTTTGCTCTCCCTAAGGCACTGCTTCTGAAAGAAGAATCAAAATGGATCTGGGGAAAACTTGACACTGATTTCCCAGGTTACAGCCCTCTCCCCTTTAACTGCCTCAAATGCAAAATAGAAGGGGGGGGGTTAACTTACTATACCCTTCTTCTCTCCCTATTGCACTGCTTCTGAAAGCAGAATCAAAATGACAGAGCAAGCCATGTGCCTCATATCAGTAGCATCTGCATTTATGGGAGGTGCTCTGCATTTATGGGAAGTGCTATGCATTTATGGGAGGTGCTCTGCATTTATGGGAGGTGCTCTGCATTTATGGGAGGTGCTCTACATTTATGGGTGGTGCTCTGCATTTATGGGTGGTGCTCTGCATTTTTATGGGAGAAGTTCTGCATTTATGGGAGGTGCTCTGCATTTATGGGAGATGCTCTGCATTTATGGGAGGTGCTCTGCATTTTTATGGGAGATGTTCTGCATTTATGGGAGGTGCTCTGCATTTTTATGGGAGATGTTCTGCATTTATGGGAAGTGCTCTGCATTTATGGGTGGTGCAATTGTAGATAGCTTATGCATGTCGACTCGCACCACCTCCTCTGTAGTGTCTGCCATGCAAGGGGTTTGTCTCTGCCACTGATCCGTGGAACTGGATGAGAGTCTAAAGGACGTTTCGAATAAAAAAAATGTGCAATTGCCAGTGTTCTGACCATAGCAGAATGTGAATTAGTCCTCAAGGGACTGAGTTTCGGCCACTCATCCAGTGAGGGATGGGTTTGGCTCTTTCACAACTTTGATGACCAGAGAGGAAAAGGTTCCTACTGTGGATGCGAGTTTAATCAGAATGGAGGAGTCTTTACATGCATATTTATTTCGCTTTTGTTTACCGGGTAAGCACACTAGACAGTCATGTGCCTATTTTCAGGTGCGACCTGGGAGAGTTACAGAGATACAAGCAATAACAGTACAGAGGCTAGCATCAAGTTACACAAAGGTACAGTCAGAATACAAGCAAGAAGGACCAGCCGAAACAAAGTACAGAGGCTTGTGTGCAACTGTCAGGCAAGGTACAGACAGGTATAAGCAATCAACTACAGTCAGGTAACAGGCAGAGAACAATTTTAGTGCAGTTCAGTATGAGGCAGAACAACCCAGGGAGGGCAGCCAGGAAAAATTAGAGCCAGTGTCAGTCGCAACAATATTTGTGAATATTGCTTATTTGTTATTTATTTTTGGAATAAGTGCACGCCCGCAACCAGGATTTATTTCTTGTTTTTTTATTTTTTTTTTATTTCAGGCACTCCACGGAGGGAGGGACTATGCGGCTGAGGTGCAGGTAGGAGGCAGATCTTCTGCATGAAGTTGTGCGGGACCATCTCTGCCCACAACTGCTCAGTTTACAACGTAAACATTTTTTCCAGAGATGGGCCCAGACTATAACAGACTGTTCTGGAGATCTTCTTGCTTGGTTATGCTTAGCGCCCCAAGTTCTCCGTGATACTTCAGTCCTGATTTCTCCAGCAGGGTTCTTAAGCTTCTGTGACAGCGTTTGTTTATTCCTGTGTTGTGAACGATTCATTTTTATGGCAGAATTTAGTCCAGCCCTGGCATCACATGTTGAACATAGAGGAGGGGTTTCAGCATAAACAAGAAAGGGAAAGAAAACCAAATGTGGGAAAACTGTATACAGTAGAAGCTGCTCAGTTGGGACACCTGTTGGCAGGCTTTTTTTCCCGATTAAGCAGCTGTCCCAGTTAACAGAAGCCGATTGAAAATGGCTCTGACACAACATACTGCTCTTCCTGATTCTTCAGTTAAAGTTAAATTAGTTTACAATTATTTATAGTCATTTCCCTACATCTTTCCTAATGTGAAAATTGCTGTGAAAATCGCCTACAGCATTTTTCATGCCGCTGCCCACACCTGAACTATAACATTAGCAGTGAGCTGACCCAATAGTGCTGCCACAGAGGTGGAGATTATGGTAATGAGTTTATGAATTAGTCAATCAGAGAAAGCTTGTGGGTGTACTGAGCAGAGGCTGTGTAGAAGGCACCAGAATGTTTTCTTCACCTGACTGAGCAACACTGTCTCTGAGGTGCTCTCTCTTTTGGCCAAGGAAAAAGTGTTTTACTTCTTGGTAGCTGAAAATTTTACTTTATTTACATTTTATAGTGTGCTGAGTAGCCTTTTCCTGCTTTTTAGCGGTTCCCGGGAACTGCGTTTTTTGGCGGGTTCTGAGGTTCCCCCATGGTTCTTTTTCTTTATTTTTCTAGCTAAAATAGTAACCATGTTTATTCGACAGTTCCTTTTCTTATTTTCATCGTGGTTCCCTTTTTTAGGCAGGAACCAGTGTTTTTCTTTTTATTTACCTAGTTTTTTCCTCAGAAAGTCACGGTTCTTTACCGCGTATGAACCGACTGTTATTTTAAACAGAATCCTATTGGGGCTTGATTTTCCAGGGTTTTCTGAGTTTTGGCATGTCAGAAATCTCTAAAAAGAGGATTAGACCCACAGGTTTTAACAAATGTTTAAAGTGCCACAGAATAGTGGCTAAAGCTGATACCCATGACCTGTTTTTTAAGGTGTTTAGGTCCAGACCACTACTGTTCAATCTGCTCTAAGGTTTATTCAGAGACCTTAAGAAATAGAGCAAAAAGGCTTAGAATGATGGCTGAAGAAAGGTCTTCCTCTGTCCCCAAACAAAGATCCAAGGCTACCGATGAGGGGCCTTCCAAGAATAAAAATTCAAATCAAGGTGCTGATGAGGCATTTTCTAAATCTAAGCCATCCAAAGGTGCTGATGAAGTGTCTGTAAAAGGAAAAAACATAAATGTAGGTGCTGATGAAGTGTCTGTGAAAGGAAAAAATATAAATGTAGGTGCTGATGAAGTGCCTGCTAAACCTAAGGCTTCAAATGGTGCTGATGAAGCTCCTTCTAAACCAAAAAATTCTAAAGGTTTGATGAGGTGCCTGGTTCAAAAAGAAAGTTTGACCAAGTCACCAATGACATGGCTGCAAAGAAGCCCTGTAAAGAAAAGCATACCACTGCCCCTCCCAGCTCTGATAAAGGTGAGACAGCAGTGGGTAAAAACCATAAGAAAAAATCTAAACACACTGAATCCCAGGGTGGTAATCTCCCAGACACACAAAAGGAGTTACTATCCATGGAGGACATGGCTAAAGCCTAGCATGTTTTTCAAACTCTACAGGGCATGAGGTCCTTTTTCTCTACCCCTGCCTATCCTAGGCAAACCCTATCTGCAGCTCCTTCATATGCAGGAGCTTATGAAGGGAGATGATGAGGATTTTTATGGTGCTCCAGATGACATATCAGAGGGCAACATCCCAGAGCCTGCTGTGTCTCCTGATCCCAATTTTGGTACACCCCTTCCAGATCAGGAGGATAATTCCTCCATGCTGACTTTCCTGCAACACATGGTGAACGCCCTTGATCACCCTTCTCAGGAGCCCACCCAGAAAGAAGAGGAAGACCAAGATTATAGGGAAATATAGGGTTTCCCACCTCCTAAAAAAATGGTACTTCTTATTTATAAAGCATTTAGGAAGAATACCATGAAGGTTCTCCATACCCCTACATCTTTGTTTGGGGCTGACAAAAAGATAGGCAAGAAATATCAGTTATCCAAAACAGATACAGCTTTTCTGTGTATGCATCCCAGCCATGAAGGTGTGATATAGCAGGCTGCATGTGATAAAACAGGAGTCCCTCTCTCTTCTCAGCCCCCTGAGAAAGAGTACAGAAGGTTGGATTTTATGGCTAAGAAAACCTATGCCTCAGCTTCTCTTCTCCTCCACCTGTCTTTTTACATGGCTTACATAGCCAAGTACCAGGAGGCCCTCTGGAATTTGGTCCTGGCCATAGCTCAGCAGGGGTCTGACTCTATGGTACAGGACTTGGTGGAGACAGCTAAAACTGCCCTAAGTACCAGTTCCACATGGCCGATGACAACAGTGATGCAGTCTCCAGGATGATGGCCTGGGCTATCTCCCTCAGTGATTTGCATGGCTGAGGACAACTAATATGACACAGGACACTCAGTCCAGGACCATGGACTTTCCTTGCAACCAGAATGTTTTGTTTGATTCTAGAACAGAAGACTTCATGAAGAAGATTGATGAATATAAAACAACCTATCAAAGCAACACAGCAAAAGTGAAGTCTTCTGCTGCTCAAAAAACCCAACCTAAAGGAAACAGGGGCAGGGGATACTTCTATGGGCCCTATTTTTCCCTTCCTCCTCAGTTTGACTATTCTCAAATGAGAGGTTACTATAGAGGCAGGAGAAGTCAAAGGAAACTTGCCTCTACCCCACTCCTGCAGTTCAGCATAAGCCATGACTTATCTGTCCAGGTCACCTCCCCATTGCCTGTAGTGGGCAGGATATCCCACTACCTCTAGTCCTGGACCCTCATCACATCAGACAAATGGGCCCTGGAGGTAGTGGAAAAGGGTCTGCCACTTCAGTTTAAAAAGATGCTAGCCCTCAGGTTCACCCAGCTGTCCAAATCACTAACCCTAACAGAAAGGCTTCTATTGGAGCTAGAGGTGAAACATCTTCTGGCAGCAAGGGTGGTAGAGAGAGTGCCTGCCCATCAATGGGGCAAAGGTCTCTACTCCAGATACTTCCTGACACAAAAGAAAAACGGGGAGTGGCAACCTATTGTAGACCTCAGATATCTAAACAAGCATCTTCTGAAACCCAAATTCAAAATGGCTACCCTAAAAATGGTATTATACAACGGCAGAAGAGAAGCCTGGATTCTAATTGGTCAGTTGACCACCAGAGCAGGGATGTTATCATAGCATAACATCCCAGCTGGTTATTTGTTGCTTCATTCCTTGCATCTTCTCTTAAGAAACAAAAATATTTTTCCACACTAACAAAAACATTCTTTAAAATTATTTTTTTAACTCTGTATATGACAACAAGCCATTGTATAATAGGAATAATGCCCTCCAGGGTGGGTGTTATGCTGGGATAACATCCCTTCTTGGGTGTTGGATGCCCTCGGCCTGTGGCCTTAGGCTCAAACACCTGAGGCGGGATGTTATCCCAGCATAACACCCACCATATTGGGCATTATTTATTTAATAGATTCCCTTCAGCAGGGAGACTGGCTAGCTTCCCTAGACCTCAAGGACGCCTACTTTCACATTCCAATAAGACAGTACCATAGAAAGTTTCTGAGGTTCAAACTTCCATCAGGGCACTACCAGTTTGCAGCCATGCCCTTCGGCCTGACATCTGCACCAAGGGTATTCACCAAATGTCTGGCTGTAGTGGCAGCACATCTAAGAAAACGGAATCTCTGTCTATCCTTACCTGGATGACTGGCTCCTAGTGGGGAAAAAAACCCCTCTACAAGCAGAAGAGGCCCTCTCCCTAACAAAGAACACTCTACATTCCTTGGGGTTTCTTATAAACCAGAAGAAATCCCACTCACAACCAACCCAACTCCTTACTTTCATAGGAGCACAGTTGGGTACTCAGCAGAACAGGGCCTTTCTTCCACCAGAAAGAATCCAAACTTTTTTGTCAGTAGCAAAATCTCTCATTCTGGGCCAGCACAAGCCGGTCAGACACTTTTTGAGGCTCCTGGGACACATGGCATCCATGACAGCCATGGTCCCAGGAGTCAGATTCAGAATGAGGGACATACAGTACCACCTGCGGTCTCACTGGTCTCAAAGGAGCAATTCCCTGTCCAAACTGGTTCCAGTCAAAAGGACATTCCTTCAGGCCCTGCACTGGTGGAAGGAAACAGTCAACCTCTTTGTGGGAATTCTCAAGCACCTTCTCCCACAAAAATGATCACTTCAGATGTTTCTCTGCTATGATGGGGAGCTCATCTGGACAGTACTTCCATCAGTGGCACCTGGTCTCCAAAGGAGTCACAGGCTTACATCAATCTGCTGAATGTCAGAGTCATTTATTTGGCACCGGAGGCCTTTGCTCCACAAGTAAAATGCCACACAGTGCAGACCAGGACAGACAACACCACTGCAACGTTTTACATAAACAAGCAGGGTGGCACAAAGTCCAGTGTCCTGTATTTGGAAGCCATGAGGATTTGGGAGTTGGCCTACTCCCTGGAAGTCAGTCTTTCAGCCATACACCTTCTGGGCAAAGACAAAACCTTGGGAGATGCCCTCAGTCGCATCAACCAAGGGCACAGCAAATGGTGTCTGAACAAGTAAGTGCTGGCCACAGTGTACAGAAGGTGGGGCATGCCAGAAATAGATCTTTTTGCCTCTCATCTCAACCATCAACTTCCTCTGTATTGCTGCAGGCCTCCAGTCCTGGGAACTCTCCCAATGGATGCTCTTACTCTGGACTGGTCAGGGAAGTTTCTTTATGCCTTTCCTTCCCTTTCCCTGATTTTCAGAGTGTTACTGAAATTCAGAGCTCAACCAGCAACAATATTCTGGTGGTGCCCAACTGGCCATGGCAAGCTTGGTATCCTCTCCTACTAACCCTTTCTTGCAGCAAACCTATTCGCCTTCCACTCAGTCATTCTCTCCTGACACTCCCTCTGATAGGAGTCACTTACTGTATCCATACCTGAAGTCTCTTTACCTCAAAGCTTGGATCTTGAGGAGTTAGAGTTCCCTGTCACTCAATACTCTGTACAAGTCCTGAAGATCCTGAGGATGGCCAAAAAGCCCAGCACAAATGGAAGATATGTTCCCTTTGGTGCAAGAAGAAACAGATTAATCCTCTCAGAGCTTCAGTTTCTAATCTCTTGGATTATCTGGAACATCTCCAGGCCTTAGATCTGAAGCCTTCTTCCCTGAAGCTTCATCTGGCTGCAGTCTCTGCCTACCTTTCCACTGAATAGAACAAATATGTTTTTTCCCAACCGGTGTTTAAACAGTATTTTAGAGGCCTCCTGCATCTGCAGCCCCCAATCGGGGAACCTGTCCCTCCTTGGAGTCTTAACCTCTGTATTGCCAAGCTCATGGAGCCACCTTTTGAACCCATGGTCATGGTCCATATCAAGTATGTCACTTGGAAAACTGTATTTCTAGTAGCCATTACCTCTGCAAGGAGAATTTCAGAGCTACAGGTGCTTTGTACTGAACCCAACTATATCATCCCTCATAGGGATAAGACTGAGCTCAGGATGAACAGGAAATTCCTGCCTAAGGTGGTCTGGTTTCAGAGTTCCACCTCAATCAGTCCATCACCTTTCCAGTGTCTTTTTACTGAGAAATCCACTCCAGGGGAGCAGAAAATCCACAGTTTGGATGTCAAGAAGGCCTTGCTTTACTACTTGGACCACACCAAACAGTTCAGAGGCTCCTCCACGCAGCTGTTCCTCACCTATGGGGAGGCAGGTAGAGGAAGACCAGCTGCTAAGAGAACTGTCTCTCACTGAATAGTCTCCTGCATTTAGTTCTGCTATGACAAGGCTGGTAAACAGCCCCCAGAGGGCCCCAGGGCCCACTCTACTAGGGGCACCACAGCCTCTGTGGCAACTGCAAGGGACATTCCCTTCCTGGTGTCTGTAAAGCAGCTACTTGGACAACTGTACATACATTAACAAAACACGATTGCCTGGATGTACAGTCTGGATCCAATGCTAAATTTGGCAGGGCAGTTCTGCAGAGCCTCTTTCCTAAGTAGGTTCTCTAGCCGCCTCCCGACTGCATGGCTTTATAGTCTTCTAATGTTACTGATGCTAAAGGACTCCTAGGGTGAGAAGAAAAAATGACTCATCGTAGTAATCTTTTTTCTTCCAAGGGGTCCTTTAGTATCAGTAAGCTCCCACCCATCCTCCCCTGATAACCTTACAGAAGAGGACTCTGCTTCTTTTCTTCTACTAAATTTGTTGTTTTAAACTTTGAATTACATTTAGAGCAAAGTTTTCATGTTCTGTTGTCGAGTTCATGCTGTTGCATGTTTTTTAAATCCTGTTGGTTCATACCTAAGTGTGCATGTGCCCAATCTAGCTTTGAAAAAATTGTGGTGCCTTCTACACAGCCTCTGCTCAGCACACCAAGAAGCTTTCTTTGATTGGCTAATTCATAACTCATTACCATAATCTTCACCTCTGGGGCAGTACTACCTGGTCAGCTCACTGCTAATGTTACTGATGCTAAAGGACCCCCTTGGAAGAAAGAAGATTATTATTATGGTGAGTCATTGTTTCTTCCTCCTCCTCTCTCTCTCTTCCTGCCCTCAGACTCTCTTCTCTTGCTCTTTTCTGTCTGTCCTTTCTCTGCTCCCTCTCTCTCTCTCTCTCTCTCTCTGTTCTCTGGCATAGCAGGCATAACAGGAGGTAGGACTACAAAACAAAACAAAAGGGCACAAAAGCTATCGCAGGACAAAATTATCACAATTAACCAGCATCAGTTTGCATTCTTGTCAGTGGCCTCCTAACTGGTTTCCAGTGGAATGTCCCAGTAAAGCATACGTCCTGATTATACAGATCCCGAGCATGTGGCTTTTACTGTATGTTAATGAAAAACCACCTACTGCACTACATTCTGCGGTACTGTATAGATTCTGTGACATGAGCAAGTTTTGCAGAAAAATTCCACTGCCATGGAACTGAAAAATTCCAGGGGCCTTGGTTATTTTGTTATTCTCTGCCATTCTCTCCAGAAACTGATTCTTTTCAGTCCTTGGTATTTCAGAACCTGGTAAAGAGACAGGTGGTGATTTAGACTTTGAACCACCTAATCCAGACATCAAGAATTGTTCAAACCCCAGGAATCTATCGATGATGCTTTACAATAAACATTCTCTGGACAGAGTGTGATACCTCAGAGATGGAACTTTATATTAATTATAGAACTTAGACTACAAGTTCAAACTCCGCAGTGTGGTCATGCATCCCTTGTGCTCTAACCTCAGATTTGTTTCTTTGCCTGAAGAGAGCAGTCGTCCCAAAGTACAGCTCCAGTCTTCTGTCCATTTGATTTTATTTATTTGTTGGTTTCCTAAGAAATTTGGTTAGTTCATCGATACTCTATGTTAGTTTGGGCATATTTTATTAAATTGAAAGCAAAACTGTGGGTTCTCTGGTTCCTGATCGGTTCCCAGGAACTGTGGAAGGTCACATTATATTGCAGTTCCTACCTAAAGGGAACTACTCAGTTTTGACTAAAATATTTTTTAAAAACCTAATAATCACTTATTTTGTAAGGTTTATAAGCAGTTTTTAGTTATTTTAAATGCAGTTTCCACCAGAAGGGAAATATTTTGTACTTTTTAACCACATTATTTCTGAAGTGGTTACTTTGTGTGTTTCAAGTTAAATTCTCTCTTGTTGAGACTGTGAACCAGAGACTGGGCTGGATTTTCAAAGGACAGTGAATGACACATGGTGCTTGCATAATCCCCCCCCCCAAAAAAAAGATACAAGGGGCAGGATGTGTTGGGACTTGTGTCAGTACTGATTCTTTAATAGTGCTTGCATCAAAGTCAGGTCTGCGTGTGCCACATTAGTTTGTGCCATGCTTGCTTGAAAACAATAGCTTCGCCATGTTGGAAAGGAGGCCTGTGACTAAAAATTGATGCACCATCTGCTTATTTGGGATTTTTGAAGCATGAAGGGCCTGTCAGTGATTAGACCTGCTGGAGCTGGTCTAACTGACACCACAGCAGGTGGGCAGATCTAACTATGTCACTGTGAAGGGCATTGTGCTGCAAGAGTCCTGCATTGTATAAATTATAATGCTTTCTCATGTACTGTAGCATGTTCGATACTGTTTCCAGAGACAAGCCCACACAGTACCCATCAGTACTGTCATGCGAGGGCTATGATTGGAATGAAGAGGGTAAATTATGTAGAGGTTCGGTCTTAGAGCCAATATTCCCCAGTGGGACTAACTTAGAGCATTTTGGGGGCTTAAAATTCCATTGTCTATGCCATTTCTGCTGCTTTATTTTTTTGATGCAACTTCCGTCATTCTCATCCCAGGCATCTTATTTGTGACACATCACACCTCTTGCATCATTTTAGGGGATTTTTGCTAAAATGAACGCTTTTCTTGCAAAATACATCACATGGTATTTGGCACATATGGATTTGATGCAAGCTGGAAATTTGCTGCACCTTGCATCAGTCTTAGGGCCCTTTGAAAATCTAGTCTGCTGTCTAAAAGGTCTTTCTGTGTTTGGCATGACTGATAAACCTAAGGAAAAAAAGAACAGGGCCCACAGGCTTTAAAAACTTTACAAACTGGGCAAAGGCAGACTGCTACAAGCTTTGTTTAAGGTGCCTAGGTCCAGATCTTGATTGTATCAATTGTGAGCACTGTAAAAATATTAACAACATTACTCATAAAAGAGAAACAACAAAATTTTATTTCAGCCCTCCAAGATGAAACAAGTAGTAGAGCATTTGATGACCAACAATGGCAAATATAGTTTTAGATTAAGAGCCCACCAGGGAATCGAGGGAGTTTTTTAAATAAAAATATTAACATTAAAGTAAATGCTTTTGAGGATGATGTGATGTTAATAGTTAAAAATATTCACATATCTTTGCAAACATTTTTTGGGAGAAGCTAATAATTTCTCAAGGGTTTCAGGATATAGTCTTACTAAACAAAAATCAATAGTGATGAAACTATTTGACCAAGACAATCTAGCTAATCATTCCTTTATAAAAGATTTTAAATGAGTTGATAGCATGCAATATTTAGATATAACTTTGGTTAACAACCAGACAGACTTTATCAAGATTAATTGTGATCAAGCAAAAGAGAAAATCAAAAATATCCTTAACTGGCAAAACTTGTCTACTTTTTTATGTGGAAGGATCGAGACAATAAAAAATGATGACCTGTCCTCACTTCATGTTTTCTTTACAGTCTGTTATTGGGGTACCCTTGACTGCCTGGTTTGCTGATATCAGAAGAGGTTTTACAAAATTCTTGTGGAGGGGAGGCAAGCCACAAATAGCCTGGACATTATTAACTATGCCTAGAAATCTGGAGGGGTTATAGTTGTCTGGACCTAGAAATATGTAGCTTAAGTTATCAGTTTAAGATTGTACTGGAGTGGGCATTCCAGACCAAGACTGAGTCTGGGTTGGAGCAAGAATGAATCTTTGCTAAAGATAAAATAAATATTAATTTGCTTATTATTGATTCTCATAAAAACTTGAGATATTTACCTGCACTATACAGTTTCATTGGGCCAGTGATTGAAAAAGGTTTTAAAAGATTACCAAAGGAATTATTTCCTTGGACTGCACTTTGTATTTGGAGTAGTAAAACTATTTGGCTGGAAGGGACGAAGGCAAATTTAGTAATATACTATAAGTAAATTGAGTATCCAGTGCTTGGACCAATTAAGTAGAGATGTTTCTTTGCTCTTACACTCAGTTTAAACAGCTAAGTTCATCATTTAGTAACATTCATTTTTTAATCTATGTAACTTTTAAAGCAAAAGTTTATTACTCTACTTAAAAAAAAAACTGATATGGATCTACACACAAACCTGGATTCTATGACAAGAAATCACAAGATTATTTTAAATCAAGGCAACAAAATACTATTACAAAGATTGTATACCGGGGTGGGATATTCAGACTGCACCAGGCTGTGGTGCAAGCCTGGGCACAGCGCAACTGGGATGTGCCAGGGCGCTGACAGGGTGATGTTCAATGGTGCTGCGCCATGGCACAGCACCATTGAATATGGCACTGTGGCCACCCACATTGTGCATGGCGCAGTCAAGTGGCCAGCAAGGAGCAGGGGGATGCGCCAGTGCAAGTGCCATTGCGCTAGGTGCATCAACCGCGATATTCAGTGGTGGACATGCAAATGGGGCCATAATGCATGCAAGGAGAAAATGGAGCCATTTGCATGTTATTATGGCCCCATTTGCATGCAGGTGCACCAATCTCCAGTGACTTGCACCTGGCGCCCTGCCAGGCAGCAGCAGTCGGGGACCGACGCCCCCTGCCCCCAACAGCAACACGCTCCAACACCCGATCATGGGCCGAAATTAGTAAATAACTCCCTGGTGGTCCAATGGACCTATCCCCTTGCCCGATCATGAGCCGTTTTAAATAATAGAATC
Source organism: Neoceratodus forsteri (assembly GCA_016271365.2). Classification (NCBI taxonomy): domain Eukaryota; kingdom Metazoa; phylum Chordata; order Ceratodontiformes; family Ceratodontidae; genus Neoceratodus; species Neoceratodus forsteri. The sequence goes on along the minus strand of JADMNL010000025.1, from coordinate 345,445,612 downwards.
CCTGGTGGTCCAGTGGACCTATCTCCCTGCCCGATCGTGGGCTGTATTAGTTGAGAAACTCCCTGGTGGTCCAGTGGACCCATCTCCCTTCCCGATCGCGGGCTGTAATATCAAATAAACTCCCTGTTGGTGCAGTGGACCTAGCCCCTTGCCTGATCATGGGCTGTAACAATAGATAAAATCCCTGGAGGTCCAGCAATACCCGTACCCCCCCTCCCAACCCGCCACCGTTCCACCACCCTGCTCCCCAGTCAGTGGCAGGGCAGCTCCCCCCTGCAAGCTGCCTGGCTGCCTGTCAACTGACAGCATACAGTACAGCTGTGGACCAATGGGCATGCAGACTGTACCGTATTACACAGTCTCGGAATTGTGAATGGATCCATTCATATCGTGTTTAATAGTTACTGTCACGGTCTGCATGCCATTGGCCCACACTGTGACCAATGGACATACAGCCATACTATACGCTGTCAGTCAGTGGGCGCTTGTGGGTGGGGAGCTGCCGCCTGCCACTGACCAGGGGAGCGGGGTGGTGAGAATCAGTGGGTGGGTTGGGAGGGAGTACGGGTATCACTGGACCTCCAGGGATTTTATCTACTGTTACAGCCCATGATCAGGCAAGGAGATAGATCCACTGGACCACCAGGGAGTTTATTTGATATTACAGCCTGCGATCGGGCAGGGAGATGGGTCCACTGGACCACCAGGGAGTTTATTTGATATTACAGTGCATGATCAGGAAGGGAGATGGGTCCACTGGACCACCAGGGAGTTTCTCAACTAATACAGCCCACGATCGGGCAGGGAGATAGGTCCACTGGACCACCAGGGATTCTATTATTGAAAACAGACCACAATTGAGGAGGCACAATGCTGATGGACTCTGGCTCTGGAGCTCAGGTGGCCACCCACAGCTGGTGGCTGCCATGTTGCATCCTGCAATACGGCGGCTCACCTGTGGGTGGCCAGCTGTTGCTCCTTTTCCTTTCGGCTCAACTGTGTGCAGCACAAGTAGGGGTTGCACCTGCATCTGCTCAACACATCCTGGGCTGAATATCAGGATGTGCAGAATATGCATGGGCACGCCCCCCCCCCCTTACTTGCACCGCATACGTTACTGTTGCACCCTGGCGCATCAGGATTTGGGTAGTGCATGATCCCCTATTGAATATCGTGTTGAGGCACATTAGTGGGTTGCACATTGCGCAACTCTGTTGCGCCATGAACAACCGCTTTGAATATCCCACCCCAGGTTTATAATTCAGAAAAAAAGAATCTTGGAAGGACCTTAAAGGAGAAGACTACTGTACATTTCTGATTTGGATATGTCTGATGCATTTATTATACATTACATCAGTTACTGTACATATGTCAATAAGAGATTGGTCATTTCTGCTGTTGCAACACATATCTAGAGTCTGAGGCTCTGATGCAAGGTAGTAAAATGTCAAGCAAGCCTCCATTTACATGCAAATGGGTCACTTGTAATACAGCCCCTCCTATTCCCTGATGTCACTGCAGCAACAGTGCAGAAGTACACATAAGGTTATCAATGCTGTCTATCCTGATTTTAGTTTAAGCTTGCAATGGCTTAAGACAGTTCTGTCATGCAACTCACACAGGGAGTAGAATTGTAGCCTTAATACTGCATGTGTAGAGCAAATAATACATCTAATAGTATTTCATTCCCAGAAAACAGAATCTCTTACTTTGTGCTGCTCATTTCTCTCTGTGAGACAGCAGCAACATGTTTTGGAAAGCAGTGGAAAGAATCAATCAGACAATCAAGTAGTCAATCTAGCAGTCAATCAGTATTGAACCAGGTGAACACCCTTGAGAAGATTCATTTACAAGGTAGGCCTGAGCAGTTTCCCAAAGGATCACACAAGACTGAATTCCTCCTTTGCACAAATCATACAACCCCTTTCTGCAGCCTGAAAGTGGAGAGCTAGATCACTTACTTTATAAAGTGTATTGTTTTACATTTCAAATGCTCCTTACATCTGGGTTTCTGACTGGAAATACCAAGACACAGAATGCATATGACATGGGAGGAATGAGCTAAGTAAATATAGAGCACTACACACACAGACTGATTAGTTTCCTTACCTACAACAGCTGAAGTGTGGCATCTGATTTGTGAGGGACATCCTACTTCAAATGCTGGCATTACAAAGTGGGGGGGCTGCCACAGCTTGTTTTCAGTACCTTCAAAGTGAAGTGGTGTAGCTCTCATATCACTGCTAATGATTTATAATGGGAATGGGGGCACTTTTAAAGTCATGGACCTGAGGGGCCAGCACAGTTCCCAAGGAGGTTAGGGGGACTTGTTAAGGGTTAGAGAGTAAGGGACTTCAGTAGGATTTTAACCAGAGTTTCCCAGTTCATGTGCCTGTGCTTTAACCACTAGATTATCCTTCTTCCATAAGTTACAGCTGATGTTGTCCTGGTAACCTATTCCTTGTTATAGCTGAACTCTTTATTGCCTTCAATCAGCCATCCAATCACTGACTGCCTAGTTACAAAGGGAAAGGGGCATTTTTGCAAGATTGTGTCTCACTGCTGGTGTCAGTCAAAACAGAGAATGCTAACACACATAACATAATACAACAGCTATACAATATCACTTAAGACTCTTGTTGCACCTAGAGTCATTTATTGGGTAAACTGTTTTTGCTAACAGAAACATTAACACAACACATACAGGCACTTCCTTATGGGTATATTGTATATACATGTCAAATCAGTGCTGCATCTCACTCATATGGTTCTAGTTGTTATTAGACCTACTCTTCAGGATGTGCACAACACTTAAAGGGTTCCCCCATTACTCAAGTGGGGAACCAAACATTGTGGGTTCTGTTTACTGATGGAACAGCATTTAGTACAGCACCATTATCTGTTGCTCTGAAGACATCATCCTCCAGCAGCATTGATGGCAAAATGGAGGACAAACACATTGATAACGTCTGGGGGCTGTATATTTTTATTTATAATCTAGATTTGGACAGCAATAGGACTGCTGACAACTGGAGGAGGCACACAACAGTTACACATATGGAGTTGGGAAAATATGGGTGTGAAACTATGGGAGACTTCCCCTTTAATGAGAGATGGTATAAATAAATAAAATATTAATATTACAGACCAGCACTGGAAATGTTTTAGACTGAGTGCTGGTAAGCATTATATTTATGCAAAGAAGAGTTATAGAGAAAATAAAGTCTTGATAGAGGCTATTATACTCTCGTAATAATCAATAATATAATCAAATCTTGTGATCGATTGCGTTGGCATCAATGTGGGTTTGAAGGAAACTTATTTCATTGTTTTTGGGAATGCCCTTAAATCCAAGACTGGTGGAATCAAACGTCTAAATTATTAACATCTATATTAAAAAAATACCTTCTGAATTTAAGCTAATGGTTTGCAATGATATAACCAATATAGATATAGACAAGTATCAACATAAAATTCTTGTTCTGGGAAATATGGCAACTAAAATACTTTTTCTTGAACACTGGAATGCCCAACAGATGAGCAAACTTGAAATCGATAGATGGTGGTATATGTTACACAAATTAGCCTCTTTGGAAAAACTGGAATGAGGTTTATGAAGTTGATGACCTGTTAGGAGACTCGTGGAAACAGCTAGAAAAAAAACCCTCCTCTGATACATCCTTAAGCTAAGTTAGACTAAGCCAGTGCATCCTAAAGTAGCCAAGAATCCCTTTCGGGAAAGATTTACTTTCATTGATTATTAGATAATATTTTATTTTTTTGATGGCACTCTGTTCTCAAGGTGAAGGGAGGGAAGGGGTAGTTTACATAGTTTTTCTGTTCAAGATGTATGAAATGCTGCCTTATTCAATATGTATAAATGTCAATGAAATATTAAAATAAATTGTGAGTGCTGTAAAACCCCAAAGAAAAGGGCTAAACAATGAGAAGAGTTTATGGCTTCTCAGTCTGCCTCTGTGTTGCAAAAACACAATAACGGCTCTGAGGTAGTTCCTAATGATGGTGGAAAGCACACATCAGGGGGTTAGTCTCCATATAAACCACAGCAGTCTCTTTCAAATGGGTCAAAGAAAGATAAAGCTACTCAGCCATCAAACAGGCATGATAAAGGAGTCACGTGATGTGCTCTGCATGAGAAGTTTTTCTCCTCTCAGCTCCGTGAACCAGACTCACAAAACGTGACTACAGCCTATTAAAATCTGCTTTATCCAACTTTATGCCACATATTTTTAGTACTAGTTGTTAACTAATGGATCACTTAAATTTCAGTGAATATGGAGTTCCTGAAACACCAGCAAATTTACACCACCAGTCCCACCACATGGCCAGACATCCAAGCACCACAAGCAAAACTAACTGCTGGATTCACCACCAGATGCCACTCCACATGAAGATCCTGCAGACAAACTTGACGTATATTTTTAGAGAGCTGGTAATCATCGAACTCACTCTTTTTGAATTGGTCAGTGACTTTAAAACCATAAAGCCAGCTGCTGAAGCTCTCACTACATGAGTCAGGGATGCCAAAAGGCAAATAAGCTCCATTGAAGACTGCCAGGAATGGGAAAGCCAAGAAGAAAAAATTACTCACCTTAGTAATTGCTTTTCTTCTCATGGAGTCTTGCTATATTAGGACTTATTGCAGTTAGCCACTGCACTTGAACTGCCCCGGAGAGGAAAGAGTTAACTCCAGAGAATCTGGAGTTCTAAAGCGCGAGGGCGCTATACCAAAGCTCTATCTGGGCAGTTTCAAATGAAACTGTCAGATCTTTATGAAGCTAACACTAAGCAACAAGTCTGTGTGGAAAGCTCTACACTAGCCAAATGGCTACCTACTAGTAGTAATAACAACAATATAAACCACAATAGGAACAACAATAACAATAATAAGAATGAATAATGGTATTATTAGTTTTCCCCCCTGACAAGCACTATTAGGACCCCCTTCCCCAAAGACTCAAGTCCAGGAAGGCCAACAAATCACTCAACACAGAAAACCCTAGCTCCTAACCCTAAATAAAAGAGGTGAAGGGAAGAACTACAATGGCATGACACAGTGCTTGCACTAATTTGCCACCCCACCCCAGTAGAAGTTCTGAGAGGGGCAGGTTGGGTGGTCCTAATATAAAGACTCCATGAGAAGAAAAGCAATTACTAAGGTGAGTAATTTTTCTTCAAACACCATGAAGTCTTGCTATATTAGGACTTATTGCAGATTACACAGCAGTACCTCCATGGAGGAGGGTCAGAACCTACTTAGGAAATAGGCTCTGAAGCACAGCTGTGCCAAAACGAGCATCTCTCCTGGACAGAAATCCAGGAATAATACTTGGTAAATGTGTGAACTGTCTTCCAAGTAACAGCTCGACAGATTTCCAGAATGGAATATCTCTAGCAGCCGCTAGAGATGCAGCTGTACACCTGGTGGAGTGAGCCCTCAGTCCTGAGGGGGGCTCTCCTACCTAGTCTTTGATAACAAAAATGGATACAAGAGACAATCCACCTTGCAATTGTCCTCTTAGTGGCAGGTTCCCTTTGCCAACCTCGCCCTAGGTAAGGAAGAGTTGGAGGGATTCGAACCTGTGACCCTTGGTGTGTTACAAATACTAGCATAAGGCTCTTTTGACGTCCAAGCTGTGCAGTCTCCTCTCACCTGAGGAAGAATGCTCAGTGAAAAATCCTGGGAGAGAGATGGGTTGGTTCAGGTGGAAACCTGAAACCACTTAGGGACAAACCCTGTGTTAGTCCTAGGGACTGTCTTATCCCTGTGGGGAGAGAAAAATCTTCTTCCACTGCCAGGGCCTGTAGTTCACTTATACGTCTGGCAGAAGTGAAACCACCAGAAAAAACATTTTCCAAGTGAGAAGCTTGAGCTCTGCTGGGGACAGAGGTCCAAGGGTTTGCATTAACTGAGCAATGCAAACATTCAGGCTCCATGCAGGAGCTGGTTCCCTAAAAGGAGGGTTGGTGTGAAGCAACCCCTTAAAAACTTGAAAACACAGGTTGAGAAGAAAAGGAAGCAGGCTTCCTGCTTGCAGAAAAAACAGAGACAGCTGTCAGAGGAACCCTTAAGGTAGCTGGCCCAAGACCTAAGGAATTTAAAATGGACCAAAAGTCCAGAAAATGGGCAGATAAGCAGACTGTGTATAATCTGCTTCTCAGCGCACCAGACTGAAAACCTGTTCCGCTTAGAATTGTAAGTGGCCCCAGTGAAAAAGCTTCCTTGAAGCCTTTAAAATATTCGCGACACCTTGAAAAAGGTGTAAATCAGCAAATTCTAACTCCTCAAGAGCTGCCTTGAGAAGGAGGAATTTGAGGTTCGGATACCACACTCTCCCTTGTGCAAAGGCCAGTAAGTCATGGACTCTGGGCAAGCTCAGGGTAGGGTGGACTGTCAAGGACAGAGACAATGGGTACCAGGGCTGTCTGGCCCAGTTTGGAACAATCAGAATCGCTTTGCAGGGCTGAGATCTGATTTTACTAGTACCCTGAAAGAAAGGAAAAAGGAGGAAGGTGTACAGAAACTTCCTTCCAATCCAAGTGAAAAGCGTCCAGGGGGCTGATCCCAGCACTGGAGGCCTCAACAAAACAGAGAAAGTTAGTGGTTATCTGGGGCTGCGAAAGATCTATCTGAAAATGAGCCCCATCTGGCAAGGACTGAACCCAGCACCTGAGGATTCAGAGCCCAATCGTGATGGCCCTGAGAATCCTGCTGAGGGCATCTGCCAGGGCATTGTCCTTCCTGGGAGGTGAACTGCTATCAGGAGGTGTTCAGGAGTAAGCCAGAGACCACCACTTCATTGCTTGCCGTGCACAAGGCTGATGACCGAGTGCCCCCTGCCTGTTGATGTACCACATTATTGTGGTGTTGTCTGTCTGACTTGAACTACCTTGTTCTGGACAGAAGCTGAAAACTCCTAAGAGCTAGAAGACAGCTCTGAGTTCCAAAATTGATGTGGAGCAGAGATTCCTAGGGAGACCACATCCCTCGTGGACAGGTCGCTAAGCGAGCTCCTCACCCCTAACACAGGAGCATCTGTGGTGAGGGAATGAGGAGGACCCTAGTTTTAGATTGCTTTGATCCTGCCACCAGTGTAAGGCCAGGATCAGGGATTGGGTCACTAGAACCAATTTGGAAAGGAATCCCTCCTTTGGGACCAATAGGCCCTCAGATGGAACTAAATGTCCCTCATCTGGAATCTTGCTCCCTGCACTACAGCTGTGGAAGCAGCCATGTGCCCTAGTAGTTGTAGCAAATGCTATGCTGTCAAGAGACTCGAGAGTAATGGAAGATGCCAGGGCAAGAGACTGCCTGCCCTTTCAGAGGGAGAAATGCCCTGGCTAACTTTGTGTTCAACTCTGCCCCTATGAAAGTTAGTACCTGAACTGGTTCGAGAACTGACTTTGTAAATTCAGCAGGAATCCCAGAAAGGTGAGAAGCTGCTGGGTGACTTGCAAGTGGGATTTACTTGATCTGGAGACTGACCCACTAAGAGCCAGTCATCCAGGAAAGGAAACAAAGCAATCCTTGCCTTCTTAAAAGAGCCACTACCACAGCTAGAATTTCAATACCCTTGGCGCAGAGGTAAGGCGAAGGGCATTGCCCTGAACTGGTAGTGGCCTGAGGGTAACCTGAGGTACTTTCGGTGAGAAGGCCTGATCAAAACATGAAAAAATAGGCATCCTTGAGGTCCAGGAAAGCTAGTCAGTCCCCTGGCCTCAGCCAGAGTTAACATTTTTAACTTTGTTTTCAAAAGATGCTTGTTCAGGTACCTTAAATCTGAGATGGGCCGCCAATCTCCTGCCTTCTATAGGGTAAGAAAGTATCATGAGTACAGCCCCTTGCCCCAGTGGCAAGGAGGGACCCTTCTACTGCTTTGCAGTTCAGAGGAGAAGAAACCTCTGCTCCCAAAGCAAGGGATTCCGAAGGATTTGCAGGTGGACCTGTCTGGCTCTCATCTTCGGAAACTGTTTGAAGCTGAGAACCAGACCTATTACTTCCAGAACCACTTGTCCAAGTTAGGGACACCCAATTCTGGCTGAAATAAAAACCAACCTGCCCACTGGTATAGGAGAATCGGCCCTGGGCACCCCATCAGGGTGCCTGCTTGGCAATAGTCTTAGGCTAAGGGGAGGGGATGTTTACTTGTGCCCGGCCTATCTCTGCTCTCTGAAGAGACCCTCTGCGAGAAGCAGAGGAGGCCTGAGCCTCTACCTGGACACTTTTGTAGGTAATCATCCCTGTTTTTCATATAGCTTTCTGTTTGTTCCTCAAACAGAGAATTACCCACAACAAGAAACAAATCCATAGACTTTGACAGAGTATCTTGGGACAGATTAGTGCATCTGAGCCATGCCAACCTACAGAAAGCTACAGAAGTGGTCATGACCCTAGAGAAAACAAGATTAACACCAACAGCAGTATGAACTTGAACTTAGAGGCTTCAGTGCCATTAGCAGCCACCTGTTCCAACCCGCTAGCCAGCTGGCCATGGGCCTGCTTGGCTAACTGCAATACTGCGTCCCACCTAGATTTCCGAAATCTAGCCACATAAGCCATACAACTTGCCTGTCTGAGTCCCACAGAAGCTGCCATATACTGTTTTCTTGTCATGGCATCAATCCTCCTGGAATCCTATTCAGGAGGATGTGAGGCCAGGGAACTAAGCCTTGACACAGGCTGCAGCTTGTACCACACCTACATGACTACACTGCTCAGTGAGGAAGTCTGTAACAGAGCCTGATTAAATACACCTTCTGTCCATTTTTTTATCTTACAGGAGGGACAGAAAGAGAATCTTATAAAATCTTTGTTGTTTACTTCCTAAATGACTTATGCAAAGGAAAGACAACCTCCTAGCCCATCATTCCTACATAATCAGGCTCCCTTTACTCATCCATAGCCTCCTCTAAAGGAAGCTGAGGGATTCTGCAAGCTTTTGTAAAACATAAACTGAGAAAAGGACTCAGACAGAAAAGGAGGAGATTCTAAAAGTCTGTCTGGAGAAAATGTCCGCTTAAGTGGGCATGTCCAGACCCTACCAGCCACACATGTATTGATCAAATTTCCTCCTCCCACTCCTGTGGTTCATAACAATTCCTCAACATCATAAACCTGAACCACTGGAACTGAACGAGCCACCTTTTACCAACTGTAGATGGTTCGACAGGACCTAGAAACAGTGACTGGACAATCTGTATGGCTTAACTACTTCTGCAGCAGTTGGAGAGACAATCTTGGACTCCAAACCTACTGATTTCTCTGTCATATTCATTTTTTTTTTTTTTTTAAACTGGTTCCTCTGAACCATCCTTTTGCCCGAGGAAGTCTAGCCCTGGTCAGAGGGCACTCCCTCTGGTCCAGTGGGTACTGGACCGGGCTGGCCATCCGGGTCAGCGGACTTTTGGCCAATAGTTCCCTGAGCCGGCCCTATCTCTTTTCAGGGTGGCTGCAGGGAAATTTTAAACACCTGGCAGTCTGACAGGAGGTGGTCAGCCCCCAGACAATAAACACAAGTGGTGTGTGGGTCAGCCTTGGCAAAGGCTTCCCCACAGCATCACAGTGTTGAAACCCAGTGGGCCCGGTTTTTCTTTTTGGGTTTCTCAGACATAATGCCAGCCTAACCAAAAACTTGCCCTTTTTATGGCCGTGCCAGGCAAGACACCCTTATCGGTTCCTAACTGCTTTCACGGGTATTTGAAAACCCTATTTAAAATCAAGGTTTTTAGAACCAATAAGAACCGGTACCGCACTCTAAAAGCCCAAAACTTTAAAACGTTAAAATAAGCAAACCGATCGGTTCAAAACCGAACCGATAACTAAATTTCACACAGACTTTACATTTTGTACTTACGGTTTACCAGATAGAGCTTTAACGAAATGCGGTAAAATAATTACTTTTGCGTTCAAATGAACCGAAAATACTCGCTTGACCGAGAAATGAACCCAGCTGAAGGAGCTGATCTCCGGAGCGACTGTTCAGTGAAGCGGAGTAAAGAATCTGACAGTTTCATTTGAAACTGCCCAGATAGAGCTTTGGTATAGCGCCCTCGCGCTTTAGAACTCCAGATTCTCTGGAGTTAACTCTTTCCTCTCCGGGGCAGTTCAAGTGCAGTGGCTAACTGCAATAAGTCCTAATATAGCAAGACTTCATGGTGTTTGAAATTGTAGATCTCTGGAAAAGAGTGACAAAGCTCAAGGACAGAATCGAGGACCAGGAAGGCAGGAGCAGAAGGAACAACCTGGTCCTTCTTGGAATATCTGAGCAGGCTGAGGGGAACAATATACTCAACTTTGTCCAAAAGTTCCTTCAAAGAGTCACCCCCCCCCCGAGACAGGGACAGTATACACTGTTGAACTGGCCCATAGATTTCTCTGTCCACAGCCATCACTGGGCAGAAAACCACGAGCTATAATATTACACTGCCTAAATTTCCAGGAGAAGGTTTACATCCAATCCCAGGCTCGCAAAAAAGGGACTCTCAGAATGGCAACCGCTTCTTTATCTTCAGCTATGTTACTCCAGTGATTTGGGATAGACAGATGGCATATAAAGAAATAAAAAAATCCCTTCATGCCACTCAGATACCATTTTGGATGCTCTACCCTACCCATGTTTTGATTACCACAGCAACTGTCTCACACAATTTCTCTACTGCAGAGACTGCATGCAAAGAGTTGCCAAAAATTCTACCTAATGTTTTTCCACAGGCACACAGCCAATCCCACAGCTCTACTGCCAAGAAATGACAAGTCACTTAATAATTTGTGACCCGCTATTCCTAGAACTTCTGTGTGAGGTGAGTAGTGCCCCTCCTTCCTATAATTGATCCATGTTCACTAAATGCTCTCTGATCTTGTTTGCCTAACCCCAGGGGTGAAATACAGCTGCTTGTTAAAGAATCATTCCCCTTCATAACAGCCTTGAAGAACTTTATTATACTGCCCTACTGTATGTAAGCATGGTGCAGACACTGCTAACCAATATGGCAGGTGTGTAATTAGTTCCATCTCATATTCCCAGTGATGCCTTAATGTCCTGCCTCAAGAATCCCCGTTTCATGCAGCTGCAACAACTTCATTGACAGGAGCTGTCAAATGTGTCAACCAGCCACATCGAGATTCCTAACTTTAGCTGCAGAGTGTCTGCCATCTTCATTATCTCCTATAGTAACCTTTTTACCGAATCAGTTTCATTGCTCCACCTGAAGTGAAAGGTCATCACGCAGCAAGCATTTGCCACTGTGACTCCTGGAGAAACCTTCACACAATCACACCATTGTGAAGCTCATCTCCACCAAGGCTCTTCCAGGCAGTCACACAGATGAAAAAATTACTCACCTTAGTAATGTTGTTTCTTCTAATGGAGTCTTGCTATATTATAGACATTAGCAGTTTGATCCAGCTCTAGAACTGCCCCCGGAGTGAAATGGTTAAAACCATTCCAAAATAGAATTTTGGCACGAGAGCAGCTCTATCTGTGTCATTTCAAACTTGAACTGTCAGATCTTTACGAGCCAAACTCACTAAGGTCTGTGTGGAAGCTGTAACCTACACTAGCCAAATGGCTACCTAAATAACAACAACCATTGATGGTCCCAACACCCAAGACTCAAGTCAGGGGACCAGAAATACTAACACCATTCTAATAATATGAAAATGGAACATAAGTATAATAAAACACACACACGCGTACACATACACACCCCCAAAGTCCCAAAGGGGACAAAATGCTGACAGGACATAAGTAGTGCCCACACTAAGTTGCCCGCACCCCACCAAGTAGAGGTTCTGAGAGGGGCAGGTTGGGGGGGAGGTCTATAATATAGCAAGACTCCATTAGAAGAAACAACATTACTAAGGTGAGTAATTTTTTCTTCAAACAACATGAAGTCTTGCTATTATAGACATTAGCAGAATACACAGCAGTACCTCCATGGAGGAGGGCAGAACCTACTTAGGAATAGGCTCTGAAGAACAGCTGTGCCAAACCGAGCATCTCTCCTGGCCTGGACATCCAGGGAGTAATGCTTGGTAAAAGTGTGTACCGTTTTCCAAGTAGCAGCCTGGCAAATCTCTAATAAAGGGATGTCTCTGGCAGCAGCTAGAGACGCAGCTGTACCCCTGGTAGAATGAGCCCTCAAACCAGGGAGGGGCTCTGCCCACTTTCTGATAACAAAATTGGATACAAGAGACAATCCATCTGGCTATTGATCTCTTAGTGGCAGGTTTGCCTTTCCCAACTTCACCATAGGTAAGGAAAAGTTGGAGGGATTCGAACCTGTGACCTTTGGTACGCTCTATATAATAACTAAGAGCTCTCTTAACATCCAGGCTGTGCAACCTCCTCTCACCCGAAGAGGAGTGATCAGTGAAAAATACTGGAAGGGAGATAGATTGATTAAGATGGAAATCTGAAACCACCTTAGGCAAAAACTTCCTATTAGTCCTAAGGACTACCTTATCCCTGTGGAAAGAAATAAAGTCAGTCTCCACTGACAAGGCTTGCAATTCACTTATGCATCTGGCAGAAGTGATAGCCACTAGAAAAACAGTTTTCCAAGTTAGGTACTTAAGCTCTGCAGAAGACAGAGGTTCAAAGGGGTTGCATTAACTGGGCAATGCAAACATTAAGGTCCCAAGCTAGGGCCAGTTCCGAAAGGGAGGATTAGTATGGAGTAATCCCTTAAAAAACTTGGAAAACACAGGATGAGAGGAAAGAGGGGATGTCTTTCCTGCTGACACAAAAGCAGATACAGCTGCCAAATGAACTCTCAGGGTAGCTGGTATGAGACCCAAGGAATTAAGATGTACCATGTAATCTAACAAAATGGGCAATTCAGTAGATTCTGGGGAAATATTTTTCCCAGCACACCAAATGGAAAACCTTTTCCATTTAGAACTATAAGTAGCTCTAGTGGAAGGCTTTCTAGAAGCCTTTAGATCTCAAGAACACCCTGAGAGAGTGTAAATCAGCAAACTCTAACTCCTTAAGAGCCAGGCCTTGAGGTTGAGGGATTTGAGGTCGGATACAAAACCCTTCCCTGGGCACAAGTCACCAGATTGTGATTCCTGGGGAGGCACAGGGAAGATGAACTGTCAGAGACAGAAGGAGTGGGTACCAGGGCTGCCTGGCCCACGGGCAATCAGAATCACCCTGCAAGGCTGAGATCTGATTTTGACTAGTACTTTGAATAGGAGAGGAAAGGGGAAAAGCATAGAGAACCCTCCCAATCCAGAAGAAGGGCATCCAGGGAACTGAGCCCAGCACTGGAGGCCTGCAACAGAACAGAGGAAGTTTGTGATTGTCTGGGGCTGCAAAAAGATCTATCTGAGGGATGCCCCACCTGGCAAAACTATCCCCAGCACTTGAGGATCCAGGGACCATTCTTGATGGTCCTGGGAAATCCTGCTGAGGGCATCCGCTAGGACATTGTCCTTCCCTGGAAGATGAACTGCTATGAGGGAAGTGTTCAGGGAATAGGCCAGAGACCACAACTTCATTGCCTCGGTGCACAAGGCCAAAGACAGAGTGCCCCCCTGTTTGTTGATGTACCACATTGCTGTGGTGTTGTCTGTTCTGACTTGTATCACCTTGTCTGGACAGATGCAGAAAAAGCTTGAAAAGCTAAAAAGACAGCTCTGAGTTCCAGCAAATTGATGTGGAGCAGAGATTCTTGGGGACCAAACTCCCTGAGTGGAAAGGTCGCCCATGTGGGCTCCCAACCCAGAAGGGAAGCATCTGTAGTGAGAGTCAAGTCGTGAGAAGGGGAAATGAAGGGACCTCACTCTTAAATTGCTCTGATCCTGCCACCACTGGAGAGCTAGGATCAAGGTTCGAGTCACTGGGACCAACTTGGAAAGGGGTCTCTTCTCTGAGACCAAAAGGTTCTCAAGTGAAACTGAATGTCTCTCATCTGAAATCTGGCTCCCTGCACAACAGCTGTGGATGCAGCCATGTGCCCCAGGAGCTGCAGAAAGTGTCTTGCTGGTCGAGACCTGCAGAGTGAAGAAGAGGCCAGAGCCACTAAATTCCTTACCCTTTCTGGGGAAGAAAGGCTCTGGCTAGCTTTGTGTCCAATTCTGCCCCTATAAAGGTGAGTACCTGGACTGGTTCCAGAACAGACTTTGGTAAGTTTAGCAGAAAACCCAGGAGGTGAGAAGCTGCTGGGTGACCTGCAGGTGAGATTTTACCTGTTCTGGGGACTGGCCTACAATGAGCCAGTCGTCTAGATAGGAAAAACAGCAATTCTCTGCCTCCTTAAGTGGGCCACTGCCACTCTAGACACTTTGTGAATACCCTTGGAGCAGAGGTAAGGCCGAGGGCATTGCTCTGAACTGGTAATGACCTGAGGCAGTTCGAATCTGAGGTACTTTCGATGGGATCTTCTGATTAGGACATGGAAATAGGCACCCTTGAGGTCCAGGGAGGCTAGCCAGTCCCTGGCCTTGGGAAGGTAAAATCATTGCCAGAGTTACCATTTTGAACTTTGGTTTCAAAAGATGCTTGTTCAGATATCTGAGATCTAAAATGGGCGCCATTCTCCTGTCTTTTTGGGGTAAGGAAGTATCTGGAATACAGACCCCTGCCCTGATGCAGGGAGGAACCCTTTCTACTGCTCTGAGAGCTAACAGGGATGAGACCTCTGTTTCCAGAGCGAGGGTCTCTGAAGCACTTGCAGGTAGAAAAAGTCTGCTTCTCAACTTGGGAAACTTTTTGAAGCTGAGAACCAGACCCTGGCTTACTACTTCCAGAACCCACTTGTCTGAGGTTAAAGAAGCCCAATTCTGACTGAAGTAAGCCAGCCTGCCCCCCACTGGTACAGGAGAATCGGCCCTGGGCACCCCATCAGGGTGCCTGTTTCGCAGGAGCTTTAGGCTGGGGGGTGGGAGCAGGTCTGCCCACCCCTCGTCTGCCCCTGCCTCTGAAGAAGCCCCTCTGAGCATAGGCAGAGGAGGCCTGAGTCTGGTAGAAAGGCCTGTGAAAAGGCCTACCCCTACCCTGGGGCATGCCTTTGAGGAGTGGCTTGCCGCCTCAGCCTGGGCACTCTTGTAAGTAGTCCTATATTCATCCATCTTCTTCATGAAATTCTCTGTCTGCTCTCCAAACAGAGAATTTCCCACCAGGAAAATCCATAGCCTTAGTCTGGGTATCCTGTGACAAACTAGTCACCTGAGCCAGGCCAACCTACGAAAAGCTACAGATGTGGCCATGACCCTAGAGGAAACATCATTAACATCCACAGCAGCATGAAACTGAACTTTAGAGGCTTCAATGCCATCAGCAGCCACCTGTTCTAGTTCACTAGCCAGCTGGCCATGGGCCTGTTTAGCTAATTGCATAACAGTATCCCATCTAGATTTCTGATACCTAGCTACATAAGCCATATAATTTGCTTGCCTGAGTCCCAGAGAGGCTGCCATATACTGTTTTTTGCCATGGCATCAATCTTCCTGGAATCCTTGTCAGGAGGATGTGAAGCCAAGGGAATATTAGCTTTATCACAGGCAGCAGCCTGAACTACCAACATGACTGCATTGCTGAGAAAGGAATTCTGTATCAGGGCCTGACAATGTAAACCTTCTGTCCATCTTTTTATCTACAGGAGGCACAGAATTAGGAGCTTTTAAAATTTTAATTGTTTGTTTCCTAAAAGACTTATGTAAAGGAATAGACAATCTCCTAGACTCTGGAATATCCATCATTTCTACAAAATCAGGCTCCTCTTGCTCATCCACAGCCTCTTCTAAAGGAAGCTGGAGGGTTTCAGCAACTTTTTTATAAAACATAAAATGAGATGGGGACTCAGACAGCATAGGGGGAGATTCTAAAGGTCTGTCTGGGGAGATGTCCGGTTCAATGGGCACCCAGACCTTCCCAGCCACATTCATACTGTTCATAATCCTCCTCCCCTCCTCTGGTTCATAAAATTCCTCAATATCATAATCCTGAACCACTGGGACCAGACGAACCAACCTTTTACCAGATAGTGGTGGTTCGGACGGACCCTGAGACAGTGACTGGACAATTTGTATGGCTTTTGCTATCTCTGCAGCAGTTGGAGAAGGAATTTTGGACTCCAGACCTGCTGATTTTCTTGTTTTCTTTACTGGAATTGGTTCCAGGGTTTAAATGGGCAGACTGGATGGGCCTTGCGGTCCTTATCTGCCGTCAACTTCTATGTTTCTATGTTTCCTCAGAACCAGCTTTTCTTTTGGCCGAGGAAGTCTGGCCCTGGTCAGAGGGCACTCCCTCTGGTTCGGTTGGCACCGAACTGGGCTGGCCATCCGGGTCAGCGGACTTTTTGGCCTCTCGTTCCCTGAGCCTGCCCAATCTTTTTTCCAGGGTGGCTGCAGGGAAATTCTTACATACCTGGCAGTCTGACTGGAGGTGGTCAAACCCCAGACAATAAACACATGTGGTGTGTGGGTCAGCCTTGGCAAAGACTTCCCCACAAACATCACATTGTTGAAACTCAGTGGGCCGGTTTTTCCTTTGGGTTTCTCAGACATAATGCCAGCCTAACCAAAAACTTGCCCTTTTAACGGCAGTGCCAGGCAAGACACCCTTATCGGTTCCTAACCGTGTCACGGGTATTGGAAAAAAAGTAATAAATCCGTTTTTTTTAGAACCAATAAGAACTGGGAACCGCACTCTAAAATAGTAACTTTTAGTTTTAAATGAGTTTTAAACCCACTGATCGGTTCAAAACCGAACCGATAACTTACAAGTTCCACACAGACAAAACCTTCATTTACTTACAGTTACCACAGATAGAGCTTGAACCGAACGGTTTTATGTTAAATAAAACTATTCTCGGTTAAATCCAACCGAAAACACTTTTAAACCGAGAAATGAACCGAGCAGAAGGAGAAATCTCCGGAGCGACTGTTCACTGAGGCGGAGTAAAGAATCTGACAGTTCAAGTTTGAAATGACACAGATAGAGCTGCTCTCGTGCCAAAATTCTATTTTGGAATGGTTTTAACCATTTCACTCTGGGGCAGTTCTAGAGCTGGATCAAACTGCTAATGTCTATAATATAGCAAGACTTCATGTTGTTTGAACCCTTGTTCTTGAACACAGAAGCGAGCTGGGGTTCTGACTCAGGCTGCACTCCAAAACTTGCGGCTATTTTTTCCCCCGTCAAATGATGGAAGGTATGTGTAACACTCTGCTTGTCTGAGCATTCCTAACCTGAAAGAGTCTGTCTCCCAGTCAAACCAAATCAAGCTAACAAACTGTGCACAAGATCATAGCTCTTTCCCTGAACACAAAAACAATCTATGGAGACAGAATATTCTGCAGAGACCAACCATTTTATTGCAGTTTGGGGAATGGTGGGAGAATGAAGATGAGGGACCTTCATATGGGATTCTCATGGGTTTCTCAAACTCCTGCTATATAATAGTGCCACTTCGCTTCTGGAAAGCATTTCAACTGCTGTTTTATGGATGGTGGTACACTGATGCACACAGGTTGCTGTTGATTTTATGATAGGTTGTGACAGAGACAATGTTGTTTCAAGGTTCATGGACAAAGTAGTACCCTTGTATGAGCCCTGATCAAACTTATCGATGTGGCCTACTGCCCTTGCTGATCAGACGACTAGCAATATAGGGGGCTGACTGCTGGCTCCAAGGGGTTGGGGATCCTCTGCCTTACAGCATTGCTGCCATTATTGCTTCAATACATTGTTCAGGTTCTGGTTGTGTTTCTATGTTTTTAAACCACATTTTTTGGTTCATTGTTTTTTTTATAGGTTACAAAACTAATTTGATGATACTACTCTTTCCCTTAGCAGATTCCACTAGAAGTGGTGAGACCACATTATTATGCAATAGATTTCCTATTTTACGTATTTGGGCACTCCACTATAATAGACAAATTGAGCCACATCTAATAGAGCATTTCCAAGGGCCCCAAAGGCCCCATAACCTGAACCTTACCTGTTTTATCAGTAAATTGTTATGATATCCACAGCATACAACTTGGTTACATGGAATAATAAAGGAGCACAGACCAAAGAAAAAAGACACCAAATTCTATTGCACTTAAAAAACACAGGAAGCCAAAGTTGCCGTTTTACAGGGAACCCATACCTTGGCAGCGGAAAACAATCTCTGGTGTAGAGAATGGGTAGGTTTAGTCTATGCAGCAGGTACAGATAATAAAGGGTCTGGATCCGCCATCCTAATACACTGTAGCATACCATTCCAGCTCCTTGAACAAGTTATTGAGCCCTCAGGGAAATTCATTATTACTAAAGTAACACTAGACAGAACAGACTTAATACTGGCCTCTATTTATGGCCCCAATAAGGAGGATCCTCAGTTATGCACCACTGTCCTAATGGAATTAACTAGATTTAACTCCCTATCAATGGTACTAGCATGGAATTGGAAAGTTGTCCAGGAGACGACTCTAGATAGATCTAGGTTGCAGAGCCGGGGTATGTCCTCTAACCAGCGAGCCAACCAAGAACTTCAGGACTCTTTAGGGTAATTGAACCTTGGCGTGTACCACACCCCGGGGGAAACATCTACACTTTTTGGTCCAGTGTACACAATAATTCATATAGACTAGGTTAATTTTCACATCACACCAGACATCTTCACCAGTACGACTTAGTGTGAAATTTTCCTCTGGGTAGTTTCTGACCACGCCCCTAGTACTTCTTTCCTTCCTCCCTCCCTCCAGGTCAGATTGATAAAGACAGGATGTGGAGAATAAATAACCTCATCAAAGATCCCCAACCCCTGGAGAAAATTGAAGAATGTGTAGAACATTTATTTTGTGAAAACACCAGCACTGTTGAGAACTATGCACATTTTGGGGGGCATTTAAAAGCACCCTAAGAGGCGAGCTCATTAGGCTTGCTTCTGCAAAAAAAAAAAAAAAAAGGAACAAGAGGGACAAAACTTACTGCAAGAGATTTGCGATTGAGAAAGATTTTCTCTGTCTATGATTCTAGAGGAATGTCTGCAACTTAACTCAGCCAGGGCAAAATATGGGGAGCAGCTGAGAGAGCAGGCAGAGTTTGTTATTTTCCAAACTAAAACTCAATATGTAGACCAAGGGGAGAAAGCATGGAAACTCCTGACCTTGAGACTCAAATAACAAGCAACTTCTAAATTCATAAAAATTTCCATAATACTCAGTTAATTACTAATCCTAGAGACATAGTCTCTGCTTTCCCAGCCTTCTATCAAAGTTTATATGCTGCAGAGCCCTTAGTAGCAGAAGCCACTATCCACCAGTTCCTGGTAGCAGCAGTTAACCTTCCCAAACTTGCCCCTGAAAACTTGGCAAACTTGGTGCTAAGATCTGCAGATTTGAAATATTACATGCCATACCTAGCCTAT
This sequence comes from Neoceratodus forsteri, assembly GCA_016271365.2. Taxonomy (NCBI): domain Eukaryota; kingdom Metazoa; phylum Chordata; order Ceratodontiformes; family Ceratodontidae; genus Neoceratodus; species Neoceratodus forsteri. The sequence goes on along the minus strand of JADMNL010000025.1, from coordinate 345,426,226 downwards.
GGACTCTCCTAATTTATACAAGGCTCTGGCCCAACAGCTATCAGAGCCTCTAGTATCCCTATTTAACTCTGCCAAAGACAGCAGCTGGCTGGACCGCAACCTGAAAGGTGCTGCCATCACCTTACTGCCTAAGCTGGACAAAGACCCAAACCTAATACCCAGTTACAGACCAATCTCCTTCCTAAACTATATTAAACTACTAGTGGAAATAAAAATACTGGCATCCAGAGTTGGTGCAGTGTAGGACTCACTAATCAGTCCCGAGCAGCTTGGCTACATGCAGGGATGTCTCTCGACTGACCACCTCTGTAAAACTGCCCACCTCATCTCCGCCTCAGAGACTACCAACAACCAGCAATTATGATGTCTCTGGACGCGGAGCAAGCCTTCAACAGAGTATTCTGGCCCTTCCTGTAACTCACCCTGGAACATTTTGGCTTTCCTAGTACCTTTATTGACTGGGTTAAACTGCTACACTCTCACCCCTCTGCTTCCATCATGTGTAATAGTAAACGGTCAAATTCCTTTGACTTGCACAAAGGCACAAGGCAAGGTTGCTCCTTTCCCCTACCTATTCAACCTTTACTTAGAACCATTGCCCAGAAGGATCCTCCTAAATGAAAATATCAAAGGGATTCAGGTAAGATCCACTAGATACAAAATCTCAATTTACTCAGAAGACATCTTACTGCACCTAGAGGACCAATGCCACTCAATCCCTGCTGCGCATGACCCGGAGCATGACCTCCTCCAGGAATTCAGCCAACTCTGTGGTTACAAACTTAATCTAGATAAGAGCTGCATTATGCCCCTTAACCACTGGACTATTAAGCAACAAGCCCTAAGATTGGGGGTTGGGGAGTCATGTGGAATCCAGTTACACTCAAATACTTGGGCATTCAGGTTGCAACATATAAAAGCACAATGTTTTCCCAAAACCTTGAAGCACTTCTCTCCAAGATTAAACAGGATTTCAATAGGTGGTTGGCACTCAATCTTACTCTGTGGACTCAAAGAAACATAGAAAATGATGGCAGAAAGGGACCTGTGGTCCATCGATTCTGCCCAACATGGTTTCCTGGGAACTGCTGTCACACTGGGTTCTGTGCTCCCTAGATGCCCCGCTTAACTTTCTCTAGTGCTCTGTAATTTTCTGCCCTAGTCTTGTCCCACGTGTGTTTAAAATGTGATACTGATTTTACAGCCACAACCTCAGGTGACAGCCTAGTCCACGGTTCCACAACCCTTTCTGAGAAGTAATACGTTCTGATGTCGCTCCTGAACTTTCCACTCTTTAATTTCCACTCATGCCCCCTTGTAGAATTGGTGTTCCTAGTAAAAAGCCCTGTGTGCAGCACTTTCTTTGTGCCTCGCAGGAATTTGAATGTCTCAATCACATCCCTCCTCTCCCTCCTAGTCTCCAGCGAGTACATGTTTAAAGCCTTTATCCTTCCCTCATAGGTAATTCCCTGGAGGCCATGTATCATCTTTGTTGCCATTCACTGGACCACCTCCAACCTATCCACATCCTTCCTGAGATGAGGCCTCCAGAACTGGATGCAGTACTCCAGATGAGGCCTCACCAACGACTGGTAGAGGGGCACTATCACCTCCCTGTCCCTGCTCTCTATACCCCTTCCAATACATCCCAGCACTCTGCTAGCCTTGCTGTAAGCCTTTTTACACTGGTTTTGCTGTTTGAGATTGTCTCTGATGATGACCTCCAGATCTCGCTCCTCAGCCAAGGAGCTAAGTTTGACCCCGTTTAGCCAGTATTCTGTCTTGTGGTTTGCCCTACCCAGGTGAATCACCTTGCACTTCTTTGCATTGAATTTCACCTGCCATATATGTGACCATTTCTCCAGCCTTCTGAGATCTTCCTGCAGTTCTGTGACTCCCTCCATGCAGTCAACTCTGCCACTGAGTTTTGTGTCATCTGCAAACAGGGCTGTGTTTCCCCTAATATTCTCTCCTATGTCACTGATGAATATGTTGAAAAGGATTGGACCCAGGACTGACTCTTGGGATACCCTACTAGTGACATATCTTTCAGAAGATCGAACCCCATTTACTACCACCCTTTGTTTCCTGTCATTGAGCCAACGTCGTATCCACCTGACAATTTGCTCCGCTGCTCCCAGGTTCTCTAACTTTATTAGGAGGTACTTGTGTGGGATTGCGTTAAATGCTTTACTAAAGTTGAAGTAAAGCAGATCCACCACATGGCCCCTATCTAGCTCTTTGGTCATGTGGTCAAAGAACATAATAAGGTTGATTTGACAAGACCTGCCCACCACAAACCCATGCTGTTTATCATTTTGGAGGTTATGAGCATCAAGCTATTCTACCAGATCCTGTTCAATAAGTGACTCTCTCAGTTTTCCCACTATTGATGTGAGGCTGACTGGTCTATAGTTACCTGTCTTCTCCTTATCACCACTGTTATGGAGTGGCACCATGTCAGCCACTGCCCAGTTGCCTGGTACACTCCTAGAATAAAGTGATCTATTAAATAGGTATGCGAGTGGGGCTGCTAGTTCTTCTGCCAGTTCCCTCAGCACTCTGGGGTGCAAACTGTCAGGACCATGGGCCTTGTCTGGTCTTAAGTCTGAAAGTCCCTTTCTGACCCTGCCAGCAGTGAACTCCTGAATGGTCATTCTCTGAATCCCCTTGGCTGTGGCATTGATATCACTGCTGGTAGTGGGCTTAGTTCTTCCTGAATGAATACTGACCAGAAGTATTCATTGAGGGCCTCTGCCTTCCGACCATTGTCCTCTAGCACCTTATCATTAACCCTTAATCTAACTACTCCACCTTTCTTCCTTTTCTCTCTGATATAACAGAATGTTTTTCCCCTGCTTTAAATCCGCGTGCAATCTACAGTTTTTTTGCTGCCTTTGTCTCCCTCACTACTTTCTTAGCCTCCCTGCTCTTCTGAATGAAGTCCTCCCATTTCTTGTCTCCCTTTTGGCTTCTGTACAATTTGTATGCATTCCTTTTGGCCCTGATTGCTTCCCTTACTGAAGGGGAGAACCACATGGGTCTTTTATACCTATTGTTCTTTGCTACAGTCCTGATGCATAGGCTGGTTGTCTCTAGAACCACTTCCCTAATACCTTCTCATATTTCCTTCACCTCTGACATGTCCTCAATGTTTTTTAACTTGTCACTCACCTATTTGTTGTAATCTGCTGAAATCTGCCCTCTTAAAGCACAGCACCTCTGTCTTTGTGGGTTTCCTTGTGTCTCCTGGACTCGCATTAACATCGTTAAAATGAACATATTACTAAGGTTATTTTACCCACTAGGGATGACAGGCTCTGTAATTCCTAACCGCCAGTTCACCGAGCTAAACAGTACCCTGTCCTCCTTTTAATGGACTCAAAAGAACCCACGTAGAGCATACCATAAACTTACTTCCCTTAAGGTGCAAGAGGGCATCTAGCTTCCTGACTTTAAGTTCTACTGCCTGGCTCTTCAGGCTGGGAAATGTTCATGGTAGAAAAATGTCAATGACACAAACATGCTTGCACCCACCAATGGCAGCAAATAGATTCAGGCTTATGTCACCAGGCCAAAGTTATCATCGGGGCCTCCTAAATACACCCTATAATAAGCTGTCACAACTATTAAAACATACTCCTATTGGTTCTTCAGTACTAGTTAGCAAACAATTATATAGGCTTCTGGGACCCAAACCACTGTTTACCCTAGACCAGCACCTAAGCCACAGCCAAAACAAAACCCCTTACTATGTCTGCCCAGATCACCCAACCATTGCCAGTAGGCTGAAGGTTGGCTCACTAATTCCAGGAATGGGTGAAAGTTATTACAGACAAGTGGATCCTGAAGGTAGTGGGTCTGGGATTATCCCTGCAGTTCAAGAGGTTTCCAAAACTGCAGAAGCCCAAAAATGTTGCTGGAACTGGAATTAGAGAATTTGCTGCGGGCAAAATCAATGGAAAAGGTCCCTGCCTCACTGTGGTGCAAGAGCTTGTTCTCAAGATACTTTCTTGCTCACAAGAACAAACTCTAGCCAGAGCTGATACAGCTGTGATGAGCTGCCAAGTAACCAAAGTTACAAGTGTGTGTAGAAAGTATTGAATGCCCGGGTGTAAGTTGGCCATTTTCTGGAGGTGTTGCACCAAATTTTCCACATGGCCTTTTTGGGACATCTCCTCATGAAGAGTGCCAGTGTCATTTTGTTCACTTGTCCCAAAAGGGGATTTCACAGAGCGACCATGCCATTCTGTGCCACAGGTGCAAAAACACATTTTGAGCAGGATGTAAAAAATGACAGCTGTACTGTTAAAAATGAGGTGTGCAAAAATGGCAATGTTGAAAATCTGGAGTGCAAATATTAAAAATTGGTGGTTAGGACATGCATAGAAACTGTGCAACACACACTCATAATGCAGTTATTTTTTGGAGTTTTTTTTAGCAAATTTGCAACATGTGTTTTTTGAGACCCCACCTCATGAACTGTGGCACTGTTGTTTCATTAGTTGGTCCCGAAAGGTGATTCTGCATAGCGACTGTAAAATCACCTTTTGGGGCTGAGTAGCAAAATGACAGTGACACTGTTCATGAGGTGGGGTCCCAAGAACCCCATGTTGAAAATGTGGGGCTGGACTTCCAGTGACGTCACGCCCATAATGGCCGCATAGTTCGATCAGCTCTCCACTTACCCAAACAAATCCTCCTATAACTCTGATTTTATTGTGAAATTCTGTCATCCAACCGGAGGAGGATACCAGAAATGTCGAGGAGGGTCGAACAGTCCAGAGTTAACCTGGACGAGGACAGAGATCTGGGTGGATTGTCGGAGGGAGATTCAGGCAGCGAGGGCTCCAGGGCCTCTGCCTCCTTGCGTGGTAGCAGGTCCCAGGCTAAGCAACCACCCCTGAGTTTGATCCAATGGCAGATGTCCCTGGTACTGACTGAACTCAGGGATTTTAGAAAAGAGATGCAGCCCACTATTACTGCACAATGCACCAATCTCTCTAAACTAGAAAAGCAGCAAGAAGGCCTAGAGCTGCAGACCTCGGAGGTGGATCGGCAAGTGTAGGATGCACAGCGCACCATATTACAACTCCACCAAAATGTTCTGCACTTGCAGGTGCGAGCAGAGGATGCTGAGAGCAGAAATTTCTGGGGTGCTGGAGGGCCCCAAGGGCATGGATATGATCAGCTTTGTGAGGCAACTCATTTTGGAAAACATTCAGCTTCCAGAGCCCCCACCCATGGAAATCGAGAGGGCACATCGCACATTGGGCCTGAAGCCAGCCCCAGGGACCCACCCCCAGACAATCCTGGTCCAATTTCTAAAATTTCAAGAGAAAGAAGCCATATTACATTCAGCATGGAAGCAAAGGAATGTGTTGCTAGGCTCAAACAGATTGTACCTTGAAAATGACTATGCCCCTGAAGTTATGATGCGCAGGAAACAGTACATCCCAGTATTAAGAACCCTGAAGGCATCCAGCCTCTGCTTCAGAACCCCCTACCCTGCAAAGCTGATGGTCCACTTCGAGGACGGAGCCTGGACTTTTGAATTGGCAGAGAAGGCAACCTGGGAGCTGCAAAAGCGCAAGAGAGAGGTGAACCAGGGGCTCAACACAAAGAAGGCCACCCATCTCAGCAAAATTGGCCCAACAAGTGTGGAACATGGGACATGGGAGGTGCACAGATGACAAAGGCAGGCAGCCATTCTACAAACAGCAAGCACCTTGCATGGAGGAGAACTAACGGAAGCTGCTGGCAAGGGGCAGTCGATCCAAAAAACCCCCGTTGAGGACTACAGTGGACGAAGGCGCTGACCTCACTAAAGAGCCTTGTGTGTTCCCTCGCTGACTGAATTTTTCCTGATCCAGACAGCAAATGAAGAATGAGGACTGGAAATCTGGATAAGCCCCGGAGTATTGCTCTGCGGCAGTTTACCCGCAATGATGTACTGATACTGAACCTCTGGACCACAATCAGATAAGTCCCAGTCTTTACTAATAATTTTTTTTTCCTTCCTACTGTATCTAGCCTGTATCAGACTAGGATCTGGGTGTGCCCCCACTGATTGACTTAATTCTCCCAGAACGCTCACCTCACTAACGCTCCCCCCACCTCCCCCTTCATAGCAAGCTTCCCTTATGACAGGAAAGCTGTCTTTTTCTATGTCCCCTAAGCCATGGTGTAATAATGGAGGGCGCTCCATCCCCAGGGCTGGGACTCTTAACGTACTCTTTTGACTGGGGCACTTTAACCTTACTAACTAATTTAAATATTGCTCCGTGGAGGGGAAGGGGGTGGGGCTCTCCTGACATTGAGATGTCTGGGGCTGGGAGTCTGATGGTCCGGGGCAGATTAAGCCCCCATTCATAATCCCCCTGGGGATCGCCTCGGTGTCGGGAGGGTCCTTACAACTTTGTGAGCACTACTACCCTCCTCACTATATTACATCGAGTAACATTGGGCATAAGTGTGAGAGAGGTAGATGTCTCAAACCCGTACCCTTTTTCCCTTACTTGTCCCAGCTGATACTCAGTAGGGACAGACATCCCCGGTTTCCCTCCGGGAAACATAAAGGAGGCTTAGAACCTCCCCAGGTCATGTACAATGACCGAATTGATGGAAGTACATTCAGATGAGTGTTGGACCAGGTGAGCCCCAGAAGCCCAATTGGCCCAAGGGCTGGCCTGTAGCCACCTATGGTTAGAAGTTTTCCCCTTTTGTAGCTTAATGGTTGCTTGTTTAGGGTTTATTGTACAAGCAGTTGGGAAAGTTGTTTATCCCAGCCCATGGTTATTAACCCTGGGCCCTAAGTTATTTCGTTACCTGGTGAGTTTTTGTACACCAGTCTTGTACTTTAAGATCAAAGTATACAGTCGCATAGTAAAAAGAAGTACGTCAGTGGTTATGTATGGCCTGGCACGAAACAGACAGAATGAAACACTATCTGTAGGTTGTTGGAATGTCTAGTAAACACCTGAAAATATATTCTTTGAATGTTAACGGTCTTGGGAGCCCGATAAAGAGGTCCAGAACTATCTCCTTAGTGCAGAAATCTAGGGCAGACATAGTTTATCTGCAGGAGACACATTTGACCCCAGCCGAACACCTGAAGCTTAAGGGGAAGGGATACACACAGGTCTTTTCCTCACCATGAGTGAGGGTAGGAGAAGAGGGGTGGCCATTCTCATTATGGGCGACACTCCCTTTAGGAAACAGAAAGAGTGGGCAGACCCTGAAGGCCGACTAATCATAGTGCAGGGGTCTATACTAGATAGGGAAGTAAAGTTAGCTAACATATACCTCCCACTAGCTACTAACTCACAAACAGTGCAACACCTGCTTAATAAAGTAGTGGAATTGACAATGGACACCCTATTACTTGCAAGGGACTTCAGCATGACCCCAAACCCTTCCCTGGACACAACCAGAGTGCCAAGGGGAAGACAGCCTACTACACACAAATTCTTCAAACGGTTTAACAGGGAGGTGGGCTGGGTGGATGTTTGGCAGTTCTTACACCCAAGGGACAGAGGCTACTCATATTACTCGGCGGCTCATGGAACATACACATGTATAGATCATTGTTATACCCAGAGAGAGAATGTGGGTCTCATAACTAATGCTACGATGGGGTCTATAGCCCACTCGGACCATTCCCCGGCAGTTACCACATGGGATTTGGGCACAGTGAGACCGAATACCAGATGGAGATTTAACCCAGTACATATGAAACATGAGCCGTTCAGGGAATTTCTCCAAGAGAAAATTGAGGAGATTATCCAGGAGAATCACTGTCCTGAGATCCCTGCCACTATCAGGTGGGACACCCTGAAGGCAGTCCTGCGGGGACACCTAACAAAATATACTACCACCTTATCTAAAAGACAGAAAGAAGAACCGGAGCAACTAGAGCAGACCCTGCAGTTTTTACAGTTAGCACACCAACAGGGAGATCAGTCGGTGATGGATCAGATTAAGCAGACCAAAAAAAAATTAGACTTGCTTTGTCTTCAACTGACCAAAATAGCATTAGCATACTTCAAACAAAGATATGGTGAGATCGGACCTAGAGCCTCTCATCTATTGGCATTCCACTTGCGCTAACAGCATAATTCCTCCTCGATTATGGTTATACGTGATCCCATTACAAGCATCCAACATACCAAATTAGAGCATATAACTCAAGTCTTCCTTCAGTACTGCAAGGCACTGTATACCCTGGAAAACACAGCTAACCCCGTGGCCACAAAAAAATTCTTAGTGGACTTAAACCTCCCAAGCCTCATGCTGGACCAACAAAACAAGTTACTCTCCCCTATAACCACAGAGGAACTGATGCATGCTTTTGCTAGATCAAAGATGCAAAAAGCTCCTGGCCCCGATGGGTATGGAATGGAGTTTTACAAAGGTATGGCACAATTAATTGCAACATCATTGCTTCAAACCTTCAATGAGGTACTGCAGGGTGAGACACCCCCTACTAGCTGGACCTATGCAACAATTTCACTTATCCTAAAGCCTGGCAAGGATCCTCTGCAATGTGGATCATATAGCCTGATCTCGATGCTTAATATGGACTACAAATACCTTATGTCCATCCTGGCCCGAAGAATGGACTTGGTCTTGCCCTCACTCATTAATCTGGATCAGACGGGCTTTAGTAGCTCCAGATCCACCTCAGACAACACACAGAGGGCCTTACATTTAGTTCATGAAATGCAGACACGCGAGGTCGCCTCTGTCCTTCTCAGCCTAGATGCTGAGAAGGCCTTTGACCGTGTGTTCTGGCCCATTCTGTTCTCCACCATGGCTACAGTGGGTTTCCCTGCCCCCTTTATAGGGATTCTCCAGAAAATATATACAGCCTTCCAGGCCTGCGTAAAAGTCTCGGGACACTGCTCAGACTACTTTCCCCTAGCTAGAGGGACAAGGCAGGGCTGTCCCCTTTCCCCGGGCCTGTTTTCCCTTTGCATCGAACCTCTGGCACAAGCAATTAGGCTAGCCCCCAGAGTTTCAGGGGTTGGAATGGGTGAGACTGAACACCGCATAGCTCTCTATGCAGACGATGTCTTACTGTTCCTTACTAATCCCACACAATCAGTTCCATCCGTCTTCCGCATCCTAGAGGAATACGGGGAACATTCAGGATATCGCCTTAATACTGGTAAAACGGAAGCCTTAACCTTCCACTTTAGACCTCCAGAGACACTGAAAAAGCAGTACCCATTCAGATGGGGACTGGATAAATTAAAATATCTGGGCTTTTCCTGTCGCATAAAGCAGAAGATGCCGTGCAAAATAACTATACCCTATTCCTAACTCAGTTGAAGCAGGATCTAGGAAGGTGGAATATACTCCCCCTGAACCTATATCAGAGAATTGAAGTGGTGAGGATGATCTCTCTCCCCAGGGCACTTCATCTGTTTCAAAAACATATCGCTCCACTTAGCGAATAATTTATTCCAAACGTGGAATAAGGCCATATTGGATTTCATCTAGGCCGGAAAAAGATCTAGAATTAAGCTTAGTGTACTGTTTCTGTCTAAGTCAAGCAGAGGTCTGGCTCTACTCAACCTCAAACTATATCATTGGGCCTCACATCTTTCCTTTATACTCCGAAGGCTCCTGGTGCCCTCCCTGACCCATAGGAGAGAAATAGAGGAAGATTTGCTACTCCAATTAGAGCTGAAGAAGATTATTTTTCACTCTAGTACCCCCATGCAGAGACGGCCCCCTTTGAACCTTTGGATCATACACCAAATGCAGGTCTGGCAGTGTTTACACAAAGCACTGGGGCTTACCCCCTTCCTAGCTCTGCTATGCCCCCTGGTGCTACTGGAAAACTTTGCCCCAGCCCAGAATGATTGTACATTCCACCAATGGAGGCACTTATACCTCACAAGCCTCACTCAGTTTCTGGCAGGCCCCCATTTTAAGCCTTTTGAGGAGATCCGTCAGGAATACCATCTACAACAATCGGACTTTTTCCGATATCTACAGTTATGACACTATTATGAGACTCTTCCCTGTGCAGTAAGGAACCTGGATAAACATCCCCAGTTAGTTGGGGTGATTAGACAGGCATTAGTGGAGGGGGGAATGCCCCATGCCATCTCTGTCCTATATAAATCCTTGTTAGGGTCAGTAGGCGGGGATTCAGAATCAATGAGGGAGAGATGGAGTGAGGAATTAAATGTGCAAATCCCTCCCCAACTGTGGGGCATGATATGCCAAACAACACAGAGAATCACCTATTCTCATGGCAACTGTTCCTAAGATATTTCCGCACACCAGTCATAACGGCACACTACCTTGTCTCCAAATCAGCAGCATGTTGGCACCAATGTGGGGGAACCCAGAGCACACCACACCCATATATTCTGGTCCTGCCCAAAACTACAAACGTTTCTCCGGGATCTGCAAGGTGATTTAGAGGAGCTTTTTGGGCTGGACATACATCTGTCTGGTGAATTCTTTATATTACATGTACTCCCATGGGAGTTGAGAGTTCTCCACAACCACTATTTAGTTGGGATATGTCTCCTGGCAGTGAAAAAGGCTATTACACAGAGATGGCTGTCTGAGAAGATCCCCCTCACTGAGTAATTGGCAAGACATTGTTAACTACATATACAAAGCAGAGAGAGAATCACTCATAATTTAAATGACAAGGCAGACCTCTGTACCAATAGGTGGAGACAATGGATAATGTATATCATGAATAAAGACCCCAGTTTCGTCCCTTAGCTTACCAACAAACTTTGGTTGTGGACACTTAGACATCTAGGCCTGTCCACAACTCCTACCTAAGGTAGGGAGGTTCTGGGATATTCCTGCAGGCACATCAGTGGACCCTAGTTATAAAGGCATGGAATATCCCAGTCTCCGCAAATAAGGGCTTGGGGTCTGCAGGACTCGGTGTCTTCCCGGCTGATGGGGAGAATGTAAGAATCTTTTCAAGACTCAGCTAAAAAGACCAGCTCTATGCAGTAGGCCCAGTGTACGTTATATACTATTATCAAAGATGTAAACTGACTTGATTGATGAACCTTTGAGATCTAGCACTGTGTCTGTGAAATGTGAAAAATGTCAATAAAGATGATATTTAAAAAAAAGAAAATGTGGGGCTAAAATTCAAAAAAAAGGCTGATGTTTCAACTTAAGTTGAAACCCCCATTAAATGCCATTATAGCATGCTTACCTTTGATTCTTCAGTTTGTGGTTCGGCTTTGATGAGTGCAGATGTGTCCTGGTCCAGAGAAGATAACAGCCAACCTCCAGAGGTAAGTATGGGGAAAGGGGGTGCAGGGAGGTGGATGCTCAGTGGGAGGGTGGGGCTGGGAAGGGGGACTGGGGCAATGACGAGGGACCATTTTCTTTTTTTACTGGTTAAAAAAAACATGTCAGGGAAAGGTTTTCTTTATTTACAGGAAAAAAAACATACATTTGGGCACACTGGGATGGTCTCCCAATGTGCCACATGAGTTAAGAGGGTGGGTACATAATGCCAACATGAGGATTGGGTACCCCGATGTCAGCAGAGGGGAAAGAAAAACAAACATTTGGTCACACTGGGGTGGGCTCCCAGCGTGCCACATGAGTTGGGGGGCACATAATGCCGACATTGGGCACCCCAATGTTGGTGTGGGGCAAATAAATACATTTGGGCACACTGGAGTGGGTTCCCAGTGTGTCCCATGAGTTGTGGAGGGGGCTACATAATGCCTACACAGGCACTGGGGACCCCGATGTTGGCACAGGGATGGGGAGGACAGCAGCAGTAGGAGGGTTTTCTTTCCTGTCGGTTCTGGTGGCGATGACACAACTATGTATGTGCGGCACTCATGCATGCATAGTTGTGGTTAATGGCATTTTCCCATTCACAACATGGTGGTGCCAGTGGAACTACGCAGGCGCGCGAGTCGCACATGTGTAGTTCTTGTCCTGGAATTCGGAAGTAACAGCCGAAATAGTGCGGTTGTTATTCCATAGCGGCCAATCGTGGCAGAGTGTTTCAAGCTCTGTTGGACTTTTGGAAGTATACTTCTAAAAGTCCAATGGAAGGTTTCATAATCGACCATTTTTGTAAGCTATGGTCGATCCCAAAACAGCTGTAGGATCCACCCACAGCTGTAAAAATGGGGATTGTGACCCATTTTAGACCTAATAGATCTAAATCCATAAAAAGAGTAAAAGATATCTTGGAGCACTTCCTACTGACTAGAAGAACTCAATGAGACTCTAAGTCTCTGCAAGGAACCCACCTGCCAACTTCACTGAAATTTTCCGGAGCTTTAAATCCATGAAGCCTGCAGCAAGATACATCCTCGACTCATCCAGCCCAGCAATCAAACTCTTTCCTTACGGACCAGCCAATTCCATCACCAAATCCTGACAGAGCAAAAACCTCCCAGGCAGCCACTCTGGTGGAGACTTGTGCAGTAGCTAAGGGCTCCCTACAGGTATTTTCTTTTGCTAATTCAACATCTGCAGACAAGGTACTTATCTCTCCTGACTCTTAGAATATATTATCCCCAAGCCGCATTCTCTGTGCCTCAGAATTGGCTCTGACTCTCCTCTCCCTGATTTCCCCAGTTACTCAGTTTTGTAAATACCTGACATAGCTAAAGGTCCTAAAGAGGGTGAAAATATCTACAATATGACAATGGAATCAGATACAATATCAGGGGATACTCAAAAAGATTTGAGTGTACTCCCAGCTTCTGAACGAAACACTACAGCCACACAGCCCCCTGGTAATGAAAAACCTTCACCATTCTCCTTGGATCTGTTGGCTAAAATAATGCTGACAATACAAAAAGATACACATTTAGGGTTTGAAGAAATTAAGGGGCCTATGCGTAGCATAAATAAATCTATAGCCAACTTAAAAAAAAATGGATTCTGTCATGCTCCACACTAGAGAATTAAAGGAAAGATTGAGCTTGGTGGAGGACATTATTATCCTCTAACAGACACTGTGTCAGAACATATGAAACAGCTAAAAATATTGACACAAGAACTCTCTAATTGACAAATCCAGGAGACGGAATTTAAGACTGGCCAAAATCCCTGAAGAAATGGAAGCAAGAGGAGACCTACTCCTTTTTTTTTGTTGGGGGGGAGGTTTTTACAGAAGCCACGGGGCTCAGATTCCCCAATGAAGTAATAAGACTGGACAAAGCACATAGAGCTGGAGTTATAGCACAGCAGACAGTCAAAAATAACAAAATACCAAATAGGTGCAGTCTTTATCGATCTTACAAAAGCTTTCGACACAGTCCATCATGGCCTACTTACCTCCCTACTTTCTAGCCTAGGCCTGGCCGAAGGTCCTTGTGCTTGGCTAAAAATTTACCTGTCCAATTGGTCACAGGCTGTAAAAATCTCTAATGAACTCTCCGACTTCAAACCAGTTCTCTCGGGTGTACCACAGGGATCAATTCTTGGACCGCTCCTCTTAGCCTGTTCCTTAACTCCTCCCAGATATCTGCCAGGAGAAAATAATCTTATACACTGATGATGCTGTAATTCTCTCTTCCACAAGGATCCAAACTCCCTCGAAAAAGCCTGCAACTTGCTTTCTCTAGTGTTGAAAGGTGGTTCCTGGATAGTAAACTTGTGCTAAACCACAATAAAACAAAAGCCATGCTCTTCTCCAATCACCAAAACAAAAATAGGCATACTCCACTCACCATACAAACCTCTGGAAATACACTGGACCAAGTAAATACTTTCAAATACCTTGGCATCACTTTTGACAAGGGCTCACCTTTGCAACCCACATTGACAACACTGCGAAACAGTGAACCAACCGTGAATACTATTCCGTAACCTCAATTTCTAAATCAAGCGGCATTGAGAATAGCTATACAGAGTTCCATAATCTCAATCATTGACTATGGCCTTATTATTTATGGCTCAGCTACCTCCACTGCTCTAAGGCGTATCTCAATCACTCTAAATAAGGCCTGCCGCTCCTCACGAGGGCTCAAAGACAGACTCACACGTGTGATCTGTACTATGAATCAGGCTGGTTGAACCTATCAAATCGTCTTATTTATCTCACCTGCACAATGGCAAAAAATCTATCTGGACTGACTCCATTATGTATTCAAAACCTACTCCGACTGAATCCTGGCTCACAACCCTCCACCAGATCTGAACGCCTAACCTTTCCTGGTTCCGAGGATGCCGGACTGCACAGGGACAAAGATCTTTCGCATACAGGGCCCCGACATGGTTCAATGCGCTTAGTCCACCTACTCTATCCTCAGCCTCGCTTGAAGCTTTCAAATCCATGCTCTATGCCCACCTCACCACCACTAGCAACTGTGATTGCGCTAGATAAAGACTACTACTCCTCATGTCCATCCTCTCTGACTAATGAACCCTCTGGTACCTCTACTACTTCCTGTCTCCCACCCAAACTCACTTCCCCCCTTTTTTCCTGTCCCCTCTCACTTACTCTCCCGCTCACCACCTTTCCCTCCTCTCTAGCCTCCTTTTGGCGCCTAATGATCACCCTCTCCCTGGAAGTTTCCTTAACCTCGAAATTGTCTACTCTCTTGAACCTGTTATAGCTTGTTTTTCTATGAAACTTAAAAACGTTACTGCCTTAAACTGTTAATAGCAAATTTATGATGTAACTTTCCTGTCTGGTTTTACCTGTAATGTGTATCGTGCTTTGTTAAATGTTCTTTGTGACGTGGAACCTTTGTAAAAGAGCCCTGGCTCAAAGGTATTAATTCCTAGACTAATAAACTAAACTAAACCTCGCTTTGTTTATTTAAAACCTCATAGGTTTCAAGACTGGGAGAGGATACTACGGAAAGCCAGAATGGAAGGACACCTTACTGCCGTGGGGTATAACATTTTCAGTATACCTGGACTTTTGTGCCAAAACCAATAACAACATAAAACCTTTGATGGTCCGAAAGCAGAACTGAGAAAAAGAGGGATACAATGGGTTTGAATCCCACAGCTTCCACTTGCATACTGTGTGACCCTGAATAAGTCATTTAACTTCCTTGTGCTCCCAGGTCGCTCCTGTAAAAAAGCTTTCAGCTTAGTGTGCTACTGCTGGTTAAACAACTAAAAAAAAATTTGCCCTCTTGCCACCAGCTAAGCAAAGGTTTTTCTACCAAGGGAGAATGAGATTTTGCACAGAACCAGAAGTCGTCTGTGCGATCTTACAAGATCAGAACTCGAGCCATTCTAATTGATTTACTTTGGCACATTTCAGACATCCCTCCCACTTATCAAAAACCAACACAAAATTCCCCTACACCACCACAAAATAATGGCCAAATGAAAGAAACATCTGTCAATGGGGAGTTAAACCTGATAGTGCATCTGATATATATGTCTCTGTACCTACTTCACCAAATCACCCTGTATCTTGGGGCAACACTATTGAAGAAACTGAGATGCTTCTTTAGATATAGGTGGTATAGAACAATCAATACAAGGAGTCAAAATAAGATGAAAATAGAAGTGTATTAATTAGCTAGTGTGTTAAAAAAAGAGAAGGATAAAATCAATTGGGTGCTGATAATATTAACAGTAAATGGAAATTCAAGTGACAGTCAATAATGACAGAAAATTAAGGTAGTGAAAGTATTTTTAGATACTTTCTTCCGACTTTTCTTGTATTGGTGCTGGATCCCCCCTCCCCCCCCCCAAATAAGAAACCTATGAAATGTGACTACATAAATGGTAGTATGAAAAAGAAAAGAGAATAAGGGGAAAAAAGGCTCATTGAGCCCACATTATAGAGCTTTATACCATTTGATGGTGCCCGGGTTAGGGGTCTGGGGTCCTACCAGATAGCCTGTCCTAACCACCACTCTACTATAAAGGAGAGAGTGTTTACAAGTGATGCAGTATACTATAAAGTCCAGCTAGGCCATGGGGCAGGCGGCTTATATCCATGTGAAATAATCTGGACTCTACATTTGAATCAATGGTTTTAAAGCTGTTTGCCTGTCCTCTGAAGTTCCTGAGATAAGTATAACAAGCATTTGTCAATGACGAATGTTGCTTGCTTCTATGTGCTGTTTAGGTATTTGGAAGTCATTGGAGTGCAAATATTGAAAATTTGTGAACTTATGAGCGTGCGTAGGAACTGCGCAACGCACGCTTGTAAAACAGTCATTTTTAGGAATTTTTTCACCAAATTTTCAACATAGCCATTTTAAGACCTCTGCTCATGAACAGTGTCACTGTGATTTTCTTAATTTGTCCTGTACATTGATTTTGCACACCGACTGCGCCATTCTGTGCTACATGGGCAGAAACATATTTTGGGTGAAATGTGAAAAATGACAGCTGTACTGCTCATAAGAAGGTGTGGTAAAATGGCAATGTTGAAAATCTGGAGTGAAAATATTGAAAATTCGCAAACTTACGAGCGTGCGTAGGAACTGCGCAACGCACACTTGTAAAACAGTCATTTTTAGGAATTTTTTCACCAAATTTTCAACATAGCCATTTTAAGACCTCTGCTCATGAACAGTGTCACTGTGATTTTCTTAATTGTCCTGTACATTGATTTTGCACACCGACTACGCCATTCTGTGCTACATGGGCAGAAACATATTTTGGGTGAAATGTGAAAAATGACAGCTGTACTGCTCATAAGAAGGTGTGGTAAAATGGCAATGTTGAAAATCTGGAGTGAAAATATTGAAATTTCGCAAACTTACGATCCTGCATAGGAACTGCGCAACGCATGCTCGTAAAACAGTCATTTTTTGGAATTTTGGCACCAAATTTTCAACGTGGGGTTTTTGGGACCCCTTTTCATGAATGATGTCACTGTCATGGTGGTATTTGGGCCTGAAGGGTGATTTTGCAGTCACTGCGCGAAATCACCCTTCGGGCCCAAATACCGCCATGACAGTGACGTCATTCATGAGAAGGGTCCCAAAACCTCATGTTGAAAATTTGGAAAAATTCCCAAAATGCCTGAGATATGCAACAAAGTTGAACCCCCCCATCTAGCCCATTATACAGCTTACCTGCATTTCCTCAGTTCGCAGTCGGCTTTGAAGAGTGCAGACGTCCCCGGTCCCCAAGATCAAGCGCCCAGAGTCCGGAGGTAAGTATGGGGTGGGGGTGGGGAGGCTGGGTGCGCAGTGGGTGGGTGCGGGTTGTGGGAGGGGGTTGGGAGAGCGCCGTGGGACGTTTTTGTGTTACAGGTAAAAAAGGCGTTGTGGGACCGTTGCCACGCTGGGGTGGGCTCCAGCGTAGCACAAGGATGTTGAGGCGTTCAGCTGGCGGGGATTGGGCACCCGTCGGCCATGGGAATATTGCCGCCACGCTGGGGTGGGCTCCTCAGCGTGGCACAAGGACGGCAGTCAGCCGACGGGGATTGGGCACCCCGTCGGCAAAAGACTGCTTGCCACACTGGGTGGGATCCCAGCATGGCACCTACTGCTGGGGGGCAGCTCAGCCAATGGGGATTGGGCACCCGTCGGCTATACAGCTTGCGACGGCAGGCGCCGCGACTCGTGAGTGGGGAGCTGCGCGTGAGCAGTCGATATCTTATCGGTGCTCACTCAAGTGTAGCTCCCCCTTTCAACTGTATGCCACTGCATTTTGGAGTGTGTCATACACAGCTCCAAAATGCATTGGCTTACAGGGGCCGCGCCTGCCAGCATACTGACTGAATTGGAGGAGGAGGTGACACACCTCCGAAATCTCCGATGATGGCACTATGTTTCTTGCACATGCGTGCAAGCAACATAAAAATGACTGCTAACATAATTCTTTTATCTCCTGCTCCTTCTTTCTAGAGAAGCATGTGATTAAGAATTGCATAAGCTGCACTCGATCGGGTCTAGCACTACAATTAATGGGCACTGCATATAGTCACTTTAAATTGTAATAAAAGTTCACCCACTGCAAACTCACTGCGCCACCATCACTTCATCACTGCCATAAGTCTTTCTCTACTGACTTCCTTATCTACCATCTTAGTAGATGCATGGAGGGGGGAAGGGAAGGGGGGCCTAGTCAAGGGATTGCAGAAGGGAAAGGGCTAGGGTGAGGGAGGAGTGTCACAGCGGCACTTGGATGGGTGATGGCCTGGTCCATTATTAAAATTTAAACAGTCAGGAACTTTATTCAGAGTGGCAGAGAGGTTAAAAAGATTTGAAGAATAATTATAGAAACGTGTTGCTCTGAATTCATATTTAATATATTTCTACTAAGATGACAAGTTTGAATTTGTTAACGTAACATAAAGGGATTGAGGGAGTGCAATAAGAGTTGTAGAGTGTTTTACTATGCTGACATGAATTCTGTTAACTGTTATAATTGTACAAGAGTCACGTTTATACCAAAAAGAATTTTATTTTCTGTGCAAGAGATGGGGACTTGGTCTTAATGCTTCTTATAGACCTAATTCAAGGAGTGTATGTATTTAAAAAAAAACTCTGGTATTAGTGTATTGCAGAATAATATAGATAAATGGGAAAGATATATAATTTGTGAAATACAATTAAACGAACACAGAGTTACATTAATCAATTTGTATGGACCAAATGAGAACTGCCCATGTTTTTTCAATTACTTTTTTTTATTATTGGCCACATATAATCCCCCTTATATTATTGGAAGGGAATTTAACTTAACATTAAACAGCAGTTTAGATAGAGCTAATATTTTATTGAATATCATCCACTCTGCAATCAAGGTTCTCTTAGATTTTATGAAAGACCTAAGATTAATAGGTCCCTGGCACTATAAGAACCCCCCCCCCCCGAGCAGACAGTATTCATTCTGTTTGCCTGTCCATAACTCATTCTCGAACTGATTTATTTATTATCTTGGAATCAATTATATGCCATAATATTAAAAGTGAATATACGGGAATATTTCTATAAGATGATGCACCACTTATTTTGAATATAGTACTACATGCTCATTCATCAAACAGGGTTTTTTAAATGGATCCTATTCTAAGAGAAAATGATGCATATATAGAGAAGTTAAGAAACGAAATAGAAATTTATTTTAACCTTAATTATCACCTTGGCACCTCAATTAATTATATATGGGATGCATACAAACATTCATAAGAGGGATAACACTAGCCTATAGCAGTTATAAAGAAAAAAAAACATAAAGAAGACTTAAGTAGGCTACAAAGAGCTATTAATTACAAACAAAATCAACATCAAATAACGAAATATCCAAACACATTGAACAAATGAATTGCCCTTCAAGATGGCTATAATAAAACCTCAACATGAATGGGTGATGAACTATACCAGAAGCAAATATTACGCACAGGGAGACAAACCAGACAAAATACTTGCCTGGCAATTAAGGAAAAATGAAAATAAACATATTTATAGGATTAAAAATGCAGATGGCTCAATTTCAGAATCTCCTGTACAAAGTAATAATATATTTTTGGGCCCAGATATTCAAAGGGGGTTGCATCTGGTACAACAGAGTTGCACCGGTGCAACCCCGCAATGCACCCCAGTGGGATATTCAAAAGGCTGCCAGGCACAGAGCAAGTCCCAATGCGCTGGGATGCAATGGTAATGTATGCAGTGCAAAAGCAGGGGGCGTGCCCATGCATATGCGGCACATCCCGATATTCAGCCCGGAATGTGCTGTGCACATGCTGGCACAACCCTGATGCACGCTGCATGTGGGGGCTCAAAGTTGAGCTGGAAAAACAAGGAACAAACCCAGCCCACCCATAGGTGGGCTGCTGTAGAGCAGGGTGCAATACAGCACCTGCCAGCCGTGGGAGGCCACCCACCCTGCAGGTATACCGTCCACAAGCACCTACACCCTCCCCAATGGTCCAGTGGTTCCCCCCTCCCTCTGGCAGTCATGATCAAGGGTGGTGGTGTAGGCAAATCCCTCACCTGGTGTTTCAGTGGTGTCCTCCACTCCCTCCCATTTCTCCCAATCGCGGGCATCCAAAAGAATAAATCCCCCAGTTGTCCATTGGTATCCGCCTCCCTCCCATTTTGCCTGGTCATGGGCATCCAAAATAAATATATTCCCCGGTGGGCCAGTGGTACCCCCTTCCCTCCACCCACAGAGGACCCCTGCCACCCAGCTCCCCATCATCGTGGCGGCCTGCACTCACCTGCATACCGCTGCCGCTCACGAATGACAGCTACAGTATGATCTGTAAGCCAGTTGGTCCACAGTATGGATGAACGGGCTTGCACACCATACTGTACTAAACAGGCACAAATCTGTGAGGGGGTACCACTGGCCCACCAGGGAATATATTTATTTTGGATGCCCGCGATCAGGTGAAATGGGAGGGAGGGGGATAACAATGGACCGCCGGAGGTTTCTTCATTTCGGATGCCCACGATCAGGCAAAATGAGAGGGCGGGGGATTCAAATGGACCACCATGTGTGGGATTGTCTTTTTCTATAGCTCGTGATCGGGCATATGGGAGTCGGGCACTGGACTGCCAGGAGTGTACAGTGGCAATGCAGGGTGCCAGGCACATTTCGCCAGGCTGCCCTGCACAATGCATGCAAATGGAGCCATAATGACATGCAAATGGAACCATTTGTGTCTTGCATATATTATGGCTGCATTTGCATGCCCTCTTCTGAATATCGCGGGTGCTGCACCCAGCGCAACTGCATTTGCGCTGGTACATCCCCTGTGCTCCCTATCTGTGGCTTGCGCTGGTGCATTGTTACTGCACCATGTGCATTCCGTGCCATATTCAACGGTGCTGTGCCATGGCGCATCACCATTGAATATCACCTGGTCCTGTTCCTGGCACATCCCAGATGTGCTGCGTTCATGCTTGTGCCATTGCTGGGCGCAATCAGAATAGCCAGGCCTTGGAATTCTATAAAACATTGCATACTTCTGAGAGAAACAGAGAAAACACAGATATATTCTAATTTTTAGACAAGATTAAGTTACCTAGAATTATTGATGAGGTAATGCAACAGATGGACGCATACTTTTCGGACCAAGAAGTTTTGCAAGCCATTAAAGACCTTCCTATAGGAAAAGCCTCTAGTCCTGATGGCATTCCTATTGATTTCTATACATTATTATCTTACACCCTCTCTAAACACTGCCACTTTGTAGATAGCTTTTTTAGAAACATCCTCACTCCCTCCTTCATTCTATGAAGCCACTATTCTCTTGTTTAGAAACCAAGCGTGAAGGACCCATTAGAATGTGGTTGATATAAGCCTATTTTACTAATGTATACAGACACAAATATTTTAACAAAAATTCTTGCAAATAGACTGAAAAAAGTGCTTCCCATATTAATTCGCCCAGACCAAAAGGGATTTAAAGCAGACAACTTGCAACTAACATAGGAAGAACAATTAATGTTTTAGACCATAAGCAAAAACTCACCATGTCATTGCTTTCTCTAGATGTTGAAAAAGCTTTTGGTAGGGTTGAGTGGGATTATATAAAAGAAATTTTAACCATATAAACAGAGGACAGAACTTTAGGTCATGAGTTAATCTCTTATATATAAAACGCACAGCAAGCGGTAGGATTAACCAGTAATATTCTGATTCTATTCAGATTACAAGAGGAGCTTGACAAGGTGGTCCATTATCTCTCTTGATCTTCAGCCTTACTATAGGGCTTTTCACAATAGCTCTAAGGAGTAATTCCTTAGAGAGAGCGGTACCAAAATAGGTAATATAGAACATAAAATAAGCTTGTATGTGCATGATGCTCTTCTATACCTCAGCAACTTAGAAGAATCAGAATACAAATTGGTATATTTTGACTCTTGTCTTCCCTGTAAGTCTTTCAGGGAAAGATTTGTTCCCCGAATGGGAGAGCAAAAGTCTAACATTTTATTTTAATTTTTAGCTAGTTTTATTGCAGGGCTTGACAGCTAGGCAGGGTCCTATTAGTACGTTAAAGTAGGAGAAATAGTTACATAGATACATAGACAGTGTCGGCAGATAAGGACCTATGGCCCACCCAGTCTGCCCATTTGAGCTTGTAAGTTCAGTTTGTTTTCCTAGAAGTCTGTTGCCCCTTACCCCTGACCTCCAGAATTCCTTTATGTCTATCCCATGCATTCTTAAATCCCGTGATTGTTTCAGCCCCCACCACTTCCTCTGGCAGGGTGTTCCACTTGTCCACCACCTGTTCTGTGAAGAAATTCTTTCTCATGTTTCCTCTGAATCGTCCTCCTCAACTTCATCCCATGCCCTCTTGTCCTGGAACATCTTTTTCGCTTAAAAATTGTGTTTTCCTGCACCCTGTTCCTCCCTGTAAGATACTTTATGTCTCTATCATATCCCTCTCCCTCCTCTCCTCCAGGGAGTACATGTTCAGTTCCTTCAACCTGTCTTCATAGGACTTGTGATGCAATCCATGCACCATCTTTGTTGCCCTCCTCTGAACCTTCTCTACCCTGTCTATGTCCTTACGTAGGTATGGTCTCCAGAACTGTACACTGTACTCCAGGTGGGGCCTCACTAGTGTCTTGTATAGTGGAATTATGACCTCTCTTTTCCTGCTGGTGATGCCCCTGCCCATACATCCCAGCATAGTTTTCTTTTTTAGTTAGGGTGTTTTCTATTATGTGATGTGCTGTACTGAAACTTTCATCAAGTGACATTTGCATTACTAAAGGACTGATTTTAACTGCAGATTGTGACACTCACCTCTTGAGCCAAGGAGGAGGCGTCAGAGATGTTGTAAAGGTCCAGAATGTGACAGGTTCTTCCCCGTAAGTGTAGCTGCTTGTTGAGGATTTTTTATGGTTGTTGGATTCTTTAGAGGTTCTGGTCATTGGTTGGTGATTTCGGACGAAGGGGGCTGGATGAACTGCTTGGAGCAGTGCAATAGCGGTGCATGGCAGGGGTAATTGGTGTGGTGTGAAGGTGAGAGCTTCACTGCCTCCCGGGAAAACCCCATTTAGTTGCCATTGCTTTCTCCAGGACTTGGTGCTGACTGCTGGGTCAGACAGAAGGGGCTGTCCTTTGCTTTATATTTTCCTGTTGGCTCTGTGTGAGTTGAAGCCTGCGGCTGCATTTTGTGGGACCGCCTTATCATTCGACTCATGTTTGAGGACTTTGTGCCTGGATTCTGCTACTGGGGGCCTTAAAAGTGCTGGCCTCAGTATTGTTTGTTTACATGCCCTTCTTGGGCCTTGGAGCTCTGTTTTACAGCAAGGAGACTGGTGAGAGCAGAACTGTTTTGTTGACTTAAAGCAGCAAGCGATTCTGAGAGGGTGAGTGTTACATTGAGAGACCTTATTGAAGCTGATATTGACACTTGTGAGAGAAGTGCCATTCCCTGGTTGAACCTGGCCCTTCATGATGGTTCCTCGGTGGCTCCAGCAGTGGAACAATTCCAGGGTTATTTTGGTGTGAGTACCATTTCCCCCTTCCTCCCTTTCCTCCAGAGCTTGGATCTGGTATTTAACATCAGGGCTGAACTTGACAGCTGGCGCCCTTTGGTTTGACATTGTTTTACTTCAAAATCTGTCTACCTATTTAACATCAGGGCTGAACTGACTGTTGGTGCCCTTTGGTTTGACATTGCTTTACTCCAAAATCTGTCTACCTAACCCTTGTGGTTGGGAACTATTTTCACAGCAAAGTGCATATTATTGATCTCTCCCTTAATTATTTTATTATTTTATTGTTGTGTGGGGGGTGTTTTTGGTTGGGAAGCTGGTGGTTTGTGGGAGGGGGGTATTTGGAATTAGGTTAGTAGGATATGTGCGAGTGTGGTGTGTTTGCTTAGGTAGTTTTTGCTTTGTGTTAGCTTGGTTGGATGTGGGTGCATTTGTGATTTATATTGGTTTTAATTTAAGAGTGAGTAAGATTAGCTGGGCTAAGCTGATATTAAGAAGTAGTGGTAGTGGTGCTGGTCCCCTGGGATGTGTTGAGGCATGGGACCCTCGTGGGCTGCCTATAATGCTTCCCAGCTGCATACCCTCCATCCCTTTACCAACCTCCCTGTATCAACTATGACAGTGAGGCACCGTCAGGAAGTCAGCATTATTAGGGAACGAGGAGGTCGGTGGTGGTGGAGAGCTGTGGGCTCTGCAGAGGTGAGAGGTATTGGGGTGGTGATGTGCAGGAGACACCCTGGGTTTAGGCGGAGCCTAGGGAGAGGCCAGATGTGTTTGGTTTCCATTCCCAGGGTTCCCACTAGACCAAGTGGACAGGTATCTAGAGGGGCTGCAGCTCCCACCAGTCCCCTGCAGGCATTGCTATGTAATGCCAGATCGATGAGGAACAAGACTGCAATTATAGCGGACTTGATTTCCTTGGTCAATCTGGCTTGCATCACGGAGACCTGGTTGGGTGATGATGCCGGGCCAGTTTTCGAGGCATCTATCCCTGCTGGGTACTCTGTGGTGCACTGCCCACAACAGGAATGCAGGGGCAGGGGAGTGGCCATTTGTTTTAAATCTGGCTTAGGATTCACTGTGCACCCGGTGGGGAGGACCAGGTCTTTTGGGTGTGTGGTGGTGCATGGAGATCCAGGCACAGGACGCAGGATTCTCCTTATTTACTGCCCACCAGTGGTGGGGGGAGAATTCCTGCAGGAGGTGGCGGACTTTGTCATCAATGCAATGTTGGAGTCCCCCAGTTATTTAATATTGAGGGACTTCGACTTCCAGTTTTGAGCACCTCCTGAATGGCGGCTTAGCTCCTGAGCTCCTGACCGACCATTAGCAATCCACTCACATCGTCCAGCCTAGACCTCCATCCTGTCTTCTAACAAGCCGATAATTGCCTATCTGATGGCACCGAAGCAGCACTTCAAAGAAAATCCGCCATCTGGAGACAGTAAACATCTGAAAAATGTCCCAGAGATCCACCGACAGGCAGAGGCCTGTGAATCACAGGAGCCCCCAACTGGTAGCACTGCCCGAGACACCCTAGAAGAGGAGGCTGACTGTTAAATCACCTCACGGCAATTGTGTATAACCTTGACGCAAATGACTGAGACTTACAAAGGTTAGAATCTAAGGTCTCAGATCACCGTAAAGAAATCGAGGATCTTTCGAATTGAACTGGTGACCTTGAAAACTCCATGAATGATTATACGCAGACAACAGACATACATAACACTGCATTTCTGAAACTGCATCACCATACTGCCTCTTTGGGAACAGTGGCTCGAGGAGCTCGAGAATCGCAATTGGAGAAATAATATAAGGATCCATGGACTACTGGAGGGAACAGAGTTGGGTAATATGATTGCATTTATCGACTCGTTCCTCCAAGAAATGTTAAACGTCCTCTCAGACAAAAACGTAAACATAATCAGAGCCCATAGGTCGCTGGTTCCTAGGCCTCGGGACCTGAAAAAGCCAGGCCAAGATCGGTAGTGGTAGCTTTTTTGGACTTCGGAATAAAGGAGGAGATCTTGGCTTTGGCATGGTCAAAGAAAAGTGTGGAATTTGGGGAGACCAGATTGTATTTTGACCATGACTTCACTCCACAGCTATTAGCAAAGAGGCGGCGGGTGTTAACTGGGGTAAAATTAATACAGCAAAAAGGGCTTAAAGCATTTGTTGAATATCCAGCCTGAATTAAGATCATCACTGAGAAGGGTCCAGTTTGGTTTCTGGAGATCGGAGAGGCCACAGAGTTCTTGGACCAGCTCGGGATAACTATCCAGAACAGATGACAGCTCAGAACCAACAGCAGCAGTCAAGGAGGAGGGAATGGACACCAGGAAGACCAAAAAATACAAGGAACAAGAACCACCACGAGCACTTTGTTTTTTGGACTCTGTACAAGTTAAAAGACGTGTGTCACACAATGAAGAGGACTGAGAGGACCAAAATGAGAAGAACAAGACTGGGAAGCAAGGCATCCCAAGAACTGGGGATAGAGCAAGAACCCTGACTTGAACTACTAGAAACTCGCAAGTATATCCGGAGGGTTTTATGATTCCACCAAAGACTGTGTATGTGTCTGGGCACGATAGGTTATAATTTCATTGGACTTGCAGGACTGTTTGAGATGTGGGGCAAAGCATACTAAATTATGTAATCTCTGGGAAACAAAGGCTAACGTTGGGTGAGGGGGGGGGAATTGATGATTAGGTTCTACCAGAAAGTGGAATTGGAGCTATTGGTCGAGTGGGTGGAGCAGACTGAGATGGTGGGAGTAAGGGAGTGCCCTTCTGGAGGATGCTCGAACCTGGGTGCTGGGGGGAGTGAGACGGCCAGAGGTCTCTTATTCTGAGTGATACTGCGAGTTCTCAGCTGCAGATAGGGGAGAAGAGCTGATCTGGCAGACCCTTCAAAAACTTGATTATAGCAGCTAGATATAGAACTTTATAGACCCTACAGGTAGCCTAAATAAGAGAGAAAGTGGTGCGAGGAGGTCAGGGTGCTTCCTTTCTGGGCAGTCTTTACAGGAAGTCTTGAGGAAGGGGGTGCGTGGCCTTTTAGATGCCCCTACAAACAAACAGAGGGTTGGCTCTCTTATCTAGAGTCTTTGACTTAAGGGTCCTGATTAGCTTGCTCCCTGGCACTGAGAACGCGACCATATATGTAACTGCAGGGGTACTTGTTTCCCTTTAATTATACAGTCAGTTCATGCAAGGGATCTTAAATCCTGACAAGGAACTGGCCTCTCCTCTTCTTGGCTGCCCTGAGGGGTGAGGAGTGTACCTAGGGGGACGACTCCCACCTGCTGACGAATGACTTCGCCTTACCTGCTCAACCTTGTGGTAAAAGTAACCTAGCACCAGTGTTGGTCAGAGAGAGGGTTTGGGCAAAGCTATAGCTGCTGATAAATGTTAGATCTTAACTACATAAGGTTGCTAAGGTGCTCACTTTTGTTGTCACGTAGAACAGAACCTAACTAGGCATCTGGGACTGACACAGAGCTACAACTCACACACAGAAGCTCACGAAGGGGGACACTCAGTGAAGAGACAACAACATACCCCCTCCTTACTCACCTCTCCCTTCTTGGCGGAGGGGGGGAGCGAGGAAAGAGGCCTGTTGGTAAGGGTCCTCACCCTTGGAAGTCGAAGATGTTTCAACTGTTTCAGGCCCTGTTGGCCTTCAATACTTTTTATACTGTTACTTTTAATGTTCACATATACTAGGAATGTTTAACAAATGATGCGTTGGTCAAATCCACAAAACCAGATGTATTTATGAAAGGGAAGGGGCAGGGGTTCCCCTCTCAAAGTATGGTCATGATCTCCACCTCACTAAATAATGAATAATAAGGGTTCGATAGAATGCTCCTACAATGTCAATGGTCTCACTAGCCTGGTCAAAAGGAGTAAAATCCTAAGTCAGATGAAAAGAGCCTCCGTGGACTTACTACTACAGGAGACTCACTTGTTGAGGCAGGAGCATGAAAAGTTTCTGAAACTGGGTTTTGGAGAAATGGTGGCCTCTTCTTATAAGAATGGCAGAAGAAGGAGAATGGCAGTATTGGTTCCCTCTAGGACCCAGTTTGAAAAAATTGACTCGAAGGTAGATGGGGAAGGGCACTTTGCATTATTAAAAGGGAAATTCAGAGGCAATGTCATTACTCTCGCATCAGTGTACTTCCCCCCGGGTTCCACCTTTCAAGAGTATCGCACCTTCCTGACCTTGCTGCAGAGCTGGGGAAGGGCATTTTAATATGTGGAGGAGACTTGAACTTGACCTTTAACCCTCAACTAGACTCCTTATCCCAGGTCCCAAGGAAAATGGCACCACACGGCTAGAAAGGTGTGTAAATTGATAGGGGAATTGTGCCTAGTAGACATCTGGAGGCAACAACATGGCAGACAGAGGGACTACACTTGTTTCACTGCTGCCTATAATGTGTACTCCAGATTAGATTATTATTTAGTACCTAGAGATGAAATACAAAGAGTATATGACACATGGGTTTGGGACTACCTACTATCGGGTCATACGCCCCTTTTCCTGAAAATGGACCTAGGAGAGATACGTAGGAACACATTCTGGCACCTTAACATTTCATTACTGAGAGATCAGGGGGTCAGGGAGGTCGTTTCTCAAACATACAAAACTTACTTAGAGGAGAACAGGGGACAGGAAACGTCGCAGTCAATTCTTTGGGACACTGCGACGGCAGTGCTGCTGGGTAAATTGATACAGATGCCCTTAAGGAAAAAGAGGGAGAGGGAGACCCAAGAGAAAAATTAACCAAAAGTATCCAAGAGCTAGAGAGCCAACAAAAGCAAAAGATAGACAAAATGTATACGAGGTGGCTCCTGGAGCTTAAGAGAGAACTAACGGGGATCCTAGACTATCAGGTGGAGCAGAAGCTCCTTTTCCTGTGCCAAAAGTATTATGAAGGCGGTCCCTGCTCTCTGAGGCTATTAGCCAGCTGATTGGGTGCGCAGGGGGCCAAAGCTGCAATCACGAATATCTGACACCCTTGATTGAGACAGGTGGTCCAAGGGGTTGTCGAGGACTCAGATGCTTTTAAAACGTAATATGCTAAGCTATATACAGAAGAAACAAACCCAGGCTGGTAGAGAATCCCAACTTATTTAGAGCAATTAAAGTTGCCAGGCCTCTCTAAAGAGCAGGGAGAGAAATTAATAGCCCCTATAGGTGAGGAAGAGATAAAGCTAGAGATAAGCAGAATGAAGATGGGCAAGTGCCCAGGCTCTGATGGTCTTCGGGCAGAATTTTATAAATGTATGGGAGGGCAGTTTCTGCCCTTACTTACTCAGGTATTTGCGGAGGTCATGGAGGGAAAAGTGAGTGCTCCACCTTCCTGGACTAGAGCGGTGGTTTCTGCGGTGCCCAAACTGGGAAAGGATCCAACCAGTTGTTCCTCCTACCGCCCAATCTCCCTACTAAATATAGACTGTAAAATATTTGCTTCAATTTTGGCTAGACGTTTGCGGCAATATCTCCCTTCCCTTGTACATGTTGACCAGACAGGGTTTATACCAGGCAGACAGGCCCAAGATAACCTGAGATGAACAAGCCATATAACTGACCACATTATAACCCAGAAAATCCCATCCTTGGTTATGAATCTTGATGCAGAAAAGGCATTGGATAGAGTGTCCTGGCCCTTTCTGGAGGGTGTCCTTTCCCAGTTTGGGTTCCCCCAGCTGTTCATCAGGGCCCTATTCAGGCTATACGAGTCCCCTCAGGCCTATGTTAGGGCAAATGGCCACATCTCTGAAGCACTGGCACCGGGACAGGGCACTAGGCAGGGGTGCCCACTCTCCCCATTACTGTTTGCCCTTTATATCGAGTCTTTGGCTCAAAACATTAGGCAGAGCCCTGGAGTGTGAGGAGTGGATCTGGGGGGATGACCCATAAATTAGCACTATATGCTGACGACGTGCTTCTATACTTAACTGACCCTGATGCCTCCCTACCAGAGATATTCCGCCAGATTGGGGAATTCTCACTCTTAGCAGGCTATAAGTTAAATAAAGGTAAGACCGAGATACTAAGCCTACATTACAACCTGACTAGGGAAACAAGATCGCAGTTCCCTAGGAAATCAGACTTAGCATCCCTAAAATATTTAGGGGTCAGGATAGGGGTGGATAATGCTGTTATGGTAACAAAATTACCCGCCAATAATAAAACAACTAAAGAGTGACCTTCAGCGATGGGCATTACTCCCATTATCATTATGTGCAAAAGTTCAGGCACTCAGAATGAATGCTTTTCCTTGCCTGTTGTACTTATTTTGGTGCATTCCATGTAAGGTGGCTCAGGGGGACTTGGAAGCCTGACAGAGACTGCTTTTTTCTTTCCTCTGGTGGGGGGGGGGGGTAAGAAACCTAGAGTGCACAGGACTTTGCTCTATCTCTACAAATCGTAGGGAGGGCTAGCCTTCCCTAACTTGCAGGGCTGTTGGGTGGTGGTGCAGATGTGGATTGCCCTTCTTTGAGGCAACCCAGCATATGATGCACATTGGAAAAGGATAGATCTGCAGGAACAGCACAATCCCCCTTTGCAGGCAGAATTATTTAAAGAAGGAGGGCCATCAGAGATACAGGGGTTTTCAGGCACAAGGGTGGTACTAGAAGGATGGAAATGTGGTACAAGCAGGGGCCCTACACATAAACAGCTTTGGAAATTTAGATGGTGGGCGTATGACCCACAGTTCACACCAGCCAAGTTTGACAGCTAGTTCCTGAGACAGGCAAAGAAAGGTTTTAATTCTCCATACCAGATGCTGTCTGGACATACAATCCTCTCATTTGAAGCATTGTGGCAGAAATACAGATTCTCGCCAGCAGACAGGTTTAGATATTACCAACTGCGAGATTTCCTAAACCATCAGATACAGAAATTAGTTAAGGTCCTGGAGGCTGTGGCTGATGCCTCCCTGTTCCAGAGGATTTGGAGCTCACAGGGTGTTGATCATGCAATATCAGTACTATATTCAAATTACATTAATGACTTAGAGCTAACCTCCCAACATATGAAAGCCAAGTGGGAGCGAGACCTAGATATCATTATCACAGATCAACAGTGGCCTCTAGTATGGAGAAGCACTTGGTCCACTACTGGGTCATTGACCTGGAGGGACTTCAGCTGGAAACTAAGGATTCAATACTTTTTGGTACCCGCCTAGGCGGTGCATTATACCCAAGGAACCATGCCAACTTTGTTGGCGGGGCTGCGGGGAAGGTCGTGCCACACAGGCCCACATTTTTTTGGACATGCACAAAAGTTGTAACATTTTGGGAAGACATCATTAGGCATCTAACCCAGATCTTTAGGGTGCAATCACCGCTGAGCCCAGAACATATGGTACTGGGCATCCTTCCTAGGGAACTGAAGGGTAAAGATGAGAGATACCTTTGGATCATACGAGTTGCCGCAGCACAAAAATCCATTACCAGAAGGTGGCTCCAGAGCCCGGTCCCAGGGATGACAGATTGGGTAGAGTTAATAGAATCCATACACCGTATGGAAAAAATAACATTTGGTCTCAGACAGCAATCCCAGCTCTATCAGAACAGATGGACCTGGTGGTTACTATATGAAGGACTACAGCATAATTTATTTAATTTATTTATTTATTTGCTTTTGGTAACCGGGTAAGCACACTAGAGAGCTAGTGCCTATTTTCAGGTGCGACCCGGGAGAATTACAAGGTATACATGAGAGAAATACATTGTCAACATTACAAACCTGGAGCAGCGTGCTCCAACAGTGGGATAAAACAGCAAGGGGTTTTAAGGCAGTAGAACATAGCATAGGAATTACATATAAACAACCACAGTGGGTCAGATATCATAGGATACATACAGGCCCAGGGGCAACATGAGGGTATAGGACCTCCCCTAGGCTGATAAGAAACAATACATAACATAACCACTAGTAAAGTGCATCACCAGGGTGGTGGGGGAGAAATAGCCTAGCTGGGGTACCATTGAGGGTAGGAGGGCTGTAGGACTGGGCAATTAAGCGGCACACAGGCAGGTCACAGCAGATTTTAGGAAGCTCCAGAGGGAGGTTTTGAAGGTGGAATGGGAGAGGGAAGCACAAACTTGGAAAGGAAGGGAGTTCCACAGTTTGGGTGCGTGGGTGGTAAATGCCTGATCTCCTGTGAGGGTGCGGGTCTTGGGGACCAGGCGGATCTGGGACATGCAAGACCTGAGGTGGTAGATGGGGAGGCATGTTTCAGGGGGAGGGCAAGCAAGGCAGGAGTGGCCGTATGAATTATGTTGTCAATGAAGTTTTCCA
This sequence comes from Neoceratodus forsteri, assembly GCA_016271365.2. Classification (NCBI taxonomy): domain Eukaryota; kingdom Metazoa; phylum Chordata; order Ceratodontiformes; family Ceratodontidae; genus Neoceratodus; species Neoceratodus forsteri. Next base: position 345,394,541 of record JADMNL010000025.1, on the reverse strand, counting down.
TGATGTAGGTCCGGTGTTTTTCAGGGGGGAGCCATTCCAGTCGAGAGTAGAGTGTGCATCAGTGTGTGAGACGGGGAGCCGAGAGTGCAAAGCGGCAGATGTTGTTGTACGTGGTGTCCCACTTTGCAAGGCTTGAGGTTGGGACAGAAGCAAAGGCAATGAGACCATAGGAGAGGGTGGGAAGTAATATCCCCCTAGCTATGGCCAGCCTGGCGGTTGGGGTAAGGCAGTCTTTAGCCCTATATGCTAGGCCAAGTTTGCCATTAGTAGCATTACATATGCTTCTGATATGTCCTGAGAGGTCAAGGTGAGGGTCGAGGGTGACTCCCAGGTACTTAGCAGAGTCGATTGCCGGCAGGAGGGAGTTGCTGGACCCATGGATTTTGAGGGGCGTTGTGCAAGAGGAGATTTTGGCCGCAGTGCCAAAGAGCATGGCCTGTGTTTTCTTCAAGTTGACTGTGAGTTTGTGCCCATCTAGCCACACTCTGATACGAGAGAAGTCCGAGCTGAGCTGGGTATTGATGCTGGTAGCATCAGGGGTGCTGGCTAATATGACCAGGTCATCTGCATACATGGTTAGGTGCCCTTTTGTGGTAACAGAGGGTAAATCATTGATGAACAGGGAGAACAGGATAGGTTCAAGGACAGATCCTTGTGGTACCCCACTGTTCATGGGTAAGAGGGGTGAGCGGGTACGATTGAAACAGGTGAGTTGCTGCCTGCCCTCAAGGTAGTTGGTGAACCAGTCGAGGGCACGGAGGGAGAAGCCAAGGGTCTGTAGTGTGGAGAGGAGGAGAGGATGGTCCACATGGTCAAAGGCTTTGTATAGGTCCACAAATATAGCCCCTGTCAACTTGCCCTGGTCGGTTGCGGTCCTGATCCTGGTGGTGACCTCAGCAAGCTGTTACACTGTTATAATAGAACTTTAGGTATGGAGCGTGGTCATAGTTATAAACCTGTGAGCAGTAGGAAATGGAACATGCAGAATTAAAGCAGTAAGCCATCCCCTGAATGGACTAGTTGTTTTCCCCTAATATACTACAGTTTACCTGTGACAATGGTCGGCATTCTATGTATATGTTTATTTAACTCCAATATCCTGGTATGAGATTATTCCCTCCCTTATTCCTTTTTCTTTTTGTCCTACATAAAAGCTTGCTGTACCCTGGATAGGTGCAGCGGGGATAGAATTGAGGAGAGTATTGTTTAACTTTCAAACAGAAAGATCTAAGATATTACTTTGAAAAAAGAGACTTATAATTTGTGCTTTAAGAAGAAAATTAATCATTGGTAAGTGGACTGGAAGTTGTTTCTCTACAATTTTAAGCTGAGCAGGAGAAATGACTGACTAGTTTTCACTGCTGAGACTGTGGTATCTTATGTATCTAGAGAACTTGTACTAGATGTATTGATCTTACTCTGTAATGTTGTATAAAATCTTTGTCTTATTGAATAAACTTTTAAGTATAAAAAAATACTGGGGGACTTCAATGCTTAGGTTGATGATGAGGCCTGACATTTTGGTTCTCACCTCGTCCAGCTGATGTCATCACTGGGCTTGTCGCATGCAGTTATTTCCAGAACCCACCACCATGTCTACATGCTTGACCTGGTGTTCTCACTGGGGCTCAAGGTAATCAACCTCATAGAAACATAGAAACATAGACTTTGACCTCAGATAAGGACTGCTTGGCCCACCTAGTCTGCCCATTTCTCTACCTAGAGGATAAGCTGCAGATCCTATTTAACCAACAGCCTATTTCTTCCTACCCCCCACAAAAATTGCCTTATGTCTGTCCCATGTATTCTTGAATTCTCCCACAGTTTTAGACCCCACAACCTCCTCAGGAAGGCTGTTCCATGCGTCCACCACCCTCTCTGTGAAAAAAATACTTCCTCACATTGCCCCTGAGCCATCCCCCCTCTATCTTCAGATTGTGTCTCCTTGTTCTTGCACATCCCTTTTTCTGAAAGATGCTACCCTCCTGGACTTTGTTGATTTCACTGAGGTACTTTAAAGTTTCTATCATGTCCCCCCTTTCCCTCCTTTCCTCAAGGGTATACATATTAAGCTCCTGTAGTCTCTCCTCGTATGGCTTCTCTTGCAGACCCTGCACCATTTTAGTTGCCCTCCTCTGAACTGCCTCCATCCTGTCTATGTCCTTTCGGAGATGGGGTCTCCAGAACTGGACACAGTACTCAGATGGGGTCTCACCAACTGCCTGTACAGGGGATAAAACTTCCTGTTTTCTGCTGGTGATGCCTCTCCTATACATCCCAGTATCCCCCAGCCCTCCCTACCACCTTCTCACATTGCTTGCCAACCTTAAGGTCATCTGATATGATTACCCCCAGGTCCCTTTCCATTTTTGTTGTTGTTACTACCTCCCCATTGTGTAATCTTCCCCTGGGTTTTTGTTTCCCAGGTGCATTACTTTGCACTTCTTTGTATTGAATCCAAGCTGCCATACTTCTGACCATTCCTCCAACCTTGCCAAGTCCCTTCTCATCCTTTCCATGCCTCCTTGAGTATCAACCCTGTTGCAGATCTTTGTGCCATCTACAAAGAGGCATACTTTTCCTTCCAGTCCCTCTGCAATGTCACTTATAAAGACATTAAAAAGGACTGGACCTAGTACTGAACCCTGTGGTACCCCACTAGTAACCCCTCTTTCTTCAGAGTGGACTCCATTTACAATTACTTTCTGTGTCCTGTTGTTCAGCCAATGTTTTACCAGGCTACCACCCAGGACCCACTCCCAGGCTGGTTAATTTGACTACTAATCTTGTGTGGGACTGTGTCAAATGCTTTGCTAAAGTCTAGGTAGTCCATGTCCACAGCCCCTCCCTGGTCTACTACTTTGGTCACCCAGTCAAAGAAATCAATTAGATTCGTCTGACATGACCTTCCCACTGTGAACCCATGCTGCCTTGGGTCCTGTGCCCCACTGGCCTCTAGGTACTCAACAAGTCTTTCCTTCAGAAGTGATTCCATCACTTTCCATACCACAGAGGTCAAACTGACAGGTCTGTAGTTTCCTGCCTCTGTCTTGGTCTCACTTTTGTGAAGGGGAATCATATCCACCTTCTTCCAGTCCTCAGGTACCACACCATCCTCCCACGATTTGTTAAAAAGGGTAGTCAGTGGTATCACTAGTTCTCTGCTTAATTCTTTTAGCATTCTGGGGTGAATTCCATCTGGCCCCATTGCTTTGTCCACCTTCAGTTTTAGGAGTTCTTTCAGAACCCTTTCTTCTGTGAAAGGACTGGGATCAACCCCGGTGCTTCTGTTAATTGGATTAGGCACCTCCCCACTTCCTCTTTGTGAATACTGAACAGAAGTATTCATTCAGTATCCTGCTTTTTCACTGCCACTCTCTGTCCACCCACCATCCATTCTATTCAGCCTCACTATCCCTCCCTTTGCCTTTCTCGCTCCTGATATACCTATAAAAATTAACTCCTTCTTAACCAAGTTAGCTATCTTTCCTCAGTTTGTGCCTTTGCTATTCTGACTACCCTCCTGCTTCCTTCTGCCTTAACTGGTACAGTTCTCTGTCCTGCTCCTTCTGTGTTTTCTTATACTTCCTAAATGCTATCTTTTCTCCCTAACCTTCACCGCCACCTCTTTTTGAGAACCATGGTGGCTTTTTCTTCATTTTGATTTGTTTATTTGCTTCACACAAAGGCTTGTTGCCTCTGTGATGGCAGTTTTGATGATTCCCCATTGTTGCTCCACCCCTCCTTCTAGCCTGTTTGCTAGTGCTTTCCTAAGGCACTCTCCCATCTTGCCAAAGTCAGCCCTCCTGAAGTCCAGAACCCTCACTTTTGTATGGTTTGACTCTGTAGCTGAGTTTATCGTGAACCACAACCTCAAGATTGATCAGGCTGTATGGTCTGATCACTGCATGGTGAAGTTTCTTGTCAGGGCCCCCCTGAGAGTCCCCCCCTCCTGTGGAGATGGTCAGCTATCACTCTTTAAGGGGATTGTTCCCTGAGGGACTATTGGCGGTAGCTGATCTACCAAGTGTAGACGCTGTATGTGTGGACGGTACAAGCAATGCGGTGGCCGCCTTTAATAGGGTGGTCTCTGGGGTGCTTGGTACCCTCGCACCGGACTGTGTACAACCCAAATCCTCTCACTTGAGATCTCTGTGATTTGGTGGGGATCTCAAGTTGATGAAGATCAGGGATCAGAAGTTGGAGCATTGTTGAAATAGGACCCAAGCGGATGTGGACTAACTGACCCTGTGTACCCAGTATTCTGATTACCAGGGGGCAATCAACCATGAGAAAGCAGACTTCCTGTCCTGCTGACAGGAGGTGCCAACCAGCTCAGCTTTTTAGGACTGTCGACAGACTTCTCCATCCTGTCTGTCTGCAGCCGATAAAAGCTTTTTCAATCACTTTATGTGATGAGCTTGCTCGGTTCTTCTTGGACAGGGGATCCCATCAATGAGCCACAGTACAACTTGTAGTGTTGGACCTGGATGGAACAGGGGCACTCCACCTGTCTGGGAGGAGTTTAAACCAGTAGATGTGACTGAGGTCATCTTGAAGCTGAGCACACATATTGTGAACTGGACCTGGCTCCAAGTCACTTCTTGGTGAGATGTGTTGGGTCCATTGGCCCAGTGTTCACCAGGATTGTATGGTGTTCATTGTCAGAGGGGGTCTTTCTGGAAGCTATGAAAGAGGCTCTTTTGAGGTCCCTTCTGAAGGAGTGATCTCTCAACCCTGACATCCTGGCGAATTACTGTCCTATCTCCAACCTTCCCTTTCTGGGTAAAGTTGTTGAGAGAATCGTGGCACATCAGCTCGAGGAGCACCTTGTGTCCTTTGATATCATATCTACAAGCCACTCCAATCAGGTTTCAGAGCCAAGCATAGCACTGAAACAGCATTAGTTAGGGTGCACAATGACCTCCTTAGGTTGAGAGATAGAGGAGACAAGTCAGTTCTTGTGCTTCTTGATCTTGCTTCAGCTTTTGACACTGTAGATCACATTGTGCTTCTCGATCACCTCAAAGAGTACTGTGGACTCGCTGGCATTGTCATCAGCTGGTTTGAATCCTTTCTGTCTGGCAGGAAGCAACGGGTGATGATGGGGAATTACCTGTCCTCCCCTGAGCTCCTGCCATATGGAGTGCCTCAGGGGTTGATCTTGTTGCCGATGTTATTTGAAGTGTATATACTGCCCCTGGGTGAGCTCATTAGGTGGTACAGTGTGGGTTTTCACTGTTATGCAGATGATACCCAATGGTGTCTGTCCTTTGCACCTGGAGCATCGGATGCTGTGGAAGTGTTTAATATTTGCTTGGCCAAGATCAATGATTGAATGTCCTCTAGCTGGTTGTGACTGAATCTTGATAAGACGGAGGTACTAGTGATAGGGCCAGGTCAAGGGAGTGATGGGAGTGCCTCCAACACAGCTACTGGGTTATTCCTGGGACCCACATTGTTGATAGTCTCCCCTAGGGTGCAAGACATTGGTGTGATCCTTGATGACAGACTGACATTTGAAGCTCAGGTGTCAGCTGTCATCAGAAGTGTTTTTTACCACTTAAGAAACATCACCAGGATTAAGCCCCTAGTTCTGTCTGAAGACCTGCCCTCATTGGTACATGTCTTTGTGACATCCAGACTCAATTACTGTAATGCTCTTTACTTCAGGTCTCTGGAGGTACCCTTCACAGGCTGCAGTTGGTGCAGAATGCAGACTGGCCTTCCCAGGTCTAGCCATGCAACTCTGGTGCTGTATGCGCTACACTAGCTGCCAGTCAGGGGGGAGGGTAATCTTCACCTATAAGACCATATACAGGCTTGGCCCTGGCTACCTGGCTAATCTCCTTACACCTGCCACCTCAGTCCACTCCCTCCGTTCCTCGACCAAGGGCCTCCTTGAAGTTCTTAGGATCAGATTGAGAACTTCCGGCGACCGGGCCTTTAGTGTCACCGGATTGGTCCTTTGAAACTCATTATTTTATTTATTTATTTTATTTTATTTATTTATTTCGTTTTTGTTGACCGGGTAAGTGCACTGGACAATTCCTGCCTATTTTCAGGCACGACCCGGGGAGGGGGATACAGATGAATGCTAACTGACTTTGAATCAGATTAAGCTGTTGTTGGTATTTTTTTAGAGAATGAGGGGAAATTTGGCCAGAACACCGGGGAAATTCCCCTACTCTTTTCGATAAGTGCCATGGGATGTTTAACATCCACCTGAACTACCACCAATCCAGGCAGATGGGACCTCGGTTTAACATCTCATCCGAAAGACGGCACCTCAGAAGTGCAGCACCCCTCTCATGCTGCACTACAGTGTCAGTACTGGGATATTAACCCAAGTGCCAGATGTGGGAACTGAACCCACAGCCCTCTGATCTCCCGGCCTCAGAGATGAGTGTGCTACCTACTGAGCCACTGACACTGCCATCTGGTGTCAGGGAGGCCCCATCGGTGAAAGGGTTTAAGAGAGGCCTAAAAACATAACTTTTTGCTCTGACCTTCCTGGAGGTTTGAGTGCTGACCAGCCCCAAAAGACTTATAGTATATGGTTAGCCTGTATTGTGAATGGATTTCAGCAACTGCTGAAATCTTGTTGTAGTACAGTTCAAAGGTCAAAATAGTTGTACTATCGCTCTGACATCACATCGATAGTACAACAACTTTTTACCTTTGAACTGTTTCTCGATTGGCTGAAACATCGCACTTTCAAAAAAAATATGAGTCAACATGGCGGCGCCACTTAGCGAGCAGTTGGGAGAGCGGGTAAAAGATTCTTTGGACATGGACTCTGCCACAATTGGCTCCGTGTTTCCAAACATTCAGTTTGTCCTTTTAGTGTTTGTAAAAACACTACCTCGGTTCGTGTTTGTGAGTGGCAGCACAGTGGGACAACGGTGAGAATGGAGATACTCAGGTCAGCAGAGCTATGCTGCCGGACTGGTAGATGCGCAGTGTGACTGAAGGTATACACAAGGTATGAAATTATACCTCAACTTTGTGAATTAAACCAACCATTTTTGGGGAACCATATACTATAAAATAATAGATGAGGAACTGTGACCAACAAGGCCCTGTGTTTCCATCTCGGGTGGTTGATGACATCATAGGGACCTTCGCTCTCGAGGTCTATGATGTCATCAACCCCCTCGATGGAAACACAGCCTTGTTGTGCACAGTTCCCTATCCATTATTCTATATATCTGTTGATTCTAACACTGTTGTTTTATTATATATTCTGATACTGTTTTTATATTTGTTATATACATTTGTATGACATTTTATAAATTACCCTGCTTGTTGTATGTTTTTATGTACAGCACTCAGAGCCTCCAGGATTGATCACCTTAGAAACAAACTTTGCCTTGCTTCGCCTACATGAATTTTGTTTAATTTCAGGGTACAGAGTTAACTGGACCAAGTCAGAATTACTACAACTGAACCCCTCTAAACCTCTGTCCCTGATTCAGCCTGCTAGTGTATCTGAAATTAAATATCTAGGAGTAATAATTAGTAATACATTAGATGACTTATATAAAATAAATTTCCCCCTCTTCTAAGTTCTATTAAATAAGACCTCTCTCAATGGGAAACATAACCTTTACCCTTAATCAGTAGATCTAATGTAATTCAAATTAATATACTCCCCCCAAATTTAATTTTCTCTTTCCGAATCTCCCTATTATTATCCCAAGCAAATTTTTAACACTCTAGAAAATATACTTTAAAAAATTCTTATGGAAAGGTTGATGATCAAGACGCAAAATGGAAAAACTATATGCACCTAAATGTGCAGGTGGGCTGGGACTATCAAATTTTTATGGTATTATTTATCTGCCCAAATATCCCAGGCACACTTGTGGTTTATTCATAAGGGACAAGCTGCACTGTGTAACATTAAAACTTATGTTTATTCATTAGAAAATATAAAGCATCTCATCTATACTGCTTCTTATAGAATGAAACTAGACAATATTAGCTTCAGTTCTCAAGCATCATGTCAGGCATAGGACAAAATGCTTACAATTACCAACACATCACTTACATGCTCCCCCTTTTCTCCTATATATCAGAATGGCTATTTCTTACCATCAGCAATACATAAAGCTTTCTAACTTTGGCACATCACTGGCATTAAAGAAATCAAGGACCTGCACATAAATAACACATTTATGGACTTTGATTTCTTAGAAAATATGCCAGCCTCTCCCTTTTTCGGGTGTCTTCAGATAAGAGACTTTATATTCAAAAATTCTGTTGCTCTGTATCTACCAGAACTCACTCCGATTGAAAGTATAATGTATAATAGTGACCATGCAAAAAGCATTTCAAAGTCGCCGGCCTGGTGGTGCTGAGGGTTGAGGTGCTGTATGTCACACCTTGCGCAATGCTAGTGACGGGGGTTAAGGGACAGACTCTGGTTGCCGGGGGTCGGCAGGGGGATGAGAGGAGTGAGTGTCCAGAGGACTGCTGTCCTCTCCTGGGGTGGGTTTGTGGGGATGCCTCGCTCTGCGGTGATACCTGGTGGAGACCGGGAGGTACCGCAAGGAGCATGCTATTTCGGGAGGTGCAGGCAGATGTCACTGAGGGCACGTCCTTCGCTTAGAAGTCATTGCACATACAGCATCTCGGGGGCAACACACACACACGCAAGGTGGAAAACACCCAGTTGGTGGGGCGGTGACAGCAGATGCTCCAGGGCCACTCCCACATGTTACAGTGCCAGCTCTGACCACTGACTTGACTCTTCGTGGTCCCCACCTCCCCATATGAGGTCCGCGGGGCGGGGGCCCAGCACCTGATTCCTCGGTCAGGGGGAAAGAGTTCAGGCGGGGTGGTAGAGGAGCGGCTGAGCGGGCCCCACCACCAGCGACCGGAGCAAAAAAGAATGTACACAAAAAAATAATTTCAAGGTTATGTAATTACATATCAAAGGTATGCAATATTGACCCCACTCATAAGAACCAACTAGCAACAAAAAACATTAATGACTTTCACCAATTCAGAATGGAACTCCATTTCCAATGCAATCTCACAAGGTACCATATCAAGCAAATTACATCAGATTAATGTATTTTACAGGACTTATTACACTCCTGACTGATTAAATAAAATGAATAAAGAAATATCTAGAGAATGCCCTAGATGTAACACAGCAGCAAGTACATTAGAGCAGATGTTTGTTAATTGCGTGTACTTGACAGATTTCTGGCATAGGGTTTTGTCAGCTTTACACAAAGCTATAGCCATAGGTGGATTTATTTTATTTATTTATTTGTACATCAGTTTACAACCTTTGAGCCAGAGGCTCATTTCCAAAGGTACCTCATCACATTGAGGACAAACAGAACAATTTTTTTGGTTACAGGATATGAGTCACATAACTTAGCAAGCACATAGTGGTTACATACATTTATACAGTTCAGTAGCAGTTACAATGATACAGTTGAGCAAAAATGCTGGTAAATAACGGTGGCAATATGCAATGGGGGGAGGTTGGGCGCAGTGAGGTGGAGTGCCACCCAGTGGGCGTTGTCACGTATGGAGTGAGCTATGACTCATTTACAGACAGGAGCTGCTGCGTGTATTAAACAGTTGTCTCTGAAGGGCGGTTTTGAAGTTGGAGATTGTGGGGGCATCGGAGATGGGAGCAGGGAGCGAGTTAAACCAGGATGGAGCTCTGTAGCAGAAGGACCTCTGCCCATGGGTGGTCCTGGATCTAGGGACCAGTAGAGTGGTCTTGCAGGAGGTTCGTGTTCCAACAGTGGGTTGGATTTGGCGGATGGAGGCTGTCATCCTGGGAGAGGATAGCCCGAGAAGAGTTTTTTTCGTGAGGAGGCAGGTTTGGTAGTGTAGCCATTCATCTAAATTAAGCAGTTTTGCCTTGTCATAGAGCTGACATGTATGAGTGAGCCTGGGAGCACCAGTAGTCAGCTTGCAGGCCTTAGTTAGGGTGAGGCGAATTTTATTGAGGGCGGTAGTGTCAGCAGCACCATAAACTGTCAGACCATAGTCAACAAGGACAGTATTGAAGATATAACCGCTAGTCGGAGGGCATCGGGGGGTGGTAGTTTTTATAGCGGTAGAGGATGCCAAGCCGTGCATTAGTGGCTGATGCAAGCGCATCAATGTGGGTGTGGTAGGCAAGGGCTAAGTCGAAAGAAACCCCAAGGTACTTGTAAGAGCGGACTTGTTCAAGCGGTTGTTTGGTATTAGGGAGGATATGGAGTGAGAAGTTGCCGGCTTTGATTTGGAGGTGGGCAAAAAGCATTGTTTTGGCTTTTTGAGATTAACGACTAGTCTGTGCTCTTTAAACCAGGCTTCGGCATCATTATAGGATTGTTGTAGGGTGTCCTGGAGGGAGATGGGATTGCGGTGGGTGGCAAAAATGACAGTGTCATCTGCATACTGAAGAATTTTTCCAGTGCATGCACTGGGCAGGGTGTTTAGGTAGAGTGAGAAGAGTAGGGGTCCCAGGATGGAGCCCTGAGGTACCCCTGAGCGGATGGGATGAGTTTCAGAAAGTGCCCCATCGATTTTTACACATTGGGAGTGAGCAGATAGGTAGCTAGTGCACCAGGCGAGAGGACCAGCAGAGAAACCAGTATGGCACAGGGCATCCAGCAGAAGAGGGTGCGAGACAGTGTTGAAGGCCTTTGAGAGGTCAATGAACACTGCACCAGCTAGGGAGCTGGTGTCCAAGGAGGAGTGTAGGAAATTGGAGAACTCAACTAATGCAGTGCCGGTACTGTGACCAGCATGGAATCCGTGCTTTTCTGGGCATAAAATGTTATGCTTGGTCAGATATTCGGTGATTTGAATGGCCACCAGTTTTTCTAGAGCTTTGGAGAGGGGAGGGAAGATGGAGATAGGTAGGTAGTTCCCGGCGGAGGACCTGTCGCCCCCTTTATGAATGGGTGTGACTATGGCTGTTTTCCATGCAGTGGGGAATTGCCCCAGGCAGAGGGATTGGTTTAGTAGGCTAGTGAGTGGGGCAAGGACTTCATCCAGCACCAGCCAGAGAATGCTGGGGTCCAGGGAGTCTGGGGGCTAAGGTTGCTATAGCTCCCCATCATGGAGCTCCTTTATTAGTAACACACTGTGCTGCATTCTCTATCAGTATGCACTAATGCCTCCATGAAAGCTGCCTGAGCCCCACAGGTCTCATCTGTCCTCCAGCAGAGCTGGCCTTAGCTAGGTGCAAACTGTGCCCCTGCACCTTGGGGGCCCATGCTTTTTTCTTGAGGAAACAAAATAATTTAAAACATTTAAAAATGCCTAAATGTTGTTAGAGATGAAAATGTTTACCAGCAAATGAAAGTGGAGGACAACTGGCTCTGTTACTGCTACAAAAGGTGGGGACAGCTTTGCTGCAGTGGAAAAGATTAGGTTAAGTAAGTGCTAATGGTGTTAACGGCCATACTTTACACCTCCCAGGTTGGCTACTTTAACAAACAAAGGGCTATACAGTATTGACAAGAGAACTTACGAACATATGAAATTTGCCAGCAGATAAAGGCCTAGAGGTCTATCAAGTCTGCTCGAATGTGCAGCTAGCACCCCTTATTCTGCAACTGCCCGTCCCTTCCAGAATAAGGGGTGCTAGCTAGTTTGAAACCTGGATATGTAGGTGAAACAATGAATGATATGACAAAATATGTTTCAAAAGTATGTGAGCACTCAAAATGTCTCAAAAACCTGACCAGCACAGAGCAAAAACAGATATCCTGATAGGGACCCTGAAAACCTAATAACCAGGTAAAAAAACTGGCAGGTGGCAACCTTACATGGTGTCCCATGATAATCCTCTCAATTTTTTTTTTGAAATTGTAATTTATCTCTCTCCTCTCTCCGCATCGGAGCCCTGCTCTGTCGGGAGTTGCTAAGGGTATTACCCCCACTGCTGCCTTACCTGGAACCCCGGTAGACCCCCATGAAGCTGTGGCTACGTGCCCCAGACAGGTACGAGGTGGGGCCCGTACACCTCGATCAATCAACCTTCGTCGGGTCCCCCTCCCGTGGTCAGGCAGGCAGCAGTCATTAGGGCCTATACCCAGTGCTCCTTCCCCTCGGTGCTCCAGTGTGGTTTTTTTTACATACATAGATACATACATAGACAGTGTCGGCAGATAAGGGCCTATGGCCCACCTAGTCTGCCCATTTGAGCTTGTAAGTTCAGTTTGTTTTCCTAGAAGTCTATTTCCCCTTACCCCTGACCTCTAGAATTCCTTTATGTCTATCCCATGCATTCTTAAATCCTGGATTGTTTCAGCCCCACCACTTCCTCTGGCAGGGTGTTCCACTTGTCCACCACCCGTTCTGTGAAGAAATTCTTTCTCATGTTTCCTCTGAATCGTCCTCCCTCCAACTTCATCCCATGCCCTCTAGTCCTGGAACATCTTTTCGCTTAAAAATAGTGTATTCCTGCACCCTGTTCTCCCTGTAAGATACTTGTATGTCTCTATCATACTCCCCTCTCCTCCTCTCTCTCCAGGAGTACATGTTCAGTTCCTTCAACCTGTCTTCATAGGACTTGTGATGCAACCCATGCACCATCTTTGTCGCCCTCCTCTGAACCTTCTCTACCCTGTCTATGTCCTTACGTAGGTATGGTCTCCAGAACTGTACACTGTACTCCAGGTGGGGCCTCACTAGTGTCTTGTATAGCGGAATTATGACCTCCTTTTCCTGCTGGTGATGCCCCTGCCTATACATCCCAGCATCCTATTTGCTTTACCTGATGCCTTGTCACACTGTTTCCCTACCTTGAGGTCATCAGAGATGACAACCCCAAGATCCCTTTCCTGCTTGGTGCATGCTACATCCTCACCCCCAACTGATATATTGTGCCAGGGTTTTGTGCCCCATATGCATTATCTTGCACTTCTTTGCATTGAATTTCAACTGCCAAACCCTTGACCATTCTTCAAGTTTCTGCAGGTCCCTTCTCATTCTGTCTACACCCTCTGGTGTGTCTACTCTGTTACAGAGCTTTGTGTCATCAGCAAACAGTGAAATTCTGCCTTCTATATCCTGTGCAATGTCACTGATGAAGATGTTGAATAGGATCGGTCCCAGCACTGATCCCTGTGGTACCCACTGGTCACTCTTCCCTCTGTGGAGTGACAGCCATTTACCACCACCCTCTGTGTCCTGCCACCCAGCCAGTTACCTACCCACCACACTACTGTCCTGCCCACACCCATATTCCCAGTTTGTGTAATAGTCTTCTATGTGGCACAGTGTCAAAGGCCTTGCTGAAGTCCAGATAGGCCATGTCCACTGCCTCCCCTGATCCACCTCCTAGTCACCCAGTCAAAAATTCAATGAGGTTGGTCTGACAGACCTCCCCTGGTGAAACCATGCTGCCTTGGGTCCTGTAGTCCATTGACAACCAGATGTTCCACCAATCTCTCCTTCAGTAGTGCTTCCATGATCTTTCCCACTACCGAGGTGAGGCTGACTGGTCTGTAGTTCTCTGCTTCCTCTTTGTTCCCACTTTTTGTATAAAGGGACTACATCTGCTGTCCTCAGTCTTTGGGTACCTCCCTGTTTCCAGTGATTGGCTGAACAGGATAGCCAGAGGTTCAGCCACCACCTCTCTTAGTTCTTTAAGGACCCTGGGGTGCACCCATCTGGCCCCATTGCTTTATCAGCTCTTATTACTTCCAGTTCCTTCGGGACCCTTTCTCGTGTAAAGGGACTTGTGTCCATTTCTGCACCATTCTCACCCTTGTACTCCTTCAGACCCATTACCCCTCTTCCTTAGTAAAGACTGAGCAGAAATACCTGTTCAATATGTCAGCTTTACTGTTGTCATCCTCCATGGCTCCCATCTTCCCCTTCAGTCTCACTATCCCTCCTTTGTCCTTCTTTTTCACTTATGTACCTGTAAAGGTTTTGTCCCCTTTAACCACTGATTTTGCAATGTGTTCTTCTGTCTGAGCTTTGGCTTCCTTACTGACTTCCTGCCTCCCTTTGTTTCTCCTGGTACTTCTCCTATCCCCTTCTGCCTGTGTCTTTTTGTATTGCCTGAATGCAATCTTTTGGCTTTCACTTTCTTTGCTACCTCTTTGGAAAACCATAATGGTCTCCTCTTTCTTTTCCTCTTGCTAACCTGCTTAATGCATAATTCTGTTGTTCTTATAATCCCCATTTTAAATACTGCCCACTGTTCCTCAATCCCTGATTCCTGTCCCATTCCCCTTAATGCCTCTTTCAAGCATCTCCCCATTTTCCCAAAGTCTGCCCCCCTAAAATCCAGGATACGTGTTTTTGTGTGGTTTGGTTCTGCTCTTTCTGTGATTTCAAACCACAATGACTGGTGGTCACTGTTACCCAGGTGCTCCCCCACTGTTACCCCCATCACACTGTCCCTGTTTGTGAGCACAAGGTCCAGTATTGCCTTCTGCTGAGTTGGTTCCATGACCAGTTTTTTCCTTGCTCTAAGGCAGTGGCTATGTCCAGACGTCAAGGCATCCCCACCGACATCCTCACTCCCAACCCTTTCTGTGTGCTTGTGCGCTTGTTGTGCCTCTAGCTTCCGCCAGAGGCCAGACAAGTGCCGAGCCTGCACCCCCACCCTCCCGGGAGAGGAGAGCTGTCCTCTGGGTGCTCAATCCACTCCCTCCCCTGCTGACCCCCGATGGCCTGGGCTCATTCCCGAACCTGGGTCACCGGCGTGGTGCGAGGTGTGGCGTCCAGCACCTCAACCCTCAGCGCCACCGGGCCGGCTATAATCCTCTCTATTCTCTCTCACTCACACCTCCAGAAAAGTTAAGTTATTTCACTTATTTGCAAATCAGAGTATCTGAGGTGTGAGTGTCCAGTGATGATATCCCTGTCCTTACAGAAATGAATAGGGTAGTAGTACCGTACTTACTTAAGTTCTTGCTCCAGGCTCAGTCAGATTAATTTCCAAAGGTGAAGTCAAATAATTCAGTGCAGTCAATGGCACTAATTAAAAGATGCTGGTTAAACTAGAAGACCTGGTACTGCTTTAGTAATTCAGGACAGGAGGGTTAGTGAGGTGTAAATGTTGGATATGGGGAGCCCACAGGGAATGGACTGGTGAGGCCTGGCAGGGGGCTGCACAGGGGCCCAGAATGGTTGAGACCGGCCCTGTCCTCCAGTGTCCTGGTAGTGCAGTAAACAACCACCACACCCGCATTACATAGTTGATTCCCCCCCCCCAAAAAGCCAGTCTCCAGCATGAATTTCTTACTAACATTTATCCTACGCCATGTGGTCCAGTCTCAGCACTGTGGCAACAGTTGGTCTTGCCTTGGTGAGCCTGAGTATTCATTCTCTACTTTTGCAGGCCTGGTGCAGCTCCTTTGTTCATGCACGGGGGGGGTCATGCATGGGGGCACAGCTGCAACAAAGCGGAGTGGACCTTAACAATACAGATCTCAAGCAGATCACCTGGTGCTCACTGTTCCTGATTTGCTGTTGCATCCAGTAGTGGATGTGGCTAGCAAGGGGTGCCTTCTTTAAATGTCTGGGTTGCAGAAACAAGAGTGAGCTTTAATTCATTAACTCAAAAGATTAATGTTGGAGCAAGAGAGGAGCGAGTGTACTACTGAAGAGGAGACAGAGAGAGACAGAGAGAGAGAGAGAGAGAGTGGAGCCCACAAATGAAGAGCAAAGCCTGAGGTTTCAGGCGGCAGCAGTCCAGTAACGCAGGGTCGGTGTGGCCTTGATAAATCAGCACAAGGAGTTGGAGTGAGGTTCAGGTCATCTTCTGGTAGCTGAAGCAAGCTGTAGCTAAGAGCTCTGCTCATTAGGAGTCATGGGGTCAGTGTGGTCTGTCTAGAGAGAGAGTTTGGTGGCCAGGTGACCGGAGACAGTACTCAGCTAGGGGCACATAGACTTCAACTTGCTGAAAATTGATCAAGTCTTCATTTAATCAGGTTCTTCTTGCTTTAAAAACAAAAGACTTTCACAATCACAAACTATGGTGGGTGGGGGGGGCAGGTGCTGGGATGGGACAGGACATTAGTGTTCCATCAAACTGGGTGTGTAATAAATGTAGTACTAGTGTTATTAATTTCTAGTATGGGGAGCTTAAATTCATGACATTAAAACTGTTTAAGATCACTGCTAGTTTTGTCGTATATGGCAAACTGATTTTGATGCAGATTTGCCGGAGAGGGAGTTGGAGAGTAGTGCCCTCCGGTAGCATTCTAGGAATGGTACAAAACTGATACTGGGGCAGATCTGGTCTCAGCGACAGCATGAACCAGGAGAGGCAGAAACTGGTACATGAGACCTTTGAACTGAGGTAAAAACTTCAGCATGTACTGTATGTCTAATCTGTGTGGTCTTTTCAGTCATGGTTGTAGTGTGAATGAGCACAGAGGGAATTAATAGACATGGGGACTTTGAAGGTGTTCTGCTGTATGTTATGGCATGTGCAAGAGTTTCTGCATGCTTGGAGAGCAAAATTGGCAAGAGAAGTCATAAGACCTTGTTTGGCTTATTGACACAGGCAGTTATAAAACCGGAAGAAAAGTGATAGAATCAAATATTTAGTTTATGTAGTTCTATGTGTTGAATTGGGGGGGGGTGCAAGTTGTGATGTACCCAAGCCAGTGGTGTTGCTAATAAAAAAAATGCATTTTTATATTTGTTTAAAAACTGTTTTTCTGCCTGCTAACTGACTTCTTGGGCCTATCATAAAAATGAGATGCCTCATGCCATGGGGTTATCCCAGTAAAGGACATTTTAAAACAATAAAACATATTTTATTTATTTAAAAATGTATTTTCTTTGGAATACATTGTTCTATAAAATAAAATATGTTTTGCAAAAATAGCAAGCAGACTTGAAATTATATTTTCAGAAACTAGATAACAAAGTGACTTTCTTCCCATATTTCTATAGTAATTGTATTATTTTTTTCACTGAGATAAGGTTGGGGGGATACGTTAATCTGTACTGCAGGACAAACTGGGATGGGTTGGCTTTATGGTAATGTCATAATGTGCTTGAGTGAGTGACATCTGTGAACTTGTTTACTTGGATTGTCATTTAATTTGTCTGCAATTTGTCTTTATTACCAAGTCTCTTTCAGCGTTTCTCATTTTTATGTGTTTCGGATGTGCTGCTGCCCAGCTGCTGTTTTTTGGTATTTTGTGTTTTTTTTGGGGTGGGAGGGTATTTTGGGCAACATACTGTCATGTGGACTGTGGGGACTCTGGGGGTGGTCCTAGGGTGCAACTAACAAAGCATGGGGAAGGAGGAAATGAGTAAAATTGCATTAGAAATACCCTCAAAATGCCAGAATCCCAAAATGTTAAAAAAAAAATGTATGGGGCATAGGTAACCCAGCAGACCCCCGGCATATTATTTTTAATTTTTCTCTGACTTGAGCTCCCCCATCTATAGGACTCCTGGATCCGCCCCTGTTTAAGAAATACATTGCTACTATACTTCTTGGTTAAAATATATTGGTAACAAATATACTTGCACCTACAAGTAAACTAATACATATGAGACTAATGATTGCAAAAACATTTATTCTGCTTAAATGGAAAGACACACAGCCACTTGAATTTCTGACTTGGATGAATGTTATATCAATTCACAGACTAGAAAAGGTGCATTGTAACCAACAGAAAAGAAGCTTTTTATAACAGAATGTGAACTCTTTTCAGAAAAAATTTTGTTAATTCATAAGTGAAAGTATTAATGTATGGAGCCTCGCATATGCAACAATGCCTTGGATATGAAAGAATTGTATCTTTTAATCTTCTTTTTGGTTTCTTTCTTTTCTTTTTTTTTTCTGTGTGCAGCATACTTTATAGAAATTGTATTTAAGTCATTTACTTTTACTTCTCTGCATAATCCTTGCTTGAAGTCTTATCATGGTTAATGTAATTTACTGTTTGTAACAATATGAGTGGGTTACTTTGTTTATGTATGTAAAACCTGTCTGTTTCCTAACAGAAATCTAATAAAAAAAGAACTGCAGTCACAATAACAACAACAACAAAAAAAAACTACACACAGAGGTCAGTTTATTCCTTAGATGCAAAGGTTTCTGCAGTGCATTTGCCAGGCAAAGACAATGTCCTGGCAGACGCCCTAAGCAGAATCAGCCAGGGAAACCATGAGTGGACCCTGAACCAGCAAGTGCTAGCCTCAGTTTTCAGAAGAGGGAAAGGGAACCATCACTTATGGGTAGAGATGGGCAGATAGTCAAAAAACCACGGATATCGGTTCTGGATATTTTTTAGATGCAATCTGATCGGGTCGGATTATAAGGCAGGTCAGATACCTCCATTTTGTAAGCACTGGAAACCAAAGCATGCCAGTAAAAAAAAAAGTTTTACTAAAGTTCATTAAAGCACAGTAAAAAGTATATTGATACTGAAAGGGTAAAAAAACTAGATAAACTTGCTAAATACCATCCTAGTGAATACTAAGGCAAACATTTTAAAACAAAGCTGTATCCCCCATGACAAAAGAAGTAAATATAGCCGGTCCACACAGTGTGTCCATTCTGCTTTTCATTTCTTGGAAGAAACAGTGCCAAAACAAGTTAATGAAATGTTTCCTGATAAGAGTGGCTAATTCATTTTAAAACCTGTGCAAGTTCTGCTTGAAAAATAGAAGCGTGTAGGTGTTCTTCATTGGCAATCTAGACCGATGCTCACTGATGATGTTGCCTGCAACACTAAACACTCTCTCACTGGGGATGCTCATTGGTGGTGCTGCTAGGTAGTGTCTTGCGACGGAAGCCAAAGTTGGAAATCGAGCGCAGTTCACCTTCCAATACTGTAGTAGTGCATCGGGATTAGACTTCTATGGCACGGTGTGCTCTGCCATAGGTATCCAGCTCTGTGTTTCTGTTACGTGATCCTCTAAAGAAGATGCTAGGAAACAAAAATCATGATAGATATCTGTAGGATTGTATTGGGGCGGGGGGTTAATTACTACTGCTTTCACCTTCACCACTTTTTACAGAATCCAGCACCATTAACTGTGTAGGGTGTGTGTGGGGGGGAGACAGAACAATTTTATGCCTTCACCACTTGTTTTGTGATCTCACCTGTATGTCTATGGCACAGGTGCCTCAAGTCTAGCAGGGCTGTTTTCTGATTAAAAAACTTGTCAACCCAGTGAGCTGTGCTTGGCAAATAAGAAACAACTGAGCACTCAGTGGTCCATGTGTCTGTAGTGAAATCAAATGCTACTACATTATTTATTTCACTCTGCATCTTTGCCCATAACTTGTTGTAAGTTTCAGGAATAACAGTGGTAGAAAACTGCTCCAGTGAAAGGATATTATAATGTGGCTCAATACATGCAATGACAAACTTAAACCCTTCATTCTCAACCACAGATACAGGCTTCTCCTCTAGGGCTATCATTTCAGCTATGGAAGTTGTGATTTGTGCTGCTCTTGGGTGGTCACTGGAGAATGGATTCGTTTGTGCAAAGCATGCCTCAATAGTTTGGCACTCTTTCTTTATATTTTTATTTTGGAAGTTCAAACAATGACAGTTCTTGGTGTGCAGTGTCAAGTTGAGTTCTTTGTGTCTGCAGCTCAGCAAAGTCTGTTTTGTGTTTGTTCCTTAGGTAGTTTAACATACTAGAAATACCGAATGTTTTTAATGATGTGCCTCTGCTGATTAGTGTGGGAGTAGGGCAGAGATTACATTTTGCCTTACAGTCTGTCTCAGTCTCTAAACTGTAGTACTGTACTTCCACACCAGACTCTTATTTGCCATACTGAAACAACCGCACAACAATAGAACAGTTGGATGCTCTCACCATGGCTTCTTTAACACACTTATTGCAAGCACATTAACACACGCTTTAACAGTACTGTTAGTGGCTCGTTAGAAATTTATCACTGCTGGCAGCAATGAAGCAGCTACAGCAATCTGACCCACTCACAGCAAAGAAATCTGATTGGACATGTTGAAAGATAACTGCTTAATATACCGTTTAGGTTGTGATGTCGGGTTGAATATCCACCCATCCTTACTTATGGAAACATGTCATAGACCATGAGATAGTAGACCTGAATATACATGATATCCATTAGGAGAAATTAAACAATACTGCGAGGAAAGTGCTAGCATTCTAACACTAGGCAATTTTAACTTTAGTAATGTTAACTGGAATACCATAACAGCAAATGATAATAACAAGAACAAGTTGCTGGATATTATAAATCAATTTGAACTCAAGCAGATGGTGGAAGAGCCAACATGAGGGAACATATCTGGACTGACGTGTATGGTATGGGCTGCATACCCATTGGCTCATGCTCTGAACCAATGGGCGTGCAGCCCTACCGAGCTGTCAGCCGGTGGGCGGTGAGGCGGCAGGCGGGTGGGTGCTACCGCCCGCTAGCTATGACAGGCGGGGTGGTGGGGCTCCATGTGGGGGCCACTAGATCACCAGGAATTTTGGACGTGGGGGTGAGGATTCGCCCGCGATCAGGCTACTACGCGGTCCACTGGACCACCAAGGATATTGGACTTTGGGGGAAGGAGGTCTGATGCCCGCTATCAGGCTACTCAGGGGATGGCGGGACGTTTCAGGTATGCCCGCGATCGGGCTAATGGAGGGGGAAGACTACTGTTCTTCCCGTGATCGGGCTGCAGGGGGTGTCGGTCCCTGACGGCTGCTGCCTGGCAGGGCGCCAGGCGCAAGTCATCGGGGAGCGGAGCACCTGCATGCTAATAGCATGCAAATGGGGCCATAATCAGATGCAAATGGCCCCCCATGTGCTCTGCACGAATTAGCCCCATTGCATGTCACCCTTTGATATCATCGAGGTGCTGTGCATGGCGCAATGGAACTGCCACCGCATCTCAATGCTCCATTCTGACCACTTGCGCTGGCGCAGTTCCACTGCGCCATGCACAGTGGGTGTGCCCAGAGGGAGATATTCAAAGAAGTTGTGCCATAGCGCAACTCCGTTGAATATTGCCCTGGCCACACCCCTGCACAACTATTTTGAGCGGTGCAGGGGCTTGCGCCGCAAAATGGCGCAGTTTGATTATCTGGGCCCCAGTATTTAAGGTGATGAAGTTTCTGTTTGACCACACCCCCGAGGAAGGGTTTTTTGACCCGAAGTGCCAGGGATTAAGTGTGGACTTTGACTGTGCTGTTAGTTTACTTGCTTCTTATGTTTGTTATTTTTCAATAAATACATTATATACTGCAACCTTGGGCTGAAGTCAAGTTATTCAAATGAGCGCTGGTATACCATGGAGTGAGACAGCCCTAAGAACCTTTAATAACTTTCTACAGGTATGCACAACTTTGGAGGTGTTGGTCACATCTTAGAAACTATTGTCATCAGGCACCAGGACCACATAGAAATGTTTTAGCTAGTAGTCTTTCTGGGGCCGCCCATGGTGACGTCACCACATATAGCCGTAAGTGGCCCCACACCCTCCTCAGTTCTATTCCGATCATCAATCATTGTACCTCAGACTCCATGAAACACAGTTGCTTCAGCTGACTGCCAGTTTTCTCAAATTTTCCAATTTTTATTTCTCACCCTAGTTCTTAATCACTTTATTCCCTAATGATTTTCCCTTTTTCCTCTTATTTATGCTTGGATCTGATAACCTTTTCCATTGCTGCAGCTGCAGGCAGAAGATCTATGATAAGGATTTCCACAAGGCCTGTGTTCATTGCCTCGGTGTCGACCATGATATCCAGGTCTGTGAGATCTGTCACAGCTTCAATCAAGCTACCTGGTGGTGTCATCTGAAAGAGCTGAAGGCTCTCCTCATGGAACAGAGGGTCTCTACACTGGAGAAGGAGCTTCAGGCCAGGAGCACCTCTGCTTCCCCGACCCTGGGGTTCCCATGCTGCTAAGGCCCAGAACAAGTCATAGGGAATTCATCACCACTGGGAGAAGGACTGATCCTCCTGGGCGCGTTCTCGGTTGCCACTCTCAGCATCAACCATTTCAGGGTCATTGACCAGGCTGGCAGTGACCTCCACTGCTGCCCTCACCCTCTTACCTACAAGGTTGGCTTTGGCAGCCCTCTCCATGACAGCTTCTCAGCCTGGTGGTAGCTCATCATCAGCAGGCCCTTCCCTGCTCCCGTCTATGATTCCCACTGCCTTCCTTACCCTATCTGCTACAGGGGGAACTTTGGTAGTGTGGCCCATTGGCTCCGCTGATGCTGGCTTTTCATCACTGGGTTTTCTTCTTTGCCCCTGCTGACATGCCCACCCTTGATAAATGCCCCCCATCTCCTCAGGGGCCACGATCAGGGAGCGATGCCAGTCTGCTTTTGGCCAGTAATGATCATGCGGTGTCAGGCCTCCTTCATCAGTGCCTTGGACCATCCCGATGATGGTGATGCATGTTCCTCAGTTGGTCCCTCAACCTGCCCCATCTTCAGCCATCCCTCCTGACCGGGACCTCAATACCCCCCATTGCTGCTGCAGGGCATTCTGCCTACACTGGTGACCATTAATGTTCAAGCTCTGTTCTTCTCCATCCTGGACCTTCTGCAGAAGGTTGTCCCACCTCAGGCCCTATCACTGGTGGGACCTTCTCAGTCAGCTTCAGTGCTGTCACACCAGACATCATCGAGACCTGCACCTTCTCACTCACTGATGTCCTTGGTGCCACCCTCTGTGCTAGGGGATGATGATAATTATCACCCTGACTTCCTCCTTCTGGATGAGGAGGATGAGGATGCTGGGGCCAGAACTTCATCTTACACCTCCACAGTCTCCTCAGTGGGGGAGAACTCCTCCAAATACACCCCATAGTCTCCCCCAGATGACCCCTCTTTTATTGCTGTGATGCGGCAACTGCAGGCTGCCATGGAGTTTGATTCCACTGAGCAGGACACTAGCAGGTGGAACCTGGCTCACTACCTAGGCTTGCCAGATTCCCCTCTTTTTATCATCACTTCTATGATTGATGCGTTTGAGGATGCCACTTTGGCCGTTTGGTACAGGCCCAACTTGATCCCGCCTATGCCCAAGAAGGCAGACAAACTGTACCAGTTCCCCTCTGGGAAGCTCTTTTTTGCAGGGCCCCCTCATGTGGATTCCATGGCTATCAATGTAGCCCATGATCGGTCCAAGAGACCCCAACACCTCAGCTGTCTCCCTTCTGACAAGCAGTCCAGAGAGCTAGACCTTATGGGCAAGAGGGTATTCGCCTCTTCCTCTCCAGCTGCAAAGGTCCTGAATTATGTGGGCCATATGCTCAAGTACCAGAATGACCTCTGGGAAATGACCAGGTCTGCCACCCGGTCCTTTACTGAGGGTCCCCAGAAGCAGGAGCTGCTTAAGACCCTCCAGTCTGGGGATGACATGGTCCAGCATCTACTGAGGGCCACCTATGATGCCTTGGATGCCTCAGCCAGGGCCTCCGTGGTGGGCATTTGCCTGCAGAGATACTCCTGGCTCGGGGTGTCAGGCTTCGTTGTTGATGTCCAACAATTCATCTTGAATGCCCCCTTCAGGAGCTACAACCTCATTGGGGAGACGTGCAAGACATTCTCAATGACCTGCAGGCCTCAGAGAGAACTCTGCATTCTGTTCACTCCTTCTACCACACTCACCAGAAGAGTGGACAGAGGGTGCCCTTTCAACATGCCACCTATTGGCCTAGGTCTGGCACCAAATAGCTCAGCAAGCGCAAAGCTGCGTCGGCCCTGTCTACTCCCTCCTCCACCACTGGAAAATCCTCAAGGGATGGAGGAGTGGGCCTGACTGCAGGCTCAGCCTCAGCCTGACGCCTTGCCTGACCCTCTCCATCTGGCACCCCAGGATGCGGTGGTGAGTGGTCGCTTCTCCCTCCATCTGGACTGGTGGTGGGGGATCACAACAGATGCCCGGGTGCTGCAGCTCATAGAACAGGGACATGCCCCAGAGTTCATAGACATGCCTCCAGATCTCCCCCCAAGACCTTCGACTTACCCTCCAGGCCATGTACCTGTGTTGCTGGAGGAGATCCATACGCTGCTGCATAAAAGGGCCATAGAACCGAGAGCCAGTGGAACCTGGGATTCTAGTCCCACTTCTTCCTCATCCCCCAAATCCACCAGGGACTTGAGGCCCATTCTGGACTTGCAAAACCTGAACTACTACATCCAGTACAAAAAGTTAAGGATGGTCACCCTCCCGTGCCTGTTGCCTTTGCTCCAGAAGGGAGACTGGATTTGTTCCCTGAATATGCAGGACACATACCTGCATATCAAGGTCTGCCTCTCCCACAGAAGGTACTTCAGGTTCCTGTTTTGGGGAAGCATGACCAGTTCATGGTCCCCCCCTTTGGCTTATCATTTCATGACATGGATCTTCATCAAATGCCCAGGGGTGGTGGCAGGGAGGGTCTTTGCATCTTCCCCTACCTGATCAACTGGTTACTCATAACTCAGTCCCAGAAACAACTGTATTTGACCCTGACACATACCCTGCTATTTTTCAACAATTTGGGAATCACTGTCAACCTCTCCAAGTTGGTGTTGTCCCCTAGCCAGCATTTCCAGTACATACGGGCTATACTGGACATGGCCAGGGCTGAGCCATCCTGCCCACAAACAGGGTGAAGCACCTAATAGCACAGGCCCAGGAACTGTACAACAGCCACTATGTCACAGCCAGGACATACCTCCAGCTGCTGGGCCTGATGGCAGTGGCCATTGCCATGGTTCCTCTGGTACAGCTGCACATGTGCATCCCTCAGTGGACTTTGAGGGTGCAGTGGAATCAGTGAACAGACAACCTGGAGCAGGATGTTCTGGTCTCGTCACTGATGAAGAGGGTTCTCCTGTGGTGGATGGAACCCAGCCATTTGCTAAAGCAGGTTCTTTTCCTCATTCCCTCCTCTCATCAGATCTTCACCATGGATGCTTCAGGGACATGCTGGGGCACTCATCTGGATCCTTACCAGACTCAGGAGACATGGACTCCACTCGAGGTCTCACTCCATATCAGTTTTCTTGAGATGAGAACTGTCCTGTATGGCCTGCAGGCCTTTCAGTTCCACCTCTCCACGGGCCATCTACTAGTGCAGACAGACAATATCAGTGTGGTGCACTACATCAACAAGCAAGGGGGAAATCACTCCTATCCCCTGTGCAGGGAGGCCATGAGAGTTTGGCACTGGAAAGGGAAAGGGAACATTGTTTAACCAGGAGTAGCATACTAAGCCGAAGCTTGTTTCCAGATGTGACTTGGGAGCACAAGGAAGTTAAGTGACTTGCTCAGGATCACACAGTATGCACCTAGGCGGCTGTGGGATTCAAACACAGGTCTCCAGATCTGCAGCTCAGAGCCTTAACCCACTACGCTATATTGCTTCCTGTGCCTCCTACTGGGCTCTGGACTACAGCCTCGAACTATCAGCCATCTACGTTTCAGGCACCCAAAACATCCTGGCAGACAAGCTAAGTAGATCGCAGTCCAGAATGCACAAATGGAAACTGCTCACCTCTGTGGTAGAAGACCTGTTCAACAGGTGGGGTCACCAAGAGTTGGACCTTTTTGTGTCCCCACACAACACAATACTGCTGTTTTTCTGCTCGGTAGATCCAGGGACTGGAGTTTTCCAGTGAGAAGCATTGTTTCTCTCTTGGAAAGGGAGGTTACTTTATGCCTTCCCTCCCTTTCCCCTGACTCAGAGAGTGCTGATCAAGTTCCAAATGGAGGGAGCCACCCTGATCCTGGTGACCTCCTTTTGGCCACATCAGATCTGGTTTCCACTGTTACAACAGTTAGCATTGGAGCCTCCAATTCCCCTTCCCCTGTGCCCAGGCTTGTTGTCATGGAAAGGGGGAACTCTTGTCCATCCAAACCTCAGATCTCTTCACCTGCATGCCTGGCTCCTGACAATGTAGCCATTGCCAGGGTTGGTGTCTCCCCAAAGTGGCTGACATTCTGGTGGCAGCCAGAAAGTCTTCCACCAGGGCGACTCATTCCATGAAGTGGAAGTGCTTTGCTTTGTGGGTGGCTTCCCATCACCTGGACCCTTTCACCTCCCCGGTGAGCCTGATTCTAGAGTACTGGCTGTCCTTTTCTGACACTGGACTGAAATACTCTTCCCTAAAGGTGCACTTGTCCCCCATATCAGCCTTCCATATGCCCATTGAGGGTCGTACGGTGGCCCAGTTAGATGTGGTCTGTACATTTCTGAGAGGCATCCTGCACTTAAGGCCTCCCATCTGTAACCCTGTCCCAGCATGGGACTTGAACTTCATTTTAGAAAAACTTACTTTGGCTCCTTTTGACCCTGCGGTGACTTGTGATCTACACTTTCTGCCTTGGAAAGCGTTATTTTTAGTTGCTATTACTTCTGCTCAGAGCATTCCGAAGCTACAGGCCCCCATGTGTGAGCAACCTTATTTGATTTTTCACAGAGACAGGGTGTCTTTGTGCACTAACCCTAAGTTCTTGCCGAAGGTGGCGTCTGAGTTTACCCTGAATCAGGCTATCCACCTGCCTGTCTATTACCCAGAGCATGCCATTCCAGGGGAAGCATAGCTACATACTTTGGATGTATATAGAATTCTTAGATATTATGTTCACCGCACAAGGGACTGCAGTTGCTGGTGGTGATGCTTCTGCCTGTCCATGCTACGCAAGTGCTTCCAGCAACTGTTTCTCCACTCCTCTGGGTTGAGTCACTACCATTGCAGCTGAAGGTGAGTGCTCCAACCAAGGAGGCCCATTCAGCTACTGGCTTGCCAGGCCAGTCGTTGGTGCAGATCACCCTAGGGGACAATACTCGAGTGGTCCACGGAGAGAAATGGTCGAGGGCCATTTTTGAGGAGTCCTCAGATGACTCCAACCACAAGTCCATGGCTTCCTTTAGGACTTTTCTGCTCAATCAGGAATCATTCGTGGAGTTCTTCACCGAGCATGGCACAGTGTCTTTCAGGGCACTTCTCCAGTGTGTATCAGAGTCCATGTCAGTCCTGCTGGAGCTAGTTCAGAAAAGGGATAAGTATCCATTTACAGATATTCTGGATAGGGACGAATCTCTAGGGGTTGCTTTTCCCCTGGCTGAGGCATTTTGGGACCAGCCCTGGAGCTTTGGTAGCATCCAGCATCCTGCCTGGCACCCTCTACCCATATGGTCCACAAGTATGTGGGCCCCACAAGGTCCCAAATAGGGTTATTGGACCACCCTGCCATGGAGGGGATAATGAACAATTCAGTTTTCCATAAATTGGGAAACCAGGGGGACATGGACAAGCCTCCAGACAAGGAATCCAATAAGATTGACCAAAGGTGCATGCTGCAGCATCCTTGGGTCTCTGTCAGGTTAGTTATGCCATGATGATGGCCAGTTTTAGTTACTCCCTGATGGGAATCTTTGATGCAATCATCCCTCATCTTCCACCTGAGCAGCAGTCAGCAGTGATGGTCCTCAGAAGACAGGGTCGATCACTGGCTAAACACCAGCTCCAGACTGCCTTGGACATGGGTGATTCATGTGCTCGTGCCATGGTGGCAGCCATCTCCATGCGTCGTAGGGCCTGGCTGTGTCTGTCCATTTTCATGGCAGGCACTCAGCACAAGCTGGTTAACATCCCTTTCAAGGGCACTGATCTAGTTGGCCTGAGGGTGGAGGGACATCTCATCTGTACTGAGAAGTCTAATGCCACCCTGGTTTCTGTGGCATCATCCCAGAAGGACCATAAAAAGAAGCCTAAGGAACAGCTTTTCCAGTACTGGTCCTTTCAGCTACAGTCTCCTTGGCAGTGGCCCCAACAGAGGCAATACCAGGCCTGGTGGGCAAAGCCTAAATCTGGGGGCCAGGGTCCTAAGGAAGGGGGAGGCAGTGGTGGTAGTGCCCCTCCAACTGCAGCCATTGGTGCTTCCACAAAAGCTGCCCAGTGATGGGTTGGGGTGTCATCCCTCCACCTGTCCTGTCGCTGTCTGCAGTCCCCATAAGAGGTTGGTTACATCATTTTTTGTCATGGTGGTCCACTATCACAATGGACAAGATGGTGTTGGATGTAATGGGCAGAGGGTTGCCTCTAGACTTCAAGGCTCTCCCACCTTACCGCCTCCATGTGTCTCGAAGGTCAGGGGTGTTACATGACATGTTGTCTGCCCTTTGGGAACACATTGCTCAGCTTCCTGCAAAAGGGGCAATAGCCCATGTCCCAGATGCCCTGGCCAGTCAGAGTTACATGTCCAGATCCTTTCTGGTCCTGAAATGGATGGGGGAACTGGCACATCATTTTGGATATGCATAATCTGAACTACTTCAGGTGAAAGTGCAAGTGTCATATGGTCACTCTGAATCAGATCATTCTGTCTCTGGAGTGAGACATGTAGTTTTGCTCCCTGGATCTCCAGGATGCATTCTTTCACATCCCAGTCTGTTCCACCACTGGTAAGTCCAGTTCAGAGTAGAAGGGGTCCTTTACCAGTACCAGGTCATGTCTTTTGTCCTCTTCTCAGCGTTCAGGGTCTTCATCAAGTGCATTGTGGTCATGGCAGCCTACTTGCAACAGCTAGACATCAGAGTGTATCCCTACCCGGATGACTGGCTGCTAGCTGGTCCATCCAAGGAGGCTGTAGTGATGTCCAGAGATCTGACTGTCCAGATCTGCCAAGACTTGGGCCTGCTAGTCAACTCAGAAAACTCCTAACTGGTACCTACGCAGGTGATCAAGTTTTTTTTGTATTTTTTGTAAACTTTATTTAATACCAGAATACAGCAGATATGGTACAGTCTTATTGGTACATTAATGCATAAATACATTTTGCAGTGGAGCATATATATCCTATAAGGCTCACTTTAACAACTAAAAAGTCCATAGGATACATTTCTGTTAGGGTGGAACGTCAAAGGTACAGAACTGGATTCTAATTTAAAAAGGAGGGTCTAAGGGGGGACAGTCGAAAACAATCATCTATTAAAAGGCTGGGAACCAGGGGTCTGTTAGTGCATTTTCAAGAGGGGACCAGATTTGTTGATACTTACTCAGTTGCCCCCTAGCTGCATATTAGGTGTGCTCCAGTTTCATGCACAGAAGAAGGGAGTTTATCCAATGTGCCAAAGATGGAACCGACCCCAGACATCACTGCTGAGCCAGCACTCTTTCCAGCTACCAGACCCAGTTTCCACAGTGGGTGATCAGATGAGTAACCTCGCTGACCTCCACCAGGTAGACTCGAGAGAATATCCACTGCATCAATAGGCTGGTGCCTTCCCAGTACCTTAGCCAAAGTTCCAGCAATGTCCTGCCAGAAGGCATAAACTTTGGGGCACTCCCACACCATGTGAAAAAGGTCCCTGGTTGGGCATTGCATTTTGGGCATAGATCAGAAGCAGAGGGGTCCATTTTATGCACCTTTTCTGGCGTGAAGTATATTCTTTGTAAAAAATTATAGTGGACCGCTGTTAATCTGTTGACAGAACAACACATTCCCTTCTTAAATATGTAATCCCAGTTTCCTTCTGTAAGTGAGGAGAGCTATAAATCCACCTTCCATCTCTCCTTCAGACTCACAAAGGGGTCCAGCAGGGCTCCTAGGAGGCTTCTATAACACTTAGATAAAGGTGTAGTGAGCCATTCCCCGGGGTTCCCTGACAGAATCTCCTCCAAAGAGGAGCTGGCAGAGGTGGGCACAGAAGTCCTGAACAAGGGGGGCCCAATATCCTAACAAAGCTTGGGGGGGCTGGGTGTATGCTCCCCCAGGACATTTATGAAAAAAAATCACTGTAAATGGTGCATTTTCCTGCATTTTAAAGTCAGGCAAGATACATTACAGCCCACAGCACAAACAGGTGTGTGCAACTGGAATGGAGCCTGGTGCTTTGCTGGGGGTAGTAGCTAGCCCCCTTAAATCCAAAGAAAAAAAGTTCAGGGTAGCAGAGCCCTCACCAATCTTCCACAATATGAAATGCAGGAGTAAGTAAATATGCTAAAACACTTCTCTACTTTTATTGTAGGTAATACAATATTATGACTGGGTGACAGGTGAGCTGGATAAGGGTCATGCGGTGGATGTTCTTTAATTGGACTTCAGCAAGGCCTTCGATTCTGTGCCTCATGGGTAGCTTGGGGAGAAGCTAACTGGTGTAGGGGTAGGGGCAAAAATGATGAACTGGATTGCAAGCTGGCTGAGTGGGAGGCTGCAACAGGTGGTGGTGAGAGGGGGCTTCCCAACTCCAAGGCCGGTGATGAGTGGGGTACCACAGGGCTCTGTGTTGGGGCCAGTATTATTTGGGCTCTTCATATCAGACATTGCACATGGGGTGGTGAGCAAGGTAAGTCTATTCGCTGACAACACCAAAATTGGAGCAGTGGTGGATGGAGGGGGATAGAAGCAGCTGCAGGAGGACCTAAGCAAGCTAGAGGAGTGGTCAGAGAGGTGGCAGCTGTGGTTTAATGCAAAGAAGTGTAAGGTTATGCACTTTGGGGTGAAGAACCCAAGGAAAAAAATACTGGATGGGTGGGGGCAGGGTTAAGCTGGGGATCACTGAGGAGGAGACGGACCTAGGGGTAATGAAAACAGGGACCATGAACAACACTGCCCAGTGCAGGAGAGCAGCTGCAAAAGTGAACAAAATGCTGGGGTGCATAGTGAGGGGGTTTTCGTCCAGGCACAGAGAGGTGATCTCACCTCTCTACAGGTAGCTGATAAGGCCGCTCTTAGAGTATTGTTTGCAATTTTGGAGGCCATACCTAAAGCATGATATCAGGCTACAGTAGGGGGTGCAGAGGATGGCAACAAAGATGATATGTGGAATGGAGGGGAGAGACTATGAGAGCAGGCTGGTAGACGTGAATATGTATACCCTGGAGGATAGAAGGGACAATGGGGACATGATAGAGACATTCAAGTGTCTGAGGGGAATCAATAAGGATGGGGTAGATGGGGTCTTTACGCTAAGGAGGGGGAGGAACACCAGGGGGCATGGGCTAAGAATGGGGGAGAGTTAGGAGGAAAATGAGGAGACACTATTTCACAGAGAGGGTGGTAGCAAAATGAAACACACTACCAGAATGGGTGGTATCATGTAAATCTGTGAACAGCTTCAAAAGGGAATGGGACAGGGAACAGGGAAGAGTGAGGGTGGGGGAGGTGGGAGGTGGCAGTGGGATGACAAAGGGAAGGGGTGGGGCAGCTGCAAACTAGGGGTGCAAGCTGCACACTCGAGCAGACTTAGACTGGGTGGTCTGTTTCTGCTGGTACATTTGTATGTTTGTAACAGACGCACATGGTGTGGGCTCACTGCAACACCAAAACCCCAGTGATCAACAGGAGTCTTCCTGAGGGGGTCAGTTTTACTGTGGCAAAACAATCCCTTTTCTACAGTTTCCTGAACAAACCTATTGTCTGCCACTTACTGTTTTAAATACATACAGTATAGACATGTTAATTCATGATTTAGATTTAAGTGGCTGTGATGGAATTCGAACAATGATAGACAAAATGCAACACAATGGAACATAAGAAATAAAAAACAAATCAATATAGAAAAACATACATATCAGGCAGAATTGCACTAGGGAGGATGAGTTTGAAAAGCAATCTCAGTAACTGTACAATATATTCATACAAAGGGGCTACAAAAAGCTGACATTTGACAATGTTCTTGAAAGAGCTAAAAATATGGAAAGGGACTCCTTGTTAGAAGCAAAGAATTAGGAACAGGATGATAACAGATCTGTCCGTTTTATAACAAAATACAGTGGGGTATCTGGGGGCATGGGGAACATCAATAGAAAATACTGCCCCATTCTTCTTAGGAGACAGTATAGTGTAGTGGTTAAGGGCACTGAGCTACAAACCTGGAGACCTGGGTTTGAATTCCATCAGCTCCTACTTGCATACTGTGTGACCCTGAGCAAGTCACTTAACTTTCTTGTGCTCCTAGGTTGCACCTGGAAACAAGCTCTGGCTTAGTGTGCCTTTCCTGATTAAACAATTTCCAATTCCCTTTAATGATTCTATTTTATCAAAAGAATTAACGGAGCTGTAGAATTACATTTTCAAGAGCAGATAATCTTACAGACAGGCTAGTTCATAGAGAAAGGTGAGCAACAGAAGGTTTGGGAGAAGGAGATGGAAAGTCGCAGGCATGTGACACAGACAAAATTGTGTAACACTCTGCTAGAGAAAGACAGAGAGCCTGCTAGGTTGAAAGAAGATTGTGAGAGACTGTATCAGGATAAGAAGCAGGCTTTGCAGATGAATGTTATTCTGACAGATGCAAATGATGCCTTGAAAAGAGACAACGAAGAACTGTCAGAGGAAATGGGTAAGTATCAGGAGGATTTGGATAGGGAGATCAGTGAAAATCACGAAGTGTGTGCCAAGTACAGGGTTTTACAGAAGCATATTAATACAGGACAGCATGTAGATGAAAAAGTAAAACATGTTAGATGTAGGCAGAGGTATACATAGTTACATCAGCAATTTGATATCCTGAAGGGTCACGTGAAAGCATTGCCTTACACACTACCCATCGACCTGACATCACTCCCTGATGATGAAGGGGGTGATGATGAGAACATCCAAGATGGCAGTCCTTGGGACTCTGGATGGCAGTGGCCTAGCCCACCTCAGATAGCTGTCTTGTGGGAAAGCGACCGGGA
This sequence comes from Neoceratodus forsteri, assembly GCA_016271365.2. NCBI lineage: Eukaryota > Metazoa > Chordata > Ceratodontiformes > Ceratodontidae > Neoceratodus > Neoceratodus forsteri. The sequence goes on along the minus strand of JADMNL010000025.1, from coordinate 345,361,962 downwards.
AGAGGTCATGGACATAGTCGATCAAGCGTTCGGAAGGTCTGGCATCCCAACGGCTCTCCAGGACATGGCGGATATGATTGAGACCAAGGTAGGCTAGAACAGCCTCGTCCAGGGTGTGGCTTCAGCTATGGCTGAGGTGGTGGTGAGAGCCATGCAGGCTCAACCAGAGCGGATCCCCCACATCCTTCAGTCTGCACAAGCCATCTCTAACCTTGCAACAGAGATAGGCCAAATGGGGCCTAATGACAATATGAGCTGTCATTTAGAGAAAGTGAAAAATCAATGCAAAATGCTTAGCCTGCCAGTTGAGCAAAGAGTACAGGCTTTGAAACAGACAGTGGACCCTACACTCTGGGCCAAACTGCCAGATGTAATACTTAATGATGCCAGGGTGGGGTTCAATGACATTTCAGTAGGCCTGATGGCCATGCATAATCCCAACCTAGTGGGCATGTCCATGGCCTACCATATCAAACAGTACGCTAGAGAACCCCCCTCCTAGTATGACAGCCATTTCTGGATGGGATATGGAACCAGAAAGGACATGGCAAATGAACCAGCCAACAGAAACTCAGTGGAGTACAAAAATTTGTTTTTGAAAGACATGTGACCAGTAGTTCATGAAAAGACAGAGGCTTCTGTTTTTCCCAGAGCAGACCTTTTTGTTGAGATTATGCAAAGGCCGAACGTGCATACCAGTTGTATTTGTGAGACTGGAGTTCCAGACAGAAGACCAAGGTGGCTGTGGTGCAGACTTGCACTGAGCCGACTACACAGTACATAGTGGAAGGTAAACAACAGGCCCACGTCTACTGCCCCAAGAAACAGGGTAACCAGAAACAAGATGGGAAACAGAACCAGAACTTGTACTACTAGGGCCAAAGCCTGAAACGACCAGGCCCTGGCTACAAGGAGTTGCAGTAGGAGTGTGACTGGCTCCAAGAGTTTGAGGCCCTGGTGAAATCCAAGGCTGATACTCTCCAGCAAAAGCCAATTGCAGCCCTAGGCACTGGAACTGCTCCATCAGCACCTCCATACCAGGAGGAGCTGCCAGTAGAGGAGGCCCAGGTATCTCCTTACCGAGAATGTACCCTGATGCTCCAGGACACACAGTTCAGTTCCCTTCAGAAAGGGAGGATTCCAAATGATGGTGCCAGGCCCCGGTATGTATCATCGCCACCCTGGTGATCGATGAAACCGGCCGACCATGTATAGAAGCGTTGGTAGGGGGCCACCAACAGGAACTGCTTCTAGACTCGGGAGCCGCTGTCTCAGAGTTGCATCAAGACCACCCAAAATGATCCCAATGGTCTACAGGGGCAGCTGCTTCTGCTCAGACCTTTGAGGGGACTGTGGTCACCACCTACTGGTCCAGATCCATACCAGTCACCATTGGTGCCTTGGCGGTGGAATGCCGTTTTGACCTCATTGTCTTACGTCATCACCAAAGCATTTAGGGATAGACTTTTTGTCACAACATGGATGCATTGTGGATTTAGCCAACAGGTTATATTACTCCAGATAGGAGGTCAACTCCACATGATACTCATTCCTGATTCACGTGTGGTGGCAGTACTGACCATCAATGATAAAGAGTATGACATCATCGTCATGCAACATTATCACAAGCTGCTACCTCAGATTCAACCAGTTCTGGAAAGCACCAAGAAGACTTTGCCAGGAACAAACAAGGCTGCAGAAGGATGGACACCCTCATCCAGGTCACTGAGGAGGACCCACCTTGCCAGAAGCAATACCCATTCCCAACAGAAGCAATACCCTCACTGAGGGCCACTGCTGCTTCACTTGTCCAACAAGGAGTCATAAGGCCTTGTGTGTCAACAGTCAATTCACCCATCTGGCCTGTGAAGAAACCCAACAATAGTTGGAGACTCACCATTGATTATTGTAGACCCAATCAAGTAACTTCCAGCTGTGCCCCAACTATGGCATCTGCACAAAATGTGCTAAAACTTCTCAAACCTTAACACCAGTGGTTCAGTATATTGGACATTTCCAATGGGTTTTGGTCCCTACCCCTGGCCTAGGACAGCCAATACAAATTCGCCTTCACATTTGAAGGATGCCAGTACACTTGGAACTGCCTCCCTCAAGGGTTCCATAATAGCCCTTCACTGTTTCACATCCACATGATGGATTCAATCAGTGTTTTTTTTCACCTCTGAATGTCTCCTATAATACATAGATGACCTTCTTCTAGCCACAGTGGACGTGGAAAAGCACCTGGAACTCCTAGATGAGCTCCTCATGCTGCTACAGAGAGCAGGCCTCAAGTGCAATCCTGAAAAGATACAGTTGTGTCAGCCAGAAGTGATATTTCTGGGCCTGTGCATAACTGGAGAAGGGAGGAGCCTTGTAGCAAACAAAATTCAGGGCCTACAGGATTTGTCATTACCCACCAGTGTGGCAACCCTCAGACATTTCCTGGGTATAGTAAATTGCTCCAGGAATTTTATCTGTAATTTTGCACAGAAGGCCACCCCTCTGTATGAACTCCTGAAAAATGACATCCCGTGACAATGGGGTCCTGAGCACACTGATGCTGTCACCTCCATGAGAAAGACCCTGGCCTCTGCTCCAGCACTGGTCATCCCAAACTCAGAACTTCCATTCTATTTGGAAACTGCTACCTCTGAAGTAGGCATGTCAGCAATCCTTGCTCAAAAGGCCAGTGGCACCTGAGGCATATTGTCTATGCCTCCCAAATGCTTTCCATGGTAGAGCCGAAGCTGGCAAGCTTTTGGGCTGTCGAACACTTTGCGCACATAATAGGCTTTTGTCCCATCATACTACACACCAACCACACCACCACCAACTTCCTATTGACCGATAGGGTCAAAGATGGCAATGTGTCTAACACCAAACGCACACATCGGTCTCTATTACTCCAAGATAGAGACATCACTGTACTTACCACCAAAATGCCCTCTATCTTGGCACATGGTCTACTATACCAAGGAAAACCACATGAATGTGGCCTAGAGCCACCGGTTTTACCTGAACCAGGCCCATTTCTCCCAGCAACAGAAAAATCTTTAAATGAAAGTACTCTGCATCATGACTTCACAGATGGCTCCTCTTCATATGATGAGGGGGTGCAAATAGCAGGATTTGGGGTTCTGGTTCATACAGGTGACACCACTGAGGTGTCAAGGAAATGAAGTGTCAAATCATCACAGTATGCAGAACCTGCAGCTGTTGCCTGTCCCTCAGAAATTATGGACGGGGCAAGAAAAAGAAGATACCATCCTTTTTTCTGACTCATCTTGGGTGTGTCACTCCTTGACAGAATTCCTTCCTTTCTGGAAGGCCCATGATTTTATCTCATCTGAAGGTACCCCCATCAGGTACAGAGATTTGTTCATCTACATTGTAGGCCTGGCTGAGTAATGTGTATTCAAACTGTTTATCCAAAAAGTTAAAGACCACTCCAAAGCAGAACCATTCCACTACTACAATGATTGAGTTGGCTCTTTAGCCAAAGAAGGAGCTTGGGGGGGGGGGGAGAGATATGGACCATGCCTACTTTCATTGCAACATCTATAGTGTCTGCAAACAGAAGGAAACAAAGAAGTCCCCCTTTGAACCTGACTGAGGTACAGCTGGCAGATCCAGAGATAAAGGAGGTATACCAATATCTCTCCAAAGACAAAGAGAAAGAAATGTCTGCAGATAATCCATTCAAGAAACATGCAGATAACCTCCATCTGTCCCAAGATCAAAAACTGAGCTTCTATCACTCAGGTGATCAGAAACCCTTGAAGTACACCTGGCAGTCATCTCTGCTTACTGGGCACGGGTTGATAAGCAGATGGTTGCCCAGGAGAAGATGGGTGGGTGCTTTTTAAGGGCCTGGACCACTTTTCTCCTCTGGTGCATGTACTTTCTCCACTGTTAGACCTCCTGCTAATGTTAGCTGTGCTCACGAGCAAGTTATTCAAGCCTATGTACAGGTGTGAAATGTCACATCTGTCATGGAAGACAACCTTCCCAGTAACCATTACATCAGCCAGAAGGATTGGGAAACTCCAGGCACTCTTAGTGGAGTCTCCCTACTTGGTCTTCCACAGGGACAAAGTTGTCCTTCACCCCAACCTGAAGTTACTCTCGAAGGTGGTATCGTAGTTTCACCTTAACCAGGTGATTAACTTGGCGGTATACTTTACTAATCCTTCTTTGGATGCTGACTGCAGGCCTTATACACTGGACCTGCTGAGGGCACTCTGTTATTATAAGGAGTGTATTGCTGAAGTTCAGAGAGAGGTTTGCCAGCTTTTTGTAACATACACTGAAGCCATGCCTGGGAGACTGGCAGCAAAGCCGTCGATCGGCAGGTTGATCACATCCTGCATCGACCTCTGCTATAGGTTGGCTAGTAGGGAGCCTCCCATAGGGCTTGGAGCTCATTTCACCAGAAATACCACTGCCTAAGTGGCTGCTTCCAGGGATGTCCCTGTCCCGGAGATCTGCAGGGCTGCTACCTGGAAATCAGCACACACCTTCATTTCCCACTACTTCATCAACCTTGACTCTCGCCGAGATGCTGGTTTTGAGACCTTGTTTCTCCAGTCTCTGTTTGCCAAGCAGGGATGTGTGGCTTGCCTCCTCCTCCTCTTGGAGAACTGCTAGGAGTCTGCCAGAGTGTGGATAGTGAACTATAACCATGCCCCTAGAAAAATAGGTTATTCAACTGTAACCGTAGTTCTAGAAGTGGTATATAGTTCACATCCACACAACCCACCTGGCCTCCCCTGGCAAGTGGCACATGGACCCCTGCTTCCAGTGTGCAAGATCTGACATCACGGGGTGGAGTTGAGGATATACTGCCTGGCTGGTGGGAGAAACTTAGCTTAAAGATGTCAAGTAAATCTGCTATTCCAGTGGAACTGCCAGAGTGTGGATGTGAACTATATACCACTCCTAGAACTATGGTTATGGGTGAGTAACCTATTTTTACCAGTCAGTTTCAGTTCCATAGCAGGCGAAGTTAGTGATGTCTAGGGTCTAAATGAGGCAGACAGCATCTGGTGCTGTCTGTCTGGACTGGAGACACTGAGAGGAAGGGGCAGGAGAAGAACCCAAAGTAGGAAAGTGGTGGACAGCGGGGGCTGGCGGGTGGGTGGGCACTGCAGTGCAGCAGCCAGCAAGCAGTATACAGTATACACACACACACACACACACACACACACAAGAAAATAAAAAGTAACAGTAGTTGCTGTTCTGCCATTTACAATGCACAGAATGGAGCAGCACGTGCAAAGAGGAAGCACTTTTAGTTATTTTTTTAAAAGTTGATAACCAGAAAAGGCACACTGAGCCAGGGCTAGTTTCCAGGTGCGACCCGGGGAAATAGAGTACAGGGGAATAAATAATAATCACATCATATAAGCAGTTGAAGACAGCAGAGACATCACTGTAACAGATAGCAGTAGTGAGGCATGACAGCAGGTTGTTACAGCAGGTCACTTTAACTCACTGTAATCAACTTCTTTGTGGAGGTCAGGCAAATGAGACGTACAGTTACCATGTGTGCCCTGGGACTGGCAGTGGAGACAGATGTTGTATGTATTGTATGTTTATATGGTGTCTCCATGGTGCTTAACCCCTGGCTCAATGATTGCATCAGGTTCAGAAAACACTAATAAGACCCCCACAGCACCAGTTACAGTACTGTGCGAGTGTTCCTCAGTCATCTCCCCCACCTCTGCCCCGCACACTTTTTTGTGTTAGTCCACAGAAGGGATAGATTAGCCTCCGTACATCACTTACTCATTATGTCACCATGAACAAGTAATTGTTGGAGGGATGTTAGAGTGTTGACTGAGCTGAAAACATAGAGACCCAGATTTAAACTGCCACTACCACTTATATATTGTGTGACCCCGTCCATGTCACTTGCTGGGGAGGGGGAGCATACCAAGATGTGAACTTGGTGACTCAGCTTTGACTACATTCCACTGCCACTTACTATGACCCTGAGCAAGTTACTGTGTAGGAGGAGGGAGGCAGAGCCATACTTTGAAATGAGAACCTGATTGCTAATCCCATCACTTCTTACTCACTCTGACTCTGAGCAAGACACATGGGGGAGAGTTATAGTACTGAGCTGTGAACCTGACAACCCCCCAACACCACCACCACTACCACTACTTACTCACTCTCATGCTGAGAAAGGCTTAGGGGAAGAGTTTTAGAGATGTACTTTGACAATGGAGATGCAGGTTTGACTTCCACCATCACCACCACCACCACCACCACTTACTCATTCTGACTGTGATCAAGGCACAAGGAGGGGGGTTATAGTACTGAGCTGTGAACCAGACAACCAAGGTTTGACCATGCAACACTTACTCATTCTGATTCTGAGCAAGTCACTTAGGGGAGGCGTTATAGTTCCATACTTTGAAACTTGAGGTGCAGGTATGACTCACACCACCACTTACACACTCTGACTCTGGGCAAGAAAATTGGGGGGAGCGGTTATAGTGGTGTACTTTGAAATTGGACACCCAGGTTTGACTCGCCACCACCACCACTTACTAATTCTGACTGTGATCAAGGCACAAGGGGGAGGTTATAGTACTGAGCTGTGACCTCCACCCAGGGGTTCCGTGGTTTACCAGGGAGATCCGTGGGTTGAAGAGACAGGGCCGAAGATTGGAGAGAAGCTGGCAGAAAATTCACCTGGAGGTGGACAGGCTTAGACTGTTGGATCATTATAAGATCTATCAGTTAGCAATTTACCATAAGAAGGCAGAGTTCCTGTCCAGGGAAATTGCCACAGCGAAGAATAGACCGGCCCAGCTCTTCCAGACTGTGGACAGACTGTACAATCCAGTCTGTCTCCAAGCCGGTTGAGCTTGTCACAATTACAGTGTGAGGAGTTTGCGATGTTCTTCACTGATAAGGTGTCCACTATCAGGGATGAGATCAGCCAGTGCCTCCCCATTGGGTCTTGCAGTGATCAACCGAGGGGCACTAATACCCAGCTAACTTGGTTCACCTTTAGTCAACCGGCAGTCATGGATATAGTGAGGATTATCCAGACTTTGCATCTGGCCTACTGTAGTTTGGATCCGGGCCCTACTCACCTACTTGTGGGGTATGTAGAGGTTATTGGCCCTATCCTTACTGGAATAGTGGTGGCATCATTGGAGAGAGGGATCTCTCCAGATCCCTTGAAGGAGGCAATAGTGCGCCCCTTCTGAAAAAGCCCTCCCTTGATCCCGACTGCCCAGAAAATACAGACCGGTTTCGAACCTCCCCTTTTTGGGGAAGGTTATCGAGAAAGTGGTCGCCTTGCAGCTGGAAGATCATTTAACCAGCCACAGTATCTATGACCCTCTCCAGTTTGGCTTCAGGAAATGACACAGTACTGAGACGGCTCTTGTATGGGTACTGAATGATCCCCTGATGGCAAGAGATGAGATAACTCATTCTATCTTGGTTCTCCTTGATCTCTCAGCAGCATTTGACACCATGGATCATGGGGTGCTGCTTGAACGCCTGTGGTTTCTCTGTGGACTAAGGGGGGTGGTCCACAGTTGGTTTCAATCTTTCCTGCAGGGTAGGACTAAGAGAGTAGTGTTGGGGATTTATTACTCGACCTCTCATTGCCTGCACTGTGGGGTGCCACAGGGTTTGGTGTTGTCCCCCATGTTATTTGCGGTGTATATGCTTCCATTGGGGGACATTATAAGACAGTATGGGTTGAATTTTCATTGCTATGCTGATGATTCTCAACTCTACATGTCTTTTGTGCCCGGACAGGAGTCTGAGTCAAGTGCATTGTTTAACAGCTGCCTCCTGAAGATACAGAACTGGATGAGTACCACTTGGCTGAAGTTGAACCCAGGAAAAACAGAGGTATTGGTGGTGGAACCGGGGGTTAGGATGTCAAGTCCATGGGTGGGAAAACTCTCAGGTTTATTTCTGGGGGGGGGGGACCCTGCTTATGGCATCTGGTCAGGTGCGTAACCTTGGTGTTATGTTTGATGAGGGCTTGACCCTGTGGGCACAGGTGTCGGCCGTAGTCAAATCATCCTTTTTCCATCTAAGGAATATAGCATGGGTGAAACACTTGGTTCCATCAAAGGATCTTCCTACCCTGGTCCACACCTTAGGTGCCAGTCGTCTTGATTACTGCAGTGCCCTTTATCTAGGGTTGCTGGGAGTGGATATCCGCCGCTTGCAGCTGGTGCAAAACGCAGCAGCTAGGTTGTTGACTGGAAGCCCGAGATCCAACCATATAACACCTGTGCTGCGTGAGTTGCACTGGCTGCCTGTACAGTGGTGGATCATTTTCAAGGTAATTTTAATGACCTATAAAGCCCTACATGGTTTGGGACATCACTACCTGAAAGAACTCCTGATTTCTTACTGTCCCTCCTGCTCCCTCCGATCCTCTGGCGAGGAATTGCTAGAGATTCCCAGGGTAACCTTAAAAACATCTGGTGGAAGAACATTTGCCTTTATGGCTCCTACCCTGTGGAATTCTCTACCTTGCCAGATATGTAATAGCCTGACTGTGGAGGGGTTTAAAAAAGCTTTTAAGACCTTCTTATTTAATCAAGCATTCTCAGAAAAGTAAATTCTGCTATGGATAAGATGTTATTTATTACTGTGGATTTTAATGCTGTATGTGGAATTTTGTAAAGGCTCCCTGATCTTAGCAAGGGAGCCTTGTAGAAATAAACTTTTACTTACTTACTTACTCACTATGTTGAATACTAACACACTGCTTGTACAAAGGGTTAACCCTCAGTGCATGTGCCTTACCCTCTTACCCACTGTATAATGGATTGTCCTCCACTATTTATATGAACCCCTGTACCTTGTACTGTGTTAATAATTTGCATTGCGTATCCTTTTGAAAGTAGCAGAGAGCCAGGTTTGAATCCTACCACCACTAACTTATTGTGTGACCTAGAGCTAATCACAAAGGGCCCGATAAATAAAAATGGCCTGGATACATACAAAATAACCATGGAGCTTCACACTCCCAGACTTATCTGCATGTGGCTGTATCCACAGCTCACAACCACCCACTGCATGTATTTGGAGGACAGTGCCAGGTCCAGGGGTGGAGCAGTGCTGGATGCTGGGCATCTAGCTGGATGCCTGGGTTGGCGCCATAGCGGATCACTTGCTGTGTGCGGGGCAAGTGATTGTAGAAAATGGCAGTCCTCCAAGTATTGCAATATCCTTGCACTGAAAGAAACCTTAATTAAAAGAAGAAATGAACATGTCATGGCCCCAGCCCTCCATGCCACATCACAGGGCTGGGGGCAACCGCTTGGGGCCATGTAAACCTTTTCTGACCCCAGGAAGCCAGTGTAGAGGGGGTACATAACCTCTATGGTAGGGGGCTCCCCAGACATAGCATCCACCCCACTGCCAGCCCTCTACCACAGAAAAAATATTATGGGTCACAAGGATCACAACCCCACCCCATATCTGACTCTCATTCACACACAGTGAGGCAGAGATCAGGTTAGCGACAGCCCCTGTGGGGGTCAGAAAACATGTTGGGGATGTGCAGCAGCTGCAGCAGGTACAGAGAGGGGGCATCTACACTCTTAGTCCTCCCTACGAACCCCTACACCAGTGCATAGGGCCTCAAAAACCCTTTATGGATCAGGTGATGAAGCTCCCTGTGTGTAACACTCAAATGCAAAAAACAAACACTGTTGGCTTTTCCAACTGTTGTCTGGGGATGGAATATGTTATGACTGTGGGTAGGCACTTGTGCAGTTGGGTGTGGGATTGACTTCTTTATTTTTTTAAAGTGAAAGAAAATTGTGTGCGACAGGGTGGGGTGTAGAAAATGAAGCAACAATTGAGCAGAATACCCTTGAGACCCCACCAACATCAGGAATTTGCTGTACCATCAATCTGACTTTAGAATGATGGTACCGTACAACATCCTGACAGCACAAAGATGGTACAACAGCATTTAATGGGGTTCACTGTTTCCTTATAGAAAAACATGACCTTCCATGTACTATAAGATAGTAAAGGTACATATTATGTTACCATTGCTCATTAAGAGGTAGAAGACAAAAAATGTGTTTTATAATTTTTACCATTTTTAATAAGATCATGTGCATGGACTCTGTTAGTAGACGTGTCTGTGCTTGACTGTATGCAACCTTCATTGGAAGCAGGTGATTCTTATTCTATATACAATCTGAGCCTCATCTTTCCAGGTCTCTTTCAGCCAGAAGAGAGCTGTAGTGAGCTGTGTCCTCTTACATTGCACATGTCACTGTTGATTTCCTATAACCTTAATAATATAGGTGGTTTTATTTTCCTTTGGGAAAAGGTCTTTCACTTCTATGATAAATTGTGTACACACACACACACACACACACACACACACACACACACACACACACACACGCAGTCAGTGACAGTAAAACAAGGGTACACTCGAGCCTGCCCCTCAGAATAAAAAAAAATGTGCACCTTGCAGCAGCCACCAGCAGCCCTGCCATTGTAGTTATCAACGTATCAGCCAACAAACATGAGACATGGAATCAAATATTTCATATACAGTACAGATAAGCTGGAAACTGAAGATGTTGTTGTTTAGCTTCAGAACGTCATTGACATCAATGTGACTTAAAAAACCTCACACTGCAGTGTGGGACAGCAGCTACTGCAAGGTAAAATAAGAGACATGCCGACCCCCTTCCCCCGAAAGGTATCGCTGACTGCCAAATCTTGTCTGCAACAGATCAAGCAGGCACTGCCCAAGATTTCATGTCCAGCGCAACCAAAAGGACTGAACTGCAGCTTATTCTTACCCCGGGAATCACTCACTTAATGTTTACACTTTGTGCAGTCATCTCAGCCAAGAGTGACACGCCGGAGATAGAACCTATGCAAATATTAGAATTTGGAATGTAGGCTCAAACTCTGCATCCACACTCCACTCTGACCACTGCTCAGATCTGTTTCTCCACCTGAAAAGAGCAGTGGCCCCATAGTGAACTCCAGAAACAGCTGGTTCTCCAGTTGGGTTTTTATGTTGTAGTTATATCAAAAATGGTACCTTAGTCAGTTTTCTCAATTACTCTGCATTTAGATGGTGTTTTCTGTAAATTAAGGTTTCTTTGATTCCCATTTGATTCTCAGGTACAGGAGAATATCCTACTTGGCTATCGTGACTAATTTTGCTAGTAATCCACATTAATTTTTGCTGAATTTAGTGATTTATTATTTTTAGCTATCCAATTTGCAGAGAATGGAGCATTTTCACTTTCCTTTTCAGTCTGTTTTTTCACCTTAATTAATCGGTTCCTGTTACAGGAGCCGCAATTTGACATCTGGCACAGTTTCTTCAGTACAAGACAAGAGCTGTTTTTTGCTATCGGGCTCTTGTACTGTATCATTTTTTGGGAATTGTTTTGATTATTTCCAGCTACCCCACCTCCTCCACCTCGGGTTGTGTTATGTAATGCCAGGTCGATGAGGAACAAGACGGCCATAATGGCGGTCTTGACCTCAGTCAGCCTGGTGTGCATCACGGAGACCTGGCTGGATGAAAACGCTGCCCCCATTTTGGAGGTGGCAGTGCCAGCTGGGTACTCCATGAGAGACAACCCGAGGGAGGATTGCAGAGGTGGGGGAGGGGTAGTCATTGGTTTTAAATCCAGCTTGAACCTCATGGTGCTACCTGTGGGACGGGATCCTTTGAGTGTGTGGCCACCCAAGGGGGTGTGGGTGCGGGCTTTAGGGTCCTCGTGCTCTATCATCCTCCTGGGTTAGATGGGGATTTTTTACAGGAAGTTGAAGAGCTCATCGCCGGCCTGGTATTAGAGTCCCCCAGGTGGCTGATCCTGGGGACTTCAATACCTGGGTTGATGGCAGGCTCTCGAGTTTTGGGAATGATCTCCTTAAGAGTATGGGGACCCTGGGCCTGGTACAAAATGTAAGAACTGCCACTCGCTTGGGTGGCCACACACTGGATCTTGTCTTTTCCTTAGGTCTAGAGGTAAGTGACCTCAGGGTGGATCCGGTAATTTGGTCAGACTGTAGCACCGTAAGAGTCACGCTTGGGGCACCCCACCTTAGATGGTCCTGCTCCTGTAGAGATGGTCTGGTACCACCCATTAAGAGGAGTTTTCTCTATGGGACTATTGATGGTGCTGGACCTATCGAGTGTTGGGGTGGCTTGTGCGGTTGGGATGGAGGAGGCAGTGGCAGCCTATAATGGAGCTGTGACTGCTGCCTTCGATTCCATTGCATCCATTCGTGTCTGCTCCTTGTCTACTAACCGGAGACCTCCATGGTATAATGTTTAAAGACTAAGGGGTGGAGGTCAGAGAGATGCTGGAGGAGATCCAGCCTGGAGGGGGACAATTTGGCCAGAAGTCACACTTTGCTGATTATCGGGGGCAATCTCCCATAGGAAGGCAGAATTTTTGTCTGGGGAGATTGCTGCAGCAAGGAACAGACCAGCTCAGCTCTTCCACACGGTGGACGGACTTTTACATCCTGCCTGTCTCCATGTTGAGGGAGCAGGTTTTAGCACTAGGTGAGAGAAGCTGGCTCTGTTCTTCGCCGACAAGGTGTCCTCCATGAGGAATGAGGTCTCTTCGAGCATCTCTCGGAAGGGATACAGGGTCCGACCTGAGGGGTGCCGAAGCACTCCTCCTGTCTGGGCTGAATTTGAGCTGGCTAGGATGGAGGAGGTGATGGAGATAATCTTGACGCTGCGGCCAACCCAATGTGATCTGGACCCAGGTCCGACCCGACTTTTAGTTGGTTGTTTGGGCCTGACAGAACCTGTGGTTGCTGAGGTAGTCTGGAGTTCCTTGAGGAGTGGGGTTTTCCTATTGGCTTTGAAGGAGGCCTTGGTTAGGCCTCTTTTGAAGAAACCCTCAGCAATTACAGGACAGTCTGTAACCTCCCATTTGTAGGGAAGGTTACTGAGAAAGTGGTGGCCATTCAGCTTGAGAAACATTTTGCCTCTTCTTTTACCTATGAGTCTTTCCAGTCTGGGTTTTGGGCAGGGCATAGTACGGAAACTGCCCTGGTGAGGGTGCTGAATGATCTCCTGATGGCGAGGGATAGGAGAACCTGTACCATCCTGGTCCTTCTAGACCTCTCTGTGGCATTTGATACTGTGGACCACAAGGTGCTGCTTGACCACCTGTGGTTCTGGTGTGGCCTGTCTAGTAATGTCATCAACTGGTTCAGTCATACCTGACAGATAGAGTGTAAAGGGTGATGATGGGGTTAGCCTCATCTTCCCTGAAGCCTCCGTGCTGTGGGGTTCCACAGTGTTCGGTCTTGTCACCCTTGTTGTTTGCGGTGTACATGCTGCTGTTAGGGGACATTATCAGGCGGTATGGGCTAGGTTTTTATTGCTATGCAGATGATCCCCAGCTGTGCCTGTCCTTTATGCCCGATACCCAGGTGTCAGCCTCTGTATTTATTTATTTATTTTTTGTTGACCGGGTAAGTGCACTAGACAAATTCTGCCTATTTTCAGACGTGACCAGGGGAAGGGGATACAGATGAATGCCAACTGACCTTGAACGAGATTAAGCTGTTGGTGGTATTTTTAACAGTTGCCTCAAGGTGATCCAGTCATGGATGTCTCAAAACTGGTTTAAACGTAACCCAGACATGACTGAGGTACTGGTCGTGGATCCGGGCCATCAGGATGGAGGGGGGGTGAGGGGTTAACCCCTGGCCTAGTGCTATTGGAGGATTTGGGTGTGATCCTGGATGCCAACTTGATTCTGGAAGCCCAGGTGTTGGCTGTGGTTAAGAGTTGCTCTTCTCAGTTCCGGAACACTGTTCAAATCTGAGCCCTGATCCCACCTGAGGACCTGACTACGCTGATACATGCTTTCATCACTACCAGATTAGACTACTCTAATGCCCTGTACATAGGGCTTTCTGGAGGCAACCTATGCAGGCTGCAGCTGGTACAGAACATGGCGGCAAGATTGTTAATGGGGGTTAAAAGATGCAAACATATCACCCCCGGTCCTCTGCGAACTGCACTGGCTGCCGGCCAGGTGGAGGATTGTCTTCAAGGTAGGGCTCCTTACCTACAAGACCCTACATGAATGGGGACCTGTTTATCTGCAAGATCTCCTCGTCCCCTATCACCTGCCCCAGGCTCTTCATTCTGCTGGTGGAGGTCTCCTGGTGGTTCCCAGCGCTATTTTGCTGCATTCTAGAGATGGGGCATTCTCAGTGGCCCACCTACCCTGTGGAACTCCTTGCCTGTTTTTTAAGGGAGGCTCCCTCGGTAGAAGCCTTTAAGAAGGACCTAAAAACATACCTGTTTCAGCAAGCATTTATTTATTAATTGTATTAATGTTTCTGATTTTACTGTGATTTTACTGAGATAGATAGTAATTTTAAATGGGCTCTCAGTGGATTTAGTATGTTTTTGAGTTATATGATTTGTATGCTTTTCATAATTATAATGTATGAATTGTGTAGTGCCCAGAGTCCCAGGAAATGGGCGCTTTTACAAATAAAGTACCTATCTCTCTCTCTCTATCTATCTATCTATCTATCTATCTATCTATCTATCTATCTATCTATCTATCTGACTCAATGTTCTCTTTAACTGATGTGTCAGAGAGGCCTTGTGGACTATCAAAACATTGTACATATTGTTGTCAGCTCCTGGCAAGGGCAGACCATCAAGAGCTTTGTGTAAAAGAAAACTACACCCTCATATCTTGTAAATTTTGCTTCCATGTCAACAGACAACTCTTTCTGTGTTGCTGACAGAGATATATGTGATTGCTTAGTTTATTTTCACTGTTCATGCTAGTCCCAATAACTATTCTGGGGGTCTCCATTTTCTGGGTGTTGAAATCTCATTGTCCTTGAGAGCTGCATTAGCATATGAGAACATACTAACATACTAACATAAGAAAAAGCCAACAGAAACAGGCCATTTTAGTCTATCTAGTCTGCTCATGTGTGCAGCTCTCAGACAAATTTACTGGAGCTGCTCCCCTCCCCTCCCTTTTCCACATAGAGTCGTTATCCCTCCCTCCATCACCCCCACCCTTCTTCCCATCCGTTATGACTCTCCCTGTCCCAACCCCCTTTTAAAATTGTCCACTTTTTCTATAACACCACTTCCCCCGGCAGTTTGTTTCACTTGGACACTACTCTTTCTGTGAAAAAGTGCCTTCTCATTTCACTTTTGAATCTTCCCCCCACTAATTTTAGACTCTGCCCCATACTGGGCACATTCCGCTTGAGATTAAATCTGCCATCCTTACTAACCTTGTTTATATCTTTAAGCTACATAAAGGTTTCAATCATATCCCCCCCTCCTCTCTCTTCTGTCCTCCAGGGAATACATATTGGGCTCCTGCAGCCTCCCCTCATAGGGTTTGTTCTGCAGGCCCTGGATCATCTTAGTTGCCCTACGCTGCACCCCCTCCAGTAATTTGATGTCCTTTTTTCAGATATGGCACCAGAACTGCACACAGTACTCCACGTGTGATCTCACCAATGACCTGTACAATGGAAGGATGACTTCCACTTTCCTGGAAGTGATTCTTTTGGTGATGCATCCCAGCATCCTGTTGACTTTGGCTGCTACTTTACGGCAATGTGCAGAGTGCCTCAGGTAGCCAAAACTTTAGCAGTTAACATCATCCTTGGCAACAATCTCAAACAGGGGATGGTGTGTGCAGTTACCCATAGCCAAACGGCAAGGGAAAATTGTAGTTCCCTGGACCCCACAGAAGTCATTGTGGAAATCACTGGGAGGCTGGTTCCTCAGCCTGTGTCTCCTGATATGGAGACTAATGAAAAGGGGGTAGAAATTTCCCCAGTAGCAGTTAACCACACAGCTATGGAGGGTTACTCCGAAGAAGGAGGGGTGACCCATTGTCAGAGGGTTAAGGATGACAGTGATCCTGAGTGCCCTGCCACTAGTGCTAGGGATCCTAGTTTGGAGACTGAAGGGGAACTGTCCCATGCCTTGGGAATGTGTAAGGAGTTTGCAGCTGCTCAGAAAAGTGACCCTAGTCTAGAGAAGCTAAGGGCTTGGGCAAGATCTGATGGAGCACAGGGAGGTGACGGTAAACATAAGGTTTATTGGGAAAATGGGCTGATGTATACTCAGGATGTGAAGACAGAGGGAGGGGTGATAGGCAGGCAGCTTGTCATTCCCCAGGGGTACCGTGAGCAGTTGCTCAAGATTGTGGAGTTGGGGAGGGGCCTTAGACAAGTAGCATGCACGGTAACCTTCTCAGAGGTGCTGCCTGTCTATGGCATGGATGAGGCTAGGGTGCTCCACACCATGGGATTCAATTAGTGGTTGAAAAAATGGTGCAGAGATCAGGGATTTGGCTTCACTGGGGACTGGGGGTCCACCTGGAGTGATGCAGGCCTATACTGGCGTGATGGTCTGCATCTGTCCAGGAGGGGAACCAGGATCCTAGGTGATAGGTTTAATGCTTCATTGGCAAACATTTAAACTAGCCAAGGTGGGAGGCACTGGAAAGGAGCAAAGAAATCCTAGCCCCCCCAAAAAAATCAGAGTAGTAAGTGAGGTAAACACCAAGATAGAGATGTCGATAGGGAGAAGGGCAGGGATAAATGGAGAAAATGACAAAGGCAATAAGGACAGGGATGGGGCAAAAAGGGGTAAAGCCATCAAGAAATGGAGGGTAATGAGTACCAATGCCCATAATGTGGGCAACAAGCTCCCTGAACTGGTGGCCTTGATGGAAGAGAGATGCCTGGATATCGTAGCAGTCACAGAAACATGGTACACAGACAACCATGACTGGGATGTTAACATACCAGTGTGCACAACCTATAGGAGAGACAGGGAGGGGAGAAGGGGGGGGAGGAGTAGCTCTCTATGTAAGGGAAGGGATAAAAGCAATGGAACAAAAGAGTAAACACGGAGGAGAGGAGGCACTATGGGTCACCTTAGAGACTGGAAATGGCACCACAATCCACACAGGGGTTGTATACAGACCCCCATCTCAAGGGGAGAGAATGGACAAGCATATGATAGAAGGCATCCTTAGGATGGCAGAGAAAGGGGAGGTACTGTTGATGGTGGACCTGAATATGCCAGATGTTAACTGGAGCACCTTTGCTGCAGCCACATCCACGAGCAAGGCCATTCTTGATGCCATACAGGTGGCATGCTTCAGACAGCAAATTTTGGAACCCACTCATGAGGGAGCAATCTTAGATCTCATACTCTCAAATGGGGACAGTGAGAGGATCTCAGATCTGGAAGTGGATAGCCATCTGGGAACAAGTGACCACCAAACAGTGTGGTTCACGATAAACTCAGCTACAGAGTCAAGCCATACAAAAGTGAGGGTACTGGACTTCAGGAGGGCTGACTTGGGCAATATGGAAGAGTGCCTTAGAAAAGCACTAGCAAACAGGCTAGAAGTAGGGGTGGAACAACTATGGGGAAACATCAGAACTGCCATCACAGAGGCAACAAGCCTTTGTGTGAAACAAATAAACATATCAAAATGAAAGAAAAAGCCACTATGGCTCTCAAAAGAGGTGGTGAGAAGGTTAGGGAGAAAAAGATAGCATATAGGAAGTATAAGGAAACAGAAGGAGCAGGACAGAGAACTGTACCAGTTAAGGCAGAAGGAAGCAGGGAGGGAAGTCAGAATAGCAAAGGCCCAAAACTGAGGAAAAGATAGCCAACTCGGTTAAGAAGGGGGATAAAATCTTTTATAGGTACATCAGCGAGCATAGAAAGACAAAGGGAGCAAGGGTGTCAGCAGGCATATGCACTGTACTCAGCAGAGTACAGTAAAAAAATCAGGCAGGGGCAGCAAAAAGAGGAAAGCAAGGGCATTATGACCTTTTGCCTTTGTTATTTGCTATGGGGCAATGATGCCACCAGTCAAATACACAAACAAGAACAAGTTACCAGGCAGGCAGAAAAACAAAGGATGGAGGATTACAGGAAGAAACTGATTACTTGAACTCAGACATGGCAAATGGGGGGGGCTATTGTGGATGTAGCATGGCAGTGCATATTTTGGTTTATGTTTACACAACGGGAGGCAACAGTGTATCAGTTTTGAGTACAAGTTTAAAATTCCTGAATATACTCCTGAAAAGGAGGGATAGTGAGGCTGAATAGAATGGACGGTGGGTGGGCAGAGAGGGACAGTGAAAAAGCAGGGATACTGAACGAATACTTCTGCTCAGTATTCACAAAAGAGGAGGAGGGGGAGGTGCCTAATCCAATTAACAGAAGTATTTTTTCACAGAGAGGGTGGTGGACGCATGGAACAGCCTTCCTGAGGAGGTTGTGGGGTCTAAAACTGTGGGAGAGTTCACAAATGCATGGAACAGACATAAGGCAATTCTTGTGGTGGGTAGGAAGAAATAGGCTGTTGGTTAACTAGGATCTGCAGCTTATCCTGTAGGTAGGGAAATGGGCAGACTAGGTGGGCCAAGCGGTCCTTATCTGCCATCAAAGTCTATGTTTCTATGTTTCTAATGCACATGATATTCCCTTGTCTGGCTATCTGGGAATCATGCACACTACGCAGCGGTTGGCCCAGAATTTCTATTGGTCCATCTTCACCCAGCAGGTGAAAGAGTATTGCAGGTCTTGTCACAAGTGCCAAGAAATAGGGAAGGCAGGTAAGAAAACCCAAGCTGCCCTAATGCCATTGCCCATAGTGGAGGAGCCATTTTAGAGGGTGGCAATGGATATTGTGGGGTCTTTAAATACCCCCAGCTACTCTGAGAAGAGGTTCATCCTGACTGTGGTGGATTATGCCACCCGGTACCCAGAGGCAGTTGCCCTATCCTTACTGAAGACAGACAAAGTGTCAGATGCCTTACTCGGGATTTTCTCCCATGCTGGGTTTCTGCAGGAGGTTATCACTGATCGAGGGGGTTCCTTCATGTTGGACCTGACGGAATATTTGTGGGAGAAGTGTGGGGTGGTACAGAGTTGAATGACACCTTATCACCCGCAAGCCAGTGGGCTTGTGGAAAGATTTAATGGTACCCTGAAGTCATTGCTCCAAGCGTTTGCTGACCAGCATGGGAGGGACTGGGAGAAATACCTTCCCCACCTGTTGTTTGCATACAGGAGGTGCCACAAGAGTTGACAGAATTTTACCCCTTCGAGCTGTTATATGGACGCCGGGTACGTGGGCCCCTAGACTTGATCTGGGAGGACTGGGAAGGCAAGCATGCCACCCAGGGAATTCCCATAGTGGATTATGTCCTTAGGTTTAGTGAAAGGCTGAAGGAGCTTATGGGGCCAGCCCAGAGCAATCTGACAGCAGCCCAACAACAAAAAAAAAAAGTGTGGTACAACCGCAGAGCCAGAGCTCGCTCATACATGGTGGGTCAGGAAGTCATGGTCCTTATTCCGGTCCGGAAAGACAAGCTGCAGGCTGAGTGGGCAGGACTGTACAAAGTAGTTTGAAAGGCAAATGACGTGAACTATATCATAGAATTACCTGACAGAAGACATACAGAAAGAATGTACCATGTCAACATGATGAAGTTATATGCTAATAGGGCTGACATGGTGTTTGTAGTATGTAGTCTTGGGGGGGGGGGACGGACAAAGGAGACCCCCTTCTGGACTTGCTGGAAGAAAGCAAGTGGGAGTCCTCTGTGGAGGCAGTTAAATTGTCACCCCAGCTGGCCCCAGACAAGATCCAGGAAGTAAGGGAGGTTTTAGCAGACTTTGCCCCACTGTTTAGCACCAAGCCTGGACTAACCCCCTTAGCAACGCATGATGTGGAGTCAGGGACACAGACGCCCATATGGCGGACAGCATATCGGGTGTCAGAGGCTGTCCAAAATGACATTAGGAGGGAGGTGGAGGAAATGCTGGATTTAGGGGTAATCCAGACATCCCACAGCCCCTGGGCCTCACCCGTAGTCCTTGTGCCCAAGCCAGATGGCTCTACTCTTTTGTGTGTGGACTATCATGGACTGAATACAGTCATGAAGTCAGATGCCCACCCGATGCCCCGGACGGACAAACTCCTGGACAAGTTGGGAGGGGCGACATACCTTACGACTATTGACCTGAAAAAGAGCTATTGGCAGGTGCAGTTAACTGACACAGCTAGAGTGAGGTCGGCCTTCATCACTCCGATAGGCTTTTTTGAATTTAAAGTAATGCCTTTTGGAATGAAGAATGCCCCGGACACTTTCCAAAGGTTGGTGAACCAGGTGTTAAATGGTGCTGAGGAGTACACCGTGGCATTCCTGGATGACATTGCCATCTTTAGTGCCAGCTAGGAGAAACACCTGTCCCACCTTAGGGAAGTGGGCAGGAAACAGAAGGCCGGGCTCACGGTCAAAGCTGAGAAGTGCCAGGTGGCCATGACTGAAGTGGCATACCTTGGGCATGTTGTAGGCCAGGGACAGCTCTGTCCTAACCAAGTAAAAATAGAGATGATCAAGGCATGGCCCAGACCAGAAATGCAGAAGCAGGTCAGGAGTTTTCTCGGGACAGCAGGGTACAATAGGAAATTTGTACCCAATTACAGTGCCTTAGCTGCTCCCCTATCTGACCTGGTTAAGAAAAAGATGCCTAAGAAAATTATCTGGGAACCAGCCTGTGAAAAAGCCTTTACCAGATTGAAGGAGGCACTGTGCAGTGCTCCTGTATTGATAAGTCCTGACTATAGCAGACCCTTTGTAGTCCAGACTGATGCCTCAGACGTGGGTATTGGGGCAGTACTGAGTCAGACATCCAACAAAGGGAAAGATCGCCCTGTAGTGTACCTGAGTAAAAAGTTACTTCCCAGGGATCAGGCTTACTCTACTGTGGAAAAAGAGAGTGTCTTGCCATAGTGTGGGCCCTAAAGAAGTTAGAGCCATACTTATATGGGCAGCATTTTTTGTGTGTGTGTGTTATTTATTTATCTCCCCTACGACTCACCTACCTCTTCTTCAGGCCAATTGCTAAGGACACTCACCTCTCACTCATCTCCACCACCGACCCCACATTACAGCCACCTCAGGGTAACCTGACGTAACCCTTGTATCGGGTGGGTCCTCCTCTTCCAAGGAGAAACGGCCTATCAGCCCAGGCATTGGTCCTGGGTGCTGCTGCGGCAGGGTCGGCTGTTGCGGAGCTTGAGGGGGCACTGGTCCGGGCAGCCGTCATCTGGTAGGAGGAGATGCTATTTTCAGTTTTCCTTTGATTTCCCCTAGTCGCGCTGTCTCTGAGCTTCCCCTGGTCGCCACTGGGGGCCGCTACAGAGTGATGCCAATCCCCAACCCACCCCAGGAGAGGAGAGCAGTCCTCCAGATGTTCAATCCTACTCCTTCCCCTGCTGACCCTCTGGCACCCGAGTCCATTCCTGAACCCAGGTCGCCGGTGTGGTGTGAGGTAAGGCGCCAGCACCTCAGCCCTCTGCACCACTGGGCCGGCTCATGGGCGGCATTTTGAGGTACAAACTGACCACAACCCCCTGGTTTGACTGACCCAAATGGGAAAAACTAATGGCAGACTATCAAGATAGAGTCTTGCCTTGCAAGGGTATGACATGATGATCTTACATAGGGCTGGAACGACCAATCAGAACACCGATGGCCTGTCGTGTCTGTATGAGGAGTGAACTGACTTGGGAAGCTCATCCCATACAGGGAATAGAGCCCCCAAATTCAGTCTAGGTGGGGAGGATTGTGACGCTTGCCAGCTGGTTATGATTGTTGTATGATATTTGTAATATAAAAAATATAGTAGGTGATTGTCTTACGTAAGACAGTCTGTGCTTATGGGTTTCCCCTCCCAGGCTTCAGTGAAGCTACAGTGACAAGTGACCTGAAACCAGGAGGTAATTAAAAGACCAGAGAGACTTAATTAAGGGTCTCCTGTTTTTTGTCTTAATTAGAACTGACCCAGCTGCCAGGATATAGGGCTCGTAAAGTTTTATGATTCCTGTAGGAAGAACATTGATACCACCATGGTGCTAAAGTTGTAAAACCCTTTGATATGCCTTGGGAATAGGAACTACACCAGATCAAAGAGAAAATGTTTAATTGAGGAGTCATATTTAGGAAGTGGAATTTTGGCTCATGTCACCTTATTTAATATATCTCCTGACAGGAAATCATTGTTTATATTTTTTTAATTCTAAAAAGGAGGAGCTAGATGACTCAGCAAGGGGGTGGGGAAATGAAGTTGAAATGTATCCTTGTAACTGGGGAATATGACATATCATTTTGGGACTCAAGAGAGACATGGCTCTCTGATATAACTTAAGCACTGGACAGAGGTAATACATTAGATAGAAAAAGTCTAATTGTATTGTGATAGGAGTTTATGTTTTGCAGTTTTCCTTGTTTTTCTTTTATGCGATTATGAGCTCTTTGATATATTGTTCTGTGTTTACATTTTTCATATTTTTATCATCTTTTAGTAAAATCTTTATTTCCGTACAATCAGAGAAGTATGTAACTGCTTCACCCACTCAGACCCAGTACCGGTGTCTGCACTGGTATATAGCCACGCCTAGACCCAATTTTTAAGTACTGACCCCCCAGCTTGCTCCTCACCAGTCTAATTGTTCTCTCTTATCCCCTGTCTTATCAACACTAGGCCCATCCATCCCTTATTCTTCCTTTCCCAACCTCGATAGGAGCTCACTACCCTGGGTTGTGACATCCTACCATGCCTCGCATTTTATAGCATTCAATCCTGGGCTCACACATACTCTTTTCTCCATCCACCTTCTCTACATCCAGCTTTACCAACTCCTTTCTGTGCCGTGCCCTCCTAGCCTTTCTCCCCTACTTCCCTCCTCTCTTCCCCTACCTTCACCTCTACCTGGTGTATATTTTTATTCTTATTTTTTCTTCCGTTACTTCCTCCTGCAACCTTAGATAACCTGCTTTATCTTCCTATAGACACTTCTATGTATGTAAATACGTGTAATCTGTACAATATCTGTATAATTCTATGTACATATGAACTTTTTTCTTCCTCTCTGTAAAGAGTATTATCTGTATTGCCTTGTAAATACCTGTGTTGACCTGTATATACAATTGTTCATGCTCCACCCAGGTCCATCTTGCAAATGAGCTTCTGCTCAACGATGAACGCCTGGTTAAATAAAGACTTGATTGATTGATTGAAAGATACTGCCTGGGTGTGTCTTCCAAGTTCTTTTTGCATGTGATGTATATGTGGTTAAAGTTGACAGCTGTTCTGGAGAGCTTGATGGTGTTACTAAACTGGGAAAAGGTAAGAATATACCTAAGGTCTTTTATAGAGTTTTAAGGGTTCATTCTGGAAGCCTGGCTTGGTGCCCCTGGCAAAAGATTGTACTGCAGTCCCCGAAGAGGGTATGTATCTGAGCCTGTACACTGGGTACACTAGCATAAGGTTCACAGTTTGAATCCCCCAGAACTTGAGACTAGAGGTGATTCGGACCTAAAAGCAGACAGGAGGGTTACCCTATCTGTTACCTGCTCACATTACTGTGCTCGGAGGTTGGCATCGTGGGAGTAGAGAGCCTGACCTGCTGAGTGCATTTGTGACAACCTCTACTACATATACCGTTCTAATCTGCTCCCCCAGTGCTTTGTTCAACTCCTCGTCCTGTGAAGGTGGACTGTAAACCACCACCACTCTAATCTTTCTCCCATTTGGTGGCCTGAAACTGTACCCACAAGGCTTCAGTCTTACCCTCAGCCTCCTCCTCCTTGGTGCATGTGATCCCTTCCCTCATGAATAAAGCTATTCCTCCCCGTCTGTCTGTCCTTCTGGTAAATTCTATACGCAGGGATCACGAGGTCCCAGTCATGGTATTAGGTGGCCCACGTCTCTGTGATGGCAACTATGTCCACTTCACCCTCAGCCATCTGTGCCTGAAAATCTGCCATCTTGTTTGCCAGGCTCCTTGAATTCAATGACACCACCTTCCACCATGACCCCTGTTTACCAATACTACTGACCAGCCCTTTTTGTCTCCCCCTCCCCATCCCTCTTCCTCACCCCTGCTCTTCACTCTTACTTCCACCTGCTGACTTAACGTGGGGAGGCCCGTCGGCCTCCCGCACCTGGTAACTACGGTTGCAGCACACCCCATCGACCCCCCCCCTTTCAGTTTAAATTAAGGTTTGTTGACATGTAATTCTCCAGCTTATCCTGTAAGACCCTGGTGCCTTCGCTGCTTAAATACAGTCTGTCCAGTACATATAGGTCCTTAACATCCCAAGTCCCACTCCACTCCCCACCACCAACCCATACCCATTAGACTCATACCACCTTTATAACCAACTGTTAAATTCTTCAATTCTCTGTTTCCTTACTAGCCTACAGACTGGGAGCACTTCAGAGAAGACTACTGACCTTCCTGCAGATTTTCCCTACCTCCCTAAACCTCTCCTACATCACCTCTACCCCACTCCCCACAAGATTATTTGTACCCAGGTGTACTATAATGTGAGGTTTCTCACGCACCCACCCTATACACTTAGTTATAACAGGCCCCACCCTCCCCACATCATGCCTGGCATACACTCCACCCACCTATGGCTAGTCCTTACCCCCATACCTCCCCATCTCACACCCTTCACTATTGAATTTCCCAGGGTAATGACCCTCCCTCCTTTCTCCCACCCCCAACACATTCTGCCTTCCCTGCTGTACAAGTCCCCTTGTTACTTCCATTTCCCTCTGAGACCCCTCCCTTTCCTTATGTCTTGTTTCCCCTGTCCCCAAGCATCTCCCGTGTGCTGTGCCTCTCTTTGGCCCTCTTTCCTCCATCCCTCCAGACTCCCCACCTGGACTACCCCTCTTAAGCCCCATGTTGCCATCCTTCCACTCCCTCCTGCTCTGCACCCTCATCGCCTTCCCCCTTATTTCCCTTCTCACCCCCTTGCCACTCTCTTTGGCCTCTATGTTATCTCTATCCTCTACCTCCCCACCGGCTCCTACTCCTCAAAACTGGCCAGTACTGAGAACCTGATCAAAGAGGACTCCCCCAGATTAGAACATGCCTCTGTTCTCCCTCCCTGCTCCTTCCCCTTCTTCCTTCCACTGTTTCCTTCACCTACCTATCCTTTCTTCTTACCTCCTGCCAAGTCCCTGCTCTAGTTCCCCAGGTTCCTTGAAGGAAGGATGTCCCTGGACACTTTGGCATCCTCCCTGGTTCCATCCTGCGCCTACCATCCATTTGGCCCGGAGCAGCTCTTACCTGCCCCATCAGCCACTGTTCTTCCCCCCCAGTCTCTCTCTGCTCCCCCTCCCCAACTCCCATCTCAGCCGCCTCATCTCTTCCATGAATTGCCCAAGGTATCTGCACACTGGACAGCCCCCTTCTCTCCACATTGTTCCTAGAAAGACTGTGTCCCCACACCAGTTGCAGCTGACCACCCTTCCTTCCACCCCGTTTCCCGTCTCTTCCATCCCCCCTTCTTTTCCATGCCTCCCAACTGTCCTGTTGTCTGCGCCAGCTCCTAGGCTCCCACATCCTCCCTTGTTAGCTTATACCTGCCTTACTATATTACTGAGTTGTCTCCTGTTATTATTTCCTCAAATATGCTGGCTCTAGATGGGGTTTTGCTGCAATCCTTTTCAACTGACGGCCTCCCCTTGCTAGATAAACTAACTTACGAAGCCCACACTATGTTTTCTATTTTTATTTTAATAATTAGCTGACCCTAGATAGGGGTTTGCCACAATCCACTTTTTCTGCTGGCTCCCTCCCCTGTGCTAGATAGCTAGTTAGCACCTTCTTTCATAACTACAACTAAACAGATGAGGCAAGCATTAGTGAGCAACAAACCCAGTAAATAATTCCCACATATACCCTCTTTCAGAGCACAGCTTCTGCCCACCTTACTTCTCACCTGTTACCTCCCCTCACAACACACACAGTATTACTTCCCTCCCACTGCTTTCCCACACAATACACTCATAATTACCACATAGATTAGATGAATTAATGCAGTATACATAATTAGGGCCCAGTTTATGAATTCAGTTTATGAGTCACTTGCACTTCAGTAATCTTGTAAACTTTCTTCTTTTGGTTGTCCCCCGCTCCTTTCCCCTTCCTTTTTCAAATTCTCTGCAGCCAAGGCACTAAAGCAAAAGGATCAGAGTACCCTGCCGACCCACTGACTACTGGCGGACTCCAGCAGACTCAAGGCAGACACTATCCTGTGCTCTTACAGTCCTTCGCTCGAACAGGCTGCCACGCTGATGGACTGCTTGCAGAACACTTCAGAAATATATGGCTATGACAAGACCCCAGAACAATATCCAGGCTGCTGACTGGCGTCACACCCACTCCAAAAGTCGTCTCCCAATTGGAGCACCGTTACCAAGGGGGCAGAACCAGGAACACAGTCTGCCCCAGCAATCCGGCAGCAGCTCCTTACCCAGAAAATCCACGAACACAGAAAAACAATCTCTTGGCAAGGGCCTGGCTGGCTCTGCTACTCCACGATGTGTCAGCACCCTTTAGACTCCACAGTGTGTCTGTCTGCTTAATTATAGTTCAACAAAACAAGCTGCCGCAAGGTGTAAAATACTACACTTACCTTCAGTTAGCAGGGTTTTCCCTTTAAACTGCATTCAGTTTGTGTGGTTTCAAAGAGTTTTTTCAGGATATTTATACTTTCAGCATAGAGGTACATGGTATAAATGGGTGATGTGACATCATGTTATGATATGCTAATGCAGCTGTCATGGATAATGAGATTTCAACAACCATAAAATGGAGACCCCCCCCCCAGGATAGTCACAAGGGGCTACCATGAACAGTGAAAACAAACTAAAGCAAACATATATATCCAACAGCTACAGGAAATAATTTGTCTGTTGACATGAAAACAAATAACATTTCAGAGAAATGAGGGTGTAGTTTCCCTTTGAAGTGGTTACCTCCCCAGCATGACTTTATAAATTGTAAGTCCTATCATATTTTTTGCCAGAAAACCTAATTTAAAAGGGTAATTTCAAAAAGAAGCATATCTTCTCACTCTGCCTGTGATACCTAAAAATAATAAAAATGGCTCTGGGGTGGTCCCAATGACGGTGGAAGGCACGCATCTGGAGGGTCCATCTCCTCATGTACAGTAGGAAATAATGCAAAAGGTGGCAAGAAAAGAGAAAAAGATAAACCTGTGCAGTCTTCAGAAAGGCTTGGCAAAGGTGGCTCAGATATCAAGGTGTCTGAACAGCGGAACCCAGATCCAGTGATGGCAAAAATTAAAATAAAACAGCCTTAGAACAGGCACTTGAAATGGAGTCTGCCAAAATGAAATTTAAAGAAAATAATGTCACTGTTACACCTCCTACACGGATGGCAGAGAAAAAAATGCCCTCATCAGAAGATATATCAAAAATTTGATAATTTTTCCAGACGGTCCAGGCCATGGGAAATGTCAATAAGATACCTGCCACCCCCCTTCCCAGGCTGAGGCTCAGGCTCCAGCCTATCTGTCTGAGGAGGAGGAGGAGCCCACGGAGACAAATTGGGCGACTTCACCTGCACTTTGCCTGTGTATTAAAACTTTGCAACATCTCTATTTGTGATATGTTCAGCTTGGAAAGGAGATGAGTGAAAGGAGACCTCCTAATGTATAGGTTAGCAAAGAGTCATGAGATGCCTGTGTGCTTAGTAGGGAAGTGCAAAACAAATGCTGTTCAGGACAAATACACATAAATGCTGAACTTTTTACGAGTACATATATGAGTATCATTCTTAATTTTTATATTTATGATAAACCATATAAAGTAGCATTATACCACAGCTGAGGCTTAGTGACACACATGGCGTATGACTACTACTGCTCATTACAGAAATGCACAGTTTGTTGCTACAGCTACATATTATATTGATAACTCTGAATTTCTTGGTCTTGGATCATCATTAACAACAGAAACAAGCCTGAAATGTAAAAAAATAGTCTTCCTAAACATACAAACATACAAAATTGCTAGCAGATACAGACCTGTTCTAGTCTGTTCGAATGTGCAGCACTTCAACATTTCAGACTGCAGCTCCCTTCCCTTACCTCCCCCACACTGTTTTTGCCCGTGTTTCCTTCACACACGTCCGCCCCCTCACGGATTGAACCCTCCCTTTGATCCTGTCTGATTCCCTCTTGAAACTGCCCACTGTCCGCAGTGATACCACAACCTCCTGCAGCACGTTCCACGCTGTGACCACCCTTTCACTGAAATAGTGCTTCCTCATTTCCCTCCTGAATCTGCCTCCTTCCAATTTCAGACTGTGACGCCTGGTTTCCCCTTCCACCTTTTAATTTGAAAATACTCCCGGTGCTTACTCTATTCATACCATTCGGGTGCTTGAAGGTCTCAATTATATCCCCTCTTTCCCTTCTGTCCTCCAGGGAATACATATTGAGCTCGACACGGGGTCATGTTGCCATATACATAAACAGTGCAGCAATGTACCGTGCTGTAAATACAGCGGATACATTGCCGGAGCATAAACAGAATGCCAAAAGCAAGTTCAGCGAATGAAAGCAAAGCAGTTCTTTGTTTTCTGTGGGGGGCTTTCCCCCACACCCTCCATTACAGGAAGCTGAGCCCCCCCCAACCCCCCATCAAAATAATCAACTCCGGGGGGGAGGGGGTTCAACATGGGGATGAGGGGAAACACCGGCAGGGGGTAAACAAATGCATAATGCAGTTTTGCAAAAGTCTGGGACTGGGATTCAAGCCCCGGTCCACAAACGCATAGCTGTCCTGCACTACTGTGGCTCATCCCACTGAGCCATGGCAGCTGCCCGGTGGACCACCTCCCCAGCAGAAGTTTTGACCTCTGCATCACTCTTCCCCACCAGCCGTGCACAACAGGGTAAAAAAGCATGTGCATCATTTGTGCCTTGTGGGTTTTGCACCATGTCATGCTAGTCACACTATATGTGGTGCGTGGTTGTGCCTGCATGGTTCTCTATTCGGCAGAGTGACCCGGTACCATTGAGCTCTCTCAGTCTCTCCTCATAAGGTCTATCTCCCAATCTCAGGATAATTTTCATTGCCCTGCATTGTACCCCCTCCAGTAGCTTTATGTCCTTTTTCAGGTAGGGGCTCCAGTACTGCAAGCAGTTCTCCAAGTGTGGCCTCACCAGGAACATGTACTGGGGCAGAATTATGCCCCCCCCCCAGAACTAATTCTCCTTGCAATGCAGCCCAGCATTCTGTTGGCCTTTGCCACTGCCTTCCTGCACAGGGCTGAGTGGTTAATTTCCCCTTTTACTAATACACCAAGATACTTCTCCTCCGTTGATGTGGATAACTGTACTCCCCCCAACCAGAAACTATTTCTGGGGTTCCTGGCTCCCAAGTGCATGACTTTGCACTTCTTGGCATTGAACCCAAGTTGCCATGTGTTACACTATTCCTCCAGTCTAGCTAAATCCTCCTGAAGTATTTTATCACATCCCCCCCCATCCACCTCCCCACAGATCTTGGTGTCATCAGCAAGAGACTGATCTTACTCTTTATGTCATCTGCAATGTCAGCAATGAAAATGTTAAACAGCACTGGTCCCAGCACTGAGCCCTGTGGAACCCCACTTGTTACCATCCTGAGCCCTGATACTTCACCTCCCATGACTACCTTCTGCTGTCTATCCTGTAACCAGCTCCTGACCCATCTAACCAGTTTCCTCCCTGCTCCCAGGTTGCTCAATTTTCTGGTCAGCCTCCCAAGAGGCACCAAATCAAAGGCCTTGCTGAAATCCAGGTAATGGACATCCACCGCATGACCCTTGTTCAGTGCCCTTGTCACTCAATCAAAAAAGTCAACCAGGTTCACCTGGCATGATCTAACTGAGACAAACCTGTGCTGTCTGCCATCCTGGAGATCATTATCCTCTAGAAAGATTACCAGTTTTTCCTTAAATATATTCTCCATTAGTTTTCCCACAATTATGGTTAGGCTCACTGGTCTATAGTTCCCTGGTTCATCCTTGGGCCCACTGTTATGGAGGGGCACCACATGCACCACCCTCCAATCCATGGGCACACACCCTGTTTCCAGAGAGGTGTTGAACAGGTCCACCAATGGCCCTGCCAGGACTTCTGCTAACTCTCTCAGGACTCTAGGATGAATTCTGTCTGGCCCGGGTGCCTTATCTACCCTCAGGGACTTAAGGATCTCCAACACCCTTCCCTCTGTGATTTCCCCATCCATGCTCTCTTCCCTACTCCCACCCCACCCTTCCCTAGGTAAGGGCCCATCCCTCTCCCTGGTGAATACTAATCAGAAGTACTCGTAGAGTACTTCTGCCTGCTCTGCCCCCTTTTCTGCCCAACCACTATCATTCTTGATCCTAACAATCTGATCCTTGCTCTTTCTCTTCTCCCGAATATACCTGAAGAAATCCTTTTCGCCTTCTCTGATCCCATGGGCAAGCCTCAGTTCTCTCAATACCTTGGCTGCTCTTACTGTTTTACTCACTGTTCTAGATTTCCTCACATATTTCTTCCTGTCCTCTTCTCTGTTGGATCTTTTACATGTTCTAAAGGCAGCCCTCTTTTCCCTAACCCTATTCCCTACCTCCCTATTCATCCAACTCGCCTTCTTGGTCCTGGATTTCTTGCTCTGGCTCTTTACACATGTGCTAGTGGCCTCAGTCAGGCCCAGCTTGATGATAGCCCATTTTTGCTTGGCATCCATGTTAGGGCGGATGCTAGTTATGTGCCCTTCCTGTATGCTATCCATCCTGCCAAAGTCTGCCCTTTTGAAGTCCAGGACCTTAGTTTTTGTAATGGTTACCTCCTAATCAATCAATCAATTTTTTATTTAAGTAGGTGAAACATCCCTGTGACAATTCATTTACAAGGTGGGCCTGGAGCTTCAACAGCACAACATAACAAACAGTACAATGTTGGATGAATCTGTAGAACAGGGGTAGAAAAAAAAAATTAGGAGAACAATCTATGCAGCAATGCAATAAAAAAACAGGAAGGAAAAACAAGCACAATGTTGGGGGTTGGGGCAATATTATAATGCATAGCAAGCACACCAGGGTAAAAAGCAATGAAGACATACATTTGTACATAATGGCTGCGGATGTATATATAAAGGAGAACAATACTGACAAGCCTATATGTTCAATAGCAAACATGTAGTGACTATAAAGTAAGTACTGACCCCGACTAGGGCAGGGCTTACAGAGGGTATTAGATAGTAATATCGTAGGAAACATTGGTAGCTAAGGCCTGTGGTTGAGAATGTAGAGAAGATAGAAGAGACAGGGCAGGTGGCAGAGATAAGGCAGTAGAAATTTAAGAGTAGCATCTGCAACTATCCTGTAGTTGCTGATTAATGAGATATTTGAATTTTTCAAGGCTGACAAAGTTAGAGGGCTTAAGGGATTTCTGTAAATTGTTCCATGTGGTAGATAGAGCATGGCTTATAGCATGGGAGCCATGGCGTGTCCTAATTATCGGGATATCAAGTGAAATATAGGAGTATTTCCTGAGCAAGTACAAATATATTTTGGGAGTTTATTGGTCAAGATTCTCGGTGTCCAGATAGCCACATGTTTTATTCTCCTGGTATTCAGTGAGGGCCAACCCAATGAAGAACAGAGGGAGCAGTGATGAGTGTTAGAGGGAGCAGTGATGAGTGTTAGAGGGTGTGCCAGTTATGGACCTAATGGTCCTGTGATACAGAGTGTCCAATTTGGCCAGTGTGGAGCTGGGGCCATGGCTGTAGATAATATCCATGTAATCTAGGAGCAGTAGGAACGTTGCTTGCACCAGCTTAAGTTTTGTGCCACAGGTAAGAAGGTTTTTTATATGGAAAAAGAGTCCCAATCGCTGTTTGAGTTTCTTTGTTAGCTCATCAATATGCACTGTAAACAACAGGTTACTGTCTATCCAGACACCCAGATATTTGAATCTGTCCACTGGCTCCAGTGTTTCTCCCAGCAACGTGGTTATAAGATAATTAAGCCCCACTGAGGTGGAGGTGGTAGAGTGCATTTGAAAGAATAAGAACATGGATTTTGTTTTTTTTTGCATTCAGCAACAATTTTAGACTCAAAAGATTGATCTGCAGGACATTGAATTCATGCTGCATCGTGTTGCTGGCTTGTTCCAAGGTTGGTTTGCGACATAAATCATGGTATCATCTGCAAATAGATGGACAGATGCATTCTTTATACCATAGTTTAGGTTATTTATGCAAACTGCAAAGAGAAGCGGGCCCAAAATAGACCCTTGGGGGACACCCCTTTGTATGGTTTTGAGAGGGGGATAAGTCTCCTTGCGCCTTTATTTGCTGTTGGCAGCCAGTCAGGTAACTCTAAAACCATTTTATGGCTGCATTATCCAGACCGATGTTACGTAGCTCATTTAAAAGCATATTATGGTCGATCGTATCAAAGGCCTTACTAAGGTCAAGGAATACGGTGCCCACATGTTGCTTGGAATCCAACACCAGCTGCCATTCATTGGTCACACTGGCTAGGGTGGTTACTGTACAGTGACTGGGGTGGAAACCAGACTTGTATGGGGTTGAGTTTCTTTTGGTAGTCCAGCTAATTCTGCAGTTGTGAATTGACAATTTTTTCAAGGAGTTTGGAAAGAATGGGCAGCAGGGAAATGGGTCTATAATTATTGAGGTCAGAAGGGGTACCGGATTTGAAGAGGAGGACTACATGGGCTATTTTCCACAGGTCAGGGAGGGTGCCTTGTGATTGTGACAAGTTAAATAGGTGGGTAATAGGGGTTGTGAGAGTATGGTAACCCAACTTCAAAAAGAAGGGATCGATATGATCCCTAGGTTGATTGAGAACAACTCTGTGCGGTGGTCCCATCCCGCCAAGTGATCCGATCCTCCACCCCAACATCCCTGACTTGCTCCCTGTCCGCCATTACCAGGACCAGGATGTTTTTTTTTGTTTTTTTACCTTTGTTTTACCAGGAGAGCGACACACTAAGCTAATAGCTTGTTTACAGGTGCAACCTGGGAGCACAAGGAAGTTAAGTGACTCGCTCAGGGTTACACAGTATTTTTTATTTATTTATTTATTTGAATTTTGGTAACAGGGTAAGACCACTGAGGCAACTTCAGCCCTTCAGGGTTGACCCAGGACAACAGAGTGCAAAGGAAAAATACAGAGCAGTACAAAACAATTAAATGTAGACAAAGAGCAAAGGTATGGAGTTCAGATCAGTACAAACAAATACATGTAGACAAGGAGCAAAGGCATGGGATTCAGGACATCACAAAACATTATGCGATGACCTGTTACAAAACAATATTACAGTTCCAGTTTAAATTCAGAAAAATTATATGACATTATAATAGGTTGTGAATATACACAAGTATACAAAATCATATGACATATAATAGGACAAAAAGTGTACTCAGTCATGTTATCAAGCACAGCAAGGTAAGGTTGTGTGTTACCATTTAGAAACTAGGCATTTGAGGTTAAGGAGGGGCAGTACAGTGGGGCTGGGGCAGAGGAGGAGGGAGGCATAGGGAGGGAGGGAGAGGGGAGAAAGGAGGAGAGTCAAAGAAAGCAGGAGCAAGTTGCCGAGGAGGAAAGGGAGGTAAATAGAGCATGTTGGAACAAGGGAGGAGAGGAGCAAGACAGTATTGAGGGGGTTAGGGAGTTCCAGTCAGTCACTGCAGCACAAGAGAAGGACTTATGCACAACAGTGAGCCATAGGTTGGGTCGTAAGAGAGTGGGGAGGGATGCTGACCTGAGTGCACGTGGGGCTTGTTTTACGCGGATAATGTCATTGAGGCAAGGGGGGGGTTAAACTTGTGGACAAGCTTGTGCATGAAAGTCAGGGTAGAGTATCTCAGTTTAGAAACATAGGGCAGCCAACCCAGGGATGAGAGGATGTCACAGTGGTGATGACGGACATTGAACCCTAAAGCAAACCTTCCCACCCTGTGGTAAGCAACAGTAAGGAGTGACATGTAAGATGCATTGGCTGAAAGCAGCAGGGGAACACCATAAGTGGGAAGTAGAAGGAGAGATGAGGAAGCAATTTTGTGGTGAGAGGCAGATGTGAGGAAGGGGCAGATTCGGTACAGGAGACCCAGTTTTTGGTTCAACATCCTGGTTAAAGAGGAGACATGGATGTTGAAGGAAAGTGAAGTGTCTAAGGTGACACCCAAGCATTGGAAGGAATGGACAGACTCGAGAGTATCACCTTTGAGGAACTTAATGTTCAGAGAGGAAATGGGTAGAGAGGAGGGGGCCAGGTGAGAAAAGAGAATACATTTAGTTTTTTTTGTATTGAGGACTAGTCGATTGCACCGGAACCAGCACTCAAGATTGGCAAAATCACGAGGGCAGGGGAAAAGCGGTAGATAATAGTGTCATCCACATAGAGGTGCACAGTCGCTCCTCCTCAGTGACTTGGCAAATCATTGACAAAGAGGGAGAATAGGATTGGGCCCAATATTGATCCCTGTGGAACCCTATGGGTTATGTTCTTGAGGCCAGAGAGTGAGCCAGCCCACTTGATTCTTTGGGAGCGGCAGAAGAGGTAGCTCTGGATCCAACAGAGGATGGTGGGATGCATTCCAGAAGCCTGGAGCTGCTGAAGCAGGAGACTGTGATCCATTAAGTCGAATTCTTTTGTAAGGTCAACGAACGAAGATAGCTCCAGTGACAGAGCCTTGATCCATGGCCTGAAAGATATTGGAGGTTACTTTTAACAAGGCTGTGAGGGTGCTATGTTTTTTTCAGAAACCATGTTGGTAAGGGAAAAGCAGATTGTGGTAGGGCTAGGTAACTCTGGAGGTGATTATAAACAATACGCTCCTGAATTTTGGCCAGCAGGCACAAGATGGAAATAGGCCTGAAGTTCTCAACAACGGTGTTTGGCCCCCCTTTGCATACCAGAATGACCACAGCAACCTTCCACTTGTCAGGCACAGTACAAGATAGAAAGGAGCGACTAAGTCCCGAACAGGGCGAGCAAGAGCAGGAGCATCGAGCTTTAAAAATCTAGGTTCAAGTGTGTCATGGCCAGGAAAGCTTTCAGCTTTCAGGATAATAAGTAACCTTAGGACCTCTTTACGGGTGCCAGCTTCAAATGGAAGGCTGGATGGGATCCAGAGTTGTCCCCTTGAGTTGGAGCAGTAAGGGGGGAAGGAGTATTATGAAACAGCGAGATATATTTTTTTAGATCAGTATAGAATTAATTAAATGTAGAGGCAATAGCTGAGGGGTCAGTAAGGGTAACAACCTGGGCAATAAGGGAGCTAGGTAGTTAAGTAGCTTTCCCTTTAACCAGCGAGTTAACCTGCCCAGAGAATTCTCTGGGGTTACAAAGGTAGTCCGTTTGTAGCGATTTGTAGTGGAGGTATTTAGCTTTATGAAGGGTATTCTTGCAAAGATTTCTAAGATGCCTGCATCTCTGCCAGTCAGAGGGTAGCCCACTTTTTTTGTAAGAACACCAAGCCCAGTCATGGGAGGACATAAGCATCCTTAGTTCCTTATTGAGCCAGGGAGCCTTGATGCCCTTAGATCTACATTTCTTTAGGGGAGCATGGCAGTTAAAAATCTGAGTTAATGATTGAGATGAAATAATCTAAGGCTTGGTTGACATCTGGGAGTGTTGTAATAGGGCTCCAGTCGGAGTTGTGCATCGAGGTAATGAATTTGTTAACATCCAGATTGGACTTGTCACGGACAAGAGTAATCCTGGAAGGGGGGATTGGAGAAATTATTCCTCCACACATATAAGGTAAGAGAATGATCACTTACGCAGTCTGGCAAAACTGCTACTGTTTTGATCTTCAGAGAGCAATTGGTAACAACCCAGTCCAGCAAGGTATGCTTACCAGACTTATTATTGAGGTGGGTGGGTTCAAGTATAAGCTGAACCAGGTTGGAATCAGCTAGCGCTGCTTGCAATTTATTAGTAGCAGGGTTAAGCCAATCCAAGTTGAAATCGCCACACAACACCAGATCCTGGTGAGGAAAATTGGAAAATGATTTGAGGAAGGGGGTTAGGCCATTGAAAGCCTTGTCCGGGGGCAGGTAGGCACAGCCGATGATTAGCTGTTTGACATTGCAGAGAGTCAGAGAGAGGAACAGGGATTCTACTGAGGACGTTCCAGAGTCAGGGTTGGGGAGCTCACTGGTGTTGAGGTCAGACTGGGTGTATATTAGAACACCTTCGGCCTTTTTATCAGTCTGTTCTTCCTAAAACAATTATAACCAGGAAGTGCCCCCTCATTCTGCTTGATAGCAGGCTTGCCAGGACAGTATGCAAGTGGGGGCTGTGGGATTCAAACCCAGGTCTCCACGTTTGCAGCTCAGAGCCTTAAACCATATACTGCCTCCTGCCCCCCCCCCCAGTTGGCTTGGTTACCTTCTGTGTTATGAAGCCATCCTGGAAGGCTTTCAGGAGGATCTGCTCCCTGGCACATGAGGTAGCCGGGATGTTTCAATTCACCCCTGGTAGATTAAAGTCCCCAACCTCCACAGTGCTTCCTTTGCTACTAAGCCTCCTTAACTGCTCCCCCAGTTCCCTATTAAGTGCCTCCTTCTGGATTGGTGGCCTATACTGACCCCAATCTAACCTTGCTACCCCTCGGGTTGTGTAGTTGCAACCATATGACTTCCGCCCTTCCTTCCTCCTCCTGCTCCCTGTTATACCTTATCCCTTCCCTAATGTAGATGGCCAAACTCCCCCCTTCCCCTTTTTCTTTGTCCCTCCTGTACAGCTTGAAATCTGGGATGACAAGGTCCCAGTCATGGTATTGGGTTGACCATGTCTCGGTGATGGCGGGATGTCCACCTCCCCTTCCGCCATCAATGCCTGCAACTCTGCTGTCTAGTTCCCCAGGCACCTAGCATGCAATGATACCACCCTCCATTTTGATCTTATCTGCTGTGCGCCTTTACCCTCCCCTGTATCCCCCCTCCTACTTGAGTTTGAATCCTGCCTTACTGTGGGGGCAGTCCAAAGGACCCCCTCTCCTGGTGAATTCCCATCCCTTTGCGCCCCCCTTACCTAGTTTAAATTATGATTTTGTTTGATAAACTCCCCCAACCTCTGCTTCAGTACCTGCTAACCTTCCCTACTAAGGTGCAACCTATTCTGTGTACAGGTCTGTGATTTCCGACTTGTTGCCCCACCAGTCCATGCCCCATAGACCCACACCATTCCCTCAGCCATTTATTGAAGTCAAACATGCAAACAAGTACAAATTCCAGAGACACAAATATCAACAATCAGCCCCTTGCACACACAGCCCTAGTGCGTAGGATTGGAATTTAGGGGTGGGAAAGTTATGGTAAGTGGACACTGCCTACAGATTCAGGGATGTCTGTTTAGGGGAACCCTGCAGAAAATACTTTTACACTCAGAGGAGAGTGAGAATGTGGATTGGACCACCAGAAGCTGTGGTGCTGTATAATCAGAGAGTTTTCAGGAGTTTAAAGAGCTAGCGAAGCCAAAGCCAAAACAGGCGGACAGAAAAATAATATAAATTTTAAGAAGAAGTCAATTGTAACTTCTTATTTCAGAAGTACTTTTCTTTTTCCATTAGCTCATTAGGAAGTCTTTTATGTGATAATATTGTGCTGGATGTGTGGAGCAGCTCTTAGCCTGAAAACTGACATATCTCTATTGCCCTCAATTACATCATCGGCAATATGATCTCATCAACAGTGACATCACAGGTAACTATCTGGCAGCAACTAAGTGGCTGTTCCTCAGCAGCAGTGATCAGTAGGGTAGCACATTTCCAGAGGGCCTGGGTGCAAGGGTATGTTATAGGGCCCCCCTGGTTTTGAACAAACATCAAAAGTATGATTTGGGCCCCTAAAACCTCATGGGCCCGGGTGCAAATGCACCCCCTGCACCCCTGTAGCTACGCCCCTGGCAGTGATGTCACAGTCAGTAATGTTACAGTGCTGATGATGTAGTGTGGGGAGTAAAGATAGATATGAGCTGCCAGGCAGAGTGCTGTCCCACACATCACACCTACTAACATCAGGTAAACAATCTTTTAATTAACCAAAGGGAAAACAAAAATTACCTCAGCTATAGAAGGTAATGGTTGATTACTTTAAAAAACTAATATTAGTTTTAGGCAGTACACTAGCTCTTTAAGGCTGATTTTAACAAGTACGTATGGGGATTTATAGTATTGCTGCTGAGAAGTAGGAGGCTGTCTCAGTGGGCAGCACATGAGCCAGCTTCCATTTGCTGTTCTTATGTTCCTCTGTTCTTATCACTGGGAGTACGTGGAAGGAATCCAGCTAGTTGGAAGACTGTTTTTTGTTTACTGTACTCTTTTTACTCCCCCTGTCCTGACCACCGGCCCCGTTTGTCTATATCTGGCAACTGAACAACCCTGTCACTTATCCATATCCCAGATGGTCCTTTTCCTTACACCTCAGTTTATCCCCTTGCCCACAGTGGGGCCTTCAGAGGTGGAACCCTTCTCTGGATGGTGGAATGCTGAAGGCAGGTACCCCATGCTGTGCAGATGAGCACCGCAGAGCCCCAGCATACCAAGACACCATTGCGCTGGTCAGGACTGTTTCTTGTTTTTCCCACCGTGAAACACTGATGTGAATGGGTGTCACAGGTGTGCAGCAGATACATGGCACCAAGCCAAGCATCCTCCCTCCACCATCCCTGTCTGGCCATATGGTGCCAGCACAGCAGGGATCAGACAGTTACCACCCCGGAGGTGAGTGTACTCTAGGATGCTCCAACTTCCTTGCGCTGCCAGTCTACCAGTGTTCTAGGCTCATTCAGAAACCCAGGTCAACAGTGTCAATAGTGACAGCCCTGCCACCGCTCCAATGGGTGGACCACCAGCTAGTTAGAAGTCTAAGTTACTTACTTGTTACTACTTCTACTAGGAAGTAGAGGCAGTATAGCGCTGTGGTTTAGGGCTCTGAGCTGCAAACCTAGAAACCTGGGTTTGAATCCCACAGCCTCCACTTGCATACTGCGTGAGCCTGAGCAAGTCACTTAACTTCCATGTGCTCCCAGGTCACGCCTGGAAACAAGCTTCAGCTTAGTATGCCTTTCTTGGTTAAACAATTTCCTTTTTCCATTTCCCTTTCTACTACTGTTATTCTTTCCACATTCACATGGCCCACACAGCTTTCCCTGGCTGTAGCCCAGATTTTTGGCTGAAAGGTGGCTCCTCCTTTCGCAGCAGGTATAAGATTCAGAGCCTGGAGTAACTGGGAATTGTACAAGAACCAATCAAGGTTTCAGCCAAGTACTTTCTATGGACTCAACACATGCTCAGTGGAGACGGTATTAACATAAATATGGAATACATATCAGTAGGAGTAATTCTGTATAAAAACTTTAAAGTTTTATCCACATGTAACTTGGCAGTGAAGTTCTACACCTCGAACCACTTCCTCAATTGTCAGAAATCTGAGTCCCAGACGCTTTGATCCATCAGTGTGGAAGATCATATAGAATCTGTGGACTTTCAGAAGTGGAGCTTGGTGACCTTCAGGCTTCCAATTGAAAGCCCCATTCAGTTACAGAGTGGCTCCTTTGCTTTCTTTGGAGC
This sequence comes from Neoceratodus forsteri, assembly GCA_016271365.2. NCBI lineage: Eukaryota > Metazoa > Chordata > Ceratodontiformes > Ceratodontidae > Neoceratodus > Neoceratodus forsteri. The sequence goes on along the minus strand of JADMNL010000025.1, from coordinate 345,322,430 downwards.
TGGGGATTATGATATAGGGCAGTCCTTGGATATCCTGCATGACAGAATGAATTTCTGAAACAAAACAAAACAAAAAACACTATTTGGCACACTGTGCCTCCCAGGCCTTCATGCCTTGTCCTAGGGTTGTGGGCATTTGCAGAGGTACTCTTTGAGCCTAGAGTCATGTGCCCCAAAGGGGCCTAGGGCTAATGTCTATGGTCCACCTGGCACAGCTTATGTACCCTTGCAGCTACCATTTCAGCACCTTGGCAGAATATGGCCACATGACCTGGTGGCCTCCAACTCAATCACCAGCGGAGCTCAGCAGATCTGGTCAGGGACACCTGTACTAATCAAGTCTAGGTATGCTTGGAGGTAGCTGCATGTGCAGTGTGAGGTCTCTGTGCATCACGGGCCAGCTAATGCACCTGCATTGTGCCGTGCAGTAGTGTGTACATTGGGACCTTGCTCTTCTAAGGCAACTGAAAACGCTTATCTTGTGCCTCACAACACCCCTATGGGTGGGCTGTAATTTAGCCTTACTACACACCCTGTTGGGTGTTACTGCATCATAACTCTCTGGAGCCATGGATACTAGTGTAACCCCCCTCCTACAAATGGGGGTTCTGGAAAGTCTTCCTTGGGCTTGCCTAAATGCCCACTGCCAGGCTGGTATCCTGTGTCTTAGCATTTTAAAAGTGTTGTACAAGAGTGCCTTAATGCCTCTGTGCTCTGTCTCCTTAAGAGCTGTGTATAATGTGATGCTTATTTAATCTGGGAGGCGGCTGAGTGTTTCTATGCTCAAGTCCAGCCTGGGCTGCAAGATAATCGCTCCGTTCTGCCATCGCTATTTGTGCAGAGGGAGCGTTATTAGAAGCTGTACTTATGTGCTGATTATCTATTAGAATAGTAATGATATTGTAGTTTATCTAACCTGCCTTCTTTGCAGCATGGCCAGTTCTGTTTATCAACACCATCTTGGTCCTGGACTGCCAGACTGGGCCAATCAGTATCTTTGGGGACCCTAAAATGGAGTCTGTCCCCAGGGGTCTTGTGGGAGTGAATTTCTGTAGGAATTGTAGTTTTGAGACTTTGGCACCTAAATGCACCTGGAGGGGGGGGCCCTTGCTTTTGACAGACAGATGAATCAGTGAATCGAACCTTTTGAACTGAAGGGAAATTCCCAAGCTGCTTGCTGCAGTGAGTCAGTTTGGAGGTAGAGTTTGGAGAGTGAACAGCTCGAGAGATTCGAGTAGCTGCTTCTGCGTAGTTTGCACGGGAGATTGGTGGAAAGGCTGAGTTTGGCCTGTCTGCCTGCTGTCCCTCAAGAGGGAATCCTTTGAAAGGCTTAGCAATCGGACTGTATCTGAACTGGAGTGTGACAAAGCCACTGAAGAATGACCAGATTTAAATCTGAAGAAGACCGAACATTTGCTGTACGTGATTGGCCTGTCAGGACATCCAGTTGCCACAGAATTTCCAGTTTTGCTCAGAGACACTGATATTGCTGCCGGACTGCTATCCACATTGTGGTATGGTGATTGCTTTACTATAAATGTGCTGTTTGCTATTAGTGGGTCACGATTTGGTTCCCCACTGTTAAATTGTGCCACACTTGCTGGAAGCTGCATCCAGTATTCCTGGAGTGATATCCAAACTGTCTTACCTGGCCTGGGCCCTGCCACACTGGCCCAGCCAGCTACGTCAGTCACAGGGAACACCATCGATGAGAGACCTGCCTGAGGATCAGCCCCCTGCTCAACATCACGAACAGGAACGACACCATGGTGAATCGTGTGGGCCCTGCTTCTCCTGGCAAACCAGCAAGTCATCCTGCAGTCTCCATTTCGTCCATCCTGTGTCCTGTACTGGGTAGCATGAGTAAACACCAGGGTAGCTCCCTGCAACAATAGCTCAATCAAAGTGTGTCATCTGATTTAATTGTTTTGTCTAATCATCACGAACTGAACCTCCTGGCTCTGGATTACAAATTGTGTGCGGTTGTGCATGCCTTTTCTGTTCATCACAGTGCCCCAACCAGCTGCAATGCCGGCCTACCCCGGGCAACGTTCCAGGCTAGCCCACCTTACTTCCAACTGCATACCCAGAGCGTGTGACTGTGCAGGGACTAAAAGTGCATGCATAATTGCCTGACTAGATCAGTTATAGAATCAATCAACCTGATTACACCCCTCCCTTGTTCAATTCCCCTGAATAAATCACATCTAACTCTTTTTGCATTTAATCTGACTGTGGTTCCAGTTTGTACCCAGAGCACTGTACTGTTGTTATTTGCTGTGCCTAACCTTGTTTTACAGGGGGTCTCCAGGGTCGAACTGGTGGAACCAGCCCTGGTGGTAAGTGCAAACAGTGTGGGGATTTGTATGCTGAATAGGGGCTACTATGAAAGTGTTTGTTGCATATTGTCTAGGCCACTAGAGGGGAAAGGGGGGGGGATTACAGTGTCCCGGAGGGCTGTATCCAGGTTAGCCTTGTTACTAACAACCCTGTCCTCCAGGTGGAGGCACCCGTTTCAGTACCCAGGCCCCTTAACCCACAACTAGCCAAGCAGCCTGGGGTAGTAGCCCTTGGGATCATACCTCTCAACTGTACCACATTACAAGGAACGTTCCTCATTTTACTTCACAAAAGCTCCCTGTTCCACATTGTGATGATTTATTCCACATTCAGTGTTAACATTTTAAAGCAAAAATCTATAGTAAATGATGCAAAAATTTATTTTTCAATAAATAACAGACTTTCTGAATATCAATGCAAACATTTTAACAGTGTTCTGAGCTTCTTAGGTAAAGATCTAATTAAGTGTTCCACATTTTGCTCATTTGTCCCACATATTGAGAGGCTATGTTCCACATTTGGGGGACAAAAGGTTGAGAGGTATGCTTGGGATAGCGCCACCTAAGGATTACACTAGGGATGAGCTCAGTGTGTGCCATGATTGTTTCAGGAATTTTCATTGATGCCAAAGAAATGGTTATCATGGTATGACAGTGAAATCCGTAAACTTCCCTGCATTGTACAGCCAGTGGTTTGAGTTTTCTAACCTGCACCATGCCACAGTGTAGACTCTCACTGGCAGACAGGGAGTCCTGCCAACCCACATGCCAGCACAGATGGCAGCTTGTGACTGGAGGAAACCAGAGTCCTTTGTTAAAAACAGCAACATTGTATCAACGTCTCAACAGGAGGACAGCAGTCATTGCTGTTTGTGTGTCAGTGAAGAGCTACTACAGAGCTGCTGCCGCACATCCAAATATAACTCAGATTTTAGTCAGCAGCAGGTGGTCCCTGAGAGCTGCTTGTCATCCTCCCCACCCTCCCCCATCAGAGAGAAACATTAACCCTTTGACTCCAAGCTGGGCACTGATTAGTACATTACGAAGTTTCCCTTACAGAAATACAAGTGTGCAGTATGCTTACGGCATGCATGCTGCACACATGCTGCGCACTTGTATTTCTGTAAGGGATACCTCATGACAGCTGAAAAAGGTTTTCTTTCTTCAGAGAAATAAGTATTAGCAGACAATTCTGTTACTTTTAAAATTTGTTTAAGCCCCTTCACTCAGGTGCTTCCTCCTTCTGGTGGCCACCAACTGAGCTCCATTCTCAGCCTTCTCTAGAGCTTGGCCCCTTCCACCCCCCCAGCTTACCCCCTGAGGCGGGGCTTACCTGGCTGGCTACACCAGGTAAGGTGTTGACCCTCCTATATATGAGAACCACCAGGGTAGGTTGGCAAGTTGGTTGGGCCAGAGCACAAGTGTTCTCTGTCATCCTGCATCTCACTGGGGGTTTTCCTTGTTGCTCCGAAGCCCCTGAAGACATTGGCACACTAGGGAATCCAAGTGCATGCACCCATAGGTATGGCAGTGCAGATTCCATCTGGCATCTTCCCCAACTCTGCAGTACCTCTGCTGCACTACCATCTGTGATCACACAGATGGCAGTATTGCGGTGGAAGCAGCTACCCTCTCCCCTTCCCCAGTTGGCCCCCCCCCCAAGACCCAGACTCATTCCCAAACGAGGCTCCCAGGCATCATGATCAGTAGCCGCACCACTGCGCTGATGAGAGGCTGCACTTCTGAATGACTGCTGCCACCACCGAGTCATTTCCAATTTTCTTCTTCTTCTCTATAGATATGTATTATACATTGGACTGTAAGCTGTCTGTGTCAGGACCTCGCAAGAAGCTTTTGAAGGGCGGGGTCCCTGACCACTTCAGTTCTTTTTCTTCTGCCATTGAGAGAGAGTGGGCACTGGACCAGTGGAAGCTGTTTTTCTGCTGTCTTATTTATGCCAACATGGTTTCTTTCTCTGGTAGATACACTTTCAGGAACTGTTGACTGTTGATGTATGTCATCACTAAGTTAGGTCCCAATCCACAAAGTGGACAGAAAGATGCTCAATTTGAGCATATCCCCTATACTAGAAGGCATCCACAACCCCTGCCACTCATGTGGAGCGTCACATGAAGCCAGGTGGTGGCAGGGGAGGCAAAGATGTGTCAAAAACTGGGATTTCAATCAGATGCCCTGGCTGACTCATCAGTGGATTTCTGACTTCACATGGAGCAGGGGCTGGTGGGATATGGCAGTCCTCCAAGTACTGCTGTATCCCCACTGGAAATGTGAAGTTTGAAATTGTAACTGGCTGGTACAGCCCCCACCTTACTGTGGAGGTTCTGAGGGCTGGGGATCAGTGTAGGAGGGGCCAGTCAAACCCCAAGGTCCAAATCATGGCCTTGCAATGGGGCATGTACTTGGCACAGCAGTCCTTAGGGCTGCATAGCCTCTGTTCCCTCTGCTGGCCTCCGCAATGCGGACTTCTACTTGAGGATTTGGCACATGTGCATCCCCTGGCCTGCTCCTATACTGACTGCCTGCATAGCCATGTGTGTGTGGGTGGGAAATGGTGCAGAGGGTATCTGCATCCAGAGCTGTGGATGTGTGGAGTTCTCTGCATGTGTAGAGCCAGTCCTCTGTGATCCACAAGTTTGTGCATCCACCTCTCCGGGGATACAGCTGTGTGTGTGGACCCTTGGCTGATAGAGCCCTAAGGTGTTTTTTTTTTTTGTCATCATTACTGTGGACCACCTTTTTTTTTCTCTCTTCTTGCCAATTGACCTCCATCCACTGGTCTCCCCAGCCCTGTCACCCTGAGGTCCTCTGGGAGTTACTTCATTTGGCTCTTCCCCCAGGACTTGCCCCCCTGGTGGAGTTGGCAGGGCCCTTCCTTAAGCCTTACCAGGAACAGGATGCGGTTTGCACAGATGTGGCCCAGATAGCTCAGTGCTGGGTCTGCATGAGAGTGGTGTCACTCTACTGGTTGGTATCTTTTTCCTTGTTTCTCTTCTGGTACAAAGGAAATGGAGTGCAATGATGCCAATGGCTGTACTGCACATGCTCCTGTATGCCATATGCAGGGCATCTGCCCCACCTCTGCCCCCCCCATACAGTGTTGGCATGTTGTCCCCCAGCCACTGCTAGGGGCCAGACTAGCACTAGGCACTAGTTCCACCCCTCCCCGGCAGTGAAGAGCAGTCCTTGGGATGCTCGATTCCCCCCCCAAACAGACCTTCCAACTCCAAAGGTTGCTCCTGACCTCAAGACAACGGTATCACAAGCGGTAGTGCTACTGCTGCTCTGATGGGCTGGCTTAGATCACCTTTTGGAAAAAATGGACAAGATTGCTGCAGTGCCGGCCAATTCATCAAATCTGACACTAGCACAGTAGAAATAATCAACATTGGAAAAAGGGTGCAGTTGAAGTCACCATTTAAATGTATGCCACAGTCACTAATGAGGTTTGTTGCCCAGTCTGAGTCTTCACTACCAGTGATGAAGAGTCATTGGGGCAAACAGAAGTTGGGCCACTTACTGATAGGTTAGCATCCCACCCCCCCATCAGCATTCAAGATCCCTGCTCTCTACAAAGGACAGTAAGTCAACAGATTCTTCTGGTATATCAGTGCAATAGATGGGCTCAACCTCTGCAAGGCCAGAACCCAGATCTGCAAAAGGCTTGAATCTAATAGCCAAAGTACCATAGCCTCCCATTAGCCCCTGTGGAACCATGTCATCAAGCACTATCAACGCTGGTAACATGAGCAGCCTCTTTGTCATCAATGGCTTCTGCTGTTCTCTGCATTTATGGTATAGTAAGCATGTTGACATGAGCAGCCCCATACTGCAAACATTTCCTGCAAGGCCTTGATGCCAATGGCTTACAGACTAAGGTTACTTAGGTTTGGCAGGACAAAAGTAGGCCAGAGGCCCATCGAGATTGTCCCCCATAATTTGCGGGCCATTTATTCCAGTTTGGTAGTTGACAGAAGCCATTCATCTAATTTAATTTTAAAGGAATTAAAGTTATCTATTTCAATTAATTCTTGTGGAAGTGTATTCCAGAGTTTAGCCACTCTGATACTATAGAAATGATCTCTTTTGGATGTGTTTGCCCACATAACATCTGATATTTTGTTATGTGATCTTCCTGCAACACGTCTATCAGTTAGATGTATGTCCAATAGAGCCATCATATTACCGTCATTTAAACTTTTGTGCAAGAGAAGTAAGTCACCTCTGTATCTTCTCAGTTGTAGTGGGAACAAACCTGTTGTTTTCAATCTACTTACATAATCAGTATTAGATAATTTGGGGACCATTTTGGTGGCTCTCCTCTGGACCCTCTCCAACATGGCTATGTCCCTCTTCAGATAGGGGTTCCAAAATGGTGTACCATAATCCAAATGTGGTCGAATGTAACTCCTATATAATGGAATAAGGCATTGTTCATTTCTAGAAACAAATGTCCTCCTTACCCTGTTTAGTAGTCCATTTGCCTGTTTACAGACTTTAATATAGCGGCCAGATGATGTTAATTTATTGTTAATCATGATACCCAAGTCTCTCTCTCTCTCTCTCTCTCTCTCTCTCACACACAGGTTGATTTGGAGATTAGCTGATTATTAATATAATAGTTATTACATGGATTTCTTAAACCAAAATGTATAATTTTACATTTGTCAATATTAAATATCATGTCAGTATTGATAGCCCATTTTTCAATATGAAGCAAATCGTTTGAGATAGATTTTATACTTTCTGCTGTATCCACTTTACCCCCTAGTTTTGTTCATCTGCAAACTTAGTCAGAAAGTTAAATTTAATAATAGTCATATCAGAAATGTAAATGTTAAATAAGAGTGGACCCAAGACAGACCAGACCCCTGAGGTACTCCACTAGTGACCTTTCCAAGACTAGATAAATATCCATTTACTTTAACCTGCTGGGTACGATCGAATAACCATTCCCTAACCCAATCTATTAACCATGGTGAGAAACCAAACTTAGTTAGTTTACATAACAATTTATAGTGAGGAACAAGATCGAACGCCTTGCTATGATCCAATAATATAAATCCATTGATGTTCCTAGGTCTAGTTCTTTGCTAATATGTTTATAAAAGGAAATCAAATTTATGTTATGGCTCTATGGAAATTCGCTTGCAGATGTGTTATTACAGGTAAGTAACAAATCTTTCTCCACATAGTCAGTCTTGGGGACTACTCTCCCACTGTGCTGTCAGTGCACCCCAACTTAGTGACAGTAACCTATATGGCAGCAGTTAGACTTTTCCATTCTCTGCACTCTCAGTGCTGGGACACCCTCCCACCATGCTGTCGGTGAATGCCAACCCTAACCTGGTGAAAGCACACTCTGCTGTTACCAATGTGACATTTCCATTCTCCACACTCTCGGCCCTGGGGACTCCTCTCCCACTGTACTACCACTATTAATCCCAACCTGATGAGAACATCCCCTTCTGTTCCCAGTGGGATGTCTGAGCTCAGTATCTCCAAATGAGACCTCCTGACTTCCTTCTAAAAAGGCCAAATTTGGGAGAAATCCAAAAAATATGCCTGGGAACTATTTGCTGTAAAAAGGCAACACTCCCTCCCTAGACCTAAGTATTTGGCCTGTATCTTTGGTGTCTTAAAATACCGAGTAAGGATGTTCTCAGTAAATGTTTTGCCAGACAGTGCTCACACATCACTACCCACACATCTGGATAAACATCTATCCTAACATCTGTCTCCCACTTCTATCTCTGATAGTTGGAGGAAACAGCATGCAATGACAGAAATGAACATAGAAATTGACAGCAGACAATGGCCGCTGGGCCCACCCTGTCTGCCCATTTTATGATCTTCATTTTTGCTGCAGACCCTTACATGATCTATGATGCTGTCTCTCCACCCCCCCTCCTTAACTCCAATGATTCCCTTGTGCCTATCCCAGGCATTTTTGAACCACACCACTGTTTTCACCCCCACTACCTCCGCTTGAAAGCTGTTCCAGGAATCCACCACCCTTTCTATGAAGAAATACTTCCTCACATCTCTCCTGAATCTACCTCCCTTCAGCTTCATAGAATGTCCCCACATTCTAGAGTGCCTTTTTCTCTGAAAAATACCACCCACCAGTACCTTATTAACCCCATGAGGTATTTAAAAGTATCTATCATATTTCTCCCTCTCCCTCCTCTCCTCCAAGGTGTACATATTGAGCTCCTTTAGCCTTCCTCATAGGGCTTTTGATGCAGACCCTGCACCATTTTGGTAGACCTCTTCTGGCCCACCTCCATTCTGTTTATATCTTTCCTGAGATATGGTCTCCAGAACTGGACATAGTACTCAAGCTAGGATTTTTACCAGTGATCTATATAGGGGTAACACCACTTCCTCTTCCTGCTGGTGATATTGCTATCTATGCAGCCTAGCATTCCATTAACCTCCTGACTGCCTTGTCACACTACCTAACCACCTTTAGGTTGTCCAGTATGATTACCCCAAGGTCTCTTTCCTGTTTGATCATTGTCAGTATCACTCCCCCCATTTTGTACTCTGCCCCTGTATTTCTATGGCCCATATGCATTATTTTGCACTTTTTTGCATTAAAACTCATCTACCATACCCTTGACATCTCCTCCAGTTTTTTCAGATCCCAGCCCATCCTTTCCACCATCCTCAGAGTGTCCACTCTGTTGCAGATCTTGCTGTCATCCACAAAGAAGTAGGCCTTCCCTTGCAGCTCCTCCGCTATGTCACTTATGAAAACATTAAAGAGGACTGGTCCCAGCACTGATCCCTGAGGTACCCCACTAGTCACCCTCCCTTCTTCGGAGTGAACTCCGTTACCACTACCCTCTGTCTCCTGTCCCCTAACCAGTTTCTTACCCAGGTTACCACCTTACTGCCCACCTCCAAGCTACCCAATTTGTTTACCAGTTTTCTATGTGGAATGGTATCAAAAGCCTTGCTGAAATCCAGGTAGACCACATCCACCACTCCTCCATGAGCTAACTTCCTCAACACTCAGTCAAAGAAAGCTATTAGATTTGTCTGGCATGACCATCCCCTTGGAATCCATGCTGCCTCAGAGCCTGTAACCAACTGGATTCCAGGTATTCCACAATACTTTCCTTTAGTAGTGTTTCCATTAACTTAACCACTACCAAAGTCAGGCTGACTGGCCTATAATTGCTCACCTCTTCCTTGCTCCCACTTTTGTGAAGCAGGACTGCATCTGCCCTTCTCCAGTCCTCTGGGACCACTCCAATCTCCAGTGATCTGTTAAATAGGTCTGTCAGTAGGTGGAGCTAGTACCTCCCTGAGCTCTCTCAGCACCCTTGGATGCACCCCATCTGGCCTCATAGCTTTGTCCCCCTTCAGGTTAGCGAGTGCTTTCTGTACGTTCTCTTCAGAAAGAAGACTAGTGTCCCTTTCCCTTCCCTCAGAGCTCCTGGGGCCTTTTCGTGGTCCCTTCCTTCCCACTTCTACCGTGAACACTGAGCAGAAGCATCTGTTCAAGATGTCTGCCTTTTCTTGATGCCTCTCCATAAAGTTTCCCATCCCTCTTTAACTGTACAATCCCTCCCTTTGTCTTCCTTTTTTCGCTAACATACCTAAAATATATATTATCCCCTTTTCATAGTGCTGATAGAGTTTATATCATTAACAGAATACAATATGATGTTTCTGTTCCTCACTGAGCACAGAGAAAAAAATCTCCCCATAGATTTGTTAGTTGTGTACAGTTGCCAGGGTTTCGTAGACTGCATCTGTGGCCAGCGGGTCACACAAATACCTCACAATGAGCAACACATGCCGACATCCAAAATTTTAAAAGAAGAATAAAGCCTGTCTGGTTGTGGGAAACTTGAGATCAAGTCACAGTTCCAGCTCCAGGTTAGAGTAGTCCCAGCTGTATCGCAGAGACAGCATGTTCAGAGTCAGAGGGGAAGGGGAGTACTACATGCTGCCCGTCCTGGGGCAGGGTTCAGAAAAGGCACTGACACCATGTGGGCAGTCATAGCAGGGATCGTGACAAAGAACTGGGAGGTAGGATGGTCTTAGGAGACAATACCATGGGCAAAGGTATGGAAGCCATCATGAGTAGATGAAAAATAGTGATGTCATGACACTAAAAGCAAGTTCTAGCAAGAGCCGATACGGCTGTGGTGAGCTTTCAAAGCTCCAGAGAGCTAGTGTAGCCAGCGCTGCTGAGTGCCATCTGCAAGATGGTGGCAGTGATGCAACTGTGCATGCATTGCATTCACGCATGCGTAGTTGCAGTGAATGGCATTATGCCATTCACAAAATGGCGGCGCTGGTGGAACTGCGCATGCACATGATGCGCTCATGCGCAGTTCTTGTCCCAGAATACTGAAGTAACAGCCAAAATAGTGCAGCTGTTACTCCGTAGCAGCCGACCATGGTGGAGTGTTACAAGCTCTGTTGGACTTTCTGGAGGATACTGCCAAAAGTCCAACAGAAGGTGCAACGATCAGCTGTTTTCAGCCACAGAAAGCAAAACGGCTATAGGCTCCCCCTACAGCCATAAAAATATAAAGCAATAAGATGACTTTTATAGTAGGTTGAGGAGAAGGGCTTCCCTTCCAGTGGTGGGCCCAGGTATGGCAGTCTGAGCAGCTGTTCCACAGGTCTGACACACAGTAATACCCATTAAGTACATGTATTTGGGGTACCCCTCTGAACCAACAACCTAGTCTCTATTAATACTTACCAAGTCCATAAGTATTTACACCATTATTTAATTTATTTATTTCAAAAGTTTTACCAAGAAAGACATAGTGAGCTGGCAACATCTCATCCCCAGATGCATCCTGGGAGGAAGGGGAGTACAGAGCAAAGTGCTAACAATGTGCAATAAATAAGTACCAAATATAAAATAAATAGCAGGATACAAAATTAATTTAATTATTGGCTTAAAATTTTAAGGATGAAGTGATCCTCTAAAGAGGTCTAGAACATCGGCAATGATAAAAAAATGAGAGGGTGGGGGCAGTGTGTTTACAAGAATCTTGTTTCATGCATCCTGAACATCAGAAAATGGCAACATTTGGATACTTGGTTATTTATTTAGAGCCCATAAGCTCGAATAAAAAAATACTTCCACCTTTGGATTGCTAAAAAGATATCCTTTAAGCACATTGACGAGCTCTGACCAACAACTAAGGATGAGGTTGGAATTTTTCTACAGGATAGTGCCAATGCTGACCGCTTCACTTTTCAAATCAATGGTTTAATGGGTTAGAACTCTTATGTGCAGTTACAACCAACATTGCCCAGTTCATTGCAATGCCTGCTTTCTCAGACTGTATTGATTTATCTTTGCTCAAAAACTAACTCTTGTGTGCTCGAGTTTACTGTCAGTTCAGCGCCATCCTGCAGTCGTGGATGTACTGGTGCATCAGGCAGTGGAACATAAGGTTGCATCCCTTCTAATTCAATTTTTTATCAAAAAGCACAATCTATGTAGGTTTCATGCAGATGGAGGACCATGTATGCCATCAGTAGACATGGAGATGGCAACAGGAACCTTGGCTCCATAGAAACAAAAACTTTAACAGAGAGCTGACATTGTCCCTTTAACAAGTATTTCAACAATTATTGTAAATGTTGCCACCCACAAGTTGTTTATTGTCCATAAACACTACTGTTGATACTGCTATTTTTGCGGTGTTTGCTGCATTTTATGTCCTGTAGATTAATGTTTTCGTGAATGTCAACTTGCTGTCAGAAGTTATATCCCCATAAATGCATACATTGTATTACTTATAATTTCTTGTTGCCTCAACGCTGATTTGTGCAACCATGTAGTCTTAACATGCTCTAAACTGTATTGCTATTTTATTATATAAGCAACAATTTCTGTACCACTGTAACTGCGCTCTTTGTTAGGACCTCCTTGAAGAAGAACTTTGCTCAATGAAGCTTATCCTGGTAAAATAATAAATACAATCAATTATGCCTCCCCTTAAAAACTGGGAAATGTATTTATTTCTAAAGTTTTACCAGGAAAGTCGTACTGAGCTGGTAGTAGCTTGTTTCCAGATATGTCCTGGGGAAGGGAGAAAAGGGACAACAGTGCAAAAAAACCAAAAACAGTACAATAACAGGGTGCATACAAAATACAAAATAAGGTGCATACATAATGGGACAATACCATGTTAACACGAAAACAAAGTGTGATCAAAACAACACAGTGATTGTACCAGACATTTACCGCTATGCTTGGAAATAAAATAGCTTCTTTAAGGACATTTCTCTCCATTGAGCCACATCATGGAACTGTGAGCTATCGGTGTCAGAACCACTCGGAAACCTTTGCAAGCTGGGGCCACCCATGTCCATGTGCATTGCCACCACCTATATATCATGGGTGGCCACATCATACCTCAGATCTTCCTCCTGCCATCTACCACTCATTGCTCCACCACTGCTGAAGAATGCCATCAAACATTGCGAGTATCGCTAATGCTTTTAATTCTCTGTTTATTTTAATTACATAATCATTTATGCTACCGACGAAAGAAAAGAAATCATGGTTCTGTTACAGTTGTTGTGGTAAAGTTAAGATCTACAAAGACGATGACCACCCTGGACCGGATATTCAAAGGGGTTGCACCTGGTGCAACCCCGCAATGGCCCTGGCATGCTATTCAACAAGGTGACCCACGCAGCGCAAGTCCTGATGTGCCGGGGCACAGTGGTAATGTACGCGGCGCATCTCAAGGGGGCGTGACCATGCATATGTAGCACATCCTGATATTCAGCACGGGACGTGCAGTGCATCTGCTGGCACAACCCCCAGATGCATCGCATACCAGGGCACAAAGTTGAGCCAGAAAATCCTGGCTCAAATCCTGGCCACCCACAGGCAGGCTGCTGTATTGCAGGGTGCAAAACAGCAGCCGCCAGCCGTGGGTGGCCACCTGCCTGACCATAACACCATCCATAAACACCAAAATGATTCCTGGTAGTCCAGTGGTACCCCCCTCCCACCGTAACCCTGATCGTGGGTAATAGTACAGCAACACAATCCCCAGTAGTCCAGTGGTAACCCCCCAACCCCCTGTAGCCACGATTGCAGGGTATCACAACTGTGCAAACACCCTGACTCCCAAGTGGAACGCCCACCCTGTAGTCGCATTCGCATTGACATACAAAGGCTACCCATTCCCTGGTAGTCTAGTGGCATCCCTTCCCTCTCCATAGCCAGGATCGCCGACAATGCCATAACACCATGAGCTAGTGGTCCCCCTGCTCTCCTGCTGCTCTGAGCACCATAAATGTCGATATCTTCCCATTCCTGATGATCTAGTGGCCTCCCACCCCACCCGATGCACTGATCACCAGTGCTCCATACTGAAAGGGATACCTGATGGTCCAGTGGCACCCACCCAGCTCCCCTTCTGCACAGAAGCCCTGCCCACCCAGCTCCCCCCATCATTGGCAGACAGCTGCATCCCACCCACATACCACCCAGCTGCCCACTGCATGACAGTTTACAGTATGTGCTGTAAGCCCATTGGTCAACACTGTGGACCAATGGGCTTGCAGGGCATACTGTGCTACACAGTCAAGGATTTGTGATCCTCAACTGTGTAGTACAGTATGTCCTGCAAGCCCATTCTCCCACAGTGTGGATGAATGGACTTACAGTGCATACTGTAAACAGTCATGCGGCGGGCAGCCAGGTGGTATGCAGGCAGGGTGCAGCTGCCCGCAAATGATGAGGGGGAGCTGGGTGGGCAGGGGTCCTGTGTGGGTGGGGGGTGCCACTGGACCACCAGGTATCCCTTTCAGTATGGAGCACCAGCGATCAGTGCATCGGATGGGTGGGGCCACTAGATCACCAGGAACAGGAAGATGTCGGCTTTGGCTGCACTTAGAGTAGTGTGGAGGAGGGGAGGGAGGGGGGCTACCTAGCTCACCAGGTCTGGTGTCATGGCATTGTCAGCAATCCTGTCTATGGGGTGGGAGTGGGTGCCACTAGACTACCAGAGCTTCTGTACATGTTGCAGGCAGCTACGCAGGGTGTCAGGCACATTTTGCAAGGATGCCCTGCACAACGCATGAAAATTGGACCATAATGACATGTAAATAGCCCCATTTGTGCCATGCGTACATTATGGTCCCATTTACATACCCAAGTCTTAATATCGCAGGTGCTGCACCCAGCACAATGACAGTTGCTCTGGAGCATTCCCAGTCCTCCTTGTCTGAGGATTCTGCCAGTGCATTGTCGATGCACCATGCGCATTCTCTGCCATGTTCAAAGGAGATGCACCATGGCACATCACCTTTGAATATCTGCCTGTCTTGGCCCCGGCACATCTCAGATGCACTGTGCCCCCTCTTGCGCAATTGCCTGGTGCAGTCTGAATATGCGGCCCTCTGTGTACACTCACTGCTTAGGCTTTGTTCACAACATGAAAGCCTGAAACATTTTGTCAGGGCCTTAACCAGGCCACACAGAGACATTGCAAAAAGGCCTTGGAATGTCATTTAAAAATCAAGGCAATGAAGGAAAACTAATGCGTGTCGCAGGCAACTTTACCATCTTCTCCCACTCCATCTCTCCTTGGCTCGCCACCCGACCTGCCATTCTCCGGGGTCAATGGCGCCAACCACTGAAACTAACAAGAAAAAAAACAAGTCTGCGAAATCAGTGGATAAGCAATGTCATGTAGAGAATGACAAGCAGAGACACAGGGAAAAGGATGCTTCTCCTGATTGGTCCCACTTTCCTATTAAGAGAGTTAAGTTCTCTGACAAATCAATCATCGATCAATCAACCTTTACTTCTATAGTGCAATTCTCTGTGTGACTCAAAGCGCTTTACATAAAATCCAAATATTTAGCTGCAATAAAATGCATTAAAAACATCACCAACTCTTTCTTACGGCAAGCCTTTAGGGACATAATTCAGAATCTCTGATACATAGTTAAATGCATACACTATATACTAAAATACATATATCATATACTGAAATAAAGACATCATATAGTGAAATATATATGTCAAGTAGTGAAACACATACACTATGTTCTGAACCATTTGCACTATGTAGTAAAATACATACATCATATAGTGAAATGCATCCACTATATACTGAAACGTATATTTGATATAGTGAAACACATACATTGTATAGTGAAATGCTTACATTATATAGTGGAATACAGGGAGGCGTGGCCTGAAGTTGATCATGGCGGACGTAGCTTAGCCGGGCTCCTGACTGCACTCTGCTTAATTCATTGAAAAATAGAAGTATTATTTTGCTGAAGTACTCTT
Source organism: Neoceratodus forsteri (assembly GCA_016271365.2). Classification (NCBI taxonomy): domain Eukaryota; kingdom Metazoa; phylum Chordata; order Ceratodontiformes; family Ceratodontidae; genus Neoceratodus; species Neoceratodus forsteri. The sequence continues at coordinate 345,306,764 of JADMNL010000025.1, read as the reverse complement.
TTTGTGTTGGGAACGTAAGGGGGCTTGATGGCAGCCAGCAGGAGCAAGAACAAACAATCAAAGCTGTTGTTTGAAACTGCAGATCACCCCAAACAGCAACGCCGAGGCCTGACAGAGCCGGTAAAGCCTGCAAATTCTCCAATGGCGCAAGAAGGACTATCAGAGCTGGAAAGATCTCTGGCTGCGGTCCCCGCCACTTTAGTTCTTATGCAGCACGATATGAAGGCTGGGTTTGACAATATTACTTCCCAAATTTCCCATCTTCAATCAGTTGTAACGAGCCTCTCAGAAACCTCAGCTGCCCATACAACCCAAATCGAGGAGCTGGAGAGTTGAATCGGCAGCCTGGAGGACTTGCTAACTGTGACAATGAATGATAAGCAAAATTTAAAAAAGCTGGTGGAGGAGCTTACTGAAAAAATTGATGACCAGGAAAACAGGTCGCGGCGCTCTAATCTTCGGATTATTGGTCTTCCGGAGGGGACTGAAGGAAACAATCCAGAGAGAATGCTGCATACGTGGCTGGTCAAGCACCTGAATCTTCCCCCTGCACTACAGCAGTGCGAAGTGGAGAGAGCACATAGGGTGGGCCCAAAAACAGCAGACTCCCGTCCAAGGCATTGCCATATCAAGTATTCCCGATTTACAGACAAGGAAGCCATACTGAGGAAGGCTAAGGAGAATGATCCGATTACCTTGGGCAACCAAAAAGTCTTCATATTCCAAGACTACAGCAAGCAGTTACAAGTGAGGAGGCAGAAATTCAATGAGATCAAGAACCACTTGTACAAGATGGGCTGGTCTTTTGCTCTCATTTACCCGACTAAGCTTAAAATTGACAGGCCTGGAGGTGCACTGCAATATTTTCACTGCCCCAGAGCGGCGATGAAGTGGGTAGACAGCGTGGCTAAAAATGGAGAAGGAGAGCACCCGCCATGCCACAAAGAGCAAGAAGATCGCTGAAGCAACATGGTTCTTTGCTCTTGTCGTCAATAATTCACCTTGCCTGAAGTCTAGGTGAGTGGGGTGATCTGTTACTCATGAAGGTCTCTATATGAATTATGTTTCTGTCTCTAACTCCTAGGCCTGCAGATGGTAAATTGCCTATGGCTTGGGTATCGATCATTTTGTCACAGCATATGTATTATGGGGCCTGATACTGTTTAACTGCGGGTGACTGAATCAACGGTCCAGCCGAGCCTTGACTCTGAAGAACAGGAATAATCAGGCACAGGCCCCTCTTTACTCTCGACCTGGGCTAGGGGCTCAGGGTATCGGCGACAAGTTGCAAAACTGTATGTTGGTTCTGGATGCACTGTCTGAATTTATTATCTGTCTAAAAACAGAGAGCCCGGGAGGTACTCTGCATATACCCTCTTTTATGACTCTTTGCACAATCGCAGGGGTCTATGACTATACGCAGCCAGAATGAGATGTTCTCGGTGTCTCCGCACACCTATACCGGATTATCTCAGCTTAGTCCTTTATGTTGTTTTAGATCTTATTTTCAGCCCTCTGACTGTGACACTCAGACCATTCCACTCCTGTTTTGATTTGAAGAGCATCTGTGCGGATATAACTGTCCTGCTTATATGTGAAGCCTTATTTGTGGGTTTCATGGACTGCTGAGGGCTATACGGATAAAATGTGCTACTTGGAGTATGAGAAACAGAGTCACCACACACTCCAGGGTGCCTATAGACTTTTTCTCTTTATTACAGTTTTAGTAATGTACATGCTACTCTTATGATTATGGTGTTATTTAGGGAGTGCAGTGCTAATTATATATTGTAATGCCATATGCTCGCCAAATGTTTGCAGGGGTTATTGAGATGGGCTATCTTATGCTCATTGGGGGTGGAGATATGTGATATTGGTTTGGGTTTTCTCTCTTTCGCAAAGTTATAGGGGGGGTTACCAGAGGGGAGTGTCGGGGGGGGTTCGAATCAGCAGTCAACAATTATGGCTGTATTGTTCAACTGTACTTTGGGTATCTTCCTGTATCTTCATAGCTGGGGGGAATGGAGATTACTTCGATTTAATATTAAAATGAGACATGGGAGAATGTATGACCAGTTTGCATTGCTTGTAAAAGAGGTGGTTATATGTCAACCGTATATTGCAGATTATGGATAGTTCTATCTCCATAGCATCTTGGGATGTTAATGGTTTGAAGTCGCTCCACAAGAGAAGAAGAGTCATTTTAGAGGCCAAAAGGGCGAAGTGGCAGGCTGTGTTGCTCCAGGAGACACATATGTCTAAACTGGAAGCGCCGAGAATGGAGGCCTTTATGGGGAGGGGGGTGGATATCAGCCAACTTCTCTTCCAAGGCTTGGGGTGCCTCCATTTGGCTACATAAGGGCTCCCATTTTAGAGTACTGGATACTAAACTAGACCCACATGGCAGATATGCTCTTGCTCAGGTAATGATCCCAGGGTCGGGTATTTATGACTTGGGATTAATATATGCACCTAATGTAGATGACCCTAAATTCTTTCAGAGACTCTCACTGGATTTGGTTATTTGGCAGGGATCCTGGATCTTGGGGGGCAACTTCAATTGTGTATTGGACACTGTGTTGGATAGCTCCAATGCTGCTCCTGTCCCTTTGACAAAAAATGCAAGGGCGTTGGCAGTGTTAACACAGGAGATGGGATTGATTGATGCTTGGAGGCATTTATTTTCAGCAGGTAGAGATTACAGAGTTTACTCCAATGCACACAAATCATATGCCCGCATAGATAAGATGCTGATTTGTACTGATGTGCTGCCTTTACTGGGGAGGGTCGATTACTCTCCTATCCTGATCTCGGATCATGCGGTAGTGACTGTAGACCTTGGGCTGGGCAGTGTAGCTTCTGGGGCCAGAATATGGAGACTTGATCCACTTTTACTGAAGGATCAGGCCTTTGTCTGTTTCATTAAGGCATGTATCGATGAATTCCTCACCTTTAATAAAAGAGGAGATACCTCTAATTCAACTAGGTGGGAGGCCATGAAGGCTTACATTAGAGGCCATACTATCTCATATACAGCACATGAAACCCAGACCAAGTCTAAGGATATAGAAGAATTGAGATCCCAAATCGAGGGGACTGAGAAGGCTCACAGATTAAAGCTGGACCGCATCTTATACAATAAGTTGCAGAAACTGAAATGGCAGTACAACTCGGCATGTGGTGTTAGATTAGAGATAGCAATATTACTATCTTGGGCCAGCCAGTATTTTGATGGGGAGCGGGCGGGCAAGATGCTGGCTTGGCAGCTACGTAGGAAGGAGGGAGAGAGGGCAGTACCTAGAGTATATTACTCGGGGAAGGGGTCCTGGTAGATAAACCGGAGGAGGTGGGTCGAGCCTTTGAGGATTTTTATAAGCATTTATACACTGCTGAGTTCACTTCATCACCTGAACAGGTCAGTGCATTTCTAGACAGGGCCTCTCTAAAAACACTTTCTAGATCCCAGGCTGACTTATTGGAGACACCAATTACACAAGAGGAGATCAGGGTAGCTATCAAAAAGCTCAGAGGGAGTAAAGCTCCGGGGCCGGGTGGTCTTCCAATTGACTTTTTTAAATGTTGCCAAGAGGTACTATCAGTGCCTCTGGCTGACATGTTGGCTGAGGGGCGGGGCATGAGATGTTTGTCCCCCCCACTTGGTCAGCAGTTGTTACAGTTCTTCCCAGTCCTGGTAAGGATCCCAGTCAGTGCTCTTCTTACAGACCTATTTCTCTACTTAATGCGGATTATAAAGTTTTAGCGAAGGTTCTGGCCTCCAGGCTGGATCTTCTGTTGCCTGATATTGTGCTCTCAGGTCAGACTGGGTTGGTTAAGGGTAGCTATGGGAAGTATAATATTAGGAAAACACTGAATATTGCTCACCACTGAGAGAAATCTAAGGATTGACATGGAGCAGCCATTCTTGCACTAGATGTGGAGAAGGCTTTTGGGTGTGGGGGTATCTATTCGCCACCCTGGGTGGTCTGGGATTAGAACCGAATTTCATCTCATGGGTTAGAACCCTCTATATGAACCCCATGACCCAGGTACTGGTGAATGGACATCTGACATTTATGTTTACCTTTAGTAGAGGAACCAGACAAGGTTGCCCTCTCTCGCCTCTGCTATATGTGTTGTTCTTAGAGCCCCTGGCCGGTATTATGAGAAACAACCCAGACATACGGGGTTTTCGGCATAGGGATACTGAGTCCAAATTGGCTATGTATGCTGATGACCTCCTGATATACCTTCGGGCCCCACATGAGGATCTTCCCAATGTGCATCTGGTCCTCTCAGAATATGGATCAATATCAGGTCACAAAATTAATTGAACCAAAAGTGAAGTCCTGCAAATTGGTAAACTGAATAGGTATAATTTGTTCCAGCAGCTGAACGGTTTGCAATTGGTGTCTAAGCTTAAATATTTGGGGATCTCTCTATCAGGAAAAGTACAAACCTTATATGGTATGAACTATAGGCCTCTGCTAAAGGCACTAGCTACAGACTGTGAACGCTGGATGGCATTACCGATCTCACTAATGGGCAGCGTTGGAGTGATACATATGATGGTGCTGCCTAAACTGCTGTACCTATATCAGTCCCTCCTGATAAGACTTCCAAAATGCCACTTCCAGAGGCTAGAGACTATCGTTTATAGGTTCTTGTGGTGGGGTAAAGCACCCAGGGTTAATATCTATATTACAGCTGTCTCCTCGCTGGGGGGGATCTTGGTATGCCAGACATTAAGTATTATTATCAGGCGGCACAATTCGCTGCACTGCCAGTTGGTCAAGAAGAATTGAGTACTAGATGGGCAGAGCTAGAAGAGATAGGTATGGACCAGAGGCTCGTGGGGAGCTCTAGCAGAGGTGCTTTGGTCTGGAGTGCAGCCAGCGCATTATAGCCCTTTTACCTCAGCCACAATTGGAGCTTGGTTTGATGCTCATCAAACAATTGGTAGATCAGCTGCTCCTACAAAAATGACTCTTATAATAGAAGAAGTAAAGGTGAAGTTTGCATCTACTACAGCTATGATGAGGAGACTGAAAGACTGGGAGCTAAGGGGGTTGCACTGGGTTCATCAGCTATATGAGGGAGACCGTATGGTTCCCTTTTCTTACATTAAAAACAAATGGAAGATACAGGGGTGAGATTTCTTTATCTATTGTTTGTTTGTTAAAAGATTTATTTTTATACAGGAGTGTTTTGATTGGGGAAAAAAACCCAGTTACAACAAAATTCCTGTGGTAAACAGATTACAAAACATATAGTAAACAACAATAATAAATATAACTAAAAACAATGGCATTTACATTTCAAGAAATTTAACAACTCATGTTTAAATTTATACAAGTCTGCTATTTCAGTTAATTCAGAAGGTATCTTGTCCCAGGTTCTAGCCAGACTATTTTGTATAGTAATTTCTCTCATTCTACTCAATACTCTAATCATAGGGGGCCAGATATTCAAAAGGGTTGCGCCATGCGCAATAGGGTTGCGCCTGTGCAAGTCCAAACTTGCTCCATTCTGCGATATTCAGCAGGAGGCAGTTGCGCCACAGAAAACATGCTGAGCAACAGCGCAATGCAAATGAATGCATGCTGAACTGGAGAAGGAGGAACCATGCATAAACTGCACAGCCCGATATTCAGCGGGCTGTCAGAGGTGTGCAGGCGCGAAACCCCAACCTGCGCCTGCAGGACTTTGAGCCAAAAAGGCTTAAGTCGAGGGCCACCCACAGGTGAGCTGCTGTATTGCAGGCGCAACACAGCACCTGTGGCTGGCCCCAACCCAGTCCCTGTGTCCCCCTGCAGCCCGATCACGGCATAGTGTACTCCCCCACCAGCCCGATTGCGGGCATCAATGTAGCTTCCCCTCCTCCCGTACATATCCTGGTGGTCCAGTGGACTGAAATGCCCGATCGCGGGCGGTATGTGTGTATTCCCACCCCCTCGTACATATCCTGGTGGTCCAGTGGACTGAAATGCCTGATCACGGGCGGTATGTGTAATAATTCCCACCCCTTCCCGTGCCTATCCCTGGTGGTCCAGTGGACCGAAATGCCCAATGTGGAGGTATGTGTAATTCCCACCCTCCCCGTACATATCCCTGGTGGTCCAGTGGACTGAAATGCCCGATCGCTGGGTGGTATGTGTAATAAAACCACCCCCAACATAGCCCTGGTGGCTAGTGTCCCCACCCACCCACCCATGAAGCCCCAACACCCTGCTCCCCGCCCGGCAGCCGGTAACAGCATCCACCCGCCTGCCCGCCCGCCGCCCGCCGACTGACTGCCGGTAGGCTCCACGCCATTGGTGCAGAGCAAGAGCCAATGGGCGTGCAGCCCATACCGTACATGACAGTCCAGATTTGTGAATGATGTTCATTATGTTTTTCCAAAATTTACTTGGGTCCTGCATTCTGTTAAATCTTTTTTGGTAGTACCTTGTTTTGGCCAAAACTATAGACTGCTTACACTTGTTACGCCAAGTTTTAAACACATTCCAGTCCTCCACTGATTTAGTTCTTTTTGCTTTTTTCCATACCCTATTTCGTATGCGCAGTTGAATTTTTAGCCTCTCAGTTAAACAGGATACATCTTTGTTGTTTTTATTCTTTTTAATTATAGAGGCATGCTGTTGTATAATACCCCAAAAAGAGTCTGTAAATTCCTGAATGGCCAAATTTAGGTCAGGAATTAAATATATTCTTGACCAATCAAAATCACTTATGCTGTTTCTAAAGGATCTTTCATTAAATTTTTCTAAGTTGCACACCCAATATTCTTGTTTACTTGTACTACGGATTCCCTGTGTAAATATTGAACATTGAATGGGGTTATGATCCCCTAAGTTTAGTGGAAGAACTTTACAATCTTGAACTCTCAGTTCCTGGAATACAAAAAAAACAAATCCAAAATGGAACTGGAAGTTTTGTTGTTTAAACACCTTGTTGGTTGATGAATTATTTGATGTAATCCCAACATTTCAAAACTGTTTTTTAGTTTAATGCCCCTAACTTGTTCCCAGTCTGCTTTAAAATCACCTGTTAGTATCACACACTGAGCTCCTATTTTTTCCAATAAAATTTCAGCCAAGGTATTAACTGTACTTATTTTAGTTTTTGGGGAGCATAAAATACACCAATTAATATTTTTATCTTTAAGAGTTCAATTAGCAAACAATCAACACCTTCCACATTTTTAGCAAAAAGAACTCTGTGGGGTCCCAAAGTGTCTTTTTTTAAAGTATAACATTACCCCCTTCCCTTTTAACCCTGTCTTGCCTCTGCAAACTATACCCAGCAATAACTATTTCACTGTTTTGTATTCACGAGTGAAGCCAGGTCTCAGAAAGGGCCATGATGTCTTGGCCTAATTCAGAGGCCCATACCCTATATTGGTCAATCTTGTGCCTGAGAATTCTGACATTTTCATGCACAACAGTAATCCCCACCATGTTTTTAGGGCCAGGATTTTTCTCTATATCCCCGCTTTGGGCTAGCAAAATGATGCAGGCTAGACTTTTGGCACCAGCATTCATGCTCCAGGTCGGGCTATGTTTAAACATTGAAGACCTAAGTAGTACATTCCTTTTATTCGTAAAAGGATTATGTCTCTTTACATGTGTGAGTAAACTATCCTGTAATGACTGCTTCAATGCCATACAAGCTAATCCTTTACAAGTACTATTAAAGTTTGTGTCAGGTTTCTGAGTGTTACCAAAACTCATCCCTAACAGTCCCCAATCCATCATTAAAACAAACAAATGCATTTTTCATACTGCTTTAAAACAATTCTATGGACAATTAGTTTTAAACATAAAATTTTTCTTACCGAGTGGCGCTTGCACCACAGCCTAAGATCAGCACAGGCTTTTAACTGCAGAGAAGCCCTGCTTCAGAAAACTGAAGTCCAGTAATGTCCTGAACAAATTGAAGTAGTAGCTTTTAGTCTCACCACTGTATTTCAGCAAGCGTAAGCTGCAAATCCGTGGAGAGTCTTCAGCCTGAAAAAAATATTAGGGCCTGAACTGAGCCCTGAGGTGGGATGGGCACCTCTCTCTCTCTCCTCTGGAGGAGGAATTGTATTTCCCCTAGCCTGGAGCTATGCCATTGGCTACTTATGACAATTGCCTCAGAGGGAGTGATATGGAGCCCTTGAATAAAATTATTAAAAAATGGGAGACTGACCTAGGTATTAAGATAGATGAGAGCCTCCGGAGGTGTGCATCCAAACATATGAGAACTTGCTCTAGGAGCAGTAAGCTCTGCCAGGTGCAATTTTATTTCTTATACTAAGCGTACTATACCCCAGTAAAACTTAATAAGTTGGACCCCTCCAGGTCCGATCTGTGTCCTAAATGGCAGATAGCCAAAGCAGACTTTCTGCATGTGGCATTAAAGTCCCCTAAGATTATGCCTTTTTGGGGTGGTATGCACAAGTGGGTGCCTTCCCAAAAATATGTTATAGAAAAAAAAAAATGGAAACAGGAGGTGTTTAAGTAGCCCAGTACCAAAGTCATAGACAAATAATAAATGAAAAATAACTTAGGCAGTTGGCAAATCAAATCATCAGATCCCCAAATGAAGTGTCTCGGAAAAAACACAAAGCACTGGGCTTAGGTGCTGCAGGCTCCGTTTGATTTTCCAATTGCCCAAGTTGTCTTTCATTTATAATTTTTTTATGACATTGGTACTGGGCTACTTGAACACCTCCTGCTCTCGGTCTGTGTTTTTTGCTATGTATTATTTTTGGGAGGACACCGGCTTGTTCCCTGGTGCGCTATTTCATCTGTGCAATGACAAAGATCAGCCTGCTTTTCACATGCCTGACCCTTAGGGACACTGCAGCAGTGGGACTGGGAAATGGAAGTTACGGAGCACACACAGTCCTGGCCCCTGAATTGCCAATGCTGCTGTTAAGAGGCTCAAACTGACACCACGACACAAACAAGACAGCGGCTATGCAGGGAGCACACAAGAGGAGCAGTCAACTTTTTCTCAACACTGTAGCTGGTGACTTGCTCCCATTCTTTACTCCCCCAAACAGTCAACCAGTGTGTGTGTGTGTGTGTGTGGGGGGGCTGTTGCTGATGGTAAACTTGTCAACAGTTTTGATAACAAGACAGCGAGCGAGCGAGTTGGTATGCTCGAGACCCACTGAGGGAATAAATGAAATAAGGCTTTCAGTCGACTACTTGGTGGGTAAATTATACATATCTATCTGTAATGTAAGGTAACCAGCAGCTGAGTAAAGGGGGGGGGCATATGTGTACAAACGACAGGTGATTATTTATTTCACACTGAAGTATTTACTGACATGGGACAGTGACATAAGAAATGTGTCCAGCAGCTATTCTCTTCTTACTGAATCGGGAATCTGTGACATGGGCATTTCAAAGCCTGCCATGTGCTGACTCCCAATTAAAAAAAAAAAAACTCTGTCTAGCCGAATTTCTTTTTAAAAATTGAAAATGGCATACAAATGAGTATTTGGCCTAATTACTCCACATATAAACACACAGAGATGTCATCCTTTGAAGTGTATGATGTATTTAGCCAGCAAAAATTACACAAAATCATTTATCTCCTATGAAAAAAGGAAACGGCACTGGGCATGTTTCTGAAGGTGAAACAGTAAGCACGCTTGACAGCCGATCAGGAATTGAAGCCTCCAGATGGCTGGAAGGAATCCCGTGGTGCTACAGAAGACAATAGCAGACTTAATAACTGGGACTTTATACTTGAATATACCCTGGCATTTACAATGGCTAAGAATCAGGAAAAAAAAGATTTAAGGATTTTATTGTTCTGATTCTCAGTTACTATAAATGCATGGGTAAATTAAAGAATACAGTCCAGGCTTAGGTGCCATTTGGATTAAAAAAAGGTAGAATTCTCCCAGCTTTTGCAGGAACAGGATGCCGGTTCTGTAGACAGTCCCTCTACTCCTCCTTCATCCCTCCTCACTAGTCTGCTGCAAGCTAATCAACAGTTGAAAACAAGCGGCTCAGTGAGATTTTCCAACCTTCACAGACAACTGCGCATACTACAAGAGACGCAGATTTTATCATTGCACAATCTTCCTCCAACTCTCTCCGCTGCTGCCTGCCTTAACCCTCCCAGTTACCTCAGTGCGTAGCAAACAGTGTTGTCCTCCATTAGCACTGTGCCCTGGCTCGCTCACTCCTCTGGCACCACTCTGCAGTCAACTGCCCGCGACCCCACCAGTGTTCTCCCTTCTTCCCTCTCTGTCACTTCGCGTGGGTCAAGGCTAGTGGTCACTGCTGCAGGACTAAGGAGCACAGGGTGTGAGAGAGGAAAGTTGCCCCCCCCCTTTGTTTTTGTAGGAGGATAGTGGTCCTGGGTGTACTTCTGCATCTTTGTCTTTGTGTAATTGTATTGTTATATGTTTGTTTGTTGGGCTGGCCACCCATTTTGTATGTTTATTGTATTGTTGCCTGTTGGTTATCCATCTTTGTGTTTTCCAGTACATCTCAGAATCACAGTCTGCCTACAAAAGCCCTGGTTTAATAACATTGAGGACGTGAAGACTGCTCCCGTTTAATGTGTAAAAGCGTTCTGTCCCCTCTGTATAATTATATGCCTGGAGCTTGTTGTGCTCCTTATTGAAAAAAAGAAAACATCCTGTGTCCAATGTAAAAATAGCTATCTGAAGCCGCTTTCGCTACGCAGGCTAGTCCCCATGTAAAATGCCTGCTTAATAGCCCGTTTCATTGAGGGAGATAAAGAAAAGCCTTCTGTTTTAAGATATTGCAGGGTACTGCATAGAAATACCCTGTTGTGCCTCTTTGAGCTTTTCAGGTTTTTGTATATTCTTTTTTATTTTCCGCCCTCCTAGTACTTGCTGGTCCCCACTCCTTCAGGCTCCACAGGTCCCTCGCTAGCCCTGCTGTCCTAACCCACCCCTCCTCTAACTCCATGAATCGCAGCCGATCCCCGGGATATCCCAGCGTATCCCTTTCCCCAGGCAGGTCCCCCTTCTCCGAGGGGGAGGGCACTGGGGAGAGGGGATGACCCCAGCACACTCTCTACTTAAGGCCCGGGGATGCTGCTGCAGAGAAGGAGGCCCTGGGAAGGCACTGAAGGCATTTGGGGACAGACAGCCTTCATCCAGCGGCCAGCGAGTGGTATTTCCTGTTTTTTTCCCTAGGTGCGTGATGTCTGAACATCAAAGCATTAGCCGACGTCTGTCACGCACCGCCCAGCAGTGATCCCAATGTGTTGCCCTACCCCTGGTCTCCACCAGCGGTCACCCAACACCGGGTTGTAGCCCTCCCTCCCTCCCTGGAGACAACGAGCAGTCACGGGATGCTCAAGTTGTCTCCCCCTGGCTGGCCCTCCAGCGACCCGATCTCATTCCTGAACCGGGTCACTGGCATTTGGCGAATCCAACCGCTGCGCCGTGGGGCCGGCCGCGCTTTTCAGGTTTTAAATAATGTTATGAACCTTCTGGTTAAATAGTTTGTCCCCCTGAAATGCTCACTTTCTGAGAGCTCTCTAAAATGCAGCTTTTTCCAGTGAACATAAACCGCTAACCTCCTTCATGCTAGTGCGAGTACGAGCACTGGTAATTTCTGCCTGCTCGAATGTGTGCACTGTCGTGAAGGTATTCAGGCTCCTAACTCCTCTCAGCATTAGGTTTTCTGCCAGAAATAAAGTGTTTGGTACAGTACATACCCTTCTTGCTTGAATTGGAATGTTTTGGTGTGGTTTCTGAACACTTGGAAAAACAAAGGATTTCCTGCTGCTGTTGGTGTCTCAGTGCTCCTGAAGCACACCACCTTCAGCTCCAGCACTGCTCTAAGAGCCGGACGGCCACTTCCTTGTTATTTTTATGCTGCAGCTAGAAGGGGTGGTGTTTTCTGGTGCTCAGAGACAATTTTAAACCTCCAGAAAGACTGTAATTTACTTTCCCAACTGCATACAAGTTGCTGTCTTGATTTAAAAATGTTTGGGTGATGTAAATAAAATATTAGCAGTATATTTAGAGAAATAATGTTTAAAGAAATGTACAAGGGTGGAGTTAGCTAGTCACATGACCCCTGAGAGGTATATAGGTTGTTCACCTTGAACAGATAGTCAGCAGGAGGATGTGAAACTGTTGACATCCTGGATAGCTAATGATTTCTAGCTGTGTTTATTTTGATTTTTAATGCAGTTTGCTTCTCTTTTATTTTGCCGCTATCAGTTCGCTTTATGTTTTTGTAAATAAATCATTTATTTTGCTGCCTATCTGCCTCATTGGTCCATCATTTACCTACAGCCTACGACACAGGGCTTTGCGCAAAACAAACTTCCAGACTCCAATCTAGCCGTTCCTCCATGCCTTCACTCGCTAATGCAGCACCAGACTGGTCTCATGTGCAGGGCATAGAACTCCACCTAGTTCTTCCCTCTCTCCTACTCTAATGGAGGAGGATTGGTGCCAAGACACTAGAGGCAGAATTTGGTCGGTAGCTGCAGAGACTGCACAAAAAGATGATGCCAGCAGCACACATGGCAATTACTTTTCCTCAGAGGGGGCTGTAGCAATAACTGAAGGCAAGGCTCCTAGTATGTCTCTGCTGGGGGGGGTGAGAGAGGGGTGATGAATCCATGAGAAAGACAATCTAAAACAGAGTGAAGCAAACCAGGACTCACATCAATTAAATCTGCAATCCAGAGCAATTACAGCTAACTGCAACTGACTTCAATTGCAGCACTCGATTCTGACAGTGACTTAGGGATCTAGCAAGAAGCAATTACAAGGTCACACATCCACTATCACTGAACAAACTTAATAAATAAGCTGCTGTAGGTTTTACATTTGGCTTAAAAAAACCTATGCTTTCCCTTGAGAAATGGGGATAGCGAACCAGTGGCAGCTATACTGCAGTGGCCAGATGAGGGTTAACAACAGAGAGCCCAAACAGCATGTCTTACCTCCTCAAAGGATCAAGCCAAACTAAATCTTGGCTTTGGAGGGAAGGAGGAGCTTCCATAGGAGCCGGGTTTGTAAACTTTTTGGTGGAGCCCAGGGCTCAGAGGTCATGCCCCCACCCCTGACCCAGGCCCTGCCCCCTGACCCCCTCTGGGGTCAGAGGTGAATCAAGAATAGAAGAGTAGAATAGGGACATATTTCTACATCATACAGTTCTAAAATAGCTCTTAGTAGTTATAAACACCCACATGGACAACTAAAAGCCTGGCTAGCTGAAGCAAAAACAAAATTTGAGCAAGTATCTGAAAACAGCCTCTAGGAGAGATGAGTTACATATTCAGCACAGTTATCCTTTAAAGCAAGGCAGCACTCAAGCAGAAACACTGGATGCATGTAATCCAAAAAGTCCCGTCTCCAACCCCTTAGTGTTGAACCGTCAAGCAGCAAATGCCATGGGAGGGTAATGTGAAACACAATCTCCTCCCCAAAGAAACTATCCACATCTGTTGCTGCCACCAGCGTGACAACTTGTACAATAAAACAACAAGTGTTAGGTACCCGCAACACATGCACAATCAGGAGAAAAGAGAAGGTGATTACCTAGGCTTTCTCAATAAACAAGTTAGCCAGCCTTGGAGTGAGTCCCAGGGTTGTAGCCTGGGTAAAACACTGGCTGGACAACAGGATGCAGAGGGGAACAGTAAATGGAGCCCGCTCCAAAGAAAGGGGGGTTACTAGTGAGGTACTGCAGGGTTCAGTACTGGGACTGGTCCTCTTTAATGTCTTTATAGGTAACATTGCAATGGGACTGGAAGGGAAAGTATTTCTCTTTGCAGATAACACAAAGATCTGCAACAGGGTTTATACACAAGAGGGGGTGGAAAGGATGAGCAGGGACTTGGCAAGGTTGGAGGAATGGTCAAAAGTATGGCAGCTTAGATTCAATGCAAAGAACTGCAATGTAATGCACCTGGGAAACAAAAACCCAGGGGAAGAGTACACAATGTAAGGGGAGGTACTAACAACAACAGCAATGGAAAGGAACCTGAGGGCAGTCAAATCAGATGACTTAAAGGTAGGCAAGCACTATGAGAAGGCAGTAAGGAGGGCTGGGGGATACTGGGATACATAGGGAGAGATAACACCAGTAGAAAACAGGAAGTTGTTATCCTTCGGTACAGACAGTTGGTGAGACCCCATCGGGAATACTGTGTGCAGTTCTGAAGACCTCATCTCACAAGGACACAGACAGGATGGAGGCAGTCCAGAGGAGGGCAACGAAAATGGTGCAGGGTCTGCACCAGAAGCCATATGAAGAGAGACTAAAGGAGCTTAATATGTATATCCTCAAGGAAAGGAGTGAGGTGGGGGGCATGATAGAAACATTTAAGAACCTCAAGGGAATCAAAGTCCAAAAGTGTAGCATCTTTCAGAAAAAGAGATGTGCAAGAACAAGGGGGTACAATTTGAAGATAAAGGGGGATAGCTCAGGGGCAATGTAAGGAAGTATTGTTTCATAGAGAGGGTAGTGGATGCATGGAATGGCCTTCCTGAAGAGGTTGTGGGATCAAAAACAGTGGGGGAATTCAAGAATGCATGGGACAGACATAAAGCAATTCTTGTGAAGGGTAGGAGGAAGTAGGCAGTTGGTTAACTAGGGTCTGCAGCTTATCCAGCAGGTAGGGAAATGGGCAGACTGGGTGGCCAAGCAGTCCTTATCAGCCATCAAAGTCTATGTTTCTGTGTTTCTCTTCCCCTGCCTCCTAACTCAACCCCCACATCAGGCAAGTTCCAATGAAGAGCTGTAAAAGCACGCGCATATGTGAGGACATGAAATTAGTCTAAAAAATCCCTCCAGATACTGTAATTTACTGCTCCCCTGTTGTAATTACACAACCTGTGATATATTCTCAGGATCATGAAAAACTGCACTGTGTGGTCCAGCCGCCCAACAGTGTCCCGACCCAGCCCCCAAACTTACTAGGCCTAGGTGACATCTCACCAGGCATGCTCCCATAATAACACAACACGCAAGGCCTGCTGAAACACATATGTGGCAGATAAAGGAAACGCTGCAGGTCAGGGACATCCCCCATTTGGCCATAAGGGCCACAATAATTTTAATTTCTTCCTCACTAGGTTCTGCCTCACCCCCGCAGACTTCAAAATAGCCGATAGTTCAATTGCATTCCTTTGGCTGGAGACTTGGCACCGCATTAACCAGTTACCAGTGAACAAGGTCCAAAACAGCAGGAAACACCAAGTTTTGTTATCTGTAGGCTAGCCGAGGAGGCAATAGACATGAGAGAAGCCCGCCTCAACATTCCAGGTCCCTCACATCAAGTCACTCACACATCATTTTTGAGCACAGTGCACCCCCTTCCTGACTGACGGCTGCCCTATCTGTTTAGCAGAGGTCAGGAGAGAGTGTGGCATAAATGGAGTCAGCACTGCATTTCACTGCAGCAGCATATGCCATGCCAGTATCACCAGGTAGGTAGGTTACAGACAGAGAGAGAGTCTGAGAGATACTTCATTATATATACTTTTTTGAACATGGCCATGGCATGGGTACATGGAAGACCAAGGGTAAAAATGTTGCCACTAGCCAGCAGGGCTAGTGACTAGGAAAAACAACATCAGCTTAGCAAACAATTCCAGTGGCCCAGCTGGTGTACATACTTAACTGTTGCCTTCCTCAGTATAAGCCCGCTGGTCTAGTTAAAGGAAAGCAGTCCTTATGTAGAACCCCCCAACCCACAAAGCTTAATCACCCAACCCAATTAGACTTTTCAGCTGTAATAAAAACATTTCTCCCATCAGAACTTACTTTACTTTCCTTTGTAAAAGTCTGCAAGCTGAAAACATGGAAAACGCATTGTGGTCCATTTCCTATGAAAGTGCAGGAGGAGAGAGGTGCGACATAGCAGTTTCATAGGAAAAGGATCAGGATTCCGCGCAGCGTCCACCATATTTGGACAGCGCAGACTTTTACAAACTACAGTAAAGTAACTTCTGATGGGAGAAATTGTTTTTATTACAGCCGAAAAGCCTAATTTGTGGGTAGCCTGATAGTACCACCATTTAGCTAGAGGCCGGGTGCCAGTTTCGACCCCTGGAAGATGCACTGTAAAACCCA
The DNA here is from genome assembly GCA_016271365.2 of Neoceratodus forsteri. Taxonomy (NCBI): domain Eukaryota; kingdom Metazoa; phylum Chordata; order Ceratodontiformes; family Ceratodontidae; genus Neoceratodus; species Neoceratodus forsteri. The sequence goes on along the minus strand of JADMNL010000025.1, from coordinate 345,290,682 downwards.
CGATGCAGCAGCACATTATGACATTAAGGTAAGTTCACCACCACCACAGTCCACAACATTACAACACAAATAACAATACCTCTGCTGTCCTAGCAAACCAAAAATCATACACAATAAAACCTTACTTATAATATTTTAAGTAGCCACATTACAAGAGTGTAGAACCCTAGTAACCCAGCTGTTGTTTTTTCATGCTTCCCTATACCTGACCCTGTGCAGTATAATGAGCAATGGCTTTAGCTCCTCCTGTTCTTCTCACTGCAGAGACAGAGTTTAGTTTCCCCCATTTAGCTAGGAAAGTACCATTTGTAAGCCAGGCCTCTCTGGTGCCTATTTGCCATCCTCCACCAATTGTTGACATGATTGTATTTGTTACCCAGGCCTTTATATGCCCAATAGTATACGTCAGGAACTGTATAATAGGGGCAACAAGTGCCTCAGCACTTTGCCTTATGCACTGTATTTATCTGTATGTGAAATAGAGCATACCCTTCTTATCACTCCAGTATGGTGTGAACAGCACACAATAAGTTACCAAAGTCAGAGGCCAAGGCACTTCAGGCACAGACTGCCCAGCCACCCTATTTCCAATCAACTTGTATGCCATGGTGGCTTACTTGTTATATGTGCTTCTACACCCATGTCCCAATGTATCACAGTTCAGAGACAGACATGAGTCAGATGAAACTCATTACAGTTAGCAGACAGTACTCAAAAGTCATAGTCACTAGTCATAGTAGTCTGTGGACTCAGCAGCCAGCATCCTTCCCCATTCCCACCACACCTTACCTGGATAGTAGTAGTGTACTCACTGCTGCTGCCTGAGCCTGGACTTAAACTATGGCTGAGCTGCTGAGGTGAGGGGCTCTTGGGGGGGGGTATGTTGCCACTCAGGCCAGTGCTGCTTCTCTGGACTCGCTAGCTGGGCCTTCCTATCAGGGCAGACTGCTGGGCTGCCTGGCTGGTGCAACACTGCTCAGTCGTACACTCCTCCTACTTGCTGGCCACCTGCTCAACTCCTCCTTGTCTTCTTCTGGTGCCACCCAGACCTAAGGATCCAAACAATCACCCACTCACCCCGGCTGCATCCTACCCCTGTCCCAGTGTACTCACTGCCTGTAACCCCAATCTGCTCAGCCACGTCGCTGCCACAGTTTTTCACACCAAAGACTCGGAGTCTCACCAGACTGTTCTGTAGTGTTCTGCTGATTGCCTCACACATCCCAGACCCACTCCTTCCTTCTCTTCATTCTGCTGGTGGCACTGCAGCTGCCCCTGGGCTGGCTCACGACCTCTGCCACACACCAACTTGCAAAGCGCACTACAAGCTGTGTCCGCCCCGCCGCACCACCTGCTTGCTGCCTGCCACTGGTGGTGAACTGATAGTCCCACTCCCTGGGCTCTCACTTCTTCACTGACTCTGCGTGCCTTGTACTGCAGTGGCTGCTGTTGGTGATGTCCCCCACCTGCGCCTGTGCTCTCTAAGTTCTCCCTCAAAATTCAACCCATCTCCCTCTTGTCACCTGACTTGTCTCCCCGTCCTTGCCATGCCACAATCACCTTCCTCGACGGGCCGATGCACACATCTCGCACCCAATAAGCCACCCCCCCTTGCCAATCACAGTGTGGCAAGTTTTGAATTGGGGGAAGGGCAAATCGACTCGACTCAGGACCTCGAGGTTGAAGCTAGAATGCAAGGCGTGGTGCCAATTTTAAGTAATAGCGTGCGCCAGCCCAATTAAATTATGATGGGGGGGTTTGTCACATCACACAAGTCACACAGTCAGCAGCGCCCAGTACCATAAAAAAAAATGCATTATGTTTATGGTTTCAATATTGCTGGGGCTCAGACCAGGTCACAAAATATTGCTGGGGCCCATACAACTCAGCACCTATGGGAGCTTCCATGTCACATGCAATTTCAGTATATAGTTTATTTGTTTCACTAGGTACTGTATCTGTTTCACTAGGCAGTGTATGTGTTTCAGTATATAGTGTATGTGTTTCAGTATATAGTATATGTGTTTCAGTACATAGTGTATGTATTTCAATAGATAGTGTATATCTTTTAATATATAGTGTATTTGTTTTGGTATTTAGTGTATGTGGATTTTTTTTATGATATACTATATTTCAATAGATGGTCTATGTGTTTCTATATATAGTGTATGTGTTTCAATACATAGTGTATGTGTTTCAGTACATAGAGTATATGTTTCACTAGGTTCTATATGTGTTTCACTAGGCAATGTATGTGTTTCAGTATACAGTGTATATGTTTTAGTATATAGTGTATGTGGATTTTTCTGTGTATAGTGTATGTATTTCAATAGATAGTGTATGTGTTTTACTGTATAGTGTATTTGTTTCAGTATGTAGTGTATGGATTTTTTATGATATAGTATATTTATTTCAATAGATAGTGTATATGTTTCAGTACATAGTGTATATGTTTCAGTAGACAGTGTATGTGGGTGTTTCAATGTGTAGTATGTATTTCAATAGACAGTGTATGTGTTTCACTATGTAGTGTACTTGTTTTAGTATATAGTTTATGCAGATTTTTCAACATATAGTGTATTTGTTTCAATAGGTAATGTATGTATTTCATTATATGGTGTATATGTTTCAGTATATAGTGTATTTGTTTCAGTACATGCTGTAGGTGTATTTTTCAGTCTGTAGTGTATGTATTTCAATTGACAGTGTATGTATTTCAATATGTAGTGTATTTGTTTCACTATATGGTGTATGAAGATTGCTTTTCAATATGTAGTGTATGTATTACAAAATATAGTGTATTGTTTCAGTAGATAGTGTATGTCAAGCTTTCAGTCTGCAGTGTATGTATCTCAATAGGTAGTGTATGCGTTTCACTAAATAGTGTATTGGTTACACTAGATAGTGTATGTGGATTTTCAGTACTCAGTATGTGGATTTCAGTAGATGGTGTATGTATTTTACTATATAATGTAAGCTTTTCACTATACAATGTATGTGTTTCACTATATGAAATATACGTTTCAGTATATAGTGGATGCATTTCACTATATGATGTATGTATTTTACTACATCATGCATGTGGTTCAGGACATAGTGTATCCATTTCACTACTTGACATACATATTTCACCATATGATGTCTTTATTTCAGTATATGATATATGTATTTTAGTATATAGTGTATGCATTTAACTATGTATCAGAGATTCTGAATTATAACAAATATATTAAACTAATTCAGGGAAGGCCTGCCTAAATAAATGTTTATTTATTTATTTATTTTTATTCAATTTCGGATTAAAATACCCTTGAGCAGAAGGCGGCTCATTTACAAAGGTTTCACATCAGTGGGGAAGGGAGAAAAAACAAACAAGGGGTAAGACGATGTTACATCAACAATGTCACAGAAAATCAGTCCGCAATATTTACAAAATTTAAATAAAAATCAGTTAGACGAGAGGGAAAGAGGCAAAGCAAGGGACCTAGAAACAGTGCAGCTCAAATGCCTTGTCGTAACCTGGGAAGATAGGGAAGGGGTATTCAGGGTCGAGGCAAGAGGTGATTCTCCAGTTGTAAATAGGAAGGGTAAGGGTAAGAGGGGAAAGGGATAAGAGGACTGAATGGAGGGTGAGCAAGGGTAGAAAGCACTGCAGATAGCAGAGGAAGTGAGGGAACAGTGGGTTGATTGCACCCACAGAAGGTGGCACTTAGGTGTAGCAGTCACAGGAGCAGTTTGCCGTGAGATCCAGGTGAAACAAATGTTTGAAAGGCCCTAGCTTTGACTGGGTTGAGATTTCTTTGTTAAGTGCATTGAACCACAGTGGTCCTCTGTAAGCAAAAGAGCACTGGCCTTGGCATGTCTGGCATCGTGGAACATGGAGAGATGGGGAGGCAGAGCTTCTAGTATGCTGAGGGCTGCAATGAGGGGTGAGGAGGTTTGTAGTACCAGAAGGCAGTAGACCATGAAGAGCTTTTTAAACTAACAAGCAAGTTTGATATTGTATCCTTCCACTAAGCTGAAACCATCTGGATTGAGCATAAAGGTCGCAGGTATGGGTAAGGGGTGTACTGCCTGTAAGAAGTGTGCAGGCCTTATTTAATGCCACGTCTATTCTATGTAGAGAGTTGGTTGTAGCTGTGCCGTAAATGATCAAGCTGTAATCTATAATTGATAAGACAGAGCTGTGGATTGCAGTTTTGAGGGCTTCAGGTGTCAGACAACGTTTATGTCGATGAAACAAACCAGTCTTGATGTTGACAGCCCATGCAACATTGTCAATGTGCTGGGCAAAGGAGAGGGAGCAGTCCAAGTTTACCCCCAGTTATTTAAAATCTTGGATTTGTTTGAGGAGGACACCCAGACAGTTTCTGATGGAAAGTGGTTTGGATCTATGCTTGCTACGTGCACTACTGAACATCATGACTTTAGTTTTCTTGTAGTTAAGGACCAATTTGTGATTGTTGAACCAGTCCTCAACTTCATTAAAGCTTTGTTGTAATTGACGTTCCAGTTGCTGACGGTCAGGTTACTAGTGAAGATGATGGTATCATCCACATACAGGAGGATCCTTTGTTGGCAGGCCTGAGGGAGACTGTTGAGGAAGATGCTAAATAGTAGAGGCCCTAAAATAGAGCCCTGCGGAACACCAGATTGGACATGCTGCTGGTCAGTGATAACGTGATATTTTCACCTGCTGCGTGAGGTCTGTCAAGTAACTCTTAAGCCAGGGCAGTGTGTCAGAGGAGAGACCAGTGGAGGACAGCTGTCGAAGAAGTAGCGTATGGTGGATGGTATCAAAGGCCTTTGTTAGGTCTATGAAGGCCGCACCCACTAGTTCACCATGGTCTAAGGATTCATGTATGAAACCAGTGAATTCCAACAGAGCAGTGGTGATACTGTGACCCTTGCGGAACTCGTGTTGTTGCGGGCATTGGATTGCGTATTTCTCAAGGTAATCAACCAGTTGGTCGGCCACTATATGCTCGAGCACTTTAGATAAAGGTGGTAGGATAGAAATGGGCCTGTAGTTTGCATGTAGGGCTCGATCCCCACTTTTGTGAACAGGGGTAATGAGGGCTTATTTCCAGATATGGGGGAATTGAGCCAGTTGAAGTGAGAGGTTGAGAATCTTTGTGAGGGGTTCCAGTAGTTTGTCTAGGGTGAGAGCAATGATTTTTAGATCCAGTGAGTCACCACTAAATCTTGTTCTCCCCAGGGCTTTGCTTAGGTATTTATTGGCAGTTAGCAGTGAGACCTTTCTAAAGTAAAAAGGAGGTGTGCCGGGGACTTATATTTGGTACTGTGGGCGGAGGTAGGAGAGGTATCATCAAAGAAGTCCTGAGGGAGAACACTGCTCAGATCGGTGAAAGCCATGTTAAAAGTATTTCCTATAGTAAACGGGTCCAAGGTAGGGGTACCATTGATGTTAAGCATGGAAGGTGAGACCTTCAGCGACTTGCCAGTTACTTCTTTGATGTTATTCCAAAAGTTCTTGCTATCCCCCAGGAACTGGGAAGATCTTCACAGTGGAATTTAGCTTTCTCATGGCGGATTGCCCACGTGCATTTGTTCCTTGCTTTTTTTAAGCCTGAATATCCACTTGCCTGTCCGTTGCTCTTGCTTTGTGCCAAAGGTGGTCCATATGATTCATCCTAGCAATGAGTTCAGGGGTTATTAAGTAGTTAGTAGTGCCATGAACTTTCAACTTTTTTAATGGTGCGTAGATGTCACAGGCAGCATTAAAGTGCTTGATGAAGTGGTCTACGGCAGAATATTTGATATCATTGGTGGAGTCGAGTAGTGACCAATTCAGGGTGCGTAGGTGTTGCTTAAGGGACACCAAGTGACCATGTTTCAGAACTCTGCAGAAAATGGACTGCGGAGGGGGTTTGTGGAATTTGTTAGACCAGCTGTAGGTAATAGGGGAGTGATGACTTAGTGAGTCAGGATGCACTGTCACGTTGGAGATCCGATCGAGGTGGTTAGTGAGGATCCAGTCATGGAGGGTACTTGTTCCCATCTTGTAGTTGGTTCTGGTCGGAGATGTAACAAGCTGGAAAAAGTTAAGAGTGGAGATAGCATCCTTGAATGGGCCTATGTGCGGTGACAGCCAATTCATATTAAGATCCCCGAGAACTATGGTTTCAGAGTTGTGGTTCAGGTTGTGAATATAGTCCATAATGCTGTGGAAGCCCATAGCGTGCTCTTTAGGAGGGACATAGATAAGACCATTAGAGCCTTATTGTGAGCGCCGAGCAGCACCTCAATTGCAAGAGCCTGGGTGGAGCTTCCAAAGGTAGCCCTAACTAAGGCATGCCCCATAACTGACTCCTTTAGATAAATGGCACAACCTCCTCCATGTTTTGTTAGTCTGTCCTATTGGAAAATGTAATAGTCATTCACAACTTTGTGAATGAATGACGTCATTCACAAAGTTGTGATTGACTATTATAGTATGCAGTGCAAGCCCATTGGTCCACAGTGTGGACCAATGAGCTTGCAGCAGATACCGAAAGCGGTCATTCAGTAGGCGGCCGTGGAGGTATGCGGGTGGGATTGCTGCCTGCTGATGACCGGGGTTGGGAGCTGAGTAGGCTGGGGGTCCTGTGTGGGTGGGGTGGGGGGATTGATCTGGGCAGACTCTCGGCAGTTGGGGCTATGGGTGGGGAGGAGGGTTCCACTAGACTGCCAGGGAGGTTACAAAAATGATATTTGGCGTGATCGGGATTACGGGCAGGGATAGGGGTACCACTAGACTAACTGGGCGGTTACAGAAATTATATTTCGGGTGATCGGGGTTACGGGCAGGGAGGGGAGGTACCACTAGACTACCAGGGCTAGTATTTCAGCAAAATGACGGCGATCGGAGGTATGGGATGGGACAGGGTACTACCACGGTACCTGGTACTGAGACCGCATGCTGTGCAGGATGCCAGGTGCATTTCGCTGGCCAGCCCTGCACAACTTATGCAAATGGGGCCATAATGACATGCAAATGTCCCCATTTGTGCCTTGCATGCATTATGGCCCATTTGCATATTTGTGTCTGAATATCAGGAATTTGCGCATGGTGTATCTCTGACGAGCTGGTGCATTTCCCATTCCTGGTATTCAGACCTGTCTGGGGATGCACATTGTATTTGTGCAGGATGCATTCTTTGATATATTCAGAAGAAATGCACCATGGCACATCTCTTTTGAATATATCCCTTTGTTACTCCAGTGCAACTCAGTTGCTCTGAGCACCCACTTGCGCCATTGCCAGGCGCAATTCTGAATATTGGACCCAAGATTTAAACTTGTAAGTTATATTTCTGTGAATTCCCTGCAGTATTGTTTGGTTATATTTGTATTTTATTACTTGTGATATGCTCTCTACGTTATCTGCTCGTTGCTGCATCAGTACTGTATTCCTAATCTGCTATTCTGTGTACAGGTACTTCTGTATTGGACACATCAGTATTGTACTCTTACTGTTATACTGTTCACAGGTACTATTGTTTGAACTCACTGCGTTTTGTTCCTCCTCCCCTAGGACACATCTGGAAATGAGCACTTGTTGCTCAGTATGCTCTTCCTAGTGAAACTTTTAACTAAATAAATAAAAGATAAATCTTTGGAGTTCTTGGAGGTGTCTACCTCTCCTATTGTGATTATACTTCCTATCCATTTGGTTCTGGAGGAGGCCACGCTGGCTGCTTGGCATAGACCTTGTATTTACCGGCTGTACCCTGTAAGGTGGATAAACAATATCCAACTCCTCCTGGAAAACCTTGTTATTCCTCTCAATCAGAGATGGAGTCAGTGGTTACAATGGCTTCTTGTGACAAATCTAAGGCTCCTAAATACATGAGCTCTCTTCATCCTGATAAGTGTAATGGGACTCCCCCCTTTTCTTTACTGATAGCTTGTCAGCAAGGCAACTTCCACCATAACAAAGGATATCACCCCTGGCATTAGGGCAGCCCCTGATTCAGGCATCTAGGAGGCAAAACAACATTTCTGTTTCTACCCAGGTCTGGGGAAAGGTGCCAGGGCTATGGTATTTCTTTTATCTGTGGGGGCCCCAACAACTCACACAGGTCACTCAGAGATGGAATGTCCACAACCAGAAAATTGGGATTATACTATATGGCTTTTAGTCTTGACAGAATGGTAACAGAAAAACAGTGGTGCCCTCAGGGCTTGTAGCTGTATGACCAGATGGCACACTTGTAGCAGGCAGAAACATTTCACAACTCTTTCTTGCAGTACTGAGGCTTCTCCACAAGAACACTTCCCATGGATGGCCATCCCTTTGTTTAGGGATCTCTGGACTTTACCAGTGCATTTATGGAGGCTGTTGCTACAGCACTACATTTGAGCACCACTAGGTGAACTAAGTTAACACCTCTGACCCTTCCTTGTAATCAGTTAGGTCCCTTGAAACCTGGAATGAGTGGTCAACTCCACTCCGGCCAAAGCTAGACCCTCTCTGCCATTACATTTTTAGGAAAACTGATTCTCCAGCCACACAGGGGCCACAGAAGACATCCTTACAGCACATTATTTGTGCTGGGGTTCTGAGAGCCTGCATCTTAACCTTGTTGGGCTCCTAGCAAGGCATCAGCCAACCCACAGCTGAACAACAAATGAATCTTGTACTTACGGCATGTTGTGCCCCAAGACATTTGTTAAAACACTTGAACTCCACAATTCTCATACAAAATCCTTAGCTTTTTGGTTTGTAAAAACACACAGGGCCAGATATTCAAAACTTTGCCCCGGGGCAAAATTAGCACTGCCCAGCGGGCAAACTTAGCCCGGAGCACAGAGCACGCTATATTCAAAAGGAATAGCCCAGGGCAAACAGCTTCCGAATATGGCATGGTAATGAGGCCATGCAAACTGGGCTGGGAGTGCAGGGCAAAAATAGCCCTGGAATAAGACAGCACTGAATAAAGCAACCAGGAAGTGCAACCCACAACAACAACACAGTACACAGCAACATGAGGGCAGGTACAGACGAACTACATGGCCAATGTGTGCGCCAGCAAATGCATGGACTCAGTACAGCGCAGGAAGCAGCAGATGTGAAAAGAACAGTGATCAAAACTGTATAATATTCCCCTACACGTTAGCGCGGCATTAGCGCGGAGCTAAACAGTTAGCCCGAGCAAACATGTTTGCCTGGGCAAAATGTGCCATATTCAAAGTGCTATGCAAATGAGCCTACTTACTTAGTCTCTGGGCAAACAACCGGATTAGTATCTCATTATACCCTGATTTGCATGCAGTTTGCCCAGCGTTACTGCAGAGTCCCACAGAGCCACCTGTAGGTCAGTCTGGAAGTACAGGGGCTGACCAGGTCCAACCGCAGCTCCACCTGTAGGTCAGTCTGGCAGTGCATGATGATAGCTGCAGGCTACATGTAAACAGTACAGCATAGCATAGCACATTATACCCCAGGGGACAGGACACCATAGGCACAGGTGGTGATGGTGCTGCATGACACTGTCACATTGTAGGGTATGCTACAGTGCACAGCAGAAACTACAGTAGCAAGGGGGCCAGTAGTGCGTGTGGAACAGCAATGCCTATGTGTGTAGGGCAGTGATGATGACTGCACTATACACAGTGAGCAGCCCAACTTGCGGATGTTTTCTGACACTGGACATTACTGTTACGCTGTTGTATGACCCACAGATGCTGCACCTGTGGCATGGATGCTCACAGTGACATGTACATTTCTGGCTTTGTGTGCTATGGCAGTTGTACAGCTGTGAGGTATGTGGCGGGGGCATATATTATCCGAAAGGCACACTGGTGTTGGGGTATTCCCAATACTGACCCATGTACACTGCATGATGTGTCCAAGCCTTGTGGCCACACCTGATCTGTAGCACAGCCTCGCCACCCGTATATGCTCCCCTCAACATCCTCCATGCCCACAGTGCTGCATGTGTGTGCTGGCATCTGTTGGTGTCCACGGAAGTGTGGTCCACAGGTGTGTGCTGTATGGCCACACTGCCGTGCTGTCCACTGGGTGGTGGTCACCACTACTGCCTGGCATGGTTGGGATGCAGGTGATGATGGCATCATTGTGATGCCATCAGTTAGCAGCATGCTTCCTCTATGTTTGGCTTTATCTATGTGTCATATTTATTTGTTAGGGTCGCGCAAAACCAGCTAAACCAGCATAAGCGCCCAGCGCAATGCCATAATGTCGGCGCAAAGCTGATTACTCCAGGATTAAGACCAGCTTTTCTAGTGGTAATGTACGCATCAGCGCTAAGTGTCGCGCTTAAGTCACAAGAAACCATTTTAGCGCGGCGCTTAGTCGCTGAATATAGCATTGCGCCTGTATTCATGTCAGTTTGCCCCTTGCATACATTATAATTTTGCCCGGCGCTAATGCAGTTTGCCTGCGCTATTTGGCCTTTTGAATATGGCAGACCCGCGCTAATCCCACGCTAAACCTGCGCAAATGGTTTTTGCCCAGCGCAAAGTTTTGAATATCTGGCCCACAGTCTTTATTCTGGGCAGTTCTGTTAGTTCTCACAGTCCTTTGGGGATTTTCCCCAAACTTCTCACTTAACCTTCAGTCCCGTTTACTCCTGCAGGGCAAACATCACCCCCTCGGAGCTTTATACAGTTTAGAAGCCACCACTTCCAACAAAACTGATAGCAGAGTACTGTACTAGGGTGAGAAAATAACAAACTGAGGGTCCTTCCCTCTGACAAGTGGCCTTGGCAGAGCACCACTTGCCTGTAGAACTGTCAGCTGTAAACTCCAACTTCAGACTGAATCACAGATGCTCAACAACAACAGAGCACTGAGGCTTATGCTGCTGCGAGAGTTCTAAATTCCATTACATCAATCTCTGCCCTGGCAGAGCTAAGCAGCTGATGATGTAATGTAGTACAGACAGTTTTACACCCTCTAGAACTGCCCATGCTTCCTGTCTGATCTAAAACTGATGGGATCCTAGTAACCTCAGGGACTGGCTGGTTACATAAGGAATTCAGGAGACTTAGTATCATGGGTAAAAGGATATATGCTTCAACATCCCTTGGGCTCTGTATTGCCAACTATGAGGCTTATATGAATAAATATTAGATTTGCCAGTGGAAGTCGATGGCTGCAATGGCTGACAAGTTAGCAGAGGACCCTGACAAAACTGCGGTCCAGCAGACTGTGGCCAACAACTTGGAGACTAGTAAGCACCTGTTATGGTCAACTTATGATGCCTTGGATGCAGCTACTCATGTGTCTGTTTCTTGCATTTGCCTGAACTGCCAGTCCTGGTTGCATGCTGCTGCCTTTGCCTCTGATGTGCAGCAATTGGTTTTTAATGGTCCCTTCAAAGGGAAGCAGCTTTTTGGCTCTGATGTTAAGTCTGCCCTGAAGGACCTCCAGACATTGAAACTGACCCTTAGATCCCTGCATATTCTGAATCCTAAGCCCTGGGCTAGGGGCTGGGGTTCTTTTTGAAGACCCTATGCCCACCCAGTAGGGGATGGGGTTACTGTAGAGGACCCGCTCATGGCTGTCATTGCCGCAGGCCCCCTCAGGCTTACTGTATTTGCCTTCTGGTGCACATGCCCAACTCACTAAAGGTACATGTAATGGTGGCACTCTCACCACCCCCGATGCCTTCTGACTGCCCCCTCTTCCTCCAACCCTTGCAGATCAGGGCATCCTGGTGCGAGGCCATATCTCCCTCTTCCTGTCAAAGTGGAGGTAGATAACAGTGGATGCTTTGGTGCTGGAGGTGGTTCAGTGAGGACATGCCCTAGAACTTCTCTCTGTCCGTCCAGTGCACCATCCCTTGTAAACCATTTCCCTTGGGACATCTTGCCCTCCAGCTGGATGAAGTTCAAACTTTTCTCAGCAAAAGGGACATAGAACCTGTCCCAGTTTCTGGAATGAACCTGGGCTATTATGGCTATTATTCCTGGTACTTCCTGGCACCAAACTGGGCTGGTGATTTACAGCCCATCTTAGACCTCTGAGGGCTCAACCTGTTTGTCAAATACAAGCAGTTTTGAATGGTCTCTCTGCAGTCCCTCCTCCTCCTCCTGCTTCTGCAAGGGGACTGGATGGTTGCCCTGGATAAGAAGAATGTTTACCTCCATATCAAAAGCAGTTTCCGGTGGCCTCTCTGTGGTCCCTTCTCCCCCTGATTTAGCAAGGTGATTGGATGACTGCGCTGGATATGAAGAATGCTTACCTCCATATCAAAATCTGCAAGTCCTATAGACAGTACCTGTGGTTTATGCTCTAGGGCTTGCACTATCAGTTTCAAGTCTTGCCTTTTGGTTTATCATCTGCATTAGGTGTCTTTGCCAAATGCTTTGCAGTGGTTGCAGCTTCCCTTAGAAGTAAGGGCCTCTATGTCTTCCCATAAATCAACAATTGGCTTCTGAAGGCCCCATCGAGGGAGGCTGTTGTGTACACACTGTTCTACACCAGATGACTGTTTGAGCAGATGGAAATTCTGGTGAATGAGCCAAAGTCAGTTGTCACTCCATGACAAGGTTTCCAATATACTGGAGCTGTTTTGGACACAAGGTTGGGTCTGGCTTCCCTTCCCTCAGTCGGTTAGCCTCAGCTGGTGTCTTCCAGTGACTATGTCTCAGTAAGATATCTCTTATGACTGATCAGCCTCATAGCTGCTTTCAGTTCTGACTGTTCCACTGGTGCATCTGCATATAAGGATTCCGCAGCGGCTCCTTCATGCCCAAAGGACTCAGTATGCCAACATGTTTGAGTGTCTTACAGAAGTGACCACTCCACTCCATCATTCCCTGCTCTGGTGCTTGGACTGCACCAACGTTGATATGGGTTCCACCTTTTTCTGTCCATCACCTCTTTGGTGACAATGATGAATGATTCCAGTTTGGGTAGGGGTGCCCATCTGGGCCCCCTTCCAGAATCAAGGTCAGTGGTCCCTCTTGGATACGGTTCTGCACAGCAATAATCTGGAGATGAGTGCTGTTCTGCTTGGCCTACAGGCCTTCGCCAACCTCTTTCCAGGTCATCAGCTGTTGATCCATATGGATAACATCTCTGTGATGTACTGCATAACCTACCAATGCAGTGTCCACTCCTATCCTTTCTGCATATAGGCAGTGACAGTCTGGTACCAGGCTGTGGAAGACAACATGTTCCTGTCACCATCTTCCTGCCTGGCACCCTCAGTGCCTGTGTAGATCATCTCAAGTGGTCCCTGGCACTCTACCACAAATGTGAGCTATTGGACTCCATTGTGGATGACTGCTTACTGATGTGGGGTCACTCAGACACAGACACTTTTGCATCTCCACATAATGCAAAACTGCCATGTTTCTTCCTTGCTTGCTCACGCCAGAGATCTGGAGTTTTCTGGTGAGACACATTGTCCCTCTCTTGAAAATGGAAGTTCATGTATGACTTTCCCCCATTCCCTCTTGTGCAGAGGGTTCTGGTCAAGTTGAAGACAAAGTCAGCCACCATGATTCTGGTGGCCTTGTATTGGCCCAGACAAATTTGGTTCTTTCTGTTTCAGTAATTGGCTGTGACACTCCCTGTCTCTCTCCCTCTATGAGCGGGACTTCTATCATAGTGGCAGGGTGTTCTGGTGCACCTGGATCATTGATCCCTGCACCTCCATGTCTGGCTCCTTAGAATGTAGAGCTGTCCCACTTTTGCATTTCCCCAGTGGTTGCAGCTGTTCTACAGGTGACTCAGAAGCCTCCACTCAGTACACCTATTACAAAAATTGAATTATTTTATGGTATGGTGTGCTGCCTGTCAGCTGGATCCCTTTATGTAGGAGGCAGTATAGCATAGTGATTAAGGGCACTAAGCTGCAAACCTGGAGAACTGTGTTTGAATCCCATCAGCCCCCACTTGCATACCACATTACCCTAAGCAAGTCACTTAACTTCCTTGTGCTCCCAGGTCATACCTGGAAACAAGCTCCAGCTTAGTGTGCCTTTTCTGGTTAAACAATTTCCCCTTCCCTTCCCTGTCATGTGTTCAGTCAGTCTGGTGATTGATTACCTCTTGCCTCTTACAGACTTGAGCCTCTGGTATTCCTCATTATGGTTCACTTGGCTGCGGTGTTGGCATTTCATGCCCTCATCGATGGCAAGATGGCAGCCCAGATTGAGGTTTCTCACATGTTTCTCAGAGGTATTCTGCTTCTGCACCCCCAGTCCATGATGCTGTTCCAGGTTGGGACTTGATTGATTGATTGATTGATTGCTGTAGGTATTTTAGTGCCTTTTCCATTTTCTCCCCATCCCAGTCCCCTTGTGTCCCCGTTGTGATGCACGCATGTGGAGGGACGCACACATCATGCACTACGGGACACCCCACCCTACCAGTTGCTCCATTACCACCTATGCCTGCCACCGGACCTCCATCCGGTGATGGTAGGACTGTAGACTAGCGACCATCCCTCCCGGGAGAGGAGATCCAACCCTTGATCCTGCTCCCCCCACTCCATTCCGGCCACCCGAGCTCATTCCTGAACCTGGGTCGCTGGCATAGTGTGAGGTAAGGCTGAATGCTTCAGTGTCACTGGTCCAGCACCAGGTTGGGGCTTTAATTGATTCTGGCACCCTTACTATGCCTCCCTTTGAGCCTGCTGCTCCCTGTGACCACTGTTTCTCATGATTATGACATCTGCTAAGTGTCTTTCTGAATTGAAGGCTCTGGTCTCAGAGCCTCCTTTTCTTATTTTCCACAGGGACTGGGTCATCTTA